>OY757923.1:42645998-43180416 GCA_963585895.1 Sepioteuthis lessoniana
AGTGCTTTAACTATTACACCATGAGGACACCTCCTGGTTTGGTTTGGTTTGGTTTGGTTGCACATCAACCATTGTTGGTTATTTAATGCCAAATCCATTTTTATACATATAAACAGTTCTATTTCAAACAATTCAGTTTTGTATATGTATAATGTTTTTGTTTACATACAGTGAAATGATCAAACATTTAATTTCAAACAATTCAGTTTAGCATACAGTTCAGTTCAATTTGACTGATTGATAGGACCCTATAAGGTGCTACCACTCTAGGCCAGAGTGGACCTGGGAGCAATGGCAATGAAGGGATATTCTGCATTTCCCAAAGCTCCAGCATTACAGCAGCCTCACCATTAAATTTTTTATCGTCATATCCAGGACACTGGCCGGGGAAGTCTTACCGCTCTGCAGAGATGCAGTTGGTGTATTCTGTAGCCCAAGCCAAATGGGCCAAGCATGCAATAAGTTTGACTATGTTTAATGTTGAACCAAAAGCAAATATTCATTTCTTTCTCATATTTCACAATTCCCTCAATTTTTATAACTCAGTAGGTTCCTCGCTCATTCAATGCAGGTTTTACAATTATGGTTTGGTTGTATGGCATATAAACCATTGTAGGTCATTTAATACCAAATCCTCTTTATGCATATATTAAATATATGATTTCTAAACGATTTGTAGATAACATTTTTAAACAAGCCTAAGTTCACTTTTTTGCACACAGTTAAATGGCTTCACTGAATTTCAAACAATTCAGTTTTGCATATTAATAGTTTTTGTTTATCCACAGTCATTTGTTTAAATACACTTTTTTGTTTACACACAGTTAATTGTAAAAACAGTTCTATTTCAAACAATTCAGTTTAACTTAAGTACAGTTTTTGTTTACACAGTTAAATGTAAAAACAGTTCTATTTCAACTATTTTAAACAATCCAGTTCAGCCTAAGTAAAGAGTTTTTGTTTACAGTTATATGTAAAACAGTTCAATTTCAAACAATTCAGTTTAGCATAAGTGCACTATTTAAATTTCAAACGGTTCTATTTGACCCATAGATAGGACCCTGTCAGGTGCTACCACTCTGGACCAGAGAGAACCTGGGAGCAATGGCCATGAAGGTGTACTCTGCATTCTCCAAAGCTCTACCTACAATTATCTTGTGAGACATGGCTGTATAATATGACACAAAATCACAAGTCACAAAAGATGAGTAATGAAAAGGGGCTGTAACTCAAGTAGCAGACATAAATATTTATGACCAACATTGGCTAAGTTCATGATGAAAACAGTTATGTAGCATGACAAAGTTAGAACAGAGAAACATCAAATTATATATATATATATATATATATGTATATATATATATATATATGCATGCATGTGCATACACACACAAACCAGGAATTTTGAAACATGACAAAAAGACATGACTGAAAAGGGAGAAGAATCAGTAATAAAAATTCTCATCTACAGAAAGTGATGTTAATATATGCTGCATAGGACAGGCATAGACCAATTCAGACAGGTTAACAACCATATGGAAATCTGATCTCTCTGATGAAATATAATGGAAATTCTACCAAGCTGTAGCCATGTCAAGTACTACTGTATGGTTGCACCACTTAAACAAAATGTTTGGAGAAAAGGCTAGATGGAAACCACACAAGGATACTGTGAGCTGTTCAAAATAAATCCTGGTAGTAAAATCCTACAAAATAACAACTGTATAGCCACTTACCTCCCATCTCACAAACCATCCAAGTTAGATAAGCAAGACATGCTAGAGAAGTAAGGACAAACTTATAAGTGATATTTTCCAGTGGACTCCTTATAATGGACTCACCAATGTTGACCAACCAGCAAAAACTTACAAACATCAGCTCTGTGTCGACACTTGATGCCATCTAGAGGACCTTCCAAGAATGATGACCAATAAAGAGAGAGAGAGTATGTCAATGGAGTCCATGCTATCAGTATGTTCTTGATGATGATATAGTCAAGAATTGATGCAATCAAGGTTCATTTTGTAATCTACCTTTTATACCCAGGGTAGCAATATACATCTTTGTTTAAGTTGGTAATACCACTCCTTATTTTGGATTAGTGTCATTCTAAGTAAAGACCTAATTATTGGACACCTGCTATTCCTACAAGAATTTTTGTCTGGAATCATTTTTACTTACCTTGTTGAACTACCTGCTTATGAAACATCTCTAAACTCCCAATGGAAGCACATGAAATTAAGTAATCCTCATTTTAAGTTTTGTCTGATTTTTTTTAGATGAGGAATTATTATTATTATTTACTGATTCAAACAGTTTTCATCTTCATGTTATACAATTATACCATCTGGCCTTCTTCAAGTATCTGTTATAGTTCATTACCTATTGAGAATTTCTAACTTTATCTCCTAATAGATAAATAGAATCAGACTGAAATGGCTTGATAGATATATAGATAGTATTAAAAGTTTATGAAATTTAAAAAGGTGAAAATCAAATAATAAAATTTTAACAATACAAATAAATCACTATTACCTATTTAAGGCAAACCAAAATTTATAAATGCTCAACCACAGAAATGAAAACAGCAGTGCAAATAACAAAAAACAGCAGAGAAGCAAAAATGTTTATAATATTCAACTTCAAATGGGTACTTCATTCAAGAGAAAGTGCTTCTAAACCAGACAAACTATCTAAGTAAACAATTATGAGGGTTTGGCTGATGTCATCCATGGAATAGAAGTGCAATATGCTTAGAGAGTGGAAAAACATCCCGGTGGATTGTTTTCAGTTTTCTATGGATGCTTGGAAAATATTTTATATCATTTAGTTCTTCCAATTTGTCCTTTGTGATATTGCTTGTATACATTTTTCACTTTACCTGAGTACAGGACACTTTTTACTCCATTTTATTCTATAGCAAACAATGCAGCACTCACAAAGAATGTGTAGCAAGAGAAGAAACTTACCTCCTGGATCAAAGCACATAAGACTATGCCTTGTTTGTCAAATAGTAAAAAATATGTTCACTTCTGGAGGTAGAAGTTATAGTGAGCCAATCTCGTCTCTCACGAGAAGAAATCTACCTCGCATGTAAATTTCTATATGCCGGAACTTGCATAAAAGAGCATACCAGCAGCAGGAGTGGGGTTTTTGTTCTTTGCAGACTGCTTTTTTGACTGACTGACAGAACGAACGAGTTGACCAGAGGTATATTGAAGAAGGGCTGCTAGTCGTGTGTGTTGTTATTTTTAGTCAACTGAGGCTACCCAATTGTCTGAGGACTGTACTACTGCTTTTGCTTGGACTAGTTCTACAACAGAATGAAATCCATATTAGATTATATTCTCTATCAGGATCCAAATACCAGAATGACTCTAAAGCAATTATCTTGACCCTTTGAAGAGTGGAAGGCAAACAAGAGTGCAGAAGTTTTTACAAATTATTTCAGAGTGAAACACATGCAATATGATGCTGCATAAACCTTTATAGACTGTTTTACAGCTGCAAGCCTCTTTATGAATCCTTCATGTTAAGAGAGAGAGTGTGTTGAAATCTGTTTGCATTTCCTTTTGAACAAGTCTGCACATTAACTGTCCTCCCCCAGCCCCACATACTTACATGCATACACAAAATTATTTTGAATGGCTGAGAAAGAAAGATTATTGCCTCCATTATTACAAAGCAATGAGTTTGTTTTATGAACTGAAAGTTGAGATTTTAATCACTGTGTTAAGTAGTGTCAGTATATATGGCAAGTAAAATTGACACTTATGTATTTGAAAACCCCTTGGGTAAATTTCAGTCAGAAGGTTATCAAACATATCATAGAAAACATTTTGATAAAACCTACAGAAAAAGAATCATTTTTCTATATAAGGAATAGTGTTTGCTTTTTTCTTTATCTTTAACTTTTACTTGGATGAAAGTGTAGTATGAGTGCCCTGTTTAGGTTGGTTGGATCTTACGGCATGCCAACCCATCGGGTTATTTTATGCCGAAAACGTTTTTATTATTTTTATTTGGTATAATTTTTATGCATATAGTTATTTGAACGCTATAAACAAATACCAACGACATCAAAATGCCCTGTTTAGGATCAAAATGTCAATCCCAGATACTTCTACCATAATTAGGATGCATAATCAGTACTTGCAGAATAAAATTCAATATGTGTGGGGCAAAAAATTAAAATAATCACTTATATCTTGTTTTTATTTTGTATTTATATAGATATTTAAAAATTACTAGATTTATTACCCTTTGAAATAATCACTGTTTTCATCTGCATGTTTTATATCTTATGATTCTTAAAATAACTGGGTAGAGATACTACACTCTGATCCCAGACAAAAATATTAAGAAACAACACTTTGAATTCAAGAAGAAATGTGCAGATACTACACTGATCCTAAGTAAAAATGTCAATCCATATAGAAATGATACCATCATTTTTTGTTGGAACTATTTTTTTTATTTCTAAATAAAAGCACCTCATCTAAAAATTCTGGGAAATGCATTAATCAGTTTTATGATATTCTTTAAAACCAAATACAAAGGGTTTTATTTTTCTTTTTTTAGGTTCAAATAAAACAACTAAATGCTAAGTGCAAATTTGGATTTTCTGTCAGAAGGAAGGAAACTGGAACAAACAAATATGCTTATTTATATCTATCTACTTACCAACAGTGAGCATAAAACTACTCACAAATCCTGTAATGATATATATCCTTCCCTTTCGGGCAGCCTAACGATGTACATAGCTTGTTCCAAAGGCAATGTAAAATTTTAACACACTCTCTCAAAACAAAAATTTTAATGTCACAAGTTACAGTGATAATTACTCGTTTTAATCATGATTATATTAACCTATGAATATTCAGCAACATACCTTGCCAAAGAGTGATAGATATGTTTAAAGATTATGCCAGTGAATGATAGCAATACATGTAATCTACTCATGATTAGATGACTTTGATCATGAAAACACATTAAGAAACCAGGAAGCCGTAATAGTCAAAGAGTTTAATCATCCATATGAGGTTTCTTCTTTGTTTTTCAAGTACTCATAGTTGGGTACAACAAACACATTTTTGAAAATGATCATAATTTTCTTTTGGAAAGATTGTCTTTAAGCCAAGCCAAACCAAACTTAAAATAAAGAACCATCATCCTTTGATCACAATTAATCTAATATTGAAATTAATAAAACAAGCGCAATGAATGACAGAAGTCATAGTCTATTATTTTCACTTATAAACATTGCAAAGACCATTCCCAACCTTTTGTGCCATAACTTGCCATTTAATTAACCAAATATCTATTTTACATTAGATAATGTAATAAAAATTGGAGTAAAACTAATAAATTAACAATGGAATAATATACTTTCTTTGTATTTTTTTAATGGAGTGTGTAAATGCTAATTGAAAATGAAATATTAAAACACTGCATAAATTTGTATAATAGATCTATATTCCCAATGATAAAATCGCAAAACTCAGAATTAAATCATAAGAGTTTATTCTATCACACAACCAACAGATATATTCATAATGGTGAAACCACAAAATTCAGATTGAAATGAAAACCTAGTAAAAAAATGAGAACAAAAATTAAACTAAAAGACATTTTACATATATATATATATATATATATATATATATATATATATATATATATATATA
Organism: Sepioteuthis lessoniana; assembly: GCA_963585895.1. Classification (NCBI taxonomy): domain Eukaryota; kingdom Metazoa; phylum Mollusca; class Cephalopoda; order Myopsida; family Loliginidae; genus Sepioteuthis; species Sepioteuthis lessoniana. The sequence goes on from OY757923.1 coordinate 42,651,686, forward strand.
TATATAAAATAAATCTGAAGTAACTCAGATTATCACTGAAACTGACTGTCAATTCTCCATCAATGCCTTGTGTAACCCATGAAAGTGCCATGAACCATACATTCACTTGTGCAATGGAGAATGTAGATCTACACTGTAAAGAAAAATACTGAGCCTTATATACTTAGATGTTAAAACCATACACACATTACTTGTATACTTCCAGATAGTTTATTTTGGTATCTTTTCTTCTTCAATTTTGGATTATATATATATATATATATATATATATTGTGAGGAGAAAATATGACCCTAATACATTTGACCGTAAGCGGACGATAGTAGTAAGGAGAATAATGGAAAGACTCTCTCTCTCTCTTTCCCACCCTCTCAATCATTGCAGGATGATGTGGGTGTGGGAGGGCCTCACTCTCAATTAGCCATGTGTGTGTCGGCAGGGAGGCAGGCCTTCGACCATATTTGGTACCGAGAAGAGCCCGCCAAGAAAATAGCACGTGGTGAATTTTCAGACTACAGAAGATAAGTTAGTTGCCATTTATTCCTCGAGGGATGAAGACACATAAGGAATGGCCTTGGTTCATCAAAAAAAAAAAAAAAAAAAAAAAAGAACCTAGTTTGGGATATGAAGAAACCCAAATTCCAAAATAATGCAGTGCAGAGAACCCTGAGAGAAAAGGAAGAACTTATCTTTTGAATGAACCAGCACTTTGAGACATGGTAAGTCTTGTTAAATGAATACCCAAAGAAAAGACTTGTCCATGAGGAAAGGAACAATAAATAATCCTGGTCTTATCAGAAATAAGAAATATATCCTTCCACCGTGTTATGGAAACCCAATAACGAAAGAAAAAGGAGAGAAGAATAAACTCCAGAAAATCCCCAGTAATTTAAGTATATTCAACTTCATCCTGCTGCATTCACACTGAAATGTCAAACTTGAGATTTGGAGCATGAGCTCTGCCATTAAATCCCATAGTCCAAAAGAAAGCGGACCATGTCTACCATTGTCAAACCACCTTCTGCTATTAACAGATATTTTATGAAGTGCTTAGTCCAGGATATGGATATTTTAGTGGAGGCTCCTCTGGGATACAGAAAGTCTTTCTTACTACTGACTTTTACCTGAATTGTTTTGTTTTCTTTGTTTCTTTCTTTTATGCAATAAAAGAATATTGTTATTAATCCTGTTAACTTAAACACAGCAATTCAGAGTCCTTGTTTTCTTGTGGAAGAATTGTATTTGTCGAAGACTTTGTATTTGAGCGGGAAAGCTAGCCAGTGTTGACTTTCAATAATTCACCTAGAACTCGCCTAGTAGCTTTAAAATGTGGTTCTGCTTAGGAGTTGGTGATATCTGTGACAGTAAATAACATTCGGCAAACCACAGCTAATGTCTGTGTCTGGCTTTCATTGGTGGACTTGGCACCCTGCAAGTTTGTTGGACACATGGCAGTGTAACTATATATATATATAAACCTTCACCGAATGCAATATCCCACTGCACACCATTTTGGACTACATCAAATTTGCCTTTATGCCACTTTTCTAGACTAAATTTCAGTTTAGTGAACATTATTATATACAACATAACATCACTCAGCAACATCACCTATATCATAATAAAGGGACATGAAAAAGGTAAATTTTCTTTTAAAATATATTCATAATAAATAAAACACATACAAATTACCAATAAAAGATAATAAAAGAAGCTAAAAAGAATTTGAAATCCAATTAAAAATGTATATACAACACAATAAAATATCCAAAAATTGTTACGAAATCTACACCAGTTCTTGTTTTTAGTGTTAAGGTTTTGCAAGTTTATTTAATGATTTTTCTTTTGCAGGAAAAATTGTCAGAAGGATCTTCTGAACAGACTGGTACCCACTATTGCTAGATAACACCTTCCAGAGAGTCAGTAAAGCTTTAGAGCCAACAACTGTACCTTAAACATGGTGTTTGTTCTCAGAAAGCTTCAAAAGAAGTGCCTGGAGCAAAAAAAAAAGTCTTTAAAAGAACATTTGTTGATCTGTGTAAAACATTTGTAGCAGATCATAGAATGACTCAGCTATCCCTAAGTTCCAAAAAATGGTCTTCCAGTTGCATGAAGACCAGTATTACTAAGCCAGACTCAACAATCACCTTTCAGAACCCTTCCAAATTATCAAGCCTGCCAGTTCTGCATTGGCCTTGTCAGTGACAAACATGCCTGCTGTCAACATGAATCACTCCTTTCTTAATATTTATTCATGAAGGTTTAACAATAGTTCAAAGTTATTTATGATAATTTTATGGTGTTTGTTCTCATTTTATGGTACATCCAGTTTATATTAAAAAAACTAGGTAATATCATGAAATCAATTAATAGCATTGTGTATGATGCCTATATATAACTTGATCTTGTGAAGATATTAAAAAGATATTTATTTTTAAGGTCCTGATATATGTTTTTTACCAAGCACTTCAAATTCTGTGTTGCTTAAAAGTTTTACACAGTAAATTGCACATTTCTCATCTACAATGCAACCAACTGAACAGTTTCTTTGTAATACCTTGATGCTTGATATTCTTTTTGATTCCTTTCATCTTTTTTCTGCATTTATATCACTACATTTTTAGGTAATTTATTCTTCTGAGATGCCAAATTCAATAGTGTAAACTTGGAATAAAAATAAAGTTTTATTTAATGGATGTAGAATAGAGTGGCTAAAACTGCTGCTTTAAAAAGTTGAATTTGTCAAAAATTCAAATCTGTGGAAGAAAAATACTTCATTTTAGAATATAAAGCAACTTGATATCTACAAATTGATTTTTCTTGACACACGGAATCTGTTTTTTAAATAATGTCAACGTTATAGCAACTGAAAGCAAGATTGTCCAGTCTGAATTCAGAGATCATAATAGACAATGTAACTTTGTCGTAAGGCAAGTCTAGTGATCTGATTGGATAATCTTCCTCCAAAACCACATATAGCTTATATAAAGTTGTGTATTCTTGGCTTTTACCAGTCATGTTTTGAGACAAAAAGAAATTTAAAAAAAAACAAATTGAGTGCTGAGGTAACTATCTTTGTCTGAGTTACATTGTTAAAAAAAACTCTTACTGCCATAATGCAACATCAATTTAAAAGCAATAAGACATCAAGACAGAACATCTGGCAATGAGAACAGAACATCAATTAATCCATCATTACTTGGCAGCTAAAGAGAATAAAGTCCAAACAGTTTTCTAAAGAGCTTTTCCTTTCTGAATGTTTGCAGTAATCTGTCATATCAAAGGCATTTTTTAAATGTCTACTTTTATAAAAAATTAAATTCAACAATATTTTTTAATTTGGCACAAGATATATGGAACCTCTCATAAGAACTCAACACACAAATCAGTAGAAGTTGATCAATTGAATAATGATTTCACCATTACAGGGTGCGATACCTTTGTCTCAAAATAGTTATTACAACATGTGTATGAAACGTATATGCACATGTAACAACAGTTATGGGACAGAAAGTATATAATAGAATCATAGAAAGAAAAGGAGTACTTTTCATAAATAAATAAATGACAAACCATTATAACAAATCCTTGTTAGTGATGGTTGATCGGCTGGGTTTTATGGCATCCCAACCCTTGTAGGTAGATTATTTAATGCATTCCTACCTCTCCAATGATGGCATTGACGGAGTTTTTCTGTGCAGAGACTGAGATAAACGTCCATCCATTACCAGAATCATGTTATTGTATTTCTAGTTTGCTATGGTGGTATCTATGTTTTTATGCATACATCTATATTATACTCTGCTGCAGATGCTGTTAGCCCACGTATCTATTCCATTTAAAGTCTTAACATTTAATGTTGCTATATGAACTGTGAATAATTGTGGATTGGATTTGAGTTTGAGCTCTAGTGCTGATTTTTCCAACACTGGGGCCAGAGCAACCTCAGCTGAATGTGCCCCTTATTTTCTTGCATGAAGGGTGATGCTGCTTAGACAAATGGTTTCATTTTGTTAATATATATGACAGGTAAACGAATAGTTTGTAGGTAACAGTTTTTAAAAATTTGTTTGTAAATGATTTCAAGTATTGCTATCTAACACTAATAATTCAATATTAATCCTTTGTTTGCTCTCAGTTAAATGGTTTCAAGTATAGTAAATGATTATCCAGTTCTATTTGACCCATAGATGGGACCCTAACAGGTATTACTTCTTTGTATCAGAGTGGAACTGGGAGTAATGGCAATGAAGGGGTACTCCTCACTCCTCTAAGCTCCTGAACTGAAGCCTCTTCATCAGATGGTGTAGTGTCATAACTAGGACACTCATTGGTTAGAGTCTAACCCATCTGCAGAGATGCAGTTAGCATATTCTACAAACCCAGTTGACTAGGCTATTTTCTTTGTGAGTTTTATCTTTATCATCTTAATATTAGGTATTTCCAAAAGTTTCCAGAATTTTTTTTATTTATCAAAAAGATGTTTTCTACTGTGAATATGAACCCTTGCTCATTGGCAATATCAGTGTTACTGGTAAGAGAGACATGCTGTATTAGCATCAGCCAGCCTTCCATACAACTGCACCAGGATCTGGGCACAAATCTGTGGTCTTGCATGAATAATAGATACCATAGAAGCATGTAAAAAAAAGTTATTTTGTTATACAAGGATCATTCAATAAATAATTTTTGAGAAAGCTAAATTAGTTTTTTCAAATTTTTTTCCATTAAGGTACATTCTGCGTTGTTTGGAATTGGTTTATTGCAAAAACTTATTTAATGTAACAAAAATGATTATTTGGAAACTTTTCAATGATGTGTACAGGGAAGCGTGTTTTGGTCAAATATTTTTACAAATGGGCAAAACATGGCTTTGCCACTATGACCCCGAGTTCAAAAGACAGTCCATGGAGTGAAAACACACTGACTCTCCATTAAAGAAAATGTATTGGGCACAGCAGTCAGTAAAGAAGGTCATGCTGACAGTGTTCGCGGACATGAAAGTACCTATCACTAATGATTTCCTTGAAATCACCAACTGTAAACAATTCTTCCTGTTGCCTGCTCATTATGCAAAATTCACCTTACTTATTGAATTAGCCTCCTAATATTAGTCCAATACCATAAAAAAAAATTTATATGTTAATAATTGGTGTGGACTAAAGTTTCAAGCACTTTTTTGTTTGGTGGGGGGGATTCACAAAGATAGCTGCTGGAAACTTTTACACAGATCTAAGATAACTAAGTAGCTCACAGAGTTTCTGATGATTTAAATGCATAATTTACCATCTTGCACTTTAGCTAAGAGCAGGTTAAAGTTTTATTTGCATTTGTTCTTTAATGTTTTGCATTCCTTGTCTAGCCAATGTCAATCAATAGAGCCAGTAAAAATACTGGAAAATGTTCATGGTTATGCCTAGATTATAGCATGACAGAAATAACAAATGGAATTTTACAACAAAATCCAAAACCATCAAAGAAAATGTTGTAAAATTAGAGTGAATCAAGAACAAAAGAATAACTTGAATTCCTGAATTGAGCTCCAAGTCAATTTCTAGTCTTTGTCTTTGAATTTATAAATAAACAGCATTCATAATTCTTTTCCTTTTAATCCTTCCCTATTTGAAAAGATTGAGTAGAAACAACCAACAGACCAAAAATAGTACCAACTTCTGTGTTTAATAATAATTCTATGATTTATGGTTCAGCATGAGTTTTGGTTTGAACTGCAGATAGAAAGAATGAGAAACCAAAGATTTACACTTCGAGCCACATTTAATGATTGAGCCATCTGGTGATAAATATGGAAATCATCGATTAGATATGTGAAGTTACCACCCTTGAAATGCAAATAGCTTCCTCTGCATTAAGAATTTCTGCGTATTTCAACTTCTTTGTTTTTTTTATTGACTTTTTCGTAATCTTTGGAATGGCTCTTGCATATCACTGCATTATTTGCAAAACTGTCAGCAATGCTTTTACGTTGAATAATGATAAACATATTTGCTCAGGAATGAAGGTAGTGTTTCTTGGACATCTTAAACTATTTCATCTTGTCTTCTCAAGGTCAGACAAAATACAGTTTTTAGATTAACTTGCTTTTCATCAAAATGAAATATGAAATTGAAGATGTTTGTTTATAAATTAAACTAAACTTGAGTTTTAGATCAAATGAAAAGTTTTGTCAAATGTGATTTCTTTCATCAAGTTATGATGTATTACTTGGCACAAAAAAATGTAATCTGAATTGTGCTCAAATGTCATTTGAGTTTTCTCATGTTTCTTGTGCTTTATCACATTGTCAGATGTATAAAAGGTCTCATCACTGGCATGACACAAGAGTTAACAATAAAAAGCTGTTCCACCTACATGACTGATTATAAAAAGAAAAGCACAAATAAAAAGAAGTGAGCCAATAGTTTATCAATATCAATTTTTATCTGTTTTCAATTTTTAAAGATTATAAAATAACAATCTATATAACCCATAGCATTAACTGTACAACTTATTAAACAAATGGACAAAAATTTTCCATCAGTTTGATACATTTGTTACCACATGAAACACATGCATTTTGGAGCACATTCATTCCACAATTTGTCTCACACACTGTATTATGAGAAGCAAACCATTGTTAATGAGTTTGATACTTACTGAGTGCCAAATACTCTTAGCCATGTGCTAAACTAAGCTATCCTTAATAATGACAACATAGCCTTATATTTTTTACCCTGATTAATGAAGAAAGTATCAAAGTAAGTGAATTAAGAATGGACATTAGTATCATTCTTTAGAGTCTGATAAATTTAATTTTATGAACAAAAATAACTTAATTTTAATGATAATATCATGAGGCTTTTTTTTAGGCTTGGAAATGATGAAAAGTTTTTCCCATATAATTTAAGGATAATTGTTTGTTCACTTAAGGCCATTTCAGCTCATGAAAGGTTTCATAAGAATGCGCTCTTTTTGTATAGTGGAGGAAACCTGAACACAGAAACTAGATCTATGTTTTAGAAAGCTGTAGAAGAAAAATAAACAAAATTCTTATGCTACTCATTATTTGTTTTGAACTTATGGACAATCTTTAAATACCAAACTGACAATAACTGGCATCTTATATGAGATTCTAGAGTCCAATAAGAAAACAAATATAACCTCAAAGTAAAAATGTAAGAAAAGATTGACAAAAAAGGTAAACTAGGTAAGTAAATAGACAAGATTAAAAACGTCTTTCAGATAAGAAGTGATATCTTTCGCTGAAAGGTTAAAGAAACCAATTATAATCTTCCAACAATAAAAAAAAATTTTAAATCAACCTTACCTTACCAAAAAAAATTTTTTTTTTAATTTTAAATCGCTGATCAAGCAATCCTTTTTCACAGGCAAATCATCAAAATGATCTTTTGTTTAGTCAAGAAAAAGCAAAGTCATTTCAAAATCAGATAATTTTATATTAAAAAAAATGTAAAAAAAAAAAAGACAAATGGATATATTAGCTTGTAAGCAAGAAATAAAATAATTATCATAAAAAAAATATAGTTCAATATTTCTCTTAATTCCTATTTGTTAAAAGGAAGGTGATTTCTTTTTGCCAATGACAGCTTCCCATTGACATGTCAAATAATATAGATCATTTGTTCAAGTATGAAAGCTCATAATAAGCAGAAAATTATTAATTTCACAAGGCAGAAAAACACAGAATTTGCTGGGGGGTATCTACAAGTAAAATACCATCCACATATCCAACTGCTTATCTAAGTGCCATTGTTTAAACTCTAGTGATGCTATCTTCTTTTAATCTAACCTCACAGGGCTTAGAATGTCGATGAGACTTAGAATATGTTAACTGCAGAGGGGTAAGACCCCTTAAAAAAAGGGAGGTCCTAAGTATTACACAAAAGTTCTTCTTCTGGTAAGACTCTAGTTTAGGAAGTCTAGAAAGTGGGAAATACTCGTCCATTATTCCTAGAACCACTCTGAACCGGAGTGGTAGTACCTGTTAGATTTCAATCAACAGGTCAAATAGATCTGTTTGAAAATTATTCCTACTTGAGGGGTCCCATGAGCAAAAAAAAAAAAAAAAAAAAAAACTAGATGAAAAGAAGTAAAATATGAACATACAATGAACATAATTCCTTAACCTTTTGGCATAAAATGACCCTAGACAGGTTGACATGGTGTTGAAATCAAGCGACCAATCAGAATTTCTTTTAAACTTAATGCTTGACCAAAACTTTGTATCCATATTTATTATATGAGTTTCTAGCAATCCATTCTACAGATATAAGTTCTGAAGCCTAAATTCTCATTGTCCGGCAAAAAATTTGATTAAGACTAAAAAAGGTCAATCGGGAACACTTAAATTTCTTGCTATTACCAAATTATACATCTGGGAGGCAACAGATTCTGTTATTTATCTAGACCAACATTTTAAATTTATATTCTGAACCACCCAGTAATTAATTTGGATTTTATTCAGATTTTGGGCTTATTATATTGACTGTTATCTCGAGACAACTCTCTAGATTTCTCCAAGGCATTTGATTCTATACACAGAGGATAGAAGGAGCTAGTACTTCTAGCAAATGGTTTTCCAAAAGAAAACATTAACACTATAATGATGCTTACAATTAGAAATTAGTAAACCCGTACATATACCTCAGTAACAATATCTCATCTACTGAAAGAGATGTCAACATTCTCATAGGTAAAGCATAGACTGCTATTGACAAATTATCTTCTATATGGAAATCGGATCTCTGATAAAAGAACAAAAAACATGATTCTTTGACTCCGACAAAACACTTTGAGAAAAGTTAAATAGGAATAAGACAAGGATGCTGTATGCTGTTTTGAACAAATCCTGGAAGCAACACTCTACAAAATCAGCAGCTGTATGAACACTAACCTCCCATCTCATAAACTATCCAAGTAAGAAAAACAAGACATGCTGGACACACTGCTGGAGAAGAAAGCAACATTCTCCAATGGACTCCTTCACATGGACGCACCAGTGTTGGCCAACCAGCAAAAACTTACATCCACCAGCTCTGTACAGACACTGGATGCTATCTAGAAGACCTACAAAGAGCAATATTCTAATAAAAAATATCAATTTATGACTAGCATTTTTTTCCTCTCAATCTATTACAGTGAATAAACTCCACTGATCAGAAACAAAGTATAAGCTTATTATAAATAATAATAAGGTGCACATTGTGGCTTCATTCTATGTCACTCGATCTTATTTTACAATAGGAAATATGTCTCATGTTCTCATAACAAGGGAATTTTTCTAACTTGCTAATCCTATTTACCCAACCCCTCCGCTCGGGCAGGATATGACGCAAGGTCAATTTTTTAAGCGGAGTTTAACAGGTTTGAATTCAGAGTTTTCCTTCTCCTAGACTAGTTGTCTCACCAAGGCTGAAGAACCCAGTCTGTCCTTCTATTTACCCATAGCTGGAAGGAGAATAATTGGATTCATATCTTTCCCAAGGGTATTAGTGCTATGTGAAAATGAAATCATTCTCGTCCAGGATTTGAACTCGTGGCAAAAAGCTTTTTATACCGCTTCAAAATTGACAGAATTTTGACCAGAGGTTGATACTAACACAGCATACAAGAAAAGAAAAACAACAAATTTTTTTTCAATTTTCATTGGTTTGGTTTTATGGCATATCAACCATTGTTTGGTTTGGTTTCTTTGTTTAATGGCATATTAACCTTTGTAGGTTATTTAATGTTAAAGCTATTCTCCTAGAAGAACAGTAGTGGGACTATTTAACCCATAGCTGGTATTTGCCCGAAAATGAATGTAATGGTGTGACTGGAGTACGAACTTGCTTTCTACGATTCTGCAGTCCATCGCTTTAACAATTACACCACGAGGACATCCCCTCAACCATTGTAGGTTGTTTAATGTGAAATACTGTTTATACATATATATTAAATATATATGATTTGTAATGGAAGTCAGACCTGACTGATAAAATGAAACGCAGTTTCTTCCAAGCAGCAGTCATGTCAATACTGCTATATGGATGCACTACATGGACGCTGACTAAACAGATGGAGAAAAAGCTTGACAGCAACTACAAAAAAATGCTGGAAGCAATTTTGAACAAGTCCTGGAGGTAACACCCCACAAAGCAGCAGCTGTACAGCCACCTGCCTCCCATCATGAAAACTATCAGAGTTAGACAAACCAGACATGCAGGACACTACTGGAGAAGCAGGGATGAGCTCATAAGTGCTGTTCTCCTATGAACCCCCTCACATGACCAAACAAAGGCAGGGAGACCAGCTCGAACATACATACAGGAGCTCTGTGAAGATACAGGATGTAGCCCTGAGGACCTGCCAGAAGCAATGAAGGGAGGAGTGGCGAGAGAAGGTCAGGGATATCCATGCTGGTGGCACGACAAGATGATGGGAAACATTTTGTTGATAACATTTTTAAATGAGCCTGAGCTCATTATTTTTGTCACATAATTAAATGGCTTCAAGTAATGCTATGTAACACTAACAATTTAACATCAGTTATTTGTTTGCATACATTAGAATAGATATACATAATAGGTCAGATATTAGTCTGTTAGCAATTTCATTTTCAAATGAGAACTAATTTGTTTGCACACTAGTATTGCTAGTGTTTCTACACAGTTAGATGGGTTCAAGTATTGCTATGTATCACTAACAATTCATTTAAACTCATTTGTTTACACACAGTGAAATGATCAAACAGTTCTATTTCAAAAAATTCAATTTAGTGTCAGTCATTTGTCTGCACTCACTTTAAATGTCAAACAGTTCTATTTGACCCATAGATAGGACCCTATTAGGTGCTACCACTTTGAACCAGAGTGGATCTGGGAGCCAAGGCAATGAAGAAGTACTTCAAATTTCCTAAAGCTCCAACATTACTGAAGCCTCACCATTAGATTGCTTAGTGTCATATCCAGGACACTCATTGGGGAGAGGTCTTACCCCTCTGCAGAGATGCAGTCAGCATATTCTATAGCCCCAGTTGACTGAGCTCCATTTTTATTGGGTTTGTGATATTATAATTAATATTTACTCCAAATTTTATGATACCTGAAGCTGTATATGGCATGTGGAAATAGTGATGATTTTATAAACTTTTTTTTAATTTCTCATTCAATTATTAAAATTGTTCAAAAAAGTTCTATGCCATATCCAGATTTTAGATTTATTGCATACCTCTCATTTTTGTACAGGCCTCAACTAGGCAGAAATTTGAGTTGTTTTTTGTAATAAGTGAGAGTGTGTTGTCAACAAAAATGTTTAGTTATAGCTCCTCTTTCTGGATGAAGCTTTGAACTTTTTGAATGACTCATATCCTGAGAAGAAACATTTTGAGTGACTTAGTGGAAATCTCTTTTAAATGCCATACAAAATTTAGATTTTACCTTTTGAGCCTGATTTTTTACTTTATTTAAGGATAAAAAGAAAATCTCTCAAATTTTTGAAAATCTCTTTCTTACTTCAATGTTTTATTCTATGTTTAAAAATTCATCAAAAAAATGAAAAAAATTATAATTTTTTTATCATGTCAATAGAAAAAAAGATTTGAAGCAATATTCAAATCCGTTTTGTTTATTTACTGAAAAAGGATTAAAACATTAAATAAAATAGAGAAAACTCAATTTTTGTTACACACAAAACTCAAATATAAATTTATAGAATAACAATTATTATGCAAAAAAATGAATGATTTAGATTATTTTTTTAATAATACTTGCAAATAAAAAGATTTTTTTAATAGTTGCTTACTTTCCTTTATAGACTCAAGTTTTGATTTAAAAAGTCAATATCATCATCAATTTCAGAGGGGAAGTGACTGTATTTAAATAAGTCTGCAATTTATTCATGAAAATTATCAACAATCACAAATCTATAAATATCACAAAAGATGATATTAGAACTCTAAAACAAAATACATTTCTCAGTATTTGGTTTTAAGTTTGAGTATACAAAATAATTATCACTGGGAAGTAGGATTTACTAAATTGGCCATGATGTTGCTTTATATAAATGAGGAGTAATCTAAGAAGTAACATCTCATAAAAATAACTGCCTTTTATATAACTTCAACTTTTTGCTAAATGGCATATCATCTTTTGTGGGTTATTCAATACCAAAGCACCGCTAACAGAAAAACAATACTAGTACTATTTAATCCACAACTGGAGGATAAGGTGGTTCATATTTTTCCCAAGGGTATTGACCTGAAAGTAAATATAATAATGTGACAGGAGTTCAAATTTACTCACTGCAATGTTGCAGTCCAGCATATTAGCCACTACACCATGGAGACTCCCCCACCGACATTTATATAACAATTTTACTTAAAAAAGATAGCCAACATTATATAATTTACCTACTCCACTACATGAGCAGAATGCAACACAAAGATCTATTTTTTTAGTAGGGTTTACCAAGGTTGAATTCAGAGTTTTCTTTCTCCTAGGCTAGTTGACTTAGCAAATTTAAAGAGCCCTACTATTTACCCATAGTTGGATGCATACCTTTCCCAAGAATATTAACACAATGGGAAATGCAAACTGTCTCATCCAGAATTTAGACTCATGTAGCTATCTCCATTTCCTATGAGAATAACCATTACCCCATGAATGTCTCCAGTATATATGTGCATGTGTGTGTGTGTATATATATATTTTTTTTTTCTTTATTACGGAGAGCTTAGTTTATCATGAATTACAGTTGTTTTTCATATGTCTTTATTAATTTCCCAATGCTCCTTTGATTGTTCTTTTTCACACACATTTGTACAATATTCTTATGTCTTTTCTTCAAAGAAAATATATTTGAGATTTTTTTCCAATGTTTCACTTAATGGTTGTGACAATAAAATTGATATTCACACAAGTTTATAGATATTTTTCATCAGATGTCAAAACTTTTTTTTTGTTTCAGGAAGATAAAAAAAATTCTGCAATTAAACTTTAATATTAATCTTTCTTGATTTCAACTAGAAAGGTTTTATTCAAACTAAAAATGTTTTGTAAATAAATATGAATTCTTTGTTTTGTTTTTTTTTCAGAACATGCCCATGAGTCAACTGCATAGGTGTATCAAAATTGGTGAAAGTTAGTTAAATGTTTTTCACAGCTATTAAACATGCTCACACAGTTCATCTTTGTAGTGTGAGTGTGTGTGTGTTTACATATATACGTATATATTGGGATTACACAGCTGATCTAAAACATTGTTAGCCCAGTCAGCTGGGGCTGTAAAATAAACCACTGCATCTCTGCAGAGGGGTAAGACCCCCAACAAGAGTCCTGAATATGACTAAACAATCTGATGTTGAGACTCCAGTAATGCAGGAGCTTTGGAGAAGCACCCCTTCATTGCCATCCCTCCCAGGTCCACTCTGACCCAAAATAGTAGCATCTGATATGATCATATCTATGGGTCAAATAGAACTGTTTGACATTTACACTAAGTGCAGACATAAGACATGCTAAATTGAATTTTTTAAAATAGAACTGTTTGATCATTTAACTAAGTGTATCAACAAAATGTGTTTCCAAATCATATCTTGAACATATACATAAAAACAGGATTTGGTATTAAATAACCAATAATGTTTGATATGCCATAAAACCAAACCAAACCATTATGATCAACTGCCTAAAGTGGTGCTAGTTTCTTGTGTGTACACATAATTCTTACCAGATAAAGCACAACTGCTACAAAATCTCTGAAGGTCTCTTTTGGTACCTGGTGCCTGGATTTCAATCACAGGTTCTTTCACTACAAGTTGTGGTGTAAGTTCTGTAGAACACACTTGGTGATCCAACACATCCCGTAACTGGTCAATATGATTGAGATCTTAGGAGTTTTGTGACCAAGATAATACATTAAAATCTCTTTCATATTCCTGAAATCATTTCCATACAACCAATATGATGTGAATGGGCACATAGTACTACCATCACAAAAGATTGATGATATGAAGGCGTCTCTGGTTTTCATTGACTTTGAAAATCTGTCATACATGTCAAAGTATATTCTACAAGAATAATTGAACCCAATATTTCCCATTAGAACCAAAACCATCACACAGCTTCTAGCAGAACATGTATACCTTGCCTTCTACCTTATTTAAAGGAAAATCAGATTAACTGACCCTAGTAACCTACTTCCATTAATACATGATACAATTCTGACACTCATGTGTCCATTGAAGACACTTGTGGCAATGGACATTGGTTAGGATATGTACTTCAAATGAATTTTTTGATACTGCTCCATATGCAATACATATCTATGCATTGTCTATTCTGATTCATTCTTTCCATCACCTTAATTAAAAAAATATACACTTTTGCCTATACTAGTAGAAAAGCTTTGATGATGGTTTATGGGTTTCTAGTGGGAAATGTTTTTATCTAGTCCATAGATTAATGTTATAAAAGTTATACAGAAGTAGAATTGCTAGTTTCAGGAAACCTGCAAAGCATACATGTCCAGTGGGCTGGTAAGGCAACAAAAAGAGGCCAAGTTGTTCTTATTTGTGATGAAAGTTTTTTTCAGCAGAAATGGAATTGAGATATTTTACTTCATTCTTGTATTTTATTATTGGTTTTATTTTTGCATTTTATCATTGATTTTATTTTTATATTTTATTAATACATACAAATTTCAAATCAGTAAGTCTTTTCCACCAAATGATTTGTGAGGGGTTAGTCATTTTTTCAACTATTAACTTCTGCCAATAGATACGCTGCAAAACTGAGCATAAGCACCCCAACCGCTGCAACATTTTGGAAATGTTCTGATCTAATCTTTTGGCAATAACAATTTTGCATTTACAAAAGTCATTTAAATCTTTCTTCATGAACACAACTGTGGTTTTCATCACTTCAAGATAAAGTACTCAAGGTCAGATTACTTTTTATATCCAAGACATTCTTGCCACATATCACTGGTCATGTTTTGGCTGATCTGTGAATACACACTATTATATATATATATATATATATATATATATATATATATATATGTATGTATATACAAAGTCTTAGAGGAGTTGATAAGCATATTGATTACATAAACATTAAACCATAGGGAGATAAAACTCAAATAAAACATAACAACAGTTTGAATGTAGATAAGAAAATAGATGATGGAGCATGTGTGTTTAGTGTATTCTCAGTATTTCAACATCACTCAAGTTGAATTTTAATATTTTCAAGGAATTAGTATTGACCATATATAATTACATACACATGCTGCAGTAAAAACAACAGCTGGACAATCAAAGCTTTTATCTGATAATCACCCTGGGGTCAGGTATATTTTCAAAACTAAAGCATTGAATATTATGGTACCTAGTTTAGATTATGAGGATTGGTTTTGTTTTGTAAACAAAGGTATTTATACTTTCTCACACTAAGTATAGCTTCTTGTTTTATGTATTAGGTTGTGATTTTGTCTCTTGTGTACTTTATATATTGGGTTGTGTCATAAATAATTTGTTTTAGTAAAATTAATTTATCCATGAATAATTTAATAATGAATTAATTTCAATTTATTGCATATTCATTATTATTTTGAAACACTTCTTGCTGCCATTGATCAGGTAACTTGTTGATTCCTCTCAAGTAAAATTCAGCTGGTTTCAAGTTCAAAAATTTTCCACAAATGTTTTCACCTGATTTTCTTAAGATCTTTTGTCATTTACAGCCTTTTGTAGAAAATAAAAAAAAGATGAAAATTACTTGGTGCAAGGTCTGGTGGATGAGGTAGAACACACCTGCCTAAAGCCAATATTCTAATATTGTTTCCTGTGGTGGCCTTGCATTATCATAGAGAAGTACTATATTTCTGCTGTTGACAAGCAATGTTAACATACATACAGGACCTATATGTATTTTACCAATAAAAACTAAATAAATTTGGTGACCATAATCGAAGGCAACCTGAAGGCTCTCTTTTCAATACCTACTACACTAAGTTGTAGAGGAAAGTGCTCCTTCTTTCCCTGAATTGCTCCACTTCATCTTTGACATGTACCTGATGATGCTGAGTGTTAAGCAAAGAGGTATCAAGTACCATTTTTTTGAGTCTTTGGTATGACTTGACCTGGGACTGAACCCCAGTCTCTCAGACCATTGGTGAACAATCTACTCATTAGACCAAATTATTGGTAAAATATGGACTACTATTGACTAGTTAATGAACATATGAAAATCTGACCTTCCTGATAAAACAGAAATTCTTCCAAGCTATAATCATGTCAGTACTACTGCACGCTTACACCACTTGGACTTAAGTGAAATGCCTAGAAAGAAAAGTTGATGGGATCTACTCAAGGTAGCTGTGAGCTCTTAGGAACAAATCCTGTAAGTAACACTCCACAAAATAGCAGTTGTATGGCCACAAACCTTCCATCTCAACAACCATCGAAATAAGATGAACAAAAAGAAAGTAATGATAAATTCATAAGCAACATTCTCTTATGAATCTTGAAACAACAAAAACTTACATTTATTGACTCTGTACAGACATCAGATGCCATCTAGAGGTCTTACCAAGAGCAATGGCTGTTAGGGGCAGATGGTGAGAGAGAGTCAAAGGAATCTGTGTTGTCAAAATGCCTTGATGGTGACATTTAATGAAATCATTTTGATATATAAGAGCAAAAAGATTCAAAAAATAAGAGATCAGTTCAGTAGTATTAGAATTTTTTTTATCCAGAATCTAAGATTATTTCAAAAAAGAATTGAAAATTGGTTTGATTTCTTTTATTTAATAGCATATCAACCCTCATGGGTTATCTAATGCTAAAGTCATCCTTTCGGAAAAATAGTTGTAGTACTATTTAACCCATAACTCGGAAGATAAGGGAGTTCATACCTTTTCCATGGGTATTATTTCCAAAATCAATGTAATAACAACTGGAGTTTGAACTCCTTTGCTACAATGATGCAATCCTACACATTAGCCACTACACCATAGAGACTCCCTTCAAGAATTAAGAATTATTTTGTTTTCTCATTGCTTATAATAATATTGACAAATTTAAATTTTGTTAAATTTATATAAGTTTTTATTTCCTTTCCAAAAATGCCAATATGAAAATGAAGCCAATTTTGATTAAAATATATCTAATGAAATTACTGTCCAGAAATAAACATATTGAAAACAGGAATAAACACATCTAGAATATATGGCTTAATCTTAGTTATTACAGATGAAAAAAAAATATGGAGAGACTTAAGAAACTACAAGAGCGAGTCAAAAGTTCTGCAATATTTTGGTATGTGTGCATTTGTAGCATGCATATCACATTACCGAAACAGTTCAAGATGTAGAAGGTATTTGCTGTTGTCAGTGGTATAATGGTAGTTGGTGCATAGACATTGCTTCACTCCATGTCTGTGGTTTGAAAGAGTACAGACGAATAGGCAATCTAATTTGGGAACTTATGATTTATTTGGTTAGATGGTTGGTTGTTTGGGTTTTATGACATATCAACCTTTATTGGTTATTTAATGCCAAATTTATTTTTATCAAATAATCAGTTCAATTTCAAATTCAATTTAGCCTGAGTACACAGTTTAATTGTCAAAAATATTTCTATTTCAAGCTATTCAGTTTATTCAGACAGTTCTAATTCAGCCAATTCAGTTTAATATAAGCATAGATTTTGTTTACACACAGTTAAACGTCAAAACAGTTCTATATTAAACAATTCAGTTTATTGTAAGTACAGTTTCAATGTCAAAAATAGTTCCATATCAAACAATTCAGTTTAGCATAAGTACACAGCTTAAATGTAAGTACACAGTTTAATTGTCAAAAACATTTCTATTTCAAGCTATTCTGTTGAGTCAAACAGTTCTAATTCAAACAATTCAGTTTAGCATAATTATGCTGTTTAATTCTATCTAACCCATAGATAGGGCCCTATCAGAAGCTACCATTTTGGGCCAGAGTGGACCAAGGAGCAATGGTAATGAAGGAGTGCTCCACATTCCCTAAAGCTCTCACATTACTAGAACCTCACAATAAGATTGTTTAGTGTCATATCCAGGACACTCGTTGGTGGGGGGGAGAGTCTTACCCTACTGCAGAGCTGCAGTCAGTGTATTCTACAGCCCCAGATAACTGGGCAATATAGAGAGTTAATGTCAAAACAGTCTTATTTCATATAAATCAGTTGAGCAGTTTAAATGCCAAAACAGTTCTATTTTTCAAAATTCAATTTAGCATAAATACGCAGTTTAAATGTCAAAAATGGTAAACTCAAGAAACCACCGTTTAGTTCAATTTAACCCATACATAGAACCCTTATCAGGTGCTACCACTCCAGGCCAGAGTGGACCAGGGAGCGATGACAATGAAGGGGTACTCCACATTCCCCAAAGCTCCAGCATTACTGAAACCGCACCATCAAGACACTCGTTTGGGGGGGGTCTCTCTGTAGAGAAACAGTCAGTTTTTTCTCCAGCCCCCCACTCCAGCTGACTGGGCAACTTATGATTCATGAGTTTGAACTGAGTCATAATCGTGCAAAAGCAAGCAAAACATTTGTTATAATGAAAATGAAGATACAGTTGATCACAGTACAGTAACCAAATGATTCAAGAAATTTTTCTCAAATCACTTGATAATCAGGCAAGGTTTAGTAAGCCTAAAACTGGATTCCATGGCAGTACTCCAAGCCATAGAGAAAAATCCGGTGAGCTCCTTATCTCACAGTTCAGTGCAGTTTATAACTTTCACAACCTTAGCAGTTGCTGAAATGTGCCTCACATTACCAAAATATGGTGTAACTTTTTACTCTAGTATTAGAAAGAATGACAGTCAAAAAGTCATGTTATTTGTTTAATATTTGTATAGGAATAATTCAAGGCAGAATCAATAAAATGAGTCTCCATAACTGAAATCTAAGTTATGCATTTCTGGCTATGTCATTATCTTTAGATTTTCATAAACAAGAAAATGCAGGGATTAATTCACTAAATAATTTTTTCAAAAATGGCCATCAAGAAAAAAAAACTTTAAAAAAATGTTGGAATCACAACAAGAGTCTTTAACAAATGACTAAAATGTGTTTCAGTATTTTGAAGCCCAACATCAAAGTCTAACATCAAAGCTGTGTTAATCAATTAATTATAAAGGCTTAAGTTTTATTTTCATATTTTTCACAATCATCCAAGATTGGTGCACAGATTGCAATAAATTACTTTGTGCACTTTTATGCTGCTGGCAGACCAGTGATTCATATCAATCTATGGGAATTTTTTTTTAAATCAAAGAACATCTTGAAGCACTTTATAACTAGATCTATCAAATTGTAAAATATTTCCTCTTTAGCCATTAACTAGAGCTATCTATTATCTCATCAATGTTTTTTAGGCTTAAGTTAATCATTTTTCAGCTTGCAATCTGATTTTCACACAACTCATGTTAATGCATTTGAAAGTAGTATATACGGTAATTACAGTTTACAGAGTCCTCCAAGTATCCTGCCAATCAATGACAGTTCCCTACAGGGATGCATCATCAAATGTAGTACCAAAAAAAAAAGTAATCATTATCTGGGGGTATAACTGGATGAGATTTCAAATGTCAAAAGTAGAATAATAGACAGTTTTCTGCTGTTACAAGCAAATAAAAAGCATGAACTTAACTATTCTCCCTTCAAAGGTATGGATAGACTAGCAGGACAGACTGGGTTTTCTAGTATTAGAGAGCAACCAGTCTACAAGAAAGGCAACTCAAGTTAAAGCCAGGAGATTGATTTTCACAAGGCAGTCTAGTGAAGTCTTCAATCTCATCCTTGCTTCTTCTGACACTGATGTCAAATTGCCCTTCCCACTGATATCAGGAGTGTAGAGAACAGATATACATTGTATAAGCAACTGCTTGATTTTACACAATTTTGCCCAGACCAGCTAACAAATGCTAGAGCAGCTCAATGGCCTCACAAGACAAATGAATGCTGGTGTGGTAAATGTGTCTGTCAGTCAAGCTAAGGACTGGGATACAATTCTTTACTTATTTTTTTTAAGATTTACTTTTTATGAATATATGTATAAAATATATTCATAAGATAATTCAGTGATGCTATGAAAAAAGTAAATTTTCTATGAACTGCTGAAATTTAATTATGTAAATTGTAGATGGGTGTGTAAAATTTCCTTTCGAGAATGATGGTAATCATCAGCACTGGCCAACTGGGTTGGTTGGGTTTTATGGCATATCAGCCTTTGTTGGTTATTTAATGCCAAATCCATTTTTATCAAATAATCAGTTCATTTTCAAACAATTCTGTTTAGCATGAGTACACTGTTTAATTGTCAAAAACATTTCAACTTCAAGCTATTCAGTGTTGTCAAACAGTTCTAATTCAAATAATTCAGTTTAGTATAAGTATAGTTTCTGTTTACACACAGTTAAATATCAAAACAGTTCTACTATATTAATTCAGTTTAGCATAAGTACAGTTTTACAGTTTCAATGTAAAAAACAGTTCTATTTCAAACAATTTAGTTTAGCATAAGTATGTTGTTTAGTTCTATTTGAGACATAGATAGGGCCCTATCAGGTGCTACCATTCTGGGCCATAGTGGATCTGGGAATGATGGCAATGAAGGGGTGCTCCGCATTCCTCAAAGCCCCAGCATTACTGGAACCTCACCATCAGATTGTTTAGTGTCATATCTAGGACACCCATTGTGGGGTTCTTACTCCTCTACAGAGGTGCAGTCGGTGTATACTGCAGTTCCAGCCAAATGGGCAAAGCACAGGCTAAGGTTGAAGTGATTGACCACAAACTGAAAAAGAAGTGGATGATACATATACAGTTAAGTTGCCAACCGCAGTTGAAGTTAACCCGAAGGCTCCCTTTTCAATAGCTACTACACCGAGGTGTAGCGAAGGGTATTACTCCTTTCTCTAGATTGCTCCACTTTACCCTTGATCCGTACCTCATAATGCTGAGTGTTAAGCAAGGCGGCATCAGGTACCATTTTTTGAGTCTTTGGTATGACTTGACCTGAGATTGAACCCTGTTCTCTTGGACCATTAGCAAACACTACTTAATTTTGCTTAATGAGTAGAGTGTTCGCCAATTTTATGGTCAAATAATGTTAAATCCTGTCAATGCCAGCTATAACTACACTGACTTTTTACTTATTATATTACACCTACATCTTCTACTTAATTTCATTTTTTCAAGTGGAAAAAGACAAAACCACCTTGTGTGTGTGTGTACACAGGGTACCCAAAAAATATGTAAACTAGAGACTATGTTTCCAAAAAAGATCAGTTCAGTTATACCCAATACAGATAATTCTCACCAAACTGTAACCTCCGAGAAGTTTACGGGCTTTCAAATTTACAATGCTGCTTTTGAGTTACCCAGTAAGAGCAACTGCGAAGATCATTTAAGCCATTTAACTTTATAGCACAAAACCAATAGCAAACAAAGAGAATGCACCCAAGTACTAATTGAAAGAATTTTGAAATTCTGTCTGTTGGTGTTATCATTAGTGCCTTAAACAGAATGGTCATCAGTTTGAATACTTGCTATAAGTCTGTGATGTTGGCAATTCCATCAGTTCATATCATCAGCAGTGCCTATAGCAGAATTATTATCAGTTCAAACACCTGTGTAACCTTAAAATATTCTTTTTGCTTTAACATAGATAATAAAACAAATATATCATAAAAAACATATTTTCATAAATCAGTGCATATACATCTATATCATACATATAAGAGTTGTTTAAAAAGTTCTAACCCTCACCAAGATTTTAGATATTTTGCACACTTCTTACCTTTATATGGGCTTCACCGAAACAGAAATAAAGACAGAAATCAGAATTAGTTTTACTGATTTTATAAAAAGTAATAGTATGTTACAACAACAAAAATGTTTAGTTATGGCTTTTCTTTCTGGGTGATGCTTAAAACTTTTTTAATGGCTTGGTATATACTCATACCAGGCCATTAGCCTAATGAGTAGAGTGTTTGCCAGTGATCTGGGAGACTGGGGTTCAATCCCTGGTCGATTCATACCAAAAACTTAAAAAATGGTACTTGATGCTGCCTTGCTTAACACTCAGCATTATAAGGTAAGACTCAAGGGGAAAGTGAAGCAATCCAGGGAATGGAGTAGTGCCCTCTCCTACACCTTGATGTAGTAGCTATTGAAAAGGGAGCCGTCTGGTCACCCTCGACTATGGTCGCTAACTTTACTTTTATATACACAGACATACTGGTACTTTTGATCACTTATTTCCTTTGACTGTAGTACCTATATACAATCAATATTTTCAGGTGTTATACTTTTTGAAAGCCTTTCAAAAGACTACTAACTATAAGAGTGTATACTATGGAGAGAGAGTTTGAATACAGTGTTTTCCTTCTCCTAAATTTGTTGTTGTGTTAAGGTTAAAGAGTTCAGTCTACTCTATTATTTAACCAAAGCTACAGGGATAATAGATTTATAATGTTCCTAAGTTATATCAAGACCACACAACTGATTCTTGAGATATTCAAAATGGCAAGATACTTTTCCAACAAACCTTGTATATCAGCATTTTATCAACACTGCCTTCCATTACACATGCAGCTGTAACCATAGAAACAGCAACGTAATTTATTCGGATTTTGTTCAGAGATAGATGGTTTGTATCTGTGTAATAACTTTCATGTTTTCCTTCCACCTATTCTCACTTTCAAAGATCTTTTATTTTTAACCAGAGAAAATAGAAAAATCATTACTTTCTGTCTATTAGGTCATCAGTGACTGGCACAGTAAATGATATCTTAAAATTCTATCAACCAGAAAAAGAAAAAAAAGGTTTTATACATATTTATGGAAATGTTTTTAACATATGCATATCCATACACATACTAGGTGTTCAAAAAATATCAAAACTAAACTTCATTTACCAGGACAAAAATGAACAATAGCAGAAACATTAATTTTCCTCAGAATAGCCCCCACTGAAATTCATCCATTATTCCATTTCATTTTTCATGGGTCAAAGCACCTCTGAAACACTTCTTTTGATACTATGTGAAACTGTGCTATCTAATTACTTTTAATGACCTCCACATCCTCAAATCTTACCATGGAGATAAATCTTCAGTTTAGAAAATGAGAAAAAGTTACATGTAACTACACTTAGAGTTTTGCTAGTGTTGCACTAGCACAATCCTGTGTTTTGTTGACGAGTGCTGTCCCAAAATATTGCCGTCACAAATTTCTTTCATAATTTTTGTTCAGATATTTGAACACTTATTTGGCATTGATATTGACACCAAAACATTTCATCTGATCAACTCAGCCATTTTTAGCTTTTTAATTTTTAAAGCAAAAAAGAACAAAGTCAAAATATAACAAAAATACAAAGAATGAATTAAATTGTCAGAATTAGATTTCAAATGTTAATGGCTTTTTAAAAAGTTATGCACTATATATATTTATAAGGTACAGATCAAGGGTAAGTTATATATATAACTTGGTCAACTGTAGTTGAGGGTGACCTGAAGACTTCTTTTTCAATAGCTACTCCAATCAGGTGCAGGGGAGGGCACTACATCTTTCCCTGGATTGTTCCACTTTACCCTTGATCCATACCTTATAATGCTAGGTGTTAAGCAAGGAGGCATCAAGTACCCTTTTTTGAGTCTTTGGTATGACTGAATCTGGGATTGAACCCCAGTTTCCCAGATGATTGGCAAACACTCTAACCATAATGCCAATATATATATATATATATATATATATATATCAGTAATATCCAGTCAGCGTCCGAAGACAGTGGGTGTGGATTATTCGCATGTACAATATATGAGGAATTTCATATAAATTTATAATGACAATTTAACCAGGTTTGAGTTTCCTTCTAATTGTACTATGCACACACACACACACATATATATATATATATATATATATATATATATATATATATTTCATTTTGGATATAGCTGTTTACATTTCACATAGCCCTAATACCATTGAGAAAGGTATGATTCCAGCTATTCTCCCTCCAGTTATGTGTAAATAGTTGGGCAGACTGAACTGTTTTACTTTACTATGGCAACTGGTCCAGGAGAAGGAAAACTGATTAAAACTCTGAATTAAAACCTTGTCTCTCTACCTGTTCATGTGGAGGGGTTCATTATATATTTTCCAACACATGAAGAAATACCCCAAAATGTAGGAAATTTAAGCAGCACATGTAAAATGAATGTAGTACCAACATTTACTTCATGCGAGTTGCATCAATGAAATGATGCAAACAAGACATTAAGGGAATTTTCTTTTTCCAAAGTAAAATTCCATCAACTTTTAAGGATATATTTCATATATCTTTCTTCATTAAATTTTGGATTTGATTGTATTTATGTCACTGAATATATGTATTTGTGTTTCATATATATATATATATATATATATATATATATATATATATATATGCACACACACACACACACACACACAAACAAAAATTCTCATCTTATAGGCAATAGTGATGTAAAAATGACTCGGAGGTGTCCTTGCAGTGTAATGGTTAAAGTGATGGACAGCGGAATCGTAGTAAGTGAGTTTGAATTCCTGTCACTCTATTCTGTTCACTTTCAGACAAATACCCTTGGGAAAGGCATGAACCTCCTTATCATCCCAACAATGGGTTAAATAGTACCCCTACTGTTTTTCTAGAAGGATGGCTTTGGCATTAAATAACCTGCAAAGGTTAATATGCCATTAAACAAAGAAACCAAACCAAAAATGACTACTAATTCCCAGATGGAATTTAAGCTATTAGGATAAATGTACTTCTAGGTTCAATGGTTTATTGTATCCAAAAACTTTTTGGTACAATTATTTCTGTTTTTATTTTATTCTGCTTAATATGTTTGGAAATACAAGTATATTTAAGACTATTCTTTAATAAATAATTGTTAATTATAATAATTCATAATAATATAAAATATAATTAAAAATGTACATTATAAAATATGAATTCCAGATGTTTCTATGCAGATATGGAAAGATCTAGTATTGAATTTCTTTTTTAAATAACATTTTTATAACATAGTTTGAACACTTGAAGCCATGAGGAACCCTACCACCATGGGCTGCTGACAAGAAAATAGCTGAAAATGTAAATTCTACATCATAGGTTTGGAAATTATATGTATTAGTTTAGATTTTAGATCGTAATTGCTAATTTTATATCAAAATACCTCCTCTGTGTAAATTTCAAGTCAATGTATGTATTAGAAGTATATCAAATATTCTGCAAGATTTTGAATACTTTTTTCTCCTCACTGCATGTATGTGTGTATGAGTATATATTAATATATGAATGTGTCAAAATAACAACATATATTTAGATAGAGCTTTCATTTCATCTAAACTATAATTTGTGGATAGATAGAAGACTATATGTTACCAAGCTTCATGGCTGAAATAATAATTTCCTCACAGTGTAAAAGATAAGCATTCCACTGCAGATAAAAACAAAAAATTTGAATGCTGATTTTCTAAGAAATCATGCCTTCTCTACAAAGAATGTTGGAGCAACATACTCTTCTTTGTCTTATTTCCCCCCCCTCCACTTTGCCTTGTCTTGTACTAAGTAAATATCAAGAGATTGATTTGATTCTAGTCTCTTATATTTAATGAAGCATACATGCACAAAAACAGATCTCTACATAGCACTAAGTAGCATGCCTGCACAAAACACAGTCTTCTGCATAGCTCTAAGAAGGATCCCTACATGAAACACAGACCTCTTCATAGCACTAGA
The DNA here is from genome assembly GCA_963585895.1 of Sepioteuthis lessoniana. Lineage (NCBI taxonomy): Eukaryota > Metazoa > Mollusca > Cephalopoda > Myopsida > Loliginidae > Sepioteuthis > Sepioteuthis lessoniana. The sequence goes on from OY757923.1 coordinate 42,677,525, forward strand.
AAGCATGACTTCATGCAAAACAGACCTCTGCATAGCACTAAAAAGGATGCCTACATGAAAAACAGACCTCTGCATAGCACTAAGAAGGATGCCTGCATGAACAACAGACCTCCGCATAGCCCTAGGAAGTATGCCTGCATAAAACACAGACCTCTGCATTGTATTAAGAAGGATGCCTACATGAAACACAAACCTCTGCATAGGACTAAGTAGCATGCTTGCATGAAACACAGACCTCTGAGGTGCCCGTGGTGTAATTGTTATCGTCGTAGGAAATGAACACGGCGACACGAGTTCAAATCCTGGACGAGACTGATTGCATTTCACATAGCACTAATACCCTTGGGAAAGGTATGAATCCAATTATTCTCCCTCCAGCTATGGGTAAATAGTAGGACAGACTAAGTTCTTCAGCCTTGGTTAGGCAACTAGTCTAGTAGAAGGAAAACTCTGAATTCAAACCTGTTAAACTCCGCTTAAAAAATGACCTTGTGTCATATCCTGCCCAAGCGGAGGGGTTGGTAAATAGGATGAAACACAGACCTCTGCGTAGCATGCCTGCATGAAACACAGACCTCTGAATAGCACTAAGAAGAATGCCTATTTGAAACACAGACCTCTGCATAGCACTAGGAAGCACACCTGCATGCAACACATACCTCTGCATAGCACTAACAAGGATGCTTGCATGAAACACAGACCTCTGCATAGCACCAAGAAGAATGCCTACATGAAACACAGAAATCTGCATAGCACTAAGTAGCATGCCTGCATGCAACACATACCTCTGCAAAGCACTAAGAAGGATGTCTGCATAAAACACAGACCTCTGCATTACACTAGGAAGCATGCCTGCATAAAACACAGACTTCTGCATAGCACTAAGTAACATTCCTGCATGCAACACAGACCTCTGCATAGCACTAAGAAGGATGCCTACATGAAACACAGACCTCTGCATAGCCCTTGGAAGGATGCCTACATGCATGAATTAGTATCTGATGGACCATTAAAAAATGGTGCAGTGTCTCCATGTTCATTTACAAAACATTCATCACAGGTTTTATGCTCCAAGTTATTTTGAGCTGTACGTAGCAATAATATTTTATAGTGAATGTCAATGGCTCAAAAGCAGCTTTTAAAGGTGGAGATTAGCATTTTAAATCAAAGAAAGAAATTTATTTAATATAACATCAAATTTGCCCTCTTAAATTTTTTGAATTTCTTAGATGAAATTAATGTTGTAAGCAAATGGTGCACTTATCAAAAAAGCCAGCAACAAGAAGAAAGAGGAGTTGACATGGTTCAACATCTTTTCCAGTGAGGTGTTTGTAATAATATGCTTGATATAGCACCATGAACAGGGTCTTGCCAAGGTCAGAGTAATCATCCATCTAAGTGGTAAGAGAGGCTAGCTAGATGATGTCACCCATCCAAGGTAAAACCAGAGGTAAGGTTCTCTGTGAACCTCAATATAAGATAACAGATTTTTTAATTTTCTCTGGGTTTTTTTGGTTGTTCGGGTACAAGGAGAAAAACATTTGTGTCAAAGATATGAGAAGAATTAGTTCAAACTAGAATGAAGAAACTACCCAACATGTATCCATTAGCCATTGCCACCTGCTTCCACAGCCTCAGAAACTTTTTGCTGAGAATCAAGCAACAAAGTCTAAATGCTGAAGGCAAGTTGTGTTTCTCCTCCATTTTTGCTGTTGCAACACACAACTACTTCTTATAAAACAAACTCGGATTTCAGTTTAGCATAGGTATACAGTTTAGTTCTATTTAACCCATAGATAGGACCCTATCAGGTGCTACCACTCTGAGCCAAAGTGAACCTGGGAGCGATGGCAATGAAGGAGTACTTCACATTCCCTTAAACTCCAGCTTTACTGGAACTTCACCATCAGATTGTTTAGTGTCATATCAAGGACACTTGTTGACAGAGGGGTCTGCAGAGATGCAGTCGGTGTATTCTACAGCCCCAGCCAACTGGGCAACTTAATTTCAGAGCAGGGGCAGCCCATAAAAAGGTGAGAGGTCTATGATAAATCTAAAAAGAACAAAATAGGTCTGAGAAGTTGTAGAGTATCTTCAAAAGAAAAATATGACCCCAAAGGAAATCAATGAGTATACAGTACCAATAGTTGCTAAGGACTTTGATTCCTATCCAGCTGTGAAGAAATGGGTTACCAAAATCAAGCAAGGCAGGAACAGCACAGAGATTGACCCTAGGTCAAATCATTTAAAATCCTCAACAACTGATATACAAGTTGATGCCATGGTTGAAGACCTGAAAAGGGAACACTATTAATAGACAGGACTATGCATCAAAATTAAGACACCTGAAGAAAGCAATCAAGTTGACATAAGGAAGGAAGCTGAGAACAGGTGTGCTCTTTCCCAAGGATAACATTCCCATTCACATTGCTCAGGTTGCAGTAGTTGAAGCAGCCAACTGTGGCTTTGAATTGCTACCCCACACTTACTCATCAGACTCAGCTCTATCTGATTTCTTTCTGTTTCTTAAACTCAAATCCCACCTGCATAGTCACAATTTTAAATACAATGATCAAGTCAAACGTGTTGCGGTAAAGATTTTGGAGGACTAGGATGCCCCCTTCATATGTGATGGGATTTTGAGCATCATTGAACCAAGTGCATTGATATCAAGGGGAACTATATTGAAAAATAATGAAAAACTGTCTTGTTTCTCCAACTCCTTTTGGGTAAACTTTTTGAACAACCATCATCATCATGTCATGCTGGTAGCACGGATATCCCTGACCCTCTCTGGCCACTTTTCCCAATCGTTCATCACCTCAGGCAGGTCTTCTGGACAACATCCTGTATCCTCACATAGTTGCTGAATGTATGTTCGTGCTGGTCGTCCTGCTTTTGCACGGCCATGTGTGGGGGTCCATTAGAGTACATCACTTATGAGTTTGTCCCTGCTTCTCCAGCAGTGTCCTGCATGTCTGGTTCGTCTAACTTGAATAGTTTTCATGATAGGAGGCAGGTGGCCGTACAGTTGGTGTCTTGTGGGGTGTTGCTGCTAGGACTTGTTCAAGATTGCTCGCAGCATTCTTGTGTAATTGCCATCTAGCTTCTTCTCCAGTCGTTTTGTTAGAGTCCATGTAGTGCATCCATATAGCAGTATCAATGTGACCGCTGCCTGGAAGAAACTGCATTTCATTTTATCGGTTAGGTCTGATTTCCATATAATCGATAACCTATTGATAGCTGTCCATGCTTTCGTTAACCTCGTGTCGATGTCCTTTTCGGTTGATGCGACGCTGCTTCCTAGGTTGTTTTAATGAGCATATGTCAGCTAGTGTGTCACCTGGTCTCCTTCATGTGTGTAATATTAGGAGATCTTTTGACAAATATAAATATTTGTCTTTATTTTATTCATAGTTTTTGAATTTTTAATACCTTTTATTATTCCAGTAAGGATTCATAAGTTAAAGCTTTGATATTCTTGATATGAATGAAATATAGAAAATTTGTTGACAAAAGTTCAAAGCTTTCTGAAAACTGACTGCTGTAACTTATATCTAAGGAAATATCAGAGTGTATCAGTTAAAACATGGTGAACGCTGCAACATATCAGAAAATACTGGTCCAATAATTCATGAAATAGCTGCAAAAATTACTCAGCTCTAATTAAATAGCCTTATATATGTGATGAGAGGGTAATGAAAAAAAAAAAAAAAAAAATCGAATATTCTAGGTTGACTCAAAAGTACTTGCTAGTTTGCAGTATGTCTATTACATGACCAAAGCAGTTCAAGCTGTGGAAGGTTCTCATGGTTGTTGTGTAATATAATGGGCGAGGGATTTCGTTTTATATATCTTGCCCTTCGGTTTAGTTAGGCTGAGAACCTTTCGCTTAGTGCATGGGTTAGTTAGGTGCAAACATGAGCACAGGTGTTCACGCGGGGGGGGGAGGCATCATTCACAGATGTCAAAATAAAACCCCAGATAGGAAATGGGACTGACGTTATGCACTGGAAGCATACCTTACTCACAACCTTACTAAAAGCATCAAGAGCTGACAAATTATTCTTCACATTTCCAAAATATTGCAAAACCTTTGATTGGTTTTATTGGACTTTATGGCACATCAAACATTGTACAGACCAGCTGGCTTGTGCTATAGAATATACCGACTGCATCTCTGCAGAGAGGTAAGGCACCACCCCAACAAATATCCTAGAGATGACATTAAACAATCTAATGGTTTGGCTACAGTAATGCTGGAGCTTTGGGGAATGCAGAGTACCCCCTTAACTGCTATCGCTTCCAGGTCCTCTCAAGACTGGAGTGGTAGTGCTTGAAAAAATCCTATCTATGGGTCAAATAGAACAGTTTGACATTTAAACTGTATGCAAACAAATGACTCATGCTGAATTGAATTGTTAGAAATAGAACTGTTTGATCATTTAACTGGTTCCAAGTTTTTCTATCAAATATGAATTATTCTATTTACTATTAATCATTGGTTTGCACAAAGTTAAATGGTTTCATGTATTGCCATGTAACAACAACAATTTAACATCAGTCATTTATTTGCACACATTTAAATGGATATACATACAATTTGTAACTGAATAGTTTGTTGGTAATTTCATTTCTAAATGAGTTAGAACTAATCTGTTTGCACACTGATATTGTTTCTACACAGGTCAATGGTTTCAATTATTGCTATCTAACATTAATAATTCTATTCACTATTAATCATTTGTTTGCAGATAGTGAAGTGGTTACAAGTATTGCTACTGAACACTAATCATTTGCACACAGTCAAATGGTTCCAAATATTGCTATATTATATTACAATATTTCAATTTAGGCACACAGTTAAAGAGTTTCAAATATTCCTATTTCACACTAATAATTCTATTCAACATTACTCAACCATTTGCATACGGTTAAATGGTTCCAAGTATTGCTTTGTATCAGTAACAACTCAAACAGTTATTTAAACACAGACAAATGTTAAAACAGTTCTATTTCTAACAATTCAATTTAACATGTCATTGTTTGCACACAGTTTAAATGTCAAACAGTTCTGTCTGACACATAGATAGGACCCAATCAGGTACTACCACTCAGAGTCAGAGTGGACCTGGGAGTAATGACAATGAAGGGGTACTTCACATTACCAAAACTCCAAGACTGGAGCCCCACCATCAAAGTGTTTAGTGTCATATCCTAGATACTGTTTGAGGGAGTCTCATCCCTCTGCAGAGATGTAGTCTGTGTATTCTACAGCCCACGCCAACTGGGCTACAAATCTTTTAACTCACTCTTGTGTTTATTTATCTCAGTCAAAACTTTGGGAGTCATTGTTCTCTCAAATTATGGCACATAAGCAAACATTTTTTTATCCTCTGTAAATTTTGCAAAACTACATTTTATTTTCAAATCTTATGGTAAGAACTAGTGGCATGAATTCCAAGACAAACCAATTGCATCAGATATCTCATCAGCAATCTGACAATTTTCATTGATTATGTATTTTCAAGATTTCTGTAATTTTAGCTTGATGAAAATTATTCATGCCTTTAAGTGATATTTCATCACATTCAAAATGCAAATACCATTTATTGTTTTTCCTAAAGTTTCTTTTCTACAAGCTTCTTTTTTAAAAAATGTCATGAAATATAATTTTCACTTTCAGCAGGAGTTTTCACCTAAAGAGAAAAAAAAACACACCCAGAAAAATACACCACAAGAAAGAAAGAAATCCTGGACCTTATCATATGGCAGACTCAAAATAGCACCAAATCATGACAGTTACAGACGCAATGTGTAAATATATACAATTTACATACCACATTCACATTCCATTTTTGATGTGCTTCCTAATATTTTATGCTGTAACTTAAAGACATTTCATTTTAATATTGAATTTAAGTTTTTCATAGATGTAGAGATCCCAACCAGATAAAATAATAAACACAAGACAATAGTATCAGCAATCAGTACAAAATTGATCAATGTCAACCTTTAAACATGGTTAATTTTGCCAATAAGGTTTATTCATATGCATTTACCAGGGTTCACATTGAATACTGTTTTGTTCAGTTTAATGTACAGGATAATTCACACCTGCTTCACCAATCAATCATATTTATTTCAGAGAGATATGAATATTCAGAAAAAATATTCAAATCATCAGTGTTCCTAATTATGTTACCATGACAACCTCATTGGCAGTTATAACATTCTCTTGTATTTTTCCTAAAATTTTAATTTTTCTTCCAAACCATTAACTGGTGAAATTCATTGAAATTGAAAGATAATAAACAAAAAAAATCTCCACCAAATCAGTTTTCAAATCTTATTTCTTTTCAAGAGATAACTTAACAAAAATCGCTGGACCTCTCCGTATTTTTTACTGTGATACTCAAAATAGTTTCTAAGTACATTTTTTTTTTTTTTTTTACAATGAGTTGCTATTTGTTTGTTTGTTACGTCTTGAGCACCTTCACTTTTTAAAATCTTCACACAGCAACCTTATAAAAATAAAATTTTTAAAAAATCTTTGTATAGCACATATCTACTATTAATATAATATCTATATACAGATAAAATTCTGTTGAGTAATTCATCTAATTGTTAAAAAATCCTTCTTAATTTCTTCTTCTTCTTGCCATTTTTCTCAAATGCTCCAATTTCATAAAATTTTCACTCTTTGATCTAATAAAGCAATATACTCTATAAACAAATAAAATTCATTTGGTTAGAAGACTCAGTTTTTGAAATCTGTCTTTACTGTTAATTTCCAGTTTGAGGAGAAATATTGAAAAATCTTGTTGAGAAATATTATTACAACAGATTTTATTTGTGATATAATTCATCCAGTGAGAAAATGATTCTTCTATCATCAGTTCTGAATCTTGGTGCCACAGATTTCTGTAGGCAGCAAAAACCTTAGTATTCAAGGGATTTGTTTTTATTTTTGACTCAAGTGCTGTTCATCAAAATACATTACTCATTTTGTGGTTATTATTCTCTATACATTGCTGATTGCTATTCTAATCTTCATTGCTATGCTTGCATTTCAGCCACTGTACTCTCCAACTGTCTTCAGATATCCAAACTTAACTCTTTATGACAAAAGGCAACTGAAGAAGGTCAGTGAGTACAGCAGACAAAATGTAGTGAGTATAGCAACCAAGATGAGTATCACTGTCAGAAATGTGGAGAGAACAACAACAATTTCTCATCTCAGAAATATTGACTGATATTTTGTGGTATTTGTTATTAGAACAACATTTTAGCCAATTTTTTTCTAAAGCTTTCAACTAGTGTATAATCTGTAAAGAAAAGATCAATTTGATTCTTTTTCTGTTTGCTTAATATTTCTGTAGAAACGGGGGGGGAGAGACACCTGACTTTGTTGTACACCTGAGAAATGCTGAAGAATAGATAAACATGCATTTGATGGGTTCCATATATCACTTGAAACTAGTCACAATGAATTCCAAGTAATTTTTCAATTTGTAACATTTCTTTGTGCCTCACTTTTTACCTATTGTCTATGAAAAGAATAAAAAGAGAAATGTTCAATAAAAAAAAAAAAAAAAAAGTTAATACAGAGGATCTACGTAGATAAATAACTAGTGTCTACTAAGTTATAAGCAATTTTTCTTTCCATATTCTACAACAATTTATTTAGTAATCAATCATAAATTCTAAACTTAAGACTCGTAAAGAGCTAAAAATTTTTTCCCAAGTTTTTACATGAAAGTTTAACAATGGTTGGTGATATCTTTACTGAAACAAACAATCCACCATTGCTTTAGCACAATGCTTACTGCTATATGTTACAGAATAATCTATACTTTAAAAATGCAGAAAGCAAAAATCACATTGTGTAATGAATGCATTTTATCATCAGCCACAGCACATTTTCTTTTCAAAGTGGGAAATATTTCAACACTTCAAATAACATATTGGATTGTGATGAATGGAAATGTTTTAGCAGAGGTGGGTGTAGAAAGCATCCAGGTAACAAATAAAGAATTGTTAGTTTTAATAGGTGATTTTTCAGGGTAGCAAACTATTTGCCACTGATGGAGAACTGTGAGTTTTCAGTTGGGGTGAGGTAGAAAACATGATTTCCATAGATGTAAAGAGTTAGCTTTCAGTGATGGGTTGGTACCAAAATTGATTGCGACTGATAGAGAATTGTTAATTTTCAATCAGGGGTGTATACACAGGTTTTTTTTTTTTTTTTACCAAGTTTTTCAGGTTGGAAGGTACCAAATTTCATGAATAATTGATCTTCCAACACTGATTAAACAAAGTAATTTCATTTTGCTGTGAGGTTTTAAAAAATGCTATGTGTTTGCATGTTCCTCACTTCACATTACATAGAATAATGATATATATCATCTCATAGTTTCAGATAACTCTCAGAAAGTGTTCTCTTTTTGTTCTCTAAAATGGTTGAAATGGATTCCTGTGATTGCCAACAAAAGTAACATCTTCACTTGATTGTGTCTTTTACACACACTGTTCCTTTCTCTACTTGTGGCGGGTTTTTTTTGATGAATGGCTGGTATACTCAGTTCAAAAAAATTTGCATACACCACTCTCACAAATTCTCCTCACTCAACATCACCGTTTATTTTAAATTGAGGTGTCAGGGCAGCCATGTACCTCTCATTCTGCATGGCAGGCATAAAAATGCTTGCTTTGCTTCAAGGGGTAAGTTGTTTTCTCTTCTACTGAAAGCATGATAGTTCATCAAAAATGTAAGGATCAAGGCAACAAAGGTGTGTTGATTGGTTTTACAGCATGTCAACCCTTGTTCGGTTATTTAATGGCAAAACCAGTTTTTTTAAGTTATTATAGTTTCAAGTAACTCAAAATTATTTGTAAACAATCATACATCAAATAATGATTCTAAATACAAATAATTTACATACAATCATGGGGTTTTAAGTATTTCACTCACTTTTGGCTTCAAGTAAATAATGATAATCTCTTGGTTGGTTTCTTTGTTTAATGGCATATCAACCTTTGTCGGTTATTTAATGCCAAAGCCAGTCTCCTAGAAGAACAGTAGTGGTACTATTTAACCCATAGCTGGGAGGATAAGGGGATTCATACCTTTCCCAAGGGTATTTGCCCGAAAGTGAATGTAATAGTGCGACTGGAATATGAGCTCGCTTACTACGATTCCACAGTCCATCGCTTTAACCATTACACCACGAGGACACCCCTCTGATAATTTCTTGTAAACAACTATTTTTAATAGAAATTTCAGCACAGTAATGAGGTTTCAAGTATTCCCGTCAAATATTATTAATTTTCAAACCGATCTATTTGACCGATAAACGGGATCTTAACAGATACCATCACTTTACTCTAGAGTGGCCTATTTGGTGGATTAGTTGGCTATGCTTTATGGCATATCAACCCTTGAAGGTTATTTAATATCAAATACTGTTTATGCATATATATTAAATGTATGATTTATGAATTAATAGTTTGTGTGTAACATTTTTAAATGAGCCAGAGCTCATTTGTTTGCACACAGTAAAATGGTTTCAAGCTTAACTATTAAATAATAAAAATTCTATTCAACATTATTCATTCAGTTGCACACAGTTAAATAGTTTCAAGTATTGCTATGTATCATTTTCTCACAGTTAAATCATTTCAAATATTACTATCTAATATGAAAAATTTGATTTAATATCAATATGAATCCAATTATTCTCCCTCCAGCTATGGGTAAATAGTAGGGCAGACTAGGTTCTTCAGCCTTGGTGAGGCAACTAGTCTAGGAGAAAGAAAACTCTGAATTCAAACCTGTTAAACTTTGCTTAAAAATTGACCTTGTGTCATATCCTGCCCAAGCGGAGGGGTTGGTAAATATGAATAGCGATCATTAATTCATGCCCAGTTAAATGGTTTCAAGTATAGTAAATGACGAATCAATTCTATTTGACCCATACATGAGGCCTTAGCAGGTACTACCACTCCAGGTCAGAGTGAAACTGTGAGTAATGGTAATGAAGTGGTTCTCCACATTCCCCAAAGCTCCAGTTTAGTGTTATATCCAGAAAACTCATTGCGGTGGGAGTCTTACCCACTCTGTAAGAGATGCAGTTGGTATATTCTACATCCCTAGCTGATTGGGCTAGAGTGAGCTAGGAACAAATGGCAATGCAACAGTGACTCCACACCCACCAAAGCTCCAGAATAGGAGCTTCACCTCCTGATACAGTTTAACATCATACCTTGGACTCCCTTTGTGGAAGGAGTTACCCCTCAGTAGGTGTTGGCATATTCTTAGTCCCCCAAAAAATGAGGACATTATTCTTCATCCTTTGTTGAATAACAGCAAAAATTTATTTAAAAAATTATACTTGCAAGACTACCAAATATATTGCCAATATGATATAAAAACAAAACGATTGGTTTGGTTTTATGGCACATCAACCATTGTAGGTTATTTATTGAATATATATGATATGTACAAATATTTTGTTGGTAACATTTTTAAATGAGCCTGAGCTTATTTTTATACACACTTAAATGATTTCAAATACAAATTCTAATTTCTAATACAAATAATTCTATTTTCTACTAATCATTTTTTGCATACAGTGAAGTGGTCACAAGTATTGCTATTTAACACTTATTATTCTATCTAACATTACTCATTCATTTGCACACAGTTAATTTGTTCCGAGTACTATTATGTATCACTAACAATCTAATTAAACATCAGTCATTTGTTTACACAGAATTAAATGATCAAATAGTCCTATTTCTCACAATTCAATTTAGCTTAAGTCAACTAAGTTAAAAGGTTTCAAGCATTGCTATTTATCATTAACCATTAAACATTTTTGATTTGTTTCATACTGTTAAATGATCAAACAGTTCTATTTCAAATAATTTTGCATAAGTGAACAAAGTTAAATAATCCCAAGTATTGCTATGAATATGTTCAGTGAATAACAAATAGTAGTGATATTGATTCAATTAAATATCAGTCATTTGTTAACACACAGTTAAAAATGATCAAACAGTTCTATTTCTAACAATTCAATTTAGCTTAAGTCATTTATTTGTTCTCAGTTTAAATGTCAAACAGTTTTATTTGACATACAGATACGACCCTATCAGGTGTTACAACTCCTGTCCAGAGTGGCCCTGGGAATTATGGCAATAGCAGGGTACTCCACATTCTCCAAAGCTCCAGTTTTAGTGGAGCCTCACCATCAGATTTTTCAATATCATATCCTGGACACTGGTTGGGGGTGGATGGTCTTACCCCTTTGCAGAGATGCAGGCCCAGCTAACTGGGCTACAGAGCACTTGGCATTGGCCTCTATGGGAATGCAAATTATACGGACTTCATGTGTTTTAAAGGTCTCTAAAATTAATTCAACAGCAATACCTAATCTACTGAAGGCGATGTCGACATACACCTACCAAAGATATAGAATGCTATTAACAGATTATTGATCATATGGAAACCTGATCACTGATAAATAAAACAGGATTTCTTTCAAGCTGTGGCTGTGTCAGTACTACTGTATGGATGCATGACCTGAATGTTTACAAAACGCATAAACAGTTACATTTAAAAATCACATCCTCAACTAGCTAAAATTCACTCATCTGCTATACTTCTTTACTCTTACCTTTCACCAACCACTAATGGGGACTTATGACCACTTGCTGATATGTAATTTTTGGGACTTAAATTAAACAGTTTTTTTTTTTTAAATGACTGAAATTTACATTTATCAAGATGGTGGTAAGAATTAGATTTATATATTTTCTTATTCTTGAAAGTCCCAACAAAGCTATTACCCACAAGAGCAAATTATTCATTAGTGGGAAAAGTAAAAATCCAAGGAGATCTAAGATAAACTGGGTATTTCCAGTTATTTTTAAGGCAAATTATTAAGCCTGGATGATAACAGCTCTTTATCAAATGGTTTCTCAAGAAATTTGTGCCTAAAGCCAGGGCTCATAATAAATCTGAAGAACTACCAAATGACTGCCAAATTATTTTAGGACTTAATAATTGCTCTTTACACTCTCCTGCCAAAGTTTTAGTCAAGGACAATGTACATGGCTCCTAATTGTACTTGAATAATTCAGCCTTTAGATGAAGGTATTTTTATGTTCAAAGCCAAGTACAAGGAGATATTTTTTTCAGAAAATGCTAGGCACTTGGAACAAAGATGAAGGGATAAAAGCAAAAGCATTTAATGTGAAAGATGCAATTTGAGTGCAGTAAAGTCTGGGGACAGTATACCAAATGATATTTTGATTTATGTTTGGCAGAAACTATGGCTATACAAATTTATTTCTTGATGGTGAGGTTGATAATGAAGCTGATTTTTGTGGCTTTGATGTGTCCAGTGAGAGTTGATTGGTTGGTTGGGTTTTATGGCATATCAACCTTTCTAGGTTATTTAATGTTAAATCCATTTTTATACAAATAGTTCTATTTCAAACAATTCAGTTTAGCATGAGTACATAGTTTAATTCTCAAAAACATTTCTATTTCAAGATATTCAGTTTAGTCAAACAATTCTAATTCAAACAATTCAATTTAGTATAAGTATATTTTTTCTCCGTACACAGTTAAATGTCAAAGCAGATCTATATTAAACAATTCGGTTTAGCATAAGTACAGTTTCAATGTTAACAACAGTTCTATTTTAAGCAGTTCAGTTAAGCATAAGTACACAGTCCAATTGTCAAAAATATTTCTATTTCAAGCTATTCAGTTTAGTCAAACAGTTCTAATTCAAACAATTCCATTTAGTATAAGTATAGATTTTGTTTACACACAATTAAATATCAAAACAGTTCTATATTAAACAAGTCAGTTTAGCATAAGTACTGTTCCATTTCAAACAATTCAGTTTAGCATAAGTTCACAGTTTAATAGTCAAAAAAATTTCTATTTCAAGCTATTCAGTTTAATCAAACAGTTCTAATTCAAACAATTCAGTTTAGCATAAGTATACCGTTTAATTCTATTTAACCCATAGATAGGGCCCTATCAGGGGCTACTATTCTGTGCCAGAGTGGACCTGTGAGCAATGGCAATGAGGGGGTGCTCCGCATTCCTCAAAGCCCCAGCATCACTGAAAACTCACAATCATATTGTTTAGTGTCATATCTGGACACTTGTGGGGGTGGGGGTCTTACCCCACTGCAGTCAGTGTATTCTACTGTCCCAGCCAACTAGGCAATACACAGTTAATGCCAAAACAGTCTTATTTCAGATAATTCAGTTTAGCATAAGTACACAATTTAAAGGTTAAAACAGTTCTATTTCAAGCAATCTATTTCAGCATAAGTAGGCAGTTTAAATGTTAAAACTTCTATTTTAAACAATCCAATTTAGCATAAATATGCTGTTTAAATGCCAAAACCAGTAAACTCAAACCACAGTTTAATTCTATTTAACCCATTGATAGGACCTTTATCAGGTACTACCACTCCAGGCCAAAGTGGACCTGGGAACGATGGCAATGAAGGAGTACTCCAAATTCCCCAAAGCTCCAGCATTACTGTCCAGTAAGGGATAATTAATCAAGAATTTATAAGAAAATACAAAAGGCATGAAATTACTAGATGAAGAGGTTATACTGGAGTGCTGGAACACTGATAATGATGTCCCCATTGTGCTCCAACTCATTGATACTGAAATTGTTAATATGGTAATAAACACTAATAAAACAAATCAGTTGAGAATGGTGGCAGAAATAATATTGATAGTGCCCTGAAAGAAGAAAATTTGTCAACCTGACTGAGGTACTCTGCAGATTAATCAAAAAGAAATAAAATGAATAATTTTTTTAAAAATGTAGCAGTTTCCTTAGAAGGCCTTTGACAAGAAGCAAAATTCTTTTTCAGTAAGCAGTGACCACTTCAACTGGAAGGACTTTTTCTCTTTTGGCTGCTTGTAATGAGGGCACATGCTGATTGGGTCTCAGGGCCTGGTAGCTAGCCATGTCTCCAGCTAGCAGCCACCTCTGCAATACACACCTCACCAAAAATGTTTCAACACCTTGTCTGGGAAACGTGACAATTACTACTGGTTTAGAAAAACATTTTCACCACAGAATAGTTGTGAACCCCAAAATAAAGTTTTGAGTATAAAGGTATCCTTGTCTCTTTCCTTGTATCCTCAATTCTCTTGCAGTTATTCTCAGACAAAAGAAGTCAACAAGTGAATGGGGTAAGAAAAAAAAGGAACCAGATACAAAACTCAAAATCATCCCAACAGAATGCAACAATTCACTGACCCCGACCACCTACACCATGAATAAATAACAAATCTTCTAAACCCCCATATTATTGATTTGAGGGAGAAAAATTTCATCAGTGATCAGCACATGATTTGAACATATAATATACAAGGAATTTTCATTAAAAAAAAAAAAAAAAAAAAACAATCTAAAGAACAGGTTTGCAAAATTAAGCCTGAAATTTTTTTTTCTGCCCTGTCAGCAATGAATTTGTATTGTCTTCTGATGAAGATTAGAGGATTGATATTGAGTGAAGTGTAGCATTACATGAAAAGAAATGAACAAGGCAATCCAAGTTCAAATCTAGCATGAGGTTGTTTGCATTTCATATAATGTTTATACCCTTATGAAAGGTATGTATCCAACTATTCTCCCTCCAGATGTTGTAAAATGATAAGATAAATTGGGCTCTTGAACTTTTGTATGGCAACTGGTCTAGGAGAAGGAAATAAATAATAAAACCAATCTTCAATGAAATTACTGTTGGTTGAATTTACATCCAAAAAGATAAATTGCATTTTGAACATTTCTTACTTTTCACTTAGATATAAACTGAACTTGTAGATTCGTGTTGGTTGGGAAATCTGTTCAACATTTCTTGTTGGCAATGAAAATGAAAAATTTCTAGTAAAATTTTTTGTTTGTTCTCTACAACTTTGACTTCTGTGATTTGCAAAGTACTATATCATTTAGTTAAAAAATAAATAAATAAATAGATAATGAGAGAATTAACATGTAGATCTTGAAAGGTTGATACTCAAGAAAGTGATTCAGATATGTTGTCTCATTTTATTTATTATTAAACTTATTTACATTTATTCAGGTGATGAAAATTAAAACAATCATCAGTCAAAATTTTAGAGCACTTTGGGATTATCTCTCTTATATACCAAATAATTTTTATGGATAGCAATGGAGCCTCATATAAAATAAGGCATGAAGACCTCACTCTTTCTTCACACAATGGCCTAGAAGCAAAAACCTGTCTCACTCTAATCGAGGACCTTCATCACCAGTGTACTTCAGTGCATTGAACATGACACTACAAATTAGTGCATGCCATATCAATGTCTTAAGATTACTTTCACCCATACAAGCATGTATATAATTTCACACAGCCGAGGAAAATCTTCTCAAATATGTAAGTTTCACAAAAACTTTCATACTTCTTAGAAACTTCCCATTCATGCTGTGAAGAACCTTTTGACATACTTACCTTCATTCACTTTTTCAGTATCTAATTTCTTTATGTATTTTCTTTTTTATTTAGCTTTCATCATCATCATCATGTCGCGCCGCCTGCGCGGATATCCCTGACCGTCTCTCGCCATTTCTCCCTATCATTCATCGCCTCCGGCAGGTCTTCAGGATTACAACCCGTGTCCTCACATAGCTGCTGTATGTAAGTTCGTGCTGGTCGTCCCACTCTTGCACAACCATGAGTGGGGGTCCACAGGAGTACATCGCTTATGAGCTCGTCCTTGCTTCTCCAGCAGTGTCCTGCGTGTCTGGTTCGTCGAACTTGTATAGTTTTTGTGATGGGGGGCAAGTGTCCGTATAGTTGGAGTCTCGTGGGGTGTTGTCGCCAGGACTTGTTTAATACTGCTCTCAGCATTCTTGTGTAATTTCCGTCCAGCCTCCTCTCCAGCCGCTTCGTAAGCGTCCATGTGGTGCATCCATATAGCAGTATCGACACAACCGCTGCCTGGAAGAAACTGCGTTTCATTTTATCTGTTAGGTCCGACTTCCATATGATCGAGAGCCTATCGATAGCTGTCCATGCCTTCGTCAGTCGTGTGTCGATGTCCTTCTCGGTTGATGAGACGCTACTTCCTAGGTAGGTGAATTTGTCGACTAGTTTCAGAGAGGCTCCGTCTAGTGTGGCAATGTTGCCTGTTTGGTTGTAACACATATATTCGGTTTTGTTTGCATTGACATGTAGGCCAATGCCAGCTGCAGCTCGTTCCAGACTATGTAGTAGTGTCTCTGCTTGATTAGGCGTATTCGCTAGTAACGCCAAGTCATCAGCGTAGTCGGCGTCCGTGATTGTTTTTGCGGGGTACCTTTTGCTTCTTCTCTTAGTCAGCTCAAAGCCATTTTCTCTGATTTTGTCGATCGAAGTCCTAAGCACATAGTCTAGACAGATGATAAAGAGGTACGGGGCTAGTGTGTCTCCTTGTAGTACTCCTGCAACAATGTCGAAGTATTCCGTGTCTCCATCTGGTGAACGTACTTTTACTTTGGTGTTTCTGTAGAGAATCATTATCGCTGCTACGGTTTCTTTTGGTAGGCCGTAAGCTAGTAGGATTTGCTCCATCTTCCCTCTGTGTATGGAATCGAAGGCCTTGGTAAAGTCGACAAATAGTAATGTCGCCTGTAAGTTTTTTGCCTGAACGCCTTCCAGGATTCTACGAATGGTCAGTATTTGTGAGGTTGTGGATCTATTTCTCCGGAAGCCATTTTGGTTTTTCCTAAGGATGTTTTCCATTTTGGGTTCTATGCGGTTTCGTAGTAGGGCATTGTAGATTTTGGCTGCTATGGATGTAAGTGTTATCCCTCGGTAGTTCTTGGCTAGTCCGAGGTCGCCTTTTTTAGGGAATGGAAGGATGCATCCCTTCGTCCATCGTTCTATCCTATTTTGACTATAGACTGCGTTGCATTGCCGGAGCAGTATATCGTCGAATTGTCTCGTCTTCCACACTTCTGGGGGGATCTCGTCTAGCCCCGCCGCTTTCCTATTTTTAATTCTTCTGAGAACCGTGTCGAGTTCTTCTTTGGTGAAAGGACCTAGTTTTACGTCTAATTGCTTACTAATAATTCTGGTGATCGGTTCATCCGTTATTTCCGGTGGGTTTCCTAGTAGATTTTTGAAATGCTGTTCCCATAGTTTTATTCTTTCTTGTTGGCTTGCAGCTTTCAATTTTGCTTTGGCTGTGCTCTTCCTTCCACTTACTTCGTTTATTGTTTGCCAGGCTATCCTGGATTGCCTATCTTCCACCGAGTCTCTAATCTTATCTATCTGATTTTGTACGTATTCTGCCTGTTCTTTTAGGTATATTCTTGTTAATTGATGTTGCGCCTTTTCTAGTTCTCGTGCATTTGTATTTGTTGGGTTCTGTTGATAGTTTTTGGAGGCAGTCTTCACAAGTGCACGTTTTTCTCTAGCCGCTAGCGTTTCCCAAGGGACTCTATATTTAGTTCTAGGTTTTGTTGGAATACACTTTTCTGCCGCCTCCAGGTGTGCTTCTACAAAATTTTCATATTCGTCATTTGGGGTGCCTATTTCTACCTTCTCTTGTAGTGCTTCGAATCTGTTTCTTAATTCTAATGCATACTTATCTCTAATATCTCTGTTGTTGAGTAGGGCCCAGTCATAGTGCTTGGTCGTCGCTTTACGTGTGGCGTTTTTTCTTAGGCTTAGTCGTACTTTGGCCGTAACTATTCGATGATCGGAGGACACACCCTCGAAGGAGGAGTATGCCTCGCAGTTCATCGCACTGTTTTTCCATTTCCTGTTTATAAGGACGTAGTCTATCTGTGCTTTACTCTTATTCGCGTATGTGTAGGTCCATAATTTCCCCTCCCTTTTTTGAAAGTTTGTATTGAGGCAGGTTAATCTATTTTCTATCATGAAATCTATTAAATGCTGTCCATTCCTGTTAGACGCGTAGTGTAGGCTGTATTTGTTGTGTCTGTTTTTCCCGATTTGTGCATTCATATCTCCGCCAATGACTAGCAGGTTGTGTTTCGGAATGCTACGTACTAGGGAGGATAGATCTTCGTAGAAGGTGGCTATTTCGTTTTCTTCGCTAACATTGGTAGGGCTGTAGCAGGAGATAATTGTTGCTTTGGGGTTGCCATTAAACGTTGCGGCCATCATCCTAGGTTGTATTCTCTCAATGCTGTTCAGTGTTTTTAACGCTCTCGGTCCTAGAAGTATTCCCACCCCTCCTACTGATGCATTGACAGAGTTTTTCCATGCCGATACAGTCACCAGCATCCATCCATTTCCAGTTTCGTGATACTTGATATCTTCGGTGTGCGTGTATCGGTGCTCTTGTATGCAAATTATATCTATCTTATGTTCTACGGCTGATGCAGTTAGCTCTGATAGTTGACCTATTCTATTTAGGGTTCTCACGTTAAATGTCGCTATCTGTATTGTTTGTTTGCATTTTAGTAGTTTTTGTTTGTGTTTGAGCTCTGTAGCTGATTTTTCGAACACCGAGGCCAGGGCTCCAACCTCAGCAGGACGCGCCCCTTTTTTACCCGCGCGAAGAGCGATGCGGTTTATGGATCTGGTTTGAGTACTAGTCATGGTTATCTTTCGATGGCTGTTTTTGTTCTCATCTATAGAAGCCACTCTTATAGATGAGCAGCAGTAGTTCCCCGATCGAACTGGCAATCTTGAGCGTTAAGCCGCAAGACTCACACGTACAGCATGCTGCTTCCCATGTGTACGCGGTAGTAATAACAAAAAAAAAAAAAAAAAAAAAAAATTTTTTTTTTTTTTTTAATCTTAAGTTTTAACTTAGTTAAAGTCCAGGACTGCTGGATGTTAAAATTCAAAGAAATTTTGTGGTATATTTCATGGTTATCTAGTGGTGGACAGACAGAGAGAGAGAGAGAGAAAGAAAGAGAGAGGAGGAGTCAACTCTTTTCTGGCTTTCGTCTTACTCGAGCAATAAAATACGTCAAATTATTCATATTGCCTTTTTATGTTCATTCTTGAAAAGAAACCACATTCCTACTTCCAAAAATAATTCCTTGACAAAATGATATCCTCAACATCAAAGACAAACTCTAGTTATAGTTAATGATTTCAACAAAATATGCAACACTAATGAAAACCCCTACAACTTGTTTTATACATCATAAACTTCGAGTTATTTGCAGAGTACAGTATCATTTAGTTACGTGTAGAAAAGATGAATGATTTTGGAAGTAGATCTTGTTTCATGATAAACAACTCATGAAAGGTTGTACTCTGATGAGTAATTTAGATATTTTTCTCATTTTAGAGAAACTTTAAAAGATGACCTTTTATTATTACTAAAAATATTCAGTCTATTGACCTCATGTTTATTGTTATAGTCACATTTCAGCTGATATGTCCTTTGACCTTTTCCCCGGTGTTTCATACAGAATCTCAAACTGAACTCTTTATTTGAACCATGGGGGTAGACTGTTCCAATTCTGTTAATGCCTAATTCACTGCATCATGTGTCCTTGTCTGGCAAGGACACATGGTGCAGTGGAATAAATGTTTGGTTGGAAAGTGCTTCTGAGTGAAATCATCTGGAGATTGCAGGTTCAATGGGCAAGTCTAACAAGGAATACTTACTATAACACTTGCACCCAGTCATGGTTAATAGTCCAAATGTTCTAAGTAGTAATAATTATCAAGCTTCATCAAAGAAATTTAAAAAGATGAACTTTCATTAGGGAAAAATTTGGTAGTAGTGATTAAAGATGACAAAAAAGTTTCTAATTTGCCTGTTTGCTAATTGATTAATTACAACTGTTTTATCATTCATTAGTAAAGATGATTATTGAAATTCAAATTTTCTTGTGCAATGATTCAATTTTTGTAGAGATTTGTGCTTGAAGTAAATATTTGGTTGTTGGATGGTTGGCTTTTATGGCATATCAACCTTTGTAGGTTATTTAACGCCAAGAACATTTTTATGCAAATAGTCAGTTCTGTTTCAAACAATTCAGTCTAGCATAAGTACACTATTTAATTGTCAAAAACATTTCTATTTAAAGCTATTCAGTTTAGTCAAACAGTTCTAATTCAGTTTAGTATGAATACAGATTTTGTTTACACACAGTTAAATGCCAAAACAATTCTATATTAAACAATTCAGTTTAGTATAAGTACAGTTTCAATGTCAAAAACAGCTCTATTCAAACAGTTCTAATTCAGTTTAGTATAAATACAGATTTTGTTTACTCACAGTTAAATGCCAAAACAGTTCTATTTCAAACAATTCAGTTTAGCATAAGCACGCAGTTTAAATGTAAGTACAGTTTAATTGTTAAAAACATTTCTATTTCAAGCTAATCGATTTAGTCAAACAGTTCTGATTCAAACAAGTTTTTCTGATAACATTTTAAACAAACATGAGCTCATTTTGTTTTACAGTTAAGATTTCAAACATTTCTATTCAGTATAAATCATTCTATTTGCTTTTGCTCTTTTTTTTTTGCACACAGTTGAATTATTACGAAAATTTCTATGTCACAGTAAGAATTTAACATCAGTCATTTGTTTGCACACATTTAAATAGATACGTATAATATGTAAATGATTAACAATTTAAAAAGGTGATTGAGCTTCTAAGTTTGCCGCCAGCTAAGTGGTTTCAAGTATTGTAGTTTTTGATTATTTCTTCAAGGCTGGCAACTACACGGTCTGTGTCACTATCCATACTTTCTATTCTATAGCTCCTTTGTAGGGGTTTTATTGATGCTGAGCATTGGATTGTTTGGTTCTTATAGGCGACTTTGTTGTTGAGGGTATTTTGAATGTGTTTCCTGGTCTTTCCTTTATTCCCTTTGGTATTCATCTGTATTTTTGCAGTTTAGTTAATAGGAGCTTGTGATTTTTGTTTCAGTCATTCAGGTCTTATGGGAAATAATTTTTTAGTCTATCCTTAATGCTTTTTGGTGGACAGATTGGTAATTTATGTAACGGCTGTTTTGATGGAGATTTTGTACTTTTAGTAGTATGTGTTGGGAGTGATACATCCTATGTGTGTTTTTGTTTTGATCTCTCTCCATTCCCAACTTGTTGCTGAGCAAATATTTCGTAAAACTGTTCTTGACACTGTATACCAACATGCAGCTACATTAATCAGACTGTTCATACAATTTTAACAAAGGTTGAACAGTCTGGACATCTGCTGACATAGGTTGTTTGTTTGTGCATGTATATATATATATATATATATATATATATATATATATATATATTTATTTATTTATTTATTCATTTATTCAAGCAAGTTTTGTTAAAGATGATGGAACATTGTTTATTATTTTTCATCTTATTAAAATGTTCAATTGTCTTTGACAAAACTTGCTTGAATAATGAATTGCTGCCTAAATATGCACTCTTCAAAATATATATCACATACCTTGGGGGAAAATGAATTCACTAAAAATAGATAAAATGAGTGCATGATATTTTCTTTTTCAGGCTATTTTAAGAACAAAAATCATAAAATCTCTCAATTCAAATTCTGTACCAAGCTGTTCCTATTTCACTTTATGGGATAATGCATTTGAGAAAGCTATACATGCTTCTCTTCTCCCTCCATCTCCAACAAAAGATAAAATTGTAGTGCAAACAGAGGTCTCTAGCTTTGGTCAGGGAACCAGTCAAGGAGAAGTAAAAGATGAATTTTAAACCAGAAGAGAGTCATTCTGAAAATCACACTTTACACTGGGTGCACCATTTTTCTGTTATCAGCTCATACAAAAAGTATGGGGCTCGTCGAACTCAAGCCTTCATCACTATAAACCAATCACCTGTGTAGTTTATTTGCTAAGCTTTGGCACAGTTAATTATTATCAATGGTTACATACACTTTGTTTTAATATATAAACTTTCAAGTTCTGTATTTATTTAATGTACATATATAAATAAAGTGAAAAATTACCTTCATTTTTTTAAATGTTTTATTAGAATTATACCATTTATCTAGCAATGAAACAAATGCAGGGAGAAGTGGCTTTATGCCTTTTCCGAAGGTATTAAGTAAAATCAACATGAACATCTACAACTGGAATTTAAATTCCCTTCACCAATGCTATTTTCCTATTTACTTTGTATACTACCAGCAATTGTATGTATATATTTACCACACATGAAGTGTGCAGCACAAGGACAATTTTTAACTGGAGTTTAACAAGTTTGAATTCTGTTTTTCTACTCCAAGACTAGTTGCTACACCATGATTGAAGAGCCCAGCTTACCCTACTATTTAACCATAGCTGGAGTGAGAATAGTTGGATTCATACCTTTCCCAAAGGTATTTGCTTTATGTGAAATACACTCTCATACAAGATTTGAACTCATGTTGACTTTTCCATTTTCTATGATGGTAACCATTTGACCATAAATGCCTCCACTGTATGTATACACATAAATATACAAACAAAAGTACATTCACATTATATATATATTGCCTATTTGCCTAGAGAGTAGAATGTTCGCCAATGGTGCAGGAGACCAGGTTTCAATTCCAGGTCTAGTCATACCAAAGACTCAAAAATGGTAGTTGATGCTGCCTTGCTTAACACTCAGCATTATAAGGTATAGATCAAGGGTAAAGTAGAACAATCCAGGGAAAGGAGTTGCGGCCTCCCCTACACTTTGGTGTAGTAGCTATTGAAAAGGGAGCCTTTCAGTTGCCCTTGACTTTGGTCGCCAACTTTACTTACTTATATATGTGAGAGAGAGAGAGATACATATGTGCATACAAGAGTACATCAATATGTTGGTAGACTGACATGGAGATATTTGCTGAATTTTGATCAGAAATTGTTACTATATGATATACTATCTCCATGATTAATCTTCACCACTAAATTAATTGCATTTTTAATGAAAGATACTATATTGAAAAAGTAAACATTTATTATGCAATATAAATGCTTTTTTATCATTATACAACAGATTTATACACACACACACACAAATTGGTCCAAAAGTTACTTTACCATAATGATATTTTATCAACACAATTTTATTTCAAATTTTTTGCCTCAATTAAATCAAAAATTAAACCCAAATAAACATTCAAAATGGCCACCTACTTCCCCTAAACTGATTTAATATCTCTTTGACACTGAGTGGCAAATTCTTCTTAACACACCTTTTTCAGTGTATCAAATTCTGTTATTGTTTCAGCTCTTGAAGACTTCTAGGTTTTGTCTTGTAAAATTTTCCTTTGATCATCTGCCCACATAATTGATTAGGCGATCTTGGAATTCACTCAAAATTCCCTCACAGCCCAGTCAGCTGGAACTGTAGAATAAATGAATGCAGAGGGGTAAGACTTCCCCCAATGAGTGTCCGGTATATGACCTGAAGCTTTGCGGAATGTAGATTACCCCTTCATTGCTATTACTCCCAGGTTCACACTAAGCAGGAATGGTTGTACCTGATAGGGCCCCATAATTGGTAATATAGAACTTTTTGACCATATAACATTGTGTAAACAAATTACTGATGATAAATCTTTGGTGTTACATAGCAATACTTAGAACTATCTAACTGTGAGCAAATAAAAATACTAGTGTGGAATAAATATTAAATTGAATTATTAGTGATACATAGCAATACTTGAAACCATTAAACTGTGGGCAAACAAATGAGCTCAGCCTCATTTAAAAATGTTATCTACAAACTGTGTTTACAAATCATATATTTGATACATATGTATTAAATTTGGCATTAAATAATCTACAAGGTTTAATATGTCATAAAATCTAACCTCCCAACCTAAATATAACTGTTTATATGAATTGATATTATGAAAAGTAGTTTTTAGGTTACCCTGTATATATCAGTATTATCTTTACATGTTTGCTCCTAGAAAATCAATTTACCATAATACTATTGTATTGTTTTTAAACCTGACACTCTACAATATCTCTAAACAAACAAAAAAAGGACAAAATCACATAAATGTGAATATACTGACTCCTAACTTTGCCAAATTCTGGTCAGACAATACCAAACAACATGAAGGCATCAGCCTCTTGGCAGAAATTGGATATTTTGAATTTTTTCCCATAAAACTCACCCTTCCTGAGTAATCAGTAACTGGGACCAACTTGTCCAATATTCTATTAATCCTGGTGGCTGTGGAAAAAGACAAGCAACAACTGTATCAATAAATGTTGGAAATATTTATAGACATGTCAGTTGTGCTATATTATGCAGTAATATGTAAGCTGGCTTCATGTCAAACACATTTACTTCCTGTCCAATGAAAACATCCAACAGACTTTGGTTTGGAAATAAAGATAAGGGGAAAAAATGATTATTTTAATTTTTTTTTTCAGACTTTCTCATGGATTACTGTTGTCTACATGAATGTTTGTTGCTCTAATTTATGGCTATGTGTAAGTGAAAAAATAAACCTTTCCCACCATGGCTGAAAAGTAGTAATAATCTGAAAAAATAAACAAACAAAAAATAAATAAATGATTATATAATCCAAATAAGAAAGGTTGATTTGTAACAGAAATAGTTATTGGCTTCCCACTGGCACCAAGCATCAGTGATTGAGCCAAGATAAAAACCAGGACTTTCAAAATTGATTTTCAAAACAGGAAAGCTCTAAGAACTTGAAAAATGGGTAGCAACACAATCTTTCTACTCTCCCATTTCCTATTTGGTCTTTAAACAACACTGTCATGTGAAAAAAAAAAAAAAAATATATATATATATATATATATATATATATCAAAATCAAAAGTCTTCAGTTTAAGAAATTTCAATTATAAGATATCTTTTTAAAACTTAATGTCACAAGGTATTCACATTATATCACAACACATTTACACATGATAAATTGAATGACAGTATCAGCATTTCAAAATCTTTCCACTAATGTTTGAAAATCTTTATTTGATGAAAAGTGAAACATTACACCAGAAACCAAACAATTTTCGTGCAAGCTTCTGATTTGCAAATCCAACTTCTTTTCATAGACACACACATCTTTTTCTTGTTGTGATACCCAATAACTAATTCTGGAAATAAAATAATATCAGATATGACCACATAGTTAAAATATTGACTTGACTATAATTATTCTAACAACATAAACCTGGCACGAGCATTTTTAGCGGGGATTCAGAATCTTTCTCATACAAAGCATGATTATTTTGGTTTCAGCTCACAATATTTTGATTACTGTGAGAGGTGGGAATTGCAATTATGTCAAAAATAAGGATATAGGTATAGGATTTATTCTGCCTTATTCCTCAAGAGCAAAATTCAGTTGTTTGCCAGCTGAGCTTGGTTAAGAAAAAAAAAGGAATGAATAAAGAAAGAAAAAGAGCTTGCTAACAATACTGTCCCAATAACACTAATTCTCTGCTACAATAACAAAACAGTAATTTACTTCTTATCACATTCAATAACACACACCTTTTTGGGGGCTCAGATGTTAAAGAAGAAAGAAAAGTTCTTTGTGTGTAAATATAAGTGAGCAAGAATGTCCGTGCAAAGGAAAATCTTCATAAAAAGAAAATCTTGTATGTGTTTTTCTGTTGATATTATAGAATTACTTACTTGGCGAGAATCTAGCTTTGTTTATTCTGTTGTGTGGCTTGTTCACAAGTGAATGTGTGTTTAGTCTTCTTATAAGGGTAACAGTTAACTATAGATGACCTGTCAGCTATTTTGATACATCAGTGGACTGGGTATCTGGTTGTTAGTTTGGCTGTAAATTATTATGACTGCTGCTGTCAATTATATCTTTTGGTATCTGCTACTGTCTTTTGTGGAAGGTTTCATTAGTTGTTTTTTTATAGTAATCCACAAGAACCAAAATTCCAGATTTTAGTTTTTTTATTGTCATGGGTTGAAACATGTTTTTGGAATTACATGGTTTGTTTGGGCTCCAAAATTGGCACCTCTGTGTCAGTAATTTCTGTTCGATTTTTAGACTTGGTTGGTTGTTTGGGTTTATGGCATATCAACCTTTTTAGGTTATTTAATGCCAAATCAATTTTTATGAAAATAGTTCTATTTCAAACAATTCAGTTTAGCATGAGTACACAGTTTAATTGTCAAAAACATTTCTATTTCAAGCTATTCAGTTGAGTCAAACAGTTCTAATTCAAACAATTCAGTTTAATATAAGTATAGATTTTGTTTACACACAGTTAAATGTCAAAACAGTTCTTTATTAAACAATTCAGTTTAGTGTAAGTAGAGTTTCAATGTCAAAAACAGTTCCATTTCAAAATATTCAGTTCAGCATAAGTACACAGCTTAAATGTAAGTACAGTTTAATGGTCTAAAAGAAATCTATTTCAAGCTATTCAGTTTAGTCAAACAGTTCTAATTCAAACTATTCAGTTTAGCAAAAGTATGCAGTTAGTTCTGTTTAACCCATAGATAGGGCCCAATCAGGTGCTACCATTCCGGGCCAGAATGAACCTGGGAGCAATGGCAATGAAGGAGTGCTGCACATTCTCCAAAGCCCCAACATCACTGGAACCTCACCATCAAATCATTTAGTGCCATATCCAGGACACTCATTGGGGGGTCTTATCCCTCTGCAGAGGAGCCGACTGGGCAATATATTTAGACTTCATGCAAGGTTTATTTTCATTTATTTTATTAATTTATTTAAGGAAATGACTTAAGAAATTTTTTTTTTAATTTGTAATGGAAATTTCTATCAAAAATTCCATCATTTATCTTATGGGCAACAAAATGTTATAAAAATTCAATAATTCATAAATTTTTAGGAAAATGTTAAAATTCAGGTATTTTTTGCCAAAAAATATTCTTTGTAAAATAATTTTATAAAAATGACTTTCCAAACTTGAACATCTTCACTTCTTTAAAGTTTACTCAAAGAAATTTTTTATTAAAAACTTTTTTAATATTGAAGGTACAAACAATTTCATAAAATTAAATCTTATACAAATTATGAGTATGTTTTCCTCAAACTGTCAAAATAATTTTAAACAAGTATTCATTCGTACATCCTTCTAAGATAAAATGAATGATATAGGACAACAAAAGAAAACACCCAAGTCTTTCTAAGATTTAATTTTATTGCAGTAAATCATTGTACCATTTATAAAAAGGATGTATGGAAAAAATACTGATTTTAAACTTATTTGTTTGCAAGAAGAGGTTTTTGTTGTTTAACCTCTGATGACCTTGTATGAACCTCAATATTTTCCTCATATAGTTTGTAACAAATTGAGATCTTGTGAGTCTTTGAACCAAAATTTATTTCAATATGTCATATTGTTTTAGCATGAAAATAGCTCAGATCAACATAAATAGAAGATTAATTTGAGTGCATTTATAATGCTCCTAAATAAATAACATAAGCTGTCTTTCCTTTGGAAACAAGAATGAACTCATTCTTTCAATATCTTAAAATTTCATTATACTTCTGATGTAATATCAGAGGGCAAGTTCATGTAAAAAAATCTGAACCGCTTTTTAAAAAGTTCCCCATCCCTAAAAAGTTAGGTTATACTTTTAGTGACCTCAGAAGCCAGAACTGACATCCTCATCATTTACAAGGCAGAGAAACATTGTCTTTTATTTTATGATAAACTTATCTCTCTATTTGGCTAAAAAAAAGAGCAGTTTTAAAACTAAATTGACTTATGATAGAATCTAATGACCTTAGCAGACATCACTACATAGTCTTAATCCATACAGATTAATTTTAGCCCCCAGGATGCATCCATCTGACCATCTTTACCATGTGTATAATCAATCAATTAATCAATCAGTTTATTAGTGTGTATATGTCATTATTTACTAAATTTACTTTGTTTGGCAGAAGGTGAGAAATATGAAACAAGTGACCATCACAATATACAAAGTTACCATTAGTGTGTGTAAGTGTATATAAACTGGACATGCTTGGACGATTATATTTTATATTCATTGAAAAAGCCCAAATTTCAAATGCTGGTTTTTAAAGGAGACCTTTTCCATTGTAAAGGTTGGCGCTATAAGATTTTTGGAGACTGCTGTATGGCCTTATACCAGACTAAGCTAGATGTATTTGTAAATATACTACAAGTTTGAGTGCTTTGGTTGGGTTTTATGGCATATCAACCATGAGCTCATTTTTTTGTACACAGTTAAATGGTTTCAATTATTTCTATCTTGCATGAATATTTCTATTAACTATTAACTATTTTGTTTGCACACAGTTAAATGGTTTCAAGTATTTCTATCCAGCATGAATATTTCTATTTACCATTAATCATTTGTTTGTACTGTTAAATGATTTCAAGTATTGCTATGTAACAGTAACAATGTCACAGCAGTGATTTGTTTGCACACAGGGAAGTGGTTACAAGTCGAGTTATTTAACACTAATCATTCTATTTCAACACTATTCATTCATTTGCCCACAGTTAAAAGTTCCATGTATTATGTATCACTAACAATTCAATTAAACATCAGCCATTTGTTTACGCACAGTTAAATGTAAAAACAGTTTTATTTCTAAGAATTCAATTTGTCATTTGTTTGCACTCAGTTTAAATGTCAGACAGTTCTATTTGACTCATAGATAAGACTATCAGGTGCTACTACTCCTGTCCAGAGTGAACCTGGGAGTGATGGCAGTAGTGGGCACTCTGCTTTCTCCAAAGCTCCAGCATTACTGGAGCTTCACCATCAGATTGTTTAGCATGATATTTAGGAAACTTATAGGGATGGAGGTTTACCTCTTTGTAGAGATGCAGTCAGTATATTCTACAGTCCTTGCCAACTGGGCTCACAAGTTTGAATAATATTTCCTAAGTAAGCAAAATTCTATGAAACTATTTCACATCGCCACCTTGAATACTTCCTTATAAGCCTAATTATATATGCTTAATTAAGTTGACATAATTATTTTGGTAAAAAAAATACTACAGTAATTTTACTTTCCAAGTTTTGAAATTTAAATTGATTACAATTAATTAAGTCTTGCAGCAGTATGGCTTCCAGTTTGCTGTCAGACACTTCCCAAGAAACAACCTTTCCCCCCCCTATGAAAAACTCCCCATGTTCAATAATGGGATCCAATGAATTCATATGCTTAAGGATGCAGTTACACCACACCTTTGATAGTGCTGTAGTTTCAGTAGCGAGTAGGGTTTTTTTTTTATGGGGTGCAATTACAAGCATCACTAGTTTTGAATTCAATTTTTTCTTCTAGACCAGTTTGCCTACTGTTAGGACACAACATCTACCTACTGAAAGAGTCCAATCTTCCTTATTATTTATACATAAAAGAGATGAATTTATCTTTCCCAAATGCATTAACATAAGCAAAATACTGACAACCTCATTCGGGATTTGAACATTGAGTCTTTTTCATCCAATGATAACATATATGGGGAATCCACATGGCATAATGCCTAAAGTGCCAGACTGTAGCCTTGAAGTAAGCAAGTTTAAACCCTGGTAGTGCTATTACATTTATTTTCAGACTAATACTCTATATTCTTGGGAAAGGCATGAACCCCTTATTCCCCTCAGGTTAAATAGTATCACTGCTGTTCTTCTACAGGTATGACTTTGGCATTAAATAATCCATGAAGGTTGATATGCTATTAAGTAAAGAAATCAAACTAAATCATAAGTTATGCTGCCCACACCTGTGTTCTGTACATATGCATACCAATTCTTGTAGCTCTATCTCAAATAGTTTAGTCATGTATACAATACAAACCAATTCTTACCAATTTTATATATACAAGTGAACCTATTCATTTTAAACTATTTACTTTTTTCTCTCATTGGACCAACAAAAAAAATTCCCCTCCTCCCTGTGGATTGAGCACTCAAGTGGGAAATTGCCAGCTACCATATACGTATAAATGCAAAACTCTTCTCATAAATTGAGTACTCCAATAGCTGATTGCATATATGTAAAATATCTAAAAAATTCCTTTGCTTATGCTGAGAATGATGATAGCACTAGGGTAAGATATCTGACTGATGTAAAGTCAGCCAGGTTTTGATCCCAGCTTGAAGCATCTCACAAGTCTAGCCACACTGAAGGCTTGTGATACAATGAAAAGCCTGTAGATGACTATATATATATATATATATATATATATATATATATATATATATATATGGCCTGAAGATGATTAGATTTCTATCTCCAGGAATCTAAACCACACTTCCAATATTCAAATTTCAAGCAAACCCAACTATTACATCTGAGAATCTTTTACTTGATATGGAGACAAAGCAAAAAATCAAGAGACACACAAGGACAAAAATGACAGTCTCAAATGTAAAAATGAAAAGTCTATTGAAGTAAAAGGCAGCCTACTCTCTGAAAATTGTTTCATGTTAGAAGCACCATAGAAAAGAAAAGTTGGGGGAGGGAGTGGCAAATAACATCAGGTCAAGATAATTATCAAAAGAAAAAGATTATGACAGTTGCATGATGGGATTGTACTGTGAAAATGACATGAAGGAAGGTTATTTTGCTAGCTCAGGAAGCCATGGGAAAAGACAATTTCACCATCAAGCTTTGGGGCAGTGTGATTTTGCTTTGTTATTCTACTGGGTGTGGTCAGTAAATAGATCTCAGCAGGGCACACCAAGTTTGGTATTCAGTTTTCTTTCATCAAATTTCTTTTCTTACTTATCTAAACACTCACCTACAAGTACTATGTATATGTGTGTTTAAGTATGTTGCATGAACATAAGTACACATATCTGAGTACAGGATTGACTAAAAATATATATATATATATATATATATACACACACACACAGAGTGTGACCAAAAAGATATATGTGTGTGTGTGTGTGTGTTTATTATGTTATGGAAAAATGGAATGGATAAATCTGACTGTATGAAAGTATAAAAAAGAAACAAAATTTTCAGTGGATGTATTAATTCATATAAGATAATATTCCAAAGTTTAACATTTTGTTAAACCATCTTCAGGATGATGTTAGTATGTGATGTTATAATGCCTCATCTGAAAATTATTTTCACATCATAATAGTGCATACTAACATTAACCAGGTGATATTTTAGCAAAAAATAAAACAAACTTTGGAATATTATCCTATATAAATAAATACATCCTCTGAAAAATTTTTTAAAAATTCTTTTACTTACAAGTGCACACACACACACACACGCAGAGTGGTCCTAAAGTTATTTTACAATAATCATATTTCATCAACACAATTATATCTCAATTAAATAAAGTGTGCATCAAGTTGTATTTTTGAATAAATGAAATTTGCATGAATTAAATTAAATTTCTGTGATGAAGATTCGTTATTATTTACATGACTAGTTTAGAGCAACTTATTGGTTGGTTTGGTTTTATGGCATATAAACCTTTGTAGGTTATTTAATGCCAAATCCATTTTTATACAAATCAGTTCTATTTCAAACAATTCAGTTTAGCATAAGTTCACAGTTTAATTGTCAAAAAAATATCTATTTCAAGCTATTCAGTTTATTCAAACAATTCAGTTTAGCATAAGTACGCAGTTCAGTTCTATTTTACACATAGATAGGACCCTATCAGATGCTACCACTCCAGGCCAGAGTGGATCTGGAATCAATGACAATGAAGGGATACTCCACATTCCCAAAAGCTCTAGTATTACTGGAACCTCACCATCAGATTGTTTAGTGTCATATGCAGGACACTCGTTAGTGGTGGGGAGGTCTTACCCCACTGCAGAGATGCAGTAAGTGTATTCTACAGCTCACCACCGAGCCAACTGGGCAATCAACTTGTTGGAATCTACTTCTATGTTATGAGTTCAATACCTGTACCCAGATTTACAGGAGAAAGAAGCAACATTACAAAGAGGAAATAATCAAGGCATCAAATTAACTGATATATGACATTCTGAGGCATTAACAGCAGAATGATAACAGTCTAACCCATAAAT
This sequence comes from Sepioteuthis lessoniana, assembly GCA_963585895.1. Taxonomy (NCBI): domain Eukaryota; kingdom Metazoa; phylum Mollusca; class Cephalopoda; order Myopsida; family Loliginidae; genus Sepioteuthis; species Sepioteuthis lessoniana. The sequence goes on from OY757923.1 coordinate 42,709,508, forward strand.
TTGGATCAAAATTCCCTTAAGGTTACCAATAAAATGAAAGTGTTGGTTGGTTGGTTTTATTTGTCTCTGCCACCCACCAGTCTGGACTTGATACAATGTCAATGACCCGAAGATCAGCTTAATGCGGGGATTAGGGGAGTGGAGGGTCAGGCACAAGCCAAGGCTCGAACCCTGCTGGACTTAGCCGGTCATTGGCTCACTTAGTGCAATGCGAGCCTGAGGAGCCTAGCTGGACATGTACCCAAACATGGTCAATGGCTGTTGCACGCCCACCCAGCCAAAAGACTGAGGAGTACGCAAGGTTGGTTGGTTGGTTGGTTTTATGGTATGTCAACTCTTGCTGGGCTATTTAATGCTTACAGTTTTTTTTCAGGTAATTATATGGTTTCAAGTAATTATTCCTATTGAATAATAATAATCATTCATTTGCTGTTATGAGGTTTCAAGTATTCCAGTCTAATACTTATAGCTTAAAAAAAAAAAAAAAAAAAAAAAAAAGATCCATTTGACCCATAGATGGAACCCTAACAAGTACTAGTACTCCAAGTCAGAGTGGACCAGGGAGTAATGGCAACAATGGGTTACTTCACGCTCAGAGCTCTCAAACTAGAAGCAGTTTAGTGTCATATGAAAGACTACTTTGGGTCGGGAGTTTTGTGCCATCTGCTGGGGATAAAATTGATGTATTCTTAGCCCCACCAACAGTAAATCAAATTTAAGCAAATATTCAAAATGGCCACTTTCTTCCACTAAACAGACTTGATATCTGAGGCACAGAGTGTCACATACTTCTTCTCAACACATTTTTCAATTTATCAAATTTTGTTATTCTTTCTTTCATTTCTTGAAGACTTCCAGGTTTTATCATGTAAACTTTCTCTTTAACCATTTACCAAACTGTTAAATCAGATGATCTTGGAAATCACATGATATTACTTCTTTGTCTCACTTAAATAAAATTGTGTTTATTAAATTATGCAAAGTAACTTTTGGGTTGGTTTGTTTTTATGGTATATCAACCATTGTAGGTTATTTAATACCAAATCCTCTTTATATATATATATATATATATATATATATATATATATATATATATATATATATCAAATATATAATTTGTTAACATTTTGTAGATTACACATTTAAATAAGTCTGAGCTCATTTTTCTGTGCTCAAATAGTTTGGTTTGGTTTTATAGCATATCAACCATTCTTGGTTATTTAATACTAAATCCTGTTTTTACATATACATTAAGTATGTGATTTGTAAACTCATTTTGTAGAAACATTTCTAAATGAGCCTGAGTTAAATGATTTTAAGTATTGCTATGTAATAGTAACAATATGATATCAGTCATTTGTTTGCACACAGTTAAATGGACATATACATGATTTATAAGAGAACAGTTTGCAGATAATTTCATTTTTAAAGGAGTTGGGACTAATTCATTTGCACTCTCATTGGCCTAGTGGTTATAGAGTTTGTCAATGGTCTGGGAGACCTGGGTTCAATCCCAGGTCACGTCATATCAAATACTTTAAAAATGGTACTTGACACCTCCTTGCTTAACACTCAGGAATATAAGGTACATATTGAGGGTAAAGTGGAGCAATCCAGGGAAAGGAGTAGTGCCCTCCCCTATACCTCGGTGTAGTAGCTAATGAAAAAGGAGCCTTCTGGTCGCCCTCGACTACAGTCACGAACTTTACTTATTTGCACACTAGTATTGCTATTGTTTGTACACAATTGAATAGTTTCAATTATTACTATTTAACACTCATGATTCCATTTGATATTAATCATTTGTTTGTACACAGGGAAATGGTAACAAATATTGCTATTTAATACTGGTTGTTCAATTCAACATTACTCATTCATTAAATGGCTCTAAGTATTGCTATGTATCTCTCACAATTCAATTAAATATCAGTCATTTGTTTACACACAGTTAAATGATCAAATAGTTCTATTTCTAACATTTCAATTTTACATAAGTCATTTGTTTGCACACAGTTTAAATGTCAAACTGTTCTATTTGACCCATTGATAAGACTATCAGATTCTACCACTCCTGTCCAGAGTGAACTTGGGAACAATGGCAATGAAGAGGAACTCCTCATTTCCCAAAGCTCCTGCATTATTCAAGCCTCACCATCAGATGGATTAGTTATATCAGGACGCTCATTGGGGGAATCTCACCCTTCTGCTGAGATGCAGTCAGTGTATTCTACATCTCCAGCCAACTGAGTTTATATATATATATATATATATATATATATATATATATATATATATATAGTGTGTATGCTATGTGCACATACATAAAAATGCATGTACCAACATATATGTAATTTTTTGTATCTACATGCATATATAGAGATGAATCAGTAATTCATTGACTAACAGCAATTCATTATAACAGTGGATAATGTTCGATCTACATAATCTAAATGATTTTTTTGTCAGTACATGATAAACTTATTGCTGTGTATGAGTGTGTTTGTATGTACATAGAACGATACAAACTCATTATTTATATTTTGTAAAATGTTAGGATCATTTTTTGAGTATTATGACACTTCAAGCACTGTATTCTATGGAAGATTTTGAAGGTGTTTTTCAACTTCCTTGAAGTTTTTTTATTTTGCAAAGAGCAGCCAAAGGAAGCAAAAAAAGAAAAAAAGAATATACAAAAAAGAACAATTGAAAGGCAAAATGAAAAAAATAATTTTGAAAAAGTAAAGAACACTTGAGATAAAGAAATATTAAGAAGGAAACGAAACCAAAAGAATTAATGCAAAATAAACAGCAGTATGAGAGAAATTCATAAATACATTTGAAGGAAAGGAAAAATACAGAAAATCTAGAAAGAAAGAATGATTTAAGAAAAGAAATAGGTACCAAATCAGAAAGTGCAAAAGGATATAGCAAACATGAGAAGTGCAAAAGGATGACAATTGAAAGAAGTGCAAAAGGATATAGCAAACATGAGAAGTGCAAAAGGATGACAATTTAAAGAAGTGCAAAAGGATATAGCAAGCACGAGAAGTGCAAAAGGATGACAATTTAAAGAAGTGCAAAAGGATATAGCAAAAGTGCAAAGTACAATAGGATAACATAAATGTGAGAATTGCAAAAGAATGATGCAATATGAGATATAGAAAAGAAATATATTAGAAAGTAGAAATCTAATAAAAGCAACTGAGTAAATTCAACAATAAAAATCTTGAAAGCCTAAACAAAAGTATCAAAAAAATTGCATAAAAATTTTTCCAACAACATTGGAAAAAAAAAAAGAGGACAGGAAAGAAAAATATTGTAGATAAAAAGTAAGGATTGAAATATTGCCGATACAAGGTAAGCATTAAAATATTGCCGATACAAGGTAAGCACTGAAATATTGCCGATACAAGGTAAGCACTGAAATATTGCCGATACAAGGTAAGCACTGAAATATTGCCGATACAAGGTAAGCATTAAAATATTGCCGATACAAGGTAAGTATTAAAATAGGAAAAAAATCAAGAAAATAACTTTGAAATAGTAAAAAGGAACAATCAAGTTGACACTGTCAAAACAATGAAACAGAAAAATGAACCACATTTTTCTATCAATTTTAAACCTTTTATAGGGATCTTTATGACAATCTCCCTACCTGGTGAGCAAGAAATAAGAAGAAACTAAACAGATTGTTTTATTATTCTTGTCTTGTTTCAGCTGAAAAATATCTTCTGGCACATTACAAAAATCTATCATTTCTATCAAAGAATTTATTTAAGGGTATTTAATTTGAATAAAAATTCCTTTCACAGAAAAAAAAAAAATTAGTAACTTATTTTACTTATTTACTGTATTAATAAGACAATAATCACAGTTGTGTTTTACTTCCAATTGCACTTGGTACACTTGATATTGCCCATAGATCCTCACCATCATCCTGTTGCACCATCAACACGGATATCCCTGACCCTCTCTCGCTACCCCACCCTATCATCCATTGCTTCCAGCAGGTCTTTAGAGCTACATCCCATATCTACACAGAGCTGCTGTATGTAGGTTCTAGCTGGTCGTCCTGCCTTTGCTCATCCACATGAAGGGGTCCATTGAAGTACATCCCTTATGAGCTCATCCCTACTTCTCCAGCAGTGTCCAGCATGTCTGGTTCATCCAACTTGGATAGTTTTCGTGATGGGTGGTAAGTGGACATACAGCTGCTGTTTTGTGGAGTGCTAGGACTTGTTCTATATTGCTCACAGCATTCTCGTGTAGTTGCCATCAAGCTTTTTCTCCATACGTTTAGTTAACGTCCATGTTGTGCATCCATACAGTAGTATCGACACAACCGCTGTTTGGAAGAAACTGTGTTTCATTTTATTGGTCAGGTCTGACTTCCATATGACCGATAGCCTATTGATAACTGTCCATGCCTTTGCTAGTCCCATGTTGGTGTCTGTCTCAGTTAATGAGACACTGCTTCCTAGTTAGGTGAACTTGTCTACTAGTTTCAGAGAGCTACCATTTCATGTGGAGATGTCACCTCTTTGATTAAAGCACATATATTCCGTCTTGTGTGAATTGATATGGAAGCCTATGCCAGCAGCTGCTCATTCCAGAGTATGTAGCAGGGTTTCAGCTTGGGCGGATCCATTTGCCAAAAGCACTATGTCATCGGCATAGTCAGCATCCATAATTGTTTGTGTGGGGTACCTTCTGCTTCTTTCCTTTGTTAGCTTGAAACCATTTTCTTTCATTTTATCAATATATGTTCTAAGCACATAGTCTAGACAGCTGATAAAGCAGTATGGGGCTAATGTATCTCCTTGCAGTACACCTGATACAATGTTGAAGTAGTCTATGTCTCCATCCAGGGAACGGACTTTTACTTTCGTGTTTCTATATAGCATCTATATATGGCTGCGACAGTTTTTTGGGGTAGGCCGCAGGCGAGTAGTATTTGCTCCATCTTTCCTCTGTGTATGGAGTCAAAGGCCTTGGCGAAATTGACAAATAATATTGCTGCTTTTAGGTTTTTTGCACATACACCTTCAAGAATTCGACAGATAGTCAAAATTTGTGACATCATGGATCTAAATCTACTTTTTTCGTTGAGGAATTTTATTGTGAATTTAATTACCAAGACTAGAAAATCCAGTGAACATTTCCGTACAACATACAGATTCAATTCACAATAAAATTCCTCTACTTAAAAAAGGAAAATGTAGATCTGTATCCTTGCCCTTGGGGTCATAATAATTACGCAGATGCATATTTCTAATCCTCTTGGGAAGACGTGGCCCTGGAGGTGACTGTGTCCTCTGTAAAGAGTATGGTGGCTGCGCAGTTACCATGACTAGTTAATTTGGCGTCAATTGTGTGCTATATGAACTAGTGGCTCAGTTGTAGAGTTTTGGCACTGCAATTTGCAATTGCTGGTTCGATCTCCAGAGGTGGCGATCACAGTATATACTGCTGATGAGACCTAATAAGGTTGAAACAGCTGTCCAGTGTTTCTCTATGTTGTGTAAGTTTTCACCAGATTTTCTGGTCATGGATCTATTCCTCCATAAGCCATTTTGCTTTTTCCTAAGTATGTTCTCAATTTTGGGTTCTATGCAGTTGCGTAGTAGCATTGTATATCTTGGCTGCTATGGATGTAAGGGTTATATCTTGGTAGTTCTTGGCTAATCTAAGGTCACCCTTTTTAGGGAAGGATGCATCCCTTTGTCCGTCTGTCAATTGGGTTTTCACTGCCCATAGATAAGCATACTGAATTTTTTTAAAGTTTAATTCTAAACCAAAGATACCGGGATTTCATTATTTCTAGCTGAACATAATACAATCAAAATTAATATTGTTTGGTATATTTGTCTATTGTTTTATTAGCAATTATAAAATCTTTATGTTTAATTTAGAAGAACATGAACTTTTTATTAAAAAATTGGTTTGGTTGTACTCATTTATGGGTAACATTTTATAACCAAGTTCTAGAAAGCTAATATTTTAGAAAATAGAAAAAATTGGTGATTAAAGCCTGAAATTTATAGTTTCCTATGAAAATTATGGCACTCATTATTGTAGATGGAAAATCAGGAGGAAAAGAAATCTTAATGTTTAAGAATTAATTCAAGCCTCTCTGGCAGAATATGACTTAAATGTACAATATTTTGGTTCTTGTTTATTTGGTTTGATTGCATATCAAACCTTGTTGGTTATTTAATGCCAAATTTTGTTCATATATATATATATATATATATATATATATATATATATAATTAATATCAACAAAATTCAGTAGATATAATCCATTAAAAATTTATTTTACCAGTCAGTCAACTTGATCATCAGATGGAGGATCCAGTTGACTGGCTGGTGAAATAAACTTATATTGAATTTTTTAATAAATTTTCTATATATTTTAATTAGCTGTGCATTAAGCACTCCATTTAGATTATTCCTTTTAAGTCTGTGAACAGGCTTAAATGATATGATATATAATTTGTAAATGAATACTTAATGGGCAACTTCATTTAGAAATCAGTTAGAGCTCATTTGTTTGCACGCAGTTAAATGGTTTCAAGTTTTGCTAACAGTGATAATATCAATCATTTGGTTGCACATTGTTAAATAGTGTCAAGTTTTGCTATCTCAGAGAGATTGACTCGCATCTACCACCTTCAAGCATTTTTACGATAAAATAAAGTTGGGTACTTGTTTGTCACAAGAGCAATTTGAATTTATGAAAATCATATAGGTGTAAGGGCTTAGATATAACCAACAAATTGGGTCTCTCTGACCTCTGTCTAGCCTAGTAAAGGCCAAAATATTGTGACCACTTTGGATGCTCGATCAGGGACTGCTCAGCCACCAGGATCCTGCTTTCAAACATTATGGGTTGCCACCTACAGCCAACAGGGGTGTCTCTCATAGAAGAGGGTCTTACCCTTCTGCAGAGATACAGTTGGCACATTCTACAGCCCCAGCTAAGGGGGCTTAATCTTCTCTTTACATGATTCCAGCCCGTTGGGTCTTTGTTTGCCACAAGAGCAATAAATTCAAAGAATATGGTCAGAACACTCACATTGATACTCGTGCTTGTTATAACCAACAAATTAGGCCTCTCTAACTACCCATCTAGCTCATTAAGAGCCAAAGTGAAGTGTTACAAATCACTTGACCTCTTTGGTTGCTGAATCAAGGGCTGCTCAGTTACCAGGATCCCATCCTCAAACATTACAGGAAGCTTTACTTGGAGATGAGGTGGGATCTTACCCCTTTGCAGAAATGCAGTCAAAATATTGACTGAAGTCACAGGAAGCAAGGTCTGGACTATAGGGAGGGTGAGCAACTGTCTTGATGCCCATCTTGGTCAAATAGTCTGCGACAAGGATGGAGTTGTGGACTGGTGCATTGTCCTGGTGGAAAAGCCACTGACCCGATTTGAAGAGTGCTGGCTTCTTTCTTCCCAAGGAATCTCTTCCTGAACTCCCTCAAAACCTCAACATAGTAACCCTAACCCTAAGCCTTTAGCCAATCAACTCTGGTGTATTGACTTCCTTACTCCTCCCACACCTTGCATCATCCCTCACAGAATCCCTGCCTTCCTTGAATCTCTTATGCCACTCAAAAGCTCAACTCATGCAAGATGATTGAAAAGTTTAAAACAGAATTTTATTGCATATCGTTCTTCTAAAGTGTCCTCATGTCCAGATTGCATTTTTAAAATTCAATAGCTGTGAAAATCAGGCTTTAGTAGGGTGTATTCCAATTGCTGCTGTAGTTGTTCATTTGAAGCTGAAATCATAAAAATTGGTCAGTCATCTCATAAGATATATAGCAATAACATACTGAATTTTCAAGAGTCTACGACAATTTTAAATGCCTGTACAAAAAAAAAGTCTGGAAACTTATACATCTAATACTTTGAGGTTTAAAATTATGTCAGTTTCAATAATCTAAGTTACTACACTCATATCAATTTACGGTTTTGGTTTTTTGTGTTTTGTTCCTTGGGAGTTCCATTTTTTTTGGTTTGTTTGTATGGTCTTGTTTAATATTTGTTTTCTAAGTGTTTTTCTATTATTTTAGAGAGCTGCTTTTCTGAAGGGTTTTATGGCATATCAACCTTTGTTGGTTATTTAATGCCAAATACTGTTTTTACATATGTATTAAATATGATTTGTAAACACTTTGTTGGATCATTTAACTCTGTGTATCTATAGATACACAGAGTTAAATGATCCAACAGTTCTATTTCTAAAAATTCAATTTAGCCTAAGTTATTTGTTTACACTCAGTTTAAATGTCAAACAGTTCTATTTGACCCATAGATAGGCCCTTATCAGGTGCTACCACTCCAGGCCAGAGTGGACCAGGGAGCAATGGCAATGAAGGGGCACTCATCATTTCCCAAAGCTCCAGCATTACTGGAGCCTTACTATCAGTTTAATTTCATAACCTGGACACTCGTTGGGAGGGAGGGTCTTAACCCTCTGCAAAGATGTCATCGGTGTATACTGGTCTGGGCATATTTTGAGTTGGGTTTTCTGGATGAGGCGTTGCAGCATTTGTAAGTCTATTGCAATTTAATTGTGGGATCTGTGATTCTAGATTGTCAACTAGATCTGTTTTGTTCATACATATATATTTATCAACCCATCTAAATGTACAGGATGTGACAACATCTATTTTTAAGCAGAGTTTAACAGGTTTGAATCTAGAGTTTTGCTTCTCCTAGACTGTTCATCATACCAAGATTAAAGAGTTCAATCTGGCCTATTATTTACATATAGCTTTATGGAGAATAGTTGGATTGATACCTTTTCTAAGAGTATTAGTGCTATGTGAAATGTAAACAACCTCATCCAGGATTTGAACTTGGGTCGCTGTGTCCATTTATAGCAAGAATAACCATGACACCACAACTGCCAACTTGAGTTTTGTTCATCTAAGTTCTTTTGTTTTCTGATAAGAATTTTTGCCAGACTTCTGGTCTCAGCTGTATTATACTCAGAGAGCTTGGAATTTTTCCAGCTGGCTAGCTGGCATTTTTTTTTTTTTTTTTTAATGTGATTCCTGTGCTACACTAGTATTGGTTTACTCTCTCATATATCCCTCAACAATTTTTTCCTGCCTCTGAGAATGTGATTTTTCTTCTATGTTGTGCCTCCATTATCTTTCTTTTTTTCTAGAAACAGCATACATAGGAGTATGATGGGTGGTTTTTCATGAAAATTTACACAAGAATTTTTTCTTCTCTGTGGTCTAGATTTTTTCACTACACTTTTTATATGTTTGGCATAATTTTAGAATTTGAAAAATCATAGAAGGGTTAAATGTGAAAATTTACATGTTTATCTCTTTGGTTCTTATCTCCTTACTGTGATTCTTTTGATGTCTCTGACTCCTGGTTTTTAAGGGCAGTTTTACTTTCTTCTATCATGCATAATACTAGCTTACCACTTCTCACAATGCCTTCAGAGGAATTTAGTCCCTTGTGCATAAACTTTGATTTTTATATTTTGAAAAGAATTCATCCTAAACAAAAAGTCTACAAATTTTTCTTTTCTACATCCACCAGTTGAGTGCTATTTCTTAGCTTTTACATAAATTTTAAAGTAATTCTGCAGGAAATTATTTTCTCTATAAGAAAAAGGGACAGTTTTGATAAAAGAGGATCTTCCAAAGATTCCAAAAGCAGGAATGTTGGAAATAATTGAAACAGCTGTTCTTATTTACCATTTGATTCTGACTGCATATGCTTGTTGGGGGGTATTTTTTTTAATTTGCCATATGTTTTTGTTTTTTTTTTCCTGATACTGTGCTCCACAACCCACCATGCAGTTAAACTTTTGCTGAGAATTTACCAAGGGGTAATACTCATTCACCTTGATTGAGACATTGGCCAGTCTACTCATGTTGGGAGTGAGATTTTGAATCCCTGCTAATTTTGGGCTTTCAGTGCTCAAATCCTTTCGCCTTAAAGTTAAACAATGATCAGTCTAGTTTCTCTCAATGTGGCTGACACTCAGCTAGCACCTTTAAGATAAAGAGTTAGGTGTTTGTTTGCCATAAAAGCAATTTGTAAAATATAGTCAGGACTTAATTATATAGATGTTAGGACTTGACATGACCTGCTCTGAACAACCATCAAGCTCAAGTAAGGGTCAAATGGATTGTTGCAGGTCATATGACTACTTAGTACCCAGGTCCCAAACTGTTTAGGGCTTATGGGTTTCTACCCATGGCCAACGAGTGACCCCATTAGGAGGGGGTCTACAGAGAGGTTGTTATCATCTTCTACAGCCCCAGCTCAAAGAGCAAAATAAAACCAGGAGAAACACAAATCCATAATGGCATCCAGAATTTGTGTATAAATATTTATCAGCAAATAAGATGATAAAAATGGTTTTAAAAAAGTGTTTGAACTTTAGCAGAAGGAACAAGGATATTCTTGGACCCATAGAATATACAGAAATACTATCATATGCATCCCATCACTTTGAGATTAGAAGACAAACTACATTGCTTTAAGTTCATGAAGAAACTGTTCTTTGTTTAACAATTCTTTCATCCAACTTCAATTTGTTTTCATTAATATATTTTGTTTGTTTCCATATGTTCACAAAGAAACAAAAAAAAAATGCTTTATACTGATTTACTATTGTCTCTCACATCTTTGTTGCATGATATGGAGTGAATTCTAAATTTCCTTTTGTCCAATACCATTTTCTGCCAATCATTTTACTAATTCAAACCAACAATCATTATTAACAGTCTTCTTTGGAGTGGGAAACATCCTCCTTCTGAGAATATTTGGATTCTTATACAAAAAATATCGACAAGAATTACTGAGTCATTAATTTTTAATATAAAAAAAAAAAAAATCTTGGCAATGTTTTGTATAATTTTTTAAAAAGTTTACCCATCTCCTTAACTTATGCCGTCCAAAAATTATTCACGAAAGAAAAGAAAAAAAAAACTAACAACGCATAATTTGAATTGAATAATCTCATTCTTTTTTTTAGACACCCTTCCCCCTGTGCAAAAACAAAAATCAATGAGGGTTATAAATATTCAATACTAGGAAAGAGAAAAATAAAATTTATGACTTTTTCCAAAGATAAATATCTAGCTAAAAACTATTTTCTCTTTTCTCTTAAACTACCAGCATATTTTCTCTCCCCTTCCCAATTACTTCTGCCAAAGGTAAAGGAAATTTATCTTTGCTGTAGAATATCTGATCTTCTTAAATTTTCCTTTTTCCAATCATTTGCTTACCTTTCTCTGCACACAAAAACGGCTCCAAGTTGCTTGACAAATAAACCTTCTCTTTTATTTAAAACGTCTATGGTTGATAATGAACTAAAAGCATTTCTCATTCTTGATTGTTATGAGATTAACCGTCCCAAAAACTGAATTTTGGTAGCTCAGGCGGACACACCTTGAATTTATCATGAAGTTTATTGGGAACATAAAATTAAGTGAAAGATTTTCTTAGGCCAATGTTAGAACCCACCGGAAAATTATCAATTCCTGACTCTAGGACATTGGATAGTTTTTAAAGGTCACTTGTTAAAAAAATATATTTTATCTCCTCAAAAAGCTGGTATATATTAATAGTTATTAACGTAGCTCACAAAATCGTTTTTTGTTTTGTTTTGTTTCAAGGGGGGGCATAATTTTTTTTTAATTTCTGATGGGATTCATGAATAAATTTTGATTGAAGCTTAATAAAAATGGTAAATTTATTTCATTTGCGCAAAAATACGATATGTATTGATAATCACTGAACTGGGTTCGCAAAATCCAATTCGTAAGAGAAGGGGGTCGTAAAAAAGTTTGAGAGTTTCTGATGGACTTTATGAGCAGTACTTACTAGAGTCCCGCTTATGTTATAGAAGACGCATGCTGACTTCGACCGGAGTCGAACACGCGATTCATTAACCTTGCAGAGTTGGATAGTTATAAAGAGTGTCATAAAAAAGGATACTTTGCGCGTTTATCAATGGCTTACCAAAGCCCGACTAAGTACAAAAGTTGCTAGCGAAATGCTCATCAGAAGACAGTTGCAGACTTTTTTTGAACTTGTTAAGGAATACGCGTGAGTGTTGTTTGGTTGTTCGGGTTTTATGGTATATCAGCCGTTGTAGATTATTTAACGCCAAATCCATTTTTATGCAAATAGTTCTATTTCAAACAATTCAGTTTAGCATGAATACACAGTTTAATTGTCAAAAACACTTATTTCGAGCTGTTCAGTTTATTCAAACAGAGCTAATTCAGTTTAGTATAAGTACAGATTTTGTTTACACACAGTTAAAAGTCAAAACAGTTCTATATTAAATAATTAAGTAGAGTTTCAATGTCAAAATTAGTTTCATTTCAAACAATTCAGTTTAGCATAAGCACGCAGTTTAAATGTAAGTACAGTTTAATCGTCTAAAAGATTTCTTATTTCAAGCTATTCAGTTTAATCAAACAGTTTTAATTCAAACAATTCAGTTTAGCATATGTATACAGTTAGTTTTATTTAACCCATAGATAGGGTCCTATCAGGTGCTACCCTTCCGGGCCAGAGTGGACCTGGGAGCAATAGCAACGAAGGGGTGCTCCGCCTTCCTCAAAGCCCCAGCATCACTGGAACCTCACCATCAAATGGTTTAATGTTATATCCAGAACTCTCATTGCTGGTGTGTGTCTTACCCCTCTGCAGAGGTGCAGTTAGTGTATTCTATAGCCCCAGCCGACGCAATCGTTAGTGGTGGACGTACTGGTCAGGTCTAGTCAAAATAAGACAGATAAGATTATGTTCAGTGAAAAAACTATAATGCATGATCCTTATACGATTGAGAGACGGTGCATTCGCCGTGTAATAACAATTGAGCGCGAACAACATGAAGGGAAAAGTGCATCCTTTACAGCATCAAGCTGTAAAGGATGCACTTTTCCCTTCATTTACCACGGGCTCATTTGCAGCGTTCGCATTGACAGTGGATATATTTTTGGTAGATTTGAAGAGGATATAGTGCCTTGTCATGTGAGAGATTTTCGCTCTTTCCTTGGAGTGTTGAGTTCTATGGATGACGAGAACGACACCACATCGAGTGACAAAGTGTTGTGTGTGCCGATAATTGAATGTGAAGACGACCACGCAATTAACGAAGACCTTAGTCAATCAAGTGGTGACAGTGATGATGAAGAAAGTCGCCAGAACGTAATGGAAGGGCAACAAGAAATAAATGAGTTTTCTAATGTATGCCTTCGAAGGAGCAGCAGACGCAAAAAAAAATTCCCAATAAGTGTTACATGTGTGATTAGGGGTGGAGTGTAATGGAAGTAATAGTGACTTACCAAATGCCAAACGTATGCGCTATCTCGCTTGTCAAGTCGCCATTTACAGAGTCGGTTGCGCATGCGCGAAACTGCCTATTTTATCCAACGCCCTTATTTGCATGAGAGGGCAAGTGAATTTTTTTTTTTTTTTTTTTTTTTTTTTTTTTGATTCAGTGAGCGTAAACACTAGAATGACGAGCACAACTGAACGCGGCAATTTTTGACAGAAACTTGATCAAAATTAATATTACATAAATCATTTCAGTTTTATAAAAATTTATTTGGTGAATCATTTTTACTTTTCACCACAATTAAACAACCTGTTAAAAGCTGATCTGATCTTCAATAATATTTGATACTAGGTAATTTTCTTAAGTACCTAGTTAAGATTGATTTATGTCTTATTGGCTTATTAAAAGAACCACTGCTATTCTCATCATCTTAATATTCATGAAGAAAATATCAATGATTATCATACCGGGCCATTAGCCTAATGAGTGGAGTGTTCGCCGGGTTCAATTCACTTCATACCAAAGACTTGATGCCTCCTTGCTTAGCACTCAGCATTATAAGGTAAGGTTAAAGTGGAACAATCCAGAGAATGGTGTAGTGCCCTCCCCTACACCTCTGTGTTGTAGCTATTAAAAAAGGAGCCTTCTGGTCACCCTCGACTAAGGTCACCAACTTTGCTTACTATCATACCATGAAAACTTTTTACCGAATAGAATAAAGCTTACAAGTTATAGTCTTTTGATTTCTAGAATAATACTATCAAGTTCATATCTGATTAAGTGAATATCAAATACTTTCACGGTGCAACTCATAGATTCTTAGAAAGTTTTGAATAGATTTGAGCAAAACTTACCACAAAGATTATTAGGATCTTCGGGATGAGGCTAAAGAGATTTTGTCTGATTCATGTGTAGATTTATATTGAGATATATGTATATTATTAATTTAAGTATGGATATTTAATGATGGTCTTAAGGTCAAAGAACCATAGACTTTGTGTGTGTGTGTGTGTGTGTGTGTGTGTGTGTGTGTGTGTGTGTACATATGTATATTCGCAACCTAAATACGAAACGAAAATTTAAATCCCTAACAGTAATCTAGATCCCAGCACAAATAACTCCAACATTTATTGTTGTATTTACCAGCATAAATAGGACCATCAAAAGAAAGAGAATTTATCTTTAGAATAAGCACAGCTAGCGAGCAAAGTTTTTCTTTACCCTACAATTCCTCATACTAAAATTTTGGTAAATGGACCAAAGCCGCTCCGTTTACCAAAACATTTCTCGTTCCCCAATGATTCCTACATTGGAAAAATTAAGTCTTAAAAGTTCGACTTTGGGTTACCCTTACCACGCTTTTTACCTGGAAAAAAAACAGATTATTATAGATAATAACACAAGATGAATAGGCAGACCGGATCTCAAAATCTGCAATAGTTCAGTAAAAATTATTGTGCAGTTTTTTTTTGGGGGGGGGGTGAATAAATAGATAATTCATGTTCATACTCGTATTTGTGATTAACGTAAATATATGATTAAAATCTAATTATAAAAGCATTTTTAATTTTTAATCCATAAAATATTTTCACAATATGCCTCAAGTATAAAAAAAATAAGATGTAAAAACTTAACACAGAATTTCCGGCTTCCAATTCTCTGATGATCAAGTATCTAAATCATCTGACTTTTTAATTCAACAAATATGTACTCTTCTTTTATACTCTTTGAGTCACATGACAATAATGTGGTTGGATCCATCCGGTGCCAAATTACAAAGTAAACTTGCGGCCAAATCACCCTGAAAGCACCAATTCCTGCGAGATCACCGCAGTTAAGCGGCGACTAACTTGTTCAATACTTAGAAGGGTAACCATTTAACAACAACAGATATTGTAAGCAACCAGACACCTATCTGCTATATTAAAGCAAAGCTTAGAAAATTGCACAGTAAATATAAATTTCATAGCTACCAACTCTAATCTTTTATTTAGTAAATTATTCAAGACTTATAATGAACCAAATAAGTGCAATAAAGCACGGACTTGAGGACACAGACAACTGTGGCAAATGTGGACTTAACCATAAAAATGGGAACTGCCCTGATTGAGACAGCATGTGGACGCAAGAACCTCTGGACTAGGATGTGCCACAACAAAAGACTAAAGAAAACGGACAGGCAGCCACAGACAAAAATAGGTCTACAAAACCAAAAAAATTCACACCAGTGCAGTATGTACCCAAAAACCTCCAGAACTCTATTAACGTTCAGGACCAGGTAGCAGACGAGTTCGAGAAAATGTCGTTTTATTCAATGGAAGACAGCGAGGAAAATGCTCTCGGACAGAGGCATTCGCCTCATTGGACATTATTTTACCGAACAGGAAAGGTGTCCACGAATTAAAAATCAAGGTGGACACGGGCGCAGAGGGAAATACACTCCTCTTACGCACATTCCAGCAAATGTTTCCAGAACATGTAGACCAGAATGGACGACCACGTCCTGGCACAACACGGAAAGAATCTGCAGTACTAATGGCATACAACGGATCTAGTATACCACAGCACAGGTCCATACAAATTCATTGTGCCTACAAGGGTGAATGGAGGCTTGTGAAATTCTACATAGTGACCTCCAATGGACCCACTATACTAGGTTTACCCTCCCTTCTGGACTTAAGACTGGTTACCCGACACTGTTCCATTCAGAGAACAAAGTGTGCCCCAGTCAATCATGAGACAAATACCCCAGTTACTCCATCAGACAATACATCAATCAACTCCACGAAAGACCTGATTGAAGCATATCCGGATCAATTTGATCGAATTGGTAACTTTTCAGGGGAGTACCACATCGTACTTCGATCAAACAACCACCCAATAGTTCATGCACCCAGGAAATGCCCCATCCATATGAGGGACGAAGTAAAGGCAGAACTAGATGAGACGGTATCACAAGGAATAATAAAGAAGGCCGATGAACCAACAGATTGGGTTAGCAGCATTGTGTATATGCGCAAAAGCAACGGCAAACTCCGCATATGCTTAGACCCCAAAGATCTAAATAAGGCCATCATGTGTTGCCACTACAAAACTCCAACTATGGAAGAGCTCTCGCACAAACTTCCGGCGCCAAATTCTTCTCCAAGCTGGATGCAAAAAATGGCTACTGGTCTGTCAAGCTTGACAGGGATTCACAGTTGCTAACTACTTTCAATTCTCCTTTTGGAAGATACTGTTTGCAAAGGATGACCTTTGGCTTAGTTATGTCTAAGGATGTGTTCCAATAGAGGATGGACATGATAATAGGAGAGTGTACTGGAGCTTTAGCGTTGATCGATAACGTTATTATCCATGGAAAACCCAAAGAGGAGCACGACCTCAACTTGCGAAAGCTAATGGAGACGGCACGAACTGCAAGACTAACATTTAACAGTAACAAATGTGCTATCAACTAGGAACAAGTCAGATTCTTCGGTGCTATATTCGACAAGAACGGTATACACCCAGATCCCCAAAAAGTGGAGGAAATGAAATCACTTCCCAGTCCAACTAATATTATAGAGCTAGAGAAGGTAGTCAGACCTCACCGCAAACCTCCGGGAACTCCTAAGAAAAGATACCGACTATGATTGGAACGATAGCCACCAGGAGTCGCTGCAAGAAATAAAGGACTTAATATTCAAGGAAATGCTACTACACTATTACGACCCTTCTAAAATGTCCGTAATACAAGTAGACGCATCATCCAGAGGCTTGGGGGCAGCCCTAATCCTAGAAGGCAAACCTATAGTATTTGCTTCAAAATCCCTGACCGAAACAGAGCATTCCTACGCCAATATCGACCGGGAGCTCTTAGCTATTGTATTCGGCAGCGAACGATTTCGCACATACATTTACAGATGTGCATTTGAAGTTGAGAGTGACCACAAGCCCTTGGGAATGATCTGCCTTAACAACCTAACAGGAGCACCTCCTCGACTTCAACGGATGCTGTTAAGACCCCAAGAGCATGACATGGTCATCAAATATCGACCAGGCAAAGAAATGCAACTGGCAGATGAACTATCCAGACTTTCCAACAGAAAAAAACAAAGAAGTCATTGACTTAGACGTCAAAGTAGACTTTGTACAATTCTCAACTGAAAAATTAACTCAGATCCGTCAAGCAACCAATGCCGACCCAATATTGTGTGAATTAAAGGTACAGATTCTACCAGGCTGGTCAAAATCTCGCAGAGAACTACGCAAAGACCTTCAACCCTACTGCTCATATCGAGATGAGCTCTCTATTGAGAATGGCATTTTGCTTAAGAGACAGGATACTAATCCCCAAATCAATGCAGACTGAAACATTGGAAAAAATTCATTATGGTCACTAAGGAAGCGATAAATGCAAGCTCAGGGCAAAAACATGTGTTTTCTGGAGTTGCATAAACAGTGACATAGACAAGATAGAGCAGCAATGCGCCATCTGTCAAGAACTCCAGAAGTCCCAACCTGCAGAGTCCCTGATGCTACATGCGATACCAGTATGTCCATGGCAAATCTTGGCTACTAATATTTTCAACCTCAATGCAGGGCAACTGGTGAAAGTACAAGACCATGATACGAGGAAGTGAACTCCAGCAATTGTCAAACAAGCATGCGCTGAACGTCAATCCTACACCATCGAAACTCCAACAGGACAGGGGATGTCATGACATGAGTTACCTTCCCTTGGAAGAAGCCGTTACTTCCCTTGTTTAAATAAGTAGAGGGCCTCGTCAATATACACATACAGTGTATACAGCGTTGCGCTTACAAGCTAAACATGGTTCGTCGTTGTCAATTGCCTTTCTTATTTTCCTACTAACAAAAACTATAACACCCGCCATTTCCAGCACAATACCTAGACTGCTCATAGCCTACCGACCCACGCCATACTACTGTGCCAAGCCGGCCAAGAAAAACTTATACCCACTGACCTCCTGACCTTTATCTGTTAGAAGAAGAGTGCCTGTATCTTTTCTAATCTACCGACTTCTATTGACCTAAAAAAACGAAATTAAATCCAACCCTCTCATCCGTTGTCACTTGCAACCATACGTTTGTCAATAACATTCCACAATGACTCAGTCAATCCAACGTATATCTTCTCCTGTCTGTGATAACCTCTTTCTTTAACTTTAGATGACGTATTAATGCAATCGAGTACATCATTTTTTACTATATGGTTCACACTTTTTATCCAAATCAAATGTTTCATCAAAAAAAGTTAACCGGGTTTATATTCTTATTTTCATGTTCATATTTCTATTTTTAAAGCCGCCTTCTTCGTTTTATAATTTTCTTCTTTAGGTTTGGTTGGGTTTTATGGCATATCAACCCTTGTAGGATATTTAATGTCAAATCCTGTTTATACATATATATCAAATATATAGGATTTATAAATACATTTTGTTGATAACATTTTTAAACGAGTCTGAGTTCTTTTTGCACACAGTTAAACGGTTTCAAATATTTCTATGTAACAGTAACATTTTAACGTCAGTCATTTGTTTGCATTCATTCAAATAGATATGTATGATATGTAAGTGGTTAGTTCGTCGGTAATTTCATTTTTAAATAATTTGGAATTGATTTGTTTGCACACTAGTATTGCTATTGTTTCTACACAGTTAAATGGTTTCAATTATTGTTATCTAACACTTATAACAAATGATTAATACTGAATATAATATTAAGGATTTGTTTGCATACAGTTAAGTGGTTACAAGTATTGCTATTTAACACTAATTATTCTATTCAACATTACTCATTCGTTTGCCTCAGTTAAATGGTTCCAAGTATTGCTATGTATAACCAACAATTCAATTAAACATCAGTCATTTGTTTACATACAGTTAAATGATCAAACAATTCTATTTCAAACAATTCAATTTAGCATCAGTCATTTGTTTGCTCTCAGTTAAGATGTCAAACAGTTTTATTTGACTCATAGATAGGGCCCTATCAGGTGATACAACTCTGAGTTAGAATGAACCTGGGAGCGATGGTAATGGCGGGGTACTCCGCATTCCCCAAAGCTCCAGCATTACTGGAGTCCGACCATCAGATGGTTTAGTGTCTTATACTTATAAGTGGATGTTTCACATTGTATTTTTTACAGGTGAAACATTGGCCCCGTTGGAGTCATTTCCATACATACATTTTGTAATCGGAGACTTGAATGAGAAGGGAATATGCGAGACCACCCACAAAAATGACCACCTCTCATAAACAAATCAAGTAGAGTGTTTTAAAGCAGAAAAATGTTCCTCTGCTGATATGCAAATATTTTTCAACAATAGCAACAGTCATTTTCTTAAATATAGTGAAAATTCTTGTGTCTAAAATGCAAAATGTTCACTTTGTAATTTGGCACCGGATGGCAAAAAATTCCAAAGAAATGAGGATAAATATAGTGAAGATGGCCAAGAATATAAGCCAATAAGTAGTTGCAGAAGAACTTTGAATTTCAATTAGTTTCATGTCAGAAAGGCAATAGAAGTTTTTTGGATCAACCAATATGTGGTCACTCGTGAAAGCTGCAGCTTAGGATGGTATGGAAACTGATCAGGACAGCAAAAACACAGCCAAAAAGATTGCAAGTGATGGATGATTTTGACTTGTCGGATTTGGTATCAGTAGATATTACTAAGTGTATCTTTCAAGAATATAAATTGAAGGTGTACTTTGCAGTTAAGAAACCAGCATTAACCAAAAAGCATTTGAAGGCAAGATGAAGTTGCTCAAAGAGGTATGAATCAGGGGATGCAGATACTTGGAATAAGTTTATAATCAGCGATACAGCAAGAATGGAACTGCATTTTAATTAGCAAGATGTCAGATGGCCTCCAGGAAAGCGAATGACCCTTGTTACACGGGGAAAACAATGAAATTTAGGGGTAAGAGTTTGATGCTTTGGAGATATATAAAAAATGATGGTTAAGAAAGTTGGTTAAAATTTACGATAACTTTAATAGTACCAAATACGTCCAGTTGCTGAAGAATAAGATGATACCAGATTTGGATGAAGTTGAGATTTTTCAGCATAGCCGAGGTCTATGACTACGATCGAGTGCAGTACAACAGTTTGGTTGAAGAAGGTGTTACTGTACTGAAAGATTGGCCAGCTCAGAGCCCTGACTTAATTATCGAGCAAATGTAGACAGAAATAAAGAGAAGGATTCGTCAGAAGTATATACATAATCTTGAAGAGTTGTGGGATCTCAGCTCCAGGGAATGGCATCCCATACCGGTGAAAATGAAAATGATTTATATGCGTCTCTTCACAGATACACTGAAGCAATTATTTAAGCTAAGGAAAGCCATACAAAATATTAACAATGTACCGTAACTTCTTGTAATGAACATTATGGAATAAATTTTCATTATTCATACTAATAATTTGCAAACTGATCTACTTGACCCATAGATGAGCTTAAAAGGTAATTAACACTCTGGGTCAGAGAGAACCTTAGAATGATAATAACAAAAAGGTGTATCTACACACCAATACACAAAGATCCAAAACTAGAGCCACACCACCGGATATAGGTTAGTATCATACCGGTATTTGTTTAGCATCCTACCATGCTGAAGTATGTCACAAGGCTTTTTTTAAGTAGGGACATTGTACAGGACTGCAGTCCAGACACGCCCAACGGCTCCAAAATTCCTTGGGCCCCATCAGCATTCTCCTAAAAAAGAGCATCTCAGGCGCTAGGTGATAAACCAAGCCCTGCTGGAGCAGGTGAGAGCTTAGAGAGACGGCCCCCTAAGGCCTTAGGGGAGCTGGACATGAATGCCAGTGTCCGAGTACTCATGTCTGGTGGTCTCAATAGAGTGCCACCAAAGCCAAAACACAAGTTTAGTATCACACCAGAGAGAGAGAGAGAGAATGGTTATTGTTTGCATGACCACTAAAATATTGCATCGATTCAAACTGATTATTTTCTTTATCCAGGCAGACTTTCTGTTTATATATATATATACAATTAAAATTGGTAAATTCATTTCTAGATACGATCTACAACAGTCTGTTGTATAGCCATATCAATCACAAACGTTTTACATATACAAAAACACAGGCGGACTCAAATACAGGGAAATATACAACACATTAACAGGCGAACTCACTGTTATTCATGTACAAACGTTTATCAACTTCTTGACTTCTGAGTTCGGTTCTTCGACACGAGGAGAGAAAGAGACACAATTCTTAAAAGCCTTTCGTATCATACCATGCTAACAAAACTCAAACGCTCGGTACATCTCGTGGAGCATCAGATCTCCTTTCATCTTCGCTGGTCGAGACCCGAAAAACTCAACCGTATGCCTTAACGGTCGAAACCAAAACTTCTCAACACCATGGTCGGAACACAACTGCTACTGTCCGTCTACATGGCCCAAGTCGACTACCAACAGGACTGGTTCCCATTCGACAACCAACTGGACGGATCCCCAGTAAACTACCAACTCGACTGGCCCACAGCCAAGACCCAACTCGACTGGCCCACAAATTCTCAGCCTATCTCTTCCGGGCATGACTTCATTCACACCCCAGTCCCATTTACTATCTGGGGTTTATTATGACAATTGTGATTGTCATATCCTCTGTGCGCGAGCGTAAACTGTACCCAATGTCTGTGCACCTGAACTAAGAGCCAATGCAATTAACGAAAAATGATTTATATAAAAAAAATCATTCCGTAATTATATAACAAGTCGTAAAACCAGCAAAATTATTACAGAACACGAAAGCGCAGAGAAAATATCACAATATAGCAAGAATAAAATATTCTAAGATACAAAAAAAAATACATTCTTGACTTGCAGTTTCACATATTTTCCACTACACTTGAAGGTGATTGAATCTTTTGAATATCTAATACACTATGATGCAAGTCCCGTGTCTATTTATTTTATCGCATAATTCAATCTGGCACCAAATTACAAAGTAGATGTTTAGCTTCATCTCAACATTATATATATATATATATATATATATAGGTTTTGGGAGGTGCCGATGGTGTAATGGTTATCGTCATAGGAAATGGACACGGCGACACGAGTTCAAATCCTGGACGAGACTGATAGCATTTCACATAGCACTAATACCTTTGGGAAATTATTCTCCCTCCAGCTATGGGTAAATAGAAGGGCAGACTGATTCTTCAGCCTTGGTGAGGCAACTAGTCTAGGAGAAGGAAAACTCTGAATTCAAACCTGTTAAACTCTTCTTAAAAATGACCTTGTGTCATATCCTGCCTGAGCGGAGGGGTTGGTAAATATGATATATAGTTGTTGGCTTACCATAGTCGAGGGCAACCCGAAGGCTCTCTTTTCGATAACTACTACACTGAGGTGTAGAGAAAGACACTACTCCTTTCTCTGGATTGATCCACTTACCCTTGATCCACACCTTATAATGCTCTATTAACCAAGGAGGTATCAAGTACCATTTTTGAGTCTTTAGTATGACTCAGCCTGTGATTGAAAAAAATGAAAATAAAACAAAAAGAATAAAGCAAGAAAATAAACAGAATTAAACAAGAGAGGGAACAAATTTGAAGAAAAAAGAGAATAAAGAGAGACAAGACATGACTAAAGGATGAAGAGAAAAGTAAAGGAATTGAGCTAGAGAAGAGGACAAGGTATTAAAGAAAAAGAAAAAAGAAAGAGAAAAAAGAATGGTTTGGTTTGGTTTCTTTGTTTTAATGGCATATCAACTCTTTTTAGGTCATTTGATGCCAAAGCCATTCTCCTAGAAGAACAGTAGTGGTACTATTTAACCCATAGCTGGAGGAATAAGGGGGTTTATACCTTTCCCAAGGGTATTTGCCCGAAAGTGAACGTAATAGAACGACTGGAGTACGAACTCGCGTACTACGATTCCGCAGTCCATCGCTTTAACCATTACGCCACGAGGACACCCCCCAGTAGTGGTACTATTTAACCCATAGCTGGAGGGATAAGGGGGTTCATACCTTTCCCAAGGGTATTTGCCCGAAAGTGAACGTAATAGAACGACTGGAGTACGAACTCACGTACTACGATTCCGCAGTCCATCGCTTTAACCATTACTCCACGAGGACATCCCCCAGAAAAAAGAATAGAACTGAAGATGAGAACAAAGCATGAAAAATAGAGCACAAAATATGAGATGGAGAAGAAATCAACAAGAAATAAGTTGTAAGAGTAATTGAAAATGAGAGAATACAAAGTGAAATAGAAAAGACAAATGACAAAAGTAAAGAAAGTTATGGTAAGAGAGGAAAAGTGAAAGTGTAAAATCCAGTTCCAATCTATACATAAATAATCTTAATTTATCGTCGAAAAATATCAAGACTGAATCTTAAAATTCTTTTAATTTGAATAAAGACAGAGTTGTAACTAAACAAAAGGTTACATAATGATAAATAACCAAAACAGAGGTCGGATATGAAATGGAAATCTTTATAACATCAACAAAATACAATGCTCACCAGTGGCATGAAGAATGTAACCACTGCTCGTAGTGACTACTTAGCAAATTCTACCCCCTCACAATAGTGTCCAATATATTTATGAGGAATGGGACATCCCCATTACTGTTCACAGGTAGAGTATGCAACAGCTAAGCAATAATCAATGATTATATCTAGGCATCTTTATTTTGTCTACAACAATGATTATATTTAGACATCTTTATTTTGTCTACAACAATGATTATATTTAGACATCTTTATTTTGTCTACAACAATGATTATATCTAGACATCTTTATTTTCTATACAACAATGATTATATTTAGACATCTTTATTTTCTCTACAACAATGATTATATCTAGACATCTTTATTTTCTCTACAACAATGATTATATTTAGACATCTTTATTTTCTCTACAACAATGATTATAACTAGATACTTTTGTTTTGTTAATGCAAACCAGTGCTAATTATCTTGACGTTTTGATGTATGGGGATTTTTATAAGCCCCGAAAAGCCCGGTTTATTCCTACGTTTTGTAAAAGAATAAACCATACTCAGCCAGCAGTAGATAAAGTGGGTGAAGTAGGTTGAGTAGTTGGTAAAGTGAGTCAAGTAGTCGGTAAGTTGGTTTGCAGATAAAATGCCTGCTGGAACTTAACTGTGTGTGTCCTGTTCCTTTTAACTTAGCACGTGCGTTCGTCGCTCTTGGGTCCCGGGTGGTGGAAGGTACCAAAAGTATGCCGTCAAGGGGCTGCTACAATGGCCTGATGCTAACAGTTGTTGGTAGTGGAACCAAAAGAGAGAGAATCTCTTTTTTATAATGGACACCACGTGACCCCAAGGGGCTGCTGCTGTTCGGTGAAACAGGATCACAAGTTCCTTACCAAAATTTCTACAGATGAGCAGTTTTTGATAAAATGTCCAAGATTTGAAGATATATATGATATTAAAGGAAATATGAGAACACGGCTTCACACCATATCAAAAAAAGGAGTTTCAGAGATGCTTTGGCCTACTGGAATGATTGTGTTTAAAATGCTATCAACAAATCATATATAATATGTTTAAAGAAGGTTTGGCATTAAAAACTTACAAGGATTGATATGCCATAAAACCAGAAAAACATAAACAAACATGTACACATTTTAAAATACTATAAAATTTGAAAAAATGGAACCCTTTCTTTTCGGTCACATCTCATCAGAGAAAAATACCGTGACAGACAAGCAGTTTTTCAAAATTTTAAAGTATTTTAAAAGGCACTTGTTAAAGTCTTTTTAAAAATCTTCCTAAAATCTTCATAGAAATAAATCAAACTATTTTGGATTTAAATGATGGAATAGACCAGAAAATGTCTTCTTTCTTGTGGAGGTTGCATATTATTTCTGTAGATGGCCAGAGAATATATTAGGTAAAACATTTTGTGAATGACAAAAACAAGAAATTTTTTTGGTTGGGGGTACTGCTAAGATGCTCTAGGTCAGTGGTTATAGTGCTTGGATCTGGAGGCTTTACTGGACCCAAATGTCATCTGATCACAATATTTTTGGTGGCATTATATTTTTTGGCTCAAGTTAACAAGGTGACTATTTTTTTAAAAATTAACCTTTTTTTTCATTATCATTTTCAGTCTTGGTAAATATAACTTCAATCTCAGTATTTTTTGAACACACATTGTAGAACAATGCTATCTGGTGCAAAGCTATATTCATGAAACATTTAGGAACAAAAATTAAATATGCTAACAATGGCCTGTGTGATAAACATGAGTGTGTTATATGTTCTCAATTTCCAATGATATTTTATGTTCTGAAGCATATTGCCTTTTTTATTTTAGTCTATGGTAAAAGATAAGAAAAATATTTAAACAGTAATTTTCCAGTTTTTGAGGCATATAATAAGTATAAATTGTTTCTAAGTGCATGTGAATTTGGCTAAAATGGAACCAATATACCTAAGTCTTTGTTCAGTTCTTGTTTTTCTCTCTTCAGGCTGCCTTACCATTCAAGCAGAACTCGTGGCTTTTTATTTGCTAAGATTACTGTTATTTGTCCAGATTTTTTTCCTGTTAACTATTATGCGGAGACAAATGGAAAAAATGTGCTGCATTACCATTTTTTTTTGTGGGGGCGCATTCTTCTATTCTTTGTAACAAATGGTTTTCATCAATTTCTTATTGTATGGTCTTGCCATTTCTTCAATTCTTTGTTGCCAATAGAGTTCCAAATTAGATGTAACAACAAGAATTTATGTCAGATTCAATCAGGTTAGGTCACTGGGGCACTTGAAATGTCTTGAGAAGATTGTTTCTCATGAGATGTAGCAAGAAAATTCATTGTGATTTCT
The DNA here is from genome assembly GCA_963585895.1 of Sepioteuthis lessoniana. Lineage (NCBI taxonomy): Eukaryota > Metazoa > Mollusca > Cephalopoda > Myopsida > Loliginidae > Sepioteuthis > Sepioteuthis lessoniana. The sequence goes on from OY757923.1 coordinate 42,735,693, forward strand.
GAGATTATAGTTTGAAAACTAATAGAAAACATCAAATTTGGAAAGAACAGAGATAAAAATCCATAATTATAAAATTAATCATTAAAATAATTTCATTTGCAAACTACTGCAAAAAAATATGATGCCACCAAAAATATTTTGATCAGATGACAGTTAGATCCATCATGGCCTCAGGTCCAATACGCCTCTAGATCCAAGCACCATAACCACTGAACTAGAGCATCTTAGTAGTATTGTAAAAAAAAACTTTTAATTTTTATTATTCTCATATTGTTTTAGCTAATACATTCTCTGGCCTTCTACAGGAGTAATATGCAACCTCTACAAGAAAGAAGACATTTTCTGGTCTACTGAGTCATTCAAATCCAAAATAGTTTGGTTTATTTTGAAGATTCTATAATACATGCAAAATTTTAAAACGGCTTTAAAAAGTGTATGTCTTTAAAAACACTGCTTGTCTGTCATGGTATTTTTCCCCTGATGAAACATGAACAAAAGGAAGGGTTCCCTCTTTTAGAATTTTAAAGTGCATGCACTTTTTAAAACCTTTTCTAGTTTTATGGCATATCAACCCTTGTAGGTTTTTTAATGCCAAATCTTCTTTAAACATTTTATATATGATTTGTAAATGCATAGTTTTTTTTTTGACATTTTTAAATAAGCCAGAGCTCATTTGTTTACATACAATCAAATGGTTATACATATGATTTGTAAGTCGATAGTTTGTAAGTAATCTTATTTTTTAAATGAGTCAAAGCAAATTTGTTTGCATACAAGTATTACTATTGTTTGCACACAGTTAAATGATTTCAAATATTCTAACACAAATTGTTCTATTTAGTATTAATCATTTGTTTGCACTCAATTAGATAGTTCCAAATATTGCAAATATGTAATATAAATAGTTTTATTTGTACACAATTAAATGGTTGCAAGCATCACTATAAAATGCTAACAATTCAATTTAGGCATACAGTTAAAGAATTTCAAGCACTGTTTATCAATACCAACTCTATTCAACATTATTCATGAGTGTATAATTAAATGCTTCCAAGTATTGTTATGTCATTAACAATTCAATTAAATGTAAGTCATTTGTTTACTCACAGTTAATTAGTCAAACACTTCTATTTCTAAAAATTCAATTTAACTTAAGTCATTTGTTTGCACTCAGTTTAAAGGTCAAACCATTCGATTTGATCCATAGATAGGACCATATTAGGTGCAACCACTCTGAGTCAGAGCAAACCTGGGAGTGATAGCAATAACAGGATGCTCCATATATTGCAAAGCTCCAGAGCTGGAGGCTCACAATAGTTTAGTGTTATATCCTGGACACTCATTGGGGGAAGGGGGGGTTTACCTCTGTGCAGAGATGCAGTCATTGTATTTTACAGCCCCAGCTGTAACATACTCATATGCAGATGCATGCAGAAACATATTCAACACAATAAAGACGAGCGGACACAGTTCTTTAGAAAAATATACCTTTCTCTTTATTCGAAAGGGTTACAAAGGTTACAAAAGGTCTTATGTGTGAGAGGTGAGTTGGAGACTGAACAGAACTGCAAAATATTGACCCGCCAACTCTTCTGGCTATAACAGCATTTCTTTCCCGTTCTCCTGGGCTGCTCAACCGGGGGACTGGGGGCCCAGCCTCTGCTGGGACATGGTTCTCATTCCAGCATCTTCTCTCCAACTGATCTGAACTTCCAGTCACTGGGGTTATATAATAATTTGATGCCCACCTACTTCTTGCGAGCATCACATTCACACTCAATTCAACCCATCAACAGTCAAGGTTATCCCCTGATATCTTCGACCGGATGCACCTGTTATTTACACAGGTGCATTTCTTATTTTGACAGCTCGGCCAGGGGCCAATATGCAACACCAACCAGCTGGGCTTCTAAAGTGGTATCAAACAGAAAATATTGGGCACATATGAATTACCAGTATTCATTCATTCAAAAAAAAATTCTAACTAATTTTTATTGCTTAGCATTCAAATAACGTTTCTCTCCTAAGGTAACCCACAGTTTTGAAAAATATCAGTTTTATATGATTTTAGACTGAGAGGAAGGCCCTGAAAAAGTGCCTATTCTCTCCTGATGGCCCTAATATCATTTATGAAAAAAGAAAATGCTAAAACTTTCATTCAACAAAGAAAATCCCATTCTGTAAAATTACTCGGTGAAATGATAATGACATGAGTATCATCTGACTATCTGCTCACTTTTTATCAATTACTTATTGAGTAATTTCCTTCTCCTCACAGTCAAATAACGTTTCCCTCCTTAGGCAACCCACAGTTTTGAAAAATATCAGTTTTATATGATTTTAGACTGAGGGTAATATTTACAATATAAACACAATCTCAAAAGGATCTCTGACTTTATGACATGCATATGCATGAGTGTTCTTTACTTTGTTCTTATCTTCATTTTTCTCTCAGGAGGAGGAAAATCCATAATAATATGCTAGGAAGAAGATGATTAGGTTTCAATCATGTGAACATTTGTAAATAAAACTAAGAGAAAATGAACTGGTGTACATGTACATCAAAAAGTCAAAAGTTATGCTGATAGAATTTTTATTGTAAACATGACCCCCACCCCTCCTTTCTGAAATAATATAAAATCTAACTTCTGAAAATAGAAACACCACACAACCAAACAATATAGAGCAAACATTAACACAAGAACAAAAGATGCAGATTACACTTAGAGAATTAACTAGCCAAAACATTGCATAACCAACAAAAACAAGGATGAGTTTAATCATCAAAGTAATTTTTAATGTTAATGGCCCTAATTAATATTGTAGACAGTTAAAAAAATACTGTATTTGTAACAAATTCAACCTTTCATATCTAAAGAATAAATCTTTACTTGGTAGATGACATCAAATTTGGAAAAGACTCAGGCAAAATCAAAAAGGATTATTTATAACTATAATTTGTAAAAATGTGTATATGCTCATGGCACAAAGGAATCCCAAGAGAGACTCTCTAAGGCAGGTTGAAATGTCCTTATTCATGGCAAGCAAGATTGGAAAAAGCAAGAATTTAGCACCTTTTCCTTTAAATACTTGAATATATCACCATGGCAACAAAGGACGTTGCTATCTCGCAGGCATCAAGATAAACAAGGAAAGATAAACCATCAGCAAGCAAGGGCAAGTAATCCAACAGTAAGCAAGGGCAAGTAACCCAACAGTAAGCTGAGACAAGTAATCCAACAGTAAGGAGGGCAAGTAATTCAACAGAAAGCAAAGGCAAGTCATCCAACAGTCAGCAAGGGCAAGTAATCTATATAAAGGGAAGTTTTCCTTATACAAACTGTTTAAAAATGGTTTCATCTTTTTTTTTTTTTAGACCTTATACTTTTGAGTAAACTTTTACATATGTCTGTGAATTACTTGTTGGTAAAAGGATTTCCTGAAAGATTTAAGGAATTATTTCATTCAATTTACTTCTAATCTAATGCCTTTACTTTCTTTGGATTCATTCTGAACTTCGATGACTGAATTAAATTGCGACTGTTTGGCACTTTTTCTTCATATACACATGGGATAACAAAAATCAAAAGATAAAGCAAACTTAATTTAACAGCAAAATGTCATTTACTTTAAAGTTATTTGAAGCTCTTTTTTTCTACATTCCTTCATTGAAGATCAAATAATATATCAACACAAAGTGTTATTAAAAGGTAATAAGGAAAAAAATAAAATTCAAGTTAAAAATTTATTAAAAAATATCATTTCTTTGTGAACATCTGATAACTTTTATGAAGTAAGAAAAGTAAAGTTGGCGACCATTGTTGAGGGTGACCCAAAGGCTCTATTTTCAATAGCTACTACACCAAGGTGTAGGAGAGGGCACTACTCCTTCCTTGGATTGCTCCACTTTACCCTTGATGTTTACCTTATAATGCTGAGTGTTAATCAAGGTGGAATCAAGTACCATTTTTTGAATCTTTAGTATGACTCAACCTGGGATTGAACCCAGGTCTCACGGGCCATTGGCAAACACTCTAACCATTATACCAATGTCTGGTTGAACTTTTATGAAATTTCATACAAATATTTATTTCTTCATAATTTTTGTTGCTTTTGATAGAATCTACCCAAATAATCATTTTACATTCATTCATAAATAGTGTGGATCAGAAAAATAAAGAATAAGCTTTCATGAGACTTGCTTCCTTGCAGAACACTAAAAATTTTTCTTCCATAACAACTTGGGACTTTGAAATGCTTTTTTTTCAGAATATACTGGGTGAGTCAAAATTATATGAACAATTTTAATTATCTTTTACAGGTTTACATTACCCATGACTGAAAGATTCACATTGGGAGCACAGAATGATTCCTCACATACTCATGATAACATAATTTTGACTCACCTTGTATATCAGCCCAGTTGGCTGGGGCTGTAGAAAACACTGACTGCATCTCTACAGATGGATAAGACCGCCCCCCCCCCAATAAGTGTCCTGGATATGATATTAAACAATCTGATGGTGAGGTTTCTGTAATGTTGGAGCTTTGGGGAAAGTGGAGTACCTCTTCATTGCCTTTGCTCCCAGGTCCACTTGGAACCGGAGTGGTAGTACCTGATAGTGTCCTATCTATGGGTCAAATAGAACAGTTTGACATTTAAACAGTATACAAAAAATTACTAATGCTAAATTGAATTGCTTAAAATAGAACTGTTTCCTCAATTAACTAAATTGTAAATAAATGACTAATGTGTGTAAATAAATGACTAATGTTTTATCAAATTGTTAGTGATACATAGCAATTCTTGGAACCATTTAACTGTGTGCAAAAAAATGAGCTTAGGTTTGTTTGAAAACATTATAAACAGAATGTGTTTACACACCATATATATTTAATATATATGTATAAAGCAGATTTGACATTAAATAACCTACAATGGTTGATATGCATAAAACCTAACCAAACCAAATCATATATATTTAACATATATGTATAAAGAGAATTTGGCATTAAATAACCTATAAGGGTTTATATGCCATCAAACCAAACCAATTAGAATATATGTTGCTTTAATGATTCTTGGTCTTTAAATATAGTCTATCTTTTGTTGAGTATCAAGATAAAATTCACCATGAGAGCAGCTGGCAAGCCTCAATACTGATTTAGTGATAAAAGCACCCTGGAGACAACTGTCAAATTTTCAAGTTAAAAGCACCAAAGTAATGACTGTCAGGCCTTCATACTGATTTACATGAAACTCATTACATTCTTTCCTATTTTTTCTGCTGAAGTGTTTCTTTACTTCTTTGGTTCAAATGCTGCAATTACTCAATGAAATAAAATATTCTTTTCTTTCCAAACAGAAGGTTTATTCTGTGGATGAAGAAAAAGCACCAAAACAAATGGCCACTGATGGATAAAATTAAATTCAAAATCTAAAAATCAAGAATGTATTGGAAAATTTTAGATTTCTTCTTATCTTCTCGCAGTTGTAGCAAATTTTGCCCCAAAAGAGTAAATATATTAATAGCCTTTATTTGATTGAAAAGTTCAAATTTGAAAAAGACTCATAAATATTCCTTTTTGATATTGTTTAACAATAATCATATATATGATGAAGGCACTCATTGTGAGGAAATGGACATAGTAACCAGAGTTCAAAACTAGGACAAGGCTATTTGCATTTCACATAGCACTAATACCAATGGGAAAAGTATGAATCCGATCACTCTCCCTCCAGTTATGTATAAGTAGAGGAGCAAACTGTGTTTTATTATTTTACTATGGCAACTGGTCTAGGAGAAGGAAAACTCTTACTTCAAACCTTTGAACTCGGCTATAAAAACTTACATAATGTCATATGGCAGAGGGGTTGGGTAAATATATGTGTTTGTGCTCATAGCACAAAGGACTATTTATAGTTTTAATTTTTATCAATTTCATGATAAGCCTTGCTTATAAAAAAGGAGTAAAAAAATAAATATATCATCACCATTAGGACGTGCCACTAACACGGATTTCCCTGACCCTCTTTTGCCACTCGTCCTTATCATCCTTCGCTCCTGGCAGGTCGTCCAGGCTACATCCAGAATCAGTACAGAGCTGTTGTAGATAGGTTCTAACTGGTCACCCAACTCTTGCTCGTCCATATGAAGGGGTCCACAGGAGTACATTGCTTATGAGTTCATTCTTACTTCTCCAGCAGTGTCCTACTTGTCTTGTTCATCTAATTTGCGTGGTTTTTGAGATGGGTGGAAGGTGGCAATACAGCTGCTGTTTTATGGGATGTTGCCTCCAAGATTTATTCAATACAGCTTGTAGCATTCTTGTGCAATTGCCATTGTTGCATATTCATATGCAGATGCATCCAGAAACATAACGACACAATAAAGACAAGCGGACACAATTCTTTAGAAAAATATACCTCTCACTTTATTGAAAGGGTTGAGTGTGAGAGGGAGTTGGAGACCGAACAAAGACTGCAACATATTAACCCCCAACTCTTTTGGCTATCACAGCCTTTCTTTCCTGTTCTCCTGGGCTGCTCAACCGGGGGAACTGGGGGCCCAGCCTCTGCTGGGACATGGTTCTCATTCCAGCATCTTCTCTCCAACTGATCTGAACTTCCTGTCACTGGGGTTATATAATAATTTGATGCCCACCTACTTCTTGCGAGCATCACATTCACACTCAATTCAACCCATCAACAGTCAAGGTTATCCCCTGATATCTTCGACCGGATGCACCTGTTATTTACACCGGTGCATTTCTTATTTTGACAGCTCGGCCGGGGTCAATATGCAACACCATCAAGCTTTTTCTCTATATGTTTAATCAGTGTCCATATAGCAGTATTGACATGACCGCTTCTTGGAAAAAATGGTTTTATTTTATCAGATAGGTCTGACTTCTATATGACCAGTAGTCTATCGATAGCAGTCCATGCCTTTGCTAGTCGCTTGTTAATGTCATGTTTGGTAGATGAGACGCTGCTTCCATAGTCGGTGAACTTGTCCACTAGTTTCAGAGAACCACCATTTAGTGTGGAGATGTTGCCTTTTGATTAAAGTGCATGAACTTTGTTTAGTCTGCATTCACATGGAGGCCTATGCCGCCTGCTGCCCATTCCAGAATATGCAGCAGGGATTCAGCCTGGGCTGGTTCATTTTCCAGAAGCGCTATGTCATTAGCATAGTCTGTGTCCGTAATAGATTGTGCGGGGTATCATCTGCTTCTTGCCTTTACCAAAGAAAAGCCATTTTCTTTCATTAGGTCTATCGACATTCAAAGCACATAGTCTAGGCAGATAATAAACAGGTATCGGGCTAATGTAGCCCTTTGCAGCAAACCTGCGACAATGTCAAAAAAGTCTGTCTCCATCCAGTGAGCGGACTTTTACTTTCATGTTTTTATATTGCATCATTATGGCTACGATGGTTTCTTTGGGTAGACTGTAATGTTATGAATTTGGACACTGTGGATAGTCAAATTCATATTTTACTTATGAATATAGAATATCTCTGTCTCTCCCTTTTTTGTTTCCCTCGTAAACCAGCAGAAGTAGACGAGAAGTTTGAAGACTTGAATTTGGGTCAAGGTCATATGCTAACCGATTGACGGTCAAATTTCCCTAATATGGGTGTATGAACTGGTGAGCAGCACCTAGCAACAAACGACTGATTTGAAGGCAGAATGCCGATTGACCAATAAGCCCACATGATACTAGGCAGCGGGTAGATCGAATTCAAAAAGAGAAAAAATCAGACAAGTAAGTTGACCAAGAGATCCCATAACAGACAGACGTGTCTGTGGTGCGAAGAGTAAACTGTCTTACCCAGGCCAGGTCAAATGGGAAGATTAAAATACTGTCAGAAAAAGATAAGAAACGTTTGACTATTTTGTCTGTCAACTGACAACGAGAAAAATTAAAGAACAAGAAACGATTTGAAGATACACCAAGAAAGAAAGAGAAATGGCTTGCCTTTCCCCAGCATAAGACGATGGATTATGAAGATAAAGAATGACCAGTTGAGTATTCTAGAGAAAGAATTTAAGAAAAATGAACAGTCAGGGAAACGAGACACCCGAACAAAAGAGAGAGACATATATATATATATACAAAAATAAAAAATAAAAGGAGAGGGAGAAGTAAGATAAGCTTTTATTTTAATGGGTTTTTTTTCGTTTTTTTTTTTTTTTCTTACCCCGTTCTTACTGCACACAAAACGCTTCAAAAGAATTTTTTGCATACATCATCACAAGAAAAATTCAAGATGAATTATCCCCAAACTATAAACATTTTTATTTTTGTTGCAAAGACTATCTTACTTTACATACATGTCTTTTTTTGGGGGGGGGTGATAATAAAATAATTTGTATCCTAAATTGTGCATTTTGTGTTGTGTTCATTTTCGGCTGGTTCGAAAATCTGAATCAGTTTTCCCTGTTCGCTCGTGGTTGAATGATATCTCAAAATAAAATTTTGTCCGATCTAATACCAGCTTAGCATTCTCCAGGTGATAGGCGTAGGTAAAAGGGTGAGACTAAAAGCTTGTCACCTTCGCTGACAGTAAACAAGGAGTATTTGCTACATCTTCTCTCTGTGTATGGAGTCAAATGCCTTGGAGAAGTCTACAAATAAGTTGTGTCGCCACAAGGTTTTTTGCACAAACACCGAAAATCCGATTGATTGTCAAAATTTGTGATGTCGTGGACCGATTTCTCCGAAAGGTATTTTGGTTCTTCCTGAGAATTTTCTCAATTTCAAGCTCAATGCAGTTGAGTAGCAGAGCATTGTAAATCTTGGCCGCTATAGAAGTAAGGGTTATACCTCGGTTGTTCTTGGCTATTCCGACGTCACCCTTCTTAAGGAAAGAGAGGAGGCAGCCTTTTGTCCATCTATTATGTTTTGGTTATATACGGCGTTGCAGTATCGGAGCAGTATGTTGTCAAATTTCCTTGTTTTCCATACTTCTGTGGGTATTTAATCAAGACTTGCAGCTTTCCTGTTTTTAATTTTTCTTAGTACTACGTCGAGTTCTTCTTACGTAAACTTTTCTCGTTTGATGTTTAGTTGATTGCTAATAATTTTCGCGAGAGGTCCTTCCGTAACTTTCGGGGGTTTTCCAAGCAGATTCTTGAAATGTCGTTTCCACAAGTTTTCTTGGCTGGCAGCTTTTGGTTTAGCTCTCGCGGTGCTCTTCCTTCTGTGATATAATTGTGGAGGGATTTCGTTTTGTATATCCTGCCTTTCGGTTTAGTTAGGATGAGAACCTTTCAGCTCAGTGCATGGGTTAGTTAGGTGCAACATTAACGCAGGTGTTTACGCGCGCGCAGAGAGGATGTGTCATTCAGAGATGTCAAAATAAAAATCCCTGATAGGAATTGAGACCAGGGGATATGGGTGACGTCACGCACCGGAAGCGTGGGCTGAGATTTGAGAAAAGCAGTGAGTTGAGTTCCTGCCTCCGAACGAGAGAGTCGAGATTCAGAGCAGGGCGAAGCCAGACGAATTTCTGCGCTACGGGCGCCGCGCGTTGGTTGAGTTGAAAGCTGACGATGTAAAAGCAGTCAGCCTAGAAAGATTGTGTCTCTCTCTCTCTTCATGTCGAATAACCTTTAACTCAAAGGTAATAAAGTTTCGTACCTGAACCAATTTCGTGAATGTCGTGTATTTCGGATTCCCTATGTCTATTTCACACATACACACGTTGGTCCTATGTCACACTTCCACTCACTTCATTTACTGTCTGCCGTGCTATCCTTGATTGTCTATCTTTAACCGAGTCTCTAATCTTATTGATCTGGTCTTACATGTATTCTGTTTGTTCATTTAGGTACGCGTTTGTTAGTTCACTTTGTGCTTTCTTAATTTTCTGAGCGTTGGCATTAATTGGGTTTCTCCTATTGCATAGAGATGCGGTTTTCTCGTCGTCACGTTTTTCTTAAGTCTATGTTTTGCTCTTAGTTTGGTTATTATGCATTCTGCTGTCACTTCTAAGAAGGGTTTGACGAAGTTCTCATATTTGTCAATCGGAGTAAGGGTTTCTGATATCTTCTGAAGTGCATCGAATTTGTTTCTTAGTGTTATCGTATATTTATCGCTAATATCCCTATTGTTAAGCAGGGACCAGTCAGAGTGTATAATTTTGGTTGTTTGTACCGCATTCCTGCGTCGGCTCCGATGTATCTTTGTCGTGACAATTCGGCAGTCGGAAGACACACCTTCAAAAGAAGAATATGCCTCACAATTCAATGTGTTATTAATCCATTTCCTATTCATGAGGATGTAGTCTATCCGTGCACTGCATTATTTGCGTATGTGCAGGTCTATAGTTTACCCTTTCTTTTCTGAAATTTGGTATTTAGGTATGTAAATCCATTTTCCGTTAGGCGTTCCCCATTTCTGCTTGACAAGTTATGTAAGCTGAATTTGTTGTTAATGTTTTTACCTATTTGGGCATTCATGTCACCACCGATGATTAGAACGTTGTGTTTCGGGATGCTACGAACAAGGGAGGATAGCTCGTTATAGAAGGCAGCGAGGTTCGTTTCATCACTTGCATTGGTAGGGCTGTAGCAGATGATCGTTGTGCAGGGGTTGCCGTTAAACGTAGCTTCCATAATCTTCCGTTGTATTTTCTCAATGCTATTAAGCGATTTTAGGGCCCATGGACCAATAAGTATATCTGCGGGGGATAGATATACTTATTGGTCCACGGCGTCGACAGTTTTTCCACGCAGTTGCTGAGACAAATGTCATATTTTATATCTTATTCACTATGATGGTATCTGTTCTTGTACGCATACTATGACTATCTTATTAGTTGGCCTCTTCTATTTAAAGTTTTAACGTTAAATGTTGCTATTTGTATTTTACATTTAAGTGATTTTTGTTTGAGTTTGCGTTCTGTAGCTGATTTTTTTAACACTGGCGTGACCTCTTTTTTTACCCTCACAAAGGGCGATGGGGTTTGAGTGAGAGTCATGGTAATCTCTATGGCAGCATTTTAACCTCATCAATAGACGCCACCCTAAAAGATGATTAGCAGTAGTTCCCCGACTGAACTATTTGACCCTGGCCGTTGACCTGTGAGTTTCGTCAGCTCAGCATCTGGTGTAGCGCGTCGATGACCCGTCGCTGGATTCATCCGCCTTACTTCACGTTCACCATGCTGCTTCCCATGGCTTCCGAGGTTTAACTTTTGAAAAACCCCAAATTTAACCCCTATCTTCATCCCACGTTTGAACAACAATTAACAGACGGTTGTCATTCCTCAAAGAAACGGAAAAAATCTTTAGCTTCTGTGTTTTGCTTTGAAAGAACAACACGGTTAGTCGATCTTTTAACTAAACTTTCTTTAAATACATGTTTTAGATTTTATTTTGTCAATGAAAGTAAAATCTTTGCTGAAAATTATCTGTGATTTAAATGAAAAGACAAATCTATAAATTTGAAGTCTAATTTTCAGGAGAATTTTCTAAAAAAAAGCAAGCCAAAATGATTTTTTTTACTTCTGTTACAAATTCTGCTCAGTCATTGAATACATAAGTAAAGTTGGCGACCATAGTCGAGGGTGACCCGAAGGCTCCCTTTTCGATAGCTTACTACACCAAGGTGTAGGGGAGGGCGCTACTCCTTTCCCTGGATTGCTCCACTTTACCCTTGTTCCGTACCTTATAATGCTGAGTGTTAAGCAAGGAGGCATCAAGTACCATTTTTTGAGTCTTTGGTATGACTCGACCTGGGATTGAACCCAGGTCTCCCGGGCCATTGGCGAACACTCTAACCGCTAGGCCAATGGAATGTCTTGAGGAATGAGAATAGGGGTGTATGTTTATAACTCTAAAAAGTCATTTAACGTTTGAACAATATATATATATATATATATATATATCAACAAGTAATTGTGTTTTGACTCTACTTCAAATCAAAAGACAGAAGCTTTTTTTTTCAAAAAGTAAACAGGGATATTCATTGGTTATTTCAAAGAAACATTCCCTGAAATAATGTTGGAATTATTTTATTGTAATGGGAACATGTTCTTGGAAGGGGTTTTTATGGTTGTCACCACCGGAAGAATACGACGGGATTTTTTTTTTTAATTAATCCTTTTGATAAAGCAATGTTATACCTCTCTGACATAAACTGTAAAAAAAAAATCAAATCTGTTCTAAATTGCAGCTTTGGTTAGTAATTCTTTATTTTTTTCAGCAACATCTTAATGTAAAAGAACTTTGTGTTCGTTGCGATGGGAAATGTTAAAAATGATTTCCTTCTCAAAATCGCCGCCATAAACGTTAGAAAACAAAATTTTTATATTGTCAGATTTTTCTGCTTGTTCTTTTTGCTTTCTTGAGAGCTAAAATTTAACATTGTCTCACCAATGATCTTTTATTTTTCGATATATAGTTATTATAATCAACAAAAATTCTTTGGTGGAAATCACCAAAGTAGTTGTGTTTTTTTAAGGTTGAAACTTAGTACAAATTGGAAAATCATGAAAATCAGTCCACATATTATCAAATAATCCCTTAAATAAAAACTGAAATTATCCGGGTATCACTATTAAAAATGGTAAGAAATAATGAAAATATTTGATTGTAAGTTATTTAATGCCAAATCCTTTTATACATATATATTAAATATATATGATTTGTTTTGGTTTGGTTTTATGGCATATCAACCACTGTAGGTTATCTAATGCCAAATCCTTTTTATACACATATATTAAGTATATGATTCTGAACAATTTTATAGATAACATTCTTAAACAAGTCTGGGCTTATTTTGTTCACACGGTTAAATGGTTTCACTAATCTCACTAATTTCTATCTAATATGAATAATTCTATTAAGTATTAATCATTTGTTTTATGCTTTCAAGCTTAACAATATATTTGTGGACATATGAACACACTAACCCAAGGACAAAAAGTAGCGAATACAAAATAGAATTTCTGCTATGTGGAGAAGGCCTGCTTACCTTGATAATTAATATTCAACCTTGTTTTGACTCATGCTTGATTGAATTGCTTGAAATAGAGCTGTTTATTAATTTAACTGTTTGTAAACAAATGACTGATGTTAAATTGAACTGTTAATGATACATAGCAATACTTGGAACCATTTAACTTTGTTGACTTCTTCTAAATAGAACTGTTTGATCATTTAACTGTTTGTAAATAATGACTGATGTTCAATTGAATTGTTACATAGCAATACTTCAAACTATTTAACATTGTTGACTTATGTCTACAAATCATATATATCTAATATATATGTATAAAACAGACTTGGCATTAAAAAACCAACAATGGTTGATATGCCATAAAACCAAACCAAACTAAACTATGGTCAGTATCCTATATAGATATTAATAAATTTTGATAACTAATGTTGATGCGTGGCTATAATATATAATCACAATCAAAAAAATTCTAAGTAAGCTTATTTGAGGTTTAGCATCTTAATTTCAGTCATCATCAACATACTAATAATGATTAATGGTGGGACTATCTAACCACGATCCTACCCAGTATACTAGTTCCTGAAAGAAGCTTCCTATTACATCATGGTCTGAAGCTCTTCTTCCCAGATAATACCTGCTTGGCAGGGCTGAGTTCATTGCTTGGCATCTGAGGTGCCCCAAAAATTGGAAATGCTGACAAGATCAGGTTTTTTTGTGATGGCCAAGCATTCATGCTTCGCCATCAAAATGTGGGGAAGCACATGGGTTTTGATTCATCAAAACCCATGTGCTTCCCCACATTTTGATATCCTTGTATCAAATCTGGCTCGGTGAGAAGTTAAATAAATATCTCCCATTACATCGCCAGCATTCTCTTTCTCTCTCTCTCTCTCTATATATATATATATATGTGTATAATATTGTGGTGCAAAGCTGAATAGATTAAAATAAAGGGATATCTTTACTTTTTATTTCGGTTTCAACACCAATCACTGTCACTTGTCTGGATGACACTACAGACTGATTTTGCAATAATTACAGAAAAGCATTTATTCTAATATCATTTATGTAATAATACAAAATACTTTCAAAAAGAAAATTAATCATCAGAGATAAAATCCTAAAACACTAGAATCTATGACTTGAGAATGTATGTTCTTATAATACAAAAGAAAAACCTTATCTGTTTTGAATATATTTATTTGGCCCAGTCATCTGGGACTATAGAATATACTGATTGCATCTCGGCAGAGTGTTAAGACCCCTCCAATGAGTGTCCCAGATATGACACTAAACAATCTGATGGTGAGGCTCCAATAATGCTGGAGCTTTAGGGAATGCAGAGTACCTCTACATTGCCATCACTCCTAGGTCCACCCTAACCTGGAGTGGTTGCACCTGATAGAATCCTATCTATGAGTCAAATAGAACTAAACTACATGCTTATGCTAAAATGGATTGCTTGAAATAGAACTGTTTTGACATTTAACTGTGTGTAAATAAATGACTAGTGCTTAACTGAACTGTTAGTGATACATAGCAATACTTGGAACCATTTAACTTTGTTGACTAGGCTGAATATTTTGAAAAAGAACTTTTTTTGATATTTGAATGGTATACTTATGCTAAACTGAATTGCTTGAAATAGAACTGTTTATATGTATAAAAATGAATTTGGCATTAAATAACCTACAATGTTTGATATGCCATAAAACCAAACCAAACCAAATATATTAATAGGCTTCATATGAAGTCATATCTGATTTATAGAATTTGTATTATGACTGACTGCAAACAAATAAGGGCAGCTACACTATAATCAACTTTTAATAGTTATTTCCATTAAGAAATTATAATGATCAAATTGAGTACAAATGCAGAACTTACACTCTTCTGATTTGTAAATTGGATCAGAAGTTGTTTTATTTTCAATATTAGAGTATTTTAATACTATTGTACTCTCAAAAATCTCAATTGGATGTGTTATGCTGTCAAACATACAAAATATAAATCCTTATAATATTGTGCAAATTCATTGCAGAAAACTTGTTCATGCACATTTAATCAATATAAATTTATAGATGTGGAGTGATATTACAGTTACCAGTCCAAAAAGTAAAATCAGTAGAACAGAGTTCAAATTTCAGTTAATAGCTATTTGTATTCACACCATATTAATGCCATTGCGAAATTCGTTATTCATTTATCTCCCTTAGCTATGAGTAAATAGCAGAGCAAAGTAGGTTTTCTAACCTTAGTTGGCAACAAGTCAAGAAGATTGACAACCCTAAGCTCCGAAAGCAAATTGGTTGTAAACTATAGAGTATTTCTGAAACTCCTGCAAAAAGGTTACTCATTGTACCACTAGAAAAAATGACTTTGAAGACAGTGTAATAGTCTTTGTGTATTAACCCTCCCACTTTCAAAAAACATGCATGCATTGGTCACTGTGCACAGCTAAAGACTTCAGTTAAATGATGATCAACCTAAATGGAGATTTGAATTTATTCATGTTAGCTCAAAGTATGTGTGTACTATCAAAAGTGTATTTAGTCCTAGTGAAGATCTTAACTCCTTCATCATACTAATACCAGACAAAATGTAGATAAAAAGTTTATTCAAGTTTTTTAAAATCTTGAAATATCTATTTATTCAATAAAGCATGCTCTTGGAAAGATCTTTACACTACCATAAGAAATATATATTTACCAACCCCTCCGCTCAGGCAGGATATAACACAAGGTCAATTTTTAAGCGGAGTTTAACAGGTTTGAATTCAAAGTTTTCCTTCTCCTAGACTTGTTCCCCCACCAATGCTAAAGAACCTAGTCTGCCCTACTATTTACCCATAGCTGGAGGGAGAATAATTGGATTCATACCTTTCCCAAGGGTATTAGTGCTATGTGAAATGCAATCTTAACATAAGAAATATATTTGGTGGTAAAATTCAAGTAAAGCTGTTGATTATCTCTTGAAAAATGTTTTAAATATATGAGCCTTTACCTTCAAAATTGTGAACCTGTGAAAATTTTGCCTTCCTGTGACTAGATAGGCTGTCTTGAACACATTTGCTTTTTACTCTATATAAATGTCTTATATAAAGGTTACTGAAAACCCAAATTACATATACACTTTATTGACATTGTCTTAGTTGGTTATTTGGGTTTTATGGCATATCAACCTTTGTAGGTAATCTGATGCCGAATCTATTTTTGTACAAATAAACAATTCTATTTCAAACAATTCAGTTTAGCATGAGTACACAGTTTAATTGTCAAAAACATTTCTATTTCAAGCTATTCAGTTAAGTTAAACAGTTCTAATTCAACCAATTCCGTTTAGTATAGATAAGTATAGATTTTGTTTACACACAGTTAAATGTCTATATCAAACAATTCAGTTTAGCATAATGCGATGTGGTATGCTATAGAGAGAGAGTGAAGGGGAGGTCAATACCCTCTTGATTTTGTGACGTGGTATATTACCGAGAGAGGGAAAGGGAGGTTAATTCCCCTACCCTTCTGTGTTTGAATCAACAGGCATTAAGCTTGACCATTAAAAGGAGGAAAGTCAATTCCTCATACTCCATGATCTGCAGCCTGTTGAACAAAGTAACGAATCCAGGTAACTTGAATATCATAACCAGATGGAGTGGTGGGAGAAGGAAAATGTCAAATGATTGGCTCTTAGGTCAAATGCCATCCTTTTTGTTAGGGAAAATTTGGGAACGAAAGTTTAGTTCTGGACAGCATTGGCAAAAGATAGACGCCAATTTAGCCAACTCCAGGGAATCTCCTGTAAAAAGATTAGAACAGAATCTCTGGACAGAAGTCAGCGTTAGAAAGACGTGCTAACATTCAGCCAGATTCTGGGGATGCCACTCACCCGTAAAAGAAATGAGCCTGAAAATTAAGCCTTGTCAAAGATAAGTACAACTTAAACTGTTTTTCCTTCTACCCTTCCTAAATATTGGAATAATATGTATTCAAAAAAGAAAGAGAGAAACTGAAAGAATTCTATTTCATCAATAGTAAATTAGTGAATGAACTTTTTTATATGCTTCAGCCCGGCGACTTAAGCATTTTCTCAAGTAAAAGAAAAAAGAAAGAAAAAAAAAGGAGAAAGAAGAAAAGGACTGTTGAGAGACATTTATGTTTGATACTGCCGGCTGGCTTAATATGACCAATATTTTAAAAAGAAAAGAGAAAAGAAAAAGGAACTGTTTCTTAAATCTTATTATTTGTTTGGTTGTCGCCTATTAAAACTTTGTTATATTTTAAATGCACCCTTATGTTGAAATCTTTTGGTTGTGTTATTTATCTATCGAGTCACCTTCTTTTGCACATATCTGTTTCAGCTTCATATCACTTTCATTAATTCTTACTAAATGTCTTATTCATCTTAAAACATTACAAGGGAATTTTGGAAATTTGACTACAGTTAATATTTTCTAACCTTGAAGTCCATGTTTTCCGTTATCCGAGGGGGTAGGAAAACGAGGGACTTGGTGTGGTATGTGAAAGTGAATTGGAAACCCCCTCACCATTGTCAAAGATCAGTCTAGCTCCAAATTAACCCCCACATTATTTGCCAGTTTACCATATGCCTGAAAAAGGAGTCTTGACTAGGACTTTTTTGTGGAGGGTCAAGTGCCAGACTGCCCTCGACGTCACATGTGCATAAAATGAACTCTCGTCCTGAGATAATTATTTATGCAGCATCACAATTTGAATCAACAGGCGTTAAGATCGGAAGATAGGGACCGACTGTTAAAGTGGTAGGGGAGAGAAATGGTAAACTAGCTATATCCCTTGCACTTTAGCCTGTTGAAGTGACAGACAACAGAGGTCAAGGTCAGTCGAGTGGCATGATTCGGCGAGGTGGTGGAAGAAGAAAAGATGATTGATTGATCGATAGAATCTTCACGCAAAAAGGCCGGCACGCGTTAGAGAAATCTGAAAGAGAATCTTCAGTTTTGGACAGAACAGCTTTGAAAGCAGTCGCTGTTTTCAACAAGCTCTGGGAGAAAGAAAAGAATCACCCGCAAAAAGAAAAAGTCTGGTATCTGAAATCCGTCAAAGATAAGTACAGCTCAAACCGTTTTCTTTTTCCAAATCTTTAATATTGGAAAGTAGTGTGTATTATTTCTACACGTCTCAATCCGGCATCTTAGTCACTTTTATTCAAGTAAAAGAACAAGATAAAAAAGAGAAAGAAGAAAAAGGACTGTTGAGAGACATTTTTGTTTGATGTTTTCCTGTTGACAAAATGTTTCCGGTGTTTAAAAAGAGAAAAAAGAACTGTTTCTTGAATTTCCTCATTATTTGTTTTGATTGTCGCATATTAAAATTCTTGTTATATTTTAAATGCACCCTTGTGTTGAAATGTTTTGATTGTGTTCTCTTCCTCTATTGATTTGACTTCTTTTGCATGTATCTTATATCTCAGCCTCATTCTGCTTTCATTAATTCTTGCTAACACATCTTATTGCCTCCCTAAACAATATAAGAGGATTTGGAAATCTACCTACTGTGAATGTCATCTAACCTAGTAGTTTGTTCCTTCGTGATATGAAGGGGTAGGAGGGAAAGGACTTGGTAGCGTATTTAAGAATGAATTGGCAACCCCTTTACCGATGTCAGAGACCAGTCTAATCTCGAACCAGCATCCACATTATTTGTTTATTTCACATACGCCTAAATAAGAGTCTTGACTGGGATTTATTTTGTGGAGTGTCAAGTGCTGGGCTGTTCTCGACAATATAGATTCTACATAACAGCCTTTTACTGAGGACAATAATCGAGACGTCAATCTCTTAAGGACAGAGTAGAATCCAATGTCACAATAAGTACAGTTTCAATGTCAAAACAGTTCCATTTCAAACAATTCGGTTTAGCATAAAAAACAGTTCCATTTCAAACAATTCAGTTTAACATAAGTAAACAGTTTAGTTCTATTTTACCCATAGATAGGTGCTACAACTTTGGGCCAGAGTGGACCTGGGAGCAATGTCAATGAAGGGGTTCTCTGCATTCCTCAAAGCTCCAGGATCACTGGAACCTCACCATCAGATTGTTTAGCATCATATCCAGGATACTTGTTGAGGGACGTATTACTCCACTGCAGAGGTGAAATTGGAGTATTCTGCAGCCCCAGCCAACTGGGCAATATACACAGTATGATTGTTTGTTTGGGTTTTATGGCATATCAACCTTTGTAGGTTATTTAATGCCAAATCCATTTTTATACAAATAAACAATTCTACTTCAAACAATTTAGTTTAGCATGAGTACACAATTTAATTGTCAAAAACATTTCTACTTTAAGCTATTCAGTTTAGTCAAATAGTTTTGTTTCAAACAATTCAGTTTAGTATAAGTATAGATTTTTGTTTACACACAGTTAAATGTCAAAACTGTTCTATATCCAACAATTCAATTTAGCATACAAAAATAGTTCTATTTTAAACAATTCTGTTTATCATAAGTACACAGTTTAAATGTCAAAACAGCTATACTTCAAGCAATTCAGTTCAGCATAAGTACACAGTTTAGTTCTATTTGACCCATAGACAGAACCCTGTCAGATGCTACCACTCCGGGCCAGAGTGGAGCTGGGAGCAATGGAACTTTTTTCATTAACCAGAGGGATATAAATATTAAATATCATAACTATTATGGCTTGTAAAATGTTAATGAAAATCCCACAAATGTGTCCAGATGTTTGTTGACAAGACTAACCAGCTAATTCTCTTTAATATGGTCTGCTGCTATTGCCAATATTTTGGCTCAGCTTAAAATTGAATTTACATATAAGATAAACAAACTTCTCCATTTTCAGCCAAAAATCTATTTTTTCTCTACATTCTCTTTGTCAATAATTTATTCAATTTATTTTTAACAGCAAAGTCTATTTTCATCATTTTCACCTTCTACATTTCATTGTTTATTGATGGCTGCCATACATCAGTAGTTGTTGTTGTTTGGGTTTATGGCATATCAACCTTTGTATGTTATTCAATGCCAAATCCATTTTTATACAAATAATCAGTTCTATTTCAAACAAATCAATTTAGCATAAGTACACAGTTTAATTGTCAAAAACATTTCTATTTCAAGTGACTCAGTTTAGTCAAATAGTTCTAAATCAAACAATTCAGTTTAGTATACGTATAGATTTTGTTTACACACAATTAAATGTCAAAACAGTTCAATTTCAAAAAATTCAGTTTAACAGGAGTACAATTTCAATGTCAAAAACACTTCTATTTCAAACAATTCAGTTTAGCATAAATATACTGTTTAAATATCAAAACAGTTCTATTTTAAGTAATTTAGTTTAGCATAAGTATGTAGATTCATTCTATTTAACCCATAGATAGGATCCTATCAGGTGCTACCACTCCAGGCCAGAGTGGACCTGGAAGCAATTTCAACGAAGACGAGCTCCACATTTCCAAAGCTCCAGCATTACTGGAACCTTACCATCAGATTGTTTAGTGTCATATGCAGGACACTCGTTGTGGGGGAGGTCTTACCTCACTGCAGAGGTGCAGTCAGTGTATTCTACAGCCCCAGCTAACTGGGCAATACAGAGTTAAATGTAAAAACAGGTTTATTTCAGATAATTCAGTTTAGCATAAGTGCGCCATTTAAATGTCAAAACAGTTCTGTCTCAAGCAATTCAGTTTAGCATAAGTATGAAGTTTAAATGCAAATAACAGTTAAATCTTAAAACCACAGTTTAGTTCTATTTGACCCATAGATAGGAACCTTATCAGATGCTACTACTCTGGGCTAGAGTGGAGCTGGGAGCGATGGCAATAAAGGTGTACTCTGCATTCCCTAAAGCTCTAGCATTACTAGAACCTTACCTTCCGGTTGTTTAGTGTCATATCCAGGACACTCGTTGGTAGGGGGGTCTTACAACTTCTGCTGAGAAACAGTCGGTGCATTCTACAGCCCCAACTGACTGGGTAACCATACATCAGTGTTTAAAAAGTTAGTTATATTTCATGAGAAGTGAATTCAATCCTCATTTTTCATTATTTAGACAGGTGGCTTCTAAGGGAAAAGATGTTGTGTAAGTTGCTTACAGCCTGATAACAAACTAAACAAAGCTTAGTAGATAAAGAGTTAGGTTTGGTTTAGTTTCTTTGTTTCATGGCATATTAACCTTCGAAGATTATTTCATACCAAAGCCATCCTTCGAGAAGAACAGGAGTGGTATGAATGGGTCACCCAGCCGGCTCACTCATGGTCAACCTGATCACAACAACCGAATATGAAAATATCTGCAGTGGAATTCACTCAACCACTCAACATCTGACCTTCCCAAGGGAGATCAAATCTCAGCTGAATTAGCTGTATGCCTATGCTGTGAATTTAAGATCCAAACAATTAGATTAAGTGTTCACGCCAAAAGCCAAAATAACCAGACCGGCTGATCATTCAATAATAAAAAAAAATAAAAGGTTGAAGTCCCGAGAACGAACAAACACAAGGTTGAATAATGAAATAATAATGCTTTTAGTAAAAAAAAAAGAGACAGTTAACAATCATAAAATAATTGTTGCTATTTCAATGTTCCATTCCCCATAAATACAAGTAGAATGTTTCAGAATCCAGCCCCTATCTTGCGGTGGTCAGTCTAAGTCCACAGTCAGTTTTTCTCACTTAGACTCACTAAGTATTCTCAGTGCATTACATTAATCTTAACTTCAGCTTGTTGAAACAACAGAAATGTGAGAGGATCTGATTCTCTCCAAGTCTGGTGCAAGGCCCTTTTGATAGGAGCCTCAAGTCAAGTTCACAAAGTTTCTCGCTATACTCTGCACCACTCTCTCACACTCTCTCTGCAACTGTTGGCAAAACTCTGGTTTATATAATTGTTTATTCTGTTCCCAAGTAGGCATATATCATCAATAGCCTTTAATTAAATCTTCAACAATTAATTCCATTTACTGTTGCTTTCTACTACCCCAACAGTGAATCTCTATGCCTGCTACTAAGAGGCAGGGTTGGTTGCCTCAGTAGAAATTCTGGTGCGACTGCTACCATAGGGCTTCATCCCTCCTCCTCTCTTCTGCAAGGGTACAGCCCTTTTCTCCTCACGTGATTCATACATCATCACTTCCAAAATTGGCACAAAATTTTCTATTTCTCCAAGGTTGATTTTTTCTCAGGCTAGTAGCTTGCACCAGTGCTGACCTCCTGTAACCTTTATTTATGCTTATCTGTTTTGACTAGTGATCTCTTCAAATCCAGCCCTCCCCTCTTTCTTTCTTTCCTGGTTAGAAAAATTAATTTCATCATTTTTGTAATTTTTCTGCGAGCCAAAAATTAAACACTATTTTTCTCTTCCTCTCATGGTGACAATATATTGCATCATGCTTTTGAAAAAATCAATGTACTGCCCCAATCTTCTAAAATCCACACAAAAATATCTTTTTCCATTATTAAATCTAGTAGGCTAGACTCCATCCCAATCTGCTCTGTTACAATGGTACTATTTAACCCATAGCTGGCAGGAAATGGGGGTTCATACCTTTCCCAAGGGTATTTGTCTGAAAGTGAATGTAATAGCATGTCTGGAGTTCAAACTCGCTTACTACGATTCTACAGTCCAGTACTTTAACCATTACACCACAAGGACACCCCAGTAAAAAGTTAAATCATCACTGAGTACTATATGATCATAAAACTTAACCTGACTTAGATAACAAAAGACATCCCTAAAGATTTTATGCTGTTAAGATTTGAAGTAACTTTAATTTTATGTAAGATATTAATATCAAATAAAAGCAAATGAATTTTCAAAATTCACTTATCTATTTCAAGAAATGTTAACTTTATCATCAAGTCAGGTTGATAGCATGGAGTTCCCTGATTCTCTATAGCCATCTGTCCCTATCATCTATCGCTTCGGGAAGGACCTTTAGACTATATCCAGTGTTCACACAGAGCTGATCTAAGTCCTTGCTGGTTGGCCAACACTGGTGCATCTTTGTGTAGGAGTCCATTACAGAATGTCGCTCATGAGTTCTTCCTTATTTCTCCAACAGTGCCTAGCATGTCTTAGTCATCTTACTTGAATGGTTTGTGAGATGGGAAATAAGTGGCTGGACAATTGCTGTTTTGTTGGATGTTGCTTTCAAGATCTGTCTAAAACAG
Source organism: Sepioteuthis lessoniana (assembly GCA_963585895.1). NCBI lineage: Eukaryota > Metazoa > Mollusca > Cephalopoda > Myopsida > Loliginidae > Sepioteuthis > Sepioteuthis lessoniana. Next base: position 42,758,838 of record OY757923.1, read on the forward strand.
CACTTAGTATTCTTGTATAATTCCCATCTAGCTTTTTCTCTATGTGTTTCATTAACGTCCAGGTGGTATATCCATACAGTAGTACTGACACAGCTACAACTGAGAAGAAATCCTGTTTTATTTTATCAGAGAGATCAGATTTCCATGTAATTGATAACCATATAATTGGTGCCCGTGATGTAATGGGTATCGTCGCAGGAAATGGACACGGCGACACGAGTTCAAATCCTGGACGAGACTGATTGCATTTCACATAGCACTAATACCCTAGGAAAAGGTAGGAATCCAATTATTCTCCCTCCAGCTAAGGGTAAATAGTAGGGCAGACTAGGTTCTTCAGCCTTGGTTAGGCAACTAGTCTAGGAGAAGGAAAACTCTGAATTCAAACCTATTAAACTCTGCTTAAAAAAATTGACCTTGTGTCATATCTTGCCCGAGCAGAGGGGTTAGGTAAATATGATAATTGATAACCTCCCAATAGCAGTCCATGCTTTCCCTGATATGTATGTTGACATTGCTTTCAGTCAATGAGATATTACTGCTGAAGTATATGAACTGGTCTACTCATTTCAGAGGCTTGCCACTGAATATGGAGATGGCTACTTCTTATTTAAAACATATGAACTCTGTTTTCTTTGTGTTCACATAGAGACCAATACACCTGCTGCTTGCTTCAGGCGATGCAGCAGGAATTCAGCTTGAACAGGTTTATTTGTGAGAAGCACTACATCATCAGTGTTGTCTGCGTCTGTCATTGTTTCAGCAAGATATTGTTTACTTCTTACCTTTTTTCATGTGAAATTATTTTCTTTTATTAGATATTTTGACATTCAAAATATACCATCTACACCGATTATAAACATATGGTGCTAATGTATCTCCTTGCAAGAGTTAATGAGAATGTTGAAGTCAGTATCACCATTGAGTGAGCAAACCATTGCTTTCAGTATTTTAGTAAAGCATCATTATAATGTGAATTGAATTACCATGACCAGAAAATCTAGTGAACACTTATGCATAACATACAGAAACACTAGACAGCTATTTCGACCTTATTAGGTCTCATCAGCAGTGTATACCGTGATCTCCACCAATGGAGATCAAACTAGCAACCACAGATTGCAGAGCCAAAACTCTACAACTGAGCCACAGTCCATATCCCACACAAGTGATGCCAAATTAACTAGTCATGGTAATTCAATTAACAATATAATTACTCTACTTAAAAAAGAAAAATGTAGATCTATATCCTTACCCTTGAGGTCATAATAATTATGCAGATGCGCAATTCTAATTCCTCTTGGGAAGACGTGGCCCTTGGTGTGACCGTGTCCTCTACAAAGAGTACAGATGTAACTTGCAAGACACATTCAGCTCAATTGGCTACACAATTACCATGACTAGTTAATTTGGCATCACTTGTGTGCGATATGGACTGTGGCTCAGTTGTAGAGTTTTGGCTCTGCAATCTGTAGTCGGTGGTTCGATCTCCAGTGGTGGAGATCACAGTATACACTGCTGATGAGACCTAATAAGGTCAAAACAGCTGTCCAGTGTTTCCGTACATCACACGTAAGTATTTGCTGGATTTTCTGGTCATGGTAATTCAATTCACAACATAATTCTTAAAAAAGAAAAATGTAGATCACTATAATGATAACTGTTTCTTGGGGGAGACCATATGCTAACAATATTCGTTCCATCTTTTCTTTGTGTAGCTAACCTGAATAGACACCAATATACTCATCTTAAAGGTGAAATAAAGAAGCAGAATTCATTATTTTCTCAACCGTCTAACTTGGAAAGTCTTTTTAGAAATGATCCATCTATTTAATATTTACCAATAAAATAGTCTCTCTAGAGCAATTGCATCTTCAGCTCCTTCAACATTGTGTTCTTAATCTTGTAAGTCTGAAATTTCTTCCTTTTCAATAACGATAATCAGAAGTTACAGGTTGCTGAATCTGAACTCTACTTGGGGCGACAAACCCAAGTGCTGTAATTTTCTTGCAAACAAGCAAGCAAAAAAAACTACATCTAACTTTACTGAGCTCCTGCCTATGAATATGACTGTAACAAAGTACACAATCTCACTCAATGACATCTCTCTGGCAACAGGAGAGTATCTCTTTGGTGTATGTGTGATAAGGCTCTCTCTGGTTGCTAAGTGACCTCAAGATTCTCAAAATATTCAAAAGGATATACTTTTTAACAGACATTGTGCTGTAAATGCACACAAAGAAATAAACATAAGAGTCAATAGATTAAGACTTAATACATGACCACTTCCAGCAACATCCCATAATTTAGTCCAGATAATCACTGATCACTCAGCTTTTGCAAAAATGCATCAACAACTAAATCTGTAATGCACATAACAGTGACTTACTGAATGCCAAATGCATGTTCTGTCTTACTTGTCAAGTCACCATTTGCAGAGAGCCCAATGTGCATGCATAAAACTGCTTATTTTATATTGCTGACTCATTTGCATAAGAGGGCATAATGCCTGTTGGGCATTATAAAAACCAGGCAAGTGGATGAAGGGATTCAATTTTTTATTTTTGTATTTCACTGAGTGTGAACAACTGAAACCAACAGCATGAACAGTGACATTACGACTATGCTTAAAATCTACAAGCCCAACTGAATGCAATAGAATCATTCGTGAAATGCTTTTCAAAAACCTTCCTATTAGTATTGATTATATAAAACCTTAAATGTTTTTGACTAGTTTCATATCTGATGATTTCTCCATCTATAAGATGATTTCAAGAACCTTCATTAACATTTTGGTTATAATGAATCCAATATAGGGGTCATGAATCAGTGGAAGAAATCCCTAAAGTGGCACACAAAAACATCTTATTGGAATTCAGTAGAAGAAAAAAAAATGCTATTAATGATTTTGTACTTTCCTTGCATATCTTATAAGAATTTTCTTTTGGTGGGGGGTGTATGTTCTTTACTTGGTTCCATCTATTTATCAAATTTATCTATCGTAAAACCTACATTATAATGAATCAAATTAAGACTGAAAATTGCCCAAGAAGATGTATATTTTACTTACCTTGCCTGTTTTCTTTTAAATTCTAATCTATGTGTTTAACCAACCCCTTCACCACCAGCAAAATACAACACAAAGTCAATTTTTTTAGTAAAATTCATAGTTTTCCTTCTCTTTGAAAGGTTGTCAAAAGCTAAAGAGCTTTGATTATCCAACTATTTGCCTGTAGTTAGAGGAGATGCCTTTTCCAAGAGCATTAGCACAAAGTGGAATACAAACAGCCTCATTCAATTTTCTTAACTCAGGTTGCTGAATCTATATCCTGTGACCATAACCATTACACTACAAGTGCCTCACACTTTCAATGTATAGTATTTTTATGAAACATCCAGTTTTCTTTAAAAATGTTTTCAAGCATTTTATTCACTTTTTCCATGAAATAATTTGAAAAATAAAAAATGATCTGCAGCTAAAAAATTCCTTTTGGCACAAAAGAGAATTTTTTCAAATTATCACCAATGTTGGCACAAATATCATAAAATAAAATTTAGCGAAATGGCAAGATGCAATGTCTTGTAGGAAGATAACATTTCTATTTGGATAGAATGTCAGAAGCAATCCATAATGTAAAATAGTTTAGTATTTTTTGGCATTTAATTTTTTCCCATACCTAATTATCCTTGAAACCCTCTTGGCATCCCAAACTAAAATGTCTTTCCTATTAAGTTTGACAAAGACAAAATTAAATTTTTCACCAGATCTCCTTAGACTTATTTAAATGGACATTGCAGAAAATCTCAGACTTGTTTTCACAAGATCATTGCTACAACCAGTTAAATTCCTGCATTTTTCTCATTTATCTGATTTTGTACAAAAAAAAAACATTGAGTACATAGTGAGATTCATACAATAAATATTGAGGTATGATTCCACCTAATTATAAACTTGTAGTTACTGTATTGTTGCTGGTTGTTGTTTTATGGCATATCAACTTTTGTGGCTTATTTAATACCAAATCCTGTTTTTATATATCATCAAGTTGCACTGACAGTATAGAGTTCCTTGACTGATTTAATAGTTCTATTGGAACTATAGATGGGACCCTAACAGGTACTACCACTCTGGGTGGGAGTAGACCAGGGAGCAATAGTAATGAAGAGGTATTTCATTTTTCCCAAACTCCAGGATTGGAGCCTCACCATCAGATACAGTTTAGTGACATAAACAGGACATTCAAAGTGTTTGTTTTTTTCTCTGTGTGATTGGCCCTCACCCACTGCCTTCTAGCACCTTTAAGATGAAAAGGGTTGGGTGTTTGTTTGCCACAAGAGCAATTTAAAGAATAAGATCAGGACAATGATCTAGGTGCTTGGGCTTGTCATGATCGGCTGATTGATAAGATCAGGCCCCTCCAACTGTCCACTTATCCATGTTAGGATCCAAGTGGAGTTGTGGCAAATAACAATGACCACTTTCGCTGCTGGGTCATGGACTGCTCAACCACCAGGATCCCGTTTTCAAGAATTACAAGTTATCACCCATAGCCAACAAGTAACCTTGTTGGGAAGTGGGGCAGCGTTTTACCCCTCGACAGAGGTGCAGTTAATGTATTCTTTTAAACTGGTACCATACTTTAGCGTAATTACTTCACAGTGTACTAACCATCTATTCCCAGAAAATTATGACTACATCACTTTCGGAAAATCAGGCTTACTCTTTATAATACTAAACAAAGTGGAATTGGTTCTCAATTATTTAAGATTATTAAAAAGCAGTTCTATCTACAAGTCAACTTTGGCTATATGACTGAATAAGGTGTATCTAAAAAAAATCTTGAATTCCTAAAATATCAAGGGCAATTAACTTTCAAATATTAGAAAAAAAAATTAATTTTTCCAGGCTCATTTATGCATATACATTTCAATAGTTTTTTGTTATTTGCTTTCACTTTAAAGCTCAGAACAATAGAACAATGCCTTTTTATTCTTGTTATCTAAGTGTTTCAATCAATTCATTCTTGCTTTCTTCAGGTGAATAACTTGAAAGGAAAGCCCCCCTTCTCTATGCATCACTGCAGTTAAGTAGCAATGAGACTGTGCAGTACTTGGATGGGTAACTACTTTATAACAACTATTACTGTGAGTAAACTAAGGCAAAACAAAGCTTTGTAAATAACAACTCAAAGAAAGAAAGAAAGAGTGTTTTGTTTTTCACAAAACAATGTCATTCCAGCAATGCAAGATAGAAGATTCCATTAACTACTACCTGTGTAATATTTGTTATTTAAATTTATGCTTAGTTGAGTTCTTCATTGCTGAGCAATAAAAAAAAAATTCTGACTAAAATCTTTACAGGCCTGATCTGGAAAAAACAATAACCCGCTTATGACAAGTTTGAATAAACAGTAGATAATATTTTAAACAAGCAAGAGCTCATTTGTTTGCAGACTGTTAAATGGTTCCAAATATTCTTATCTAACACTAATAATTCTGTTTAGTATTAATCATTTGTTTGTACATACTCAAATGGATTGAGGTATTACTATCTAACACAAATTGTTGATGTTAAATAGCAATACTTGAAACAATTTAACTGTGAACAATTAAAACTATTGAACATGAGTCATTTGTTTGCACACTGTTAAATAGTTAAACAGTTCTATATGTTATCTCACACTAATAATTCTACCGAATAATAATCATTTATTTGCATACAATGGTTTCAAGTATTCCTATCTAACACTAATAATTCTATTTAGTATTTGTTTGCACACTGTTAAATAGTTAAACCATTCTATTTGTTATCTCACACAAATAATTCTACTTAATAATAATCATTTGTTTACATACAATGGTTTCAAGTATCCATATCTTACAACAATAATTCTATTTAGTATTTGTTTGCGCACTGTTAAATGGTTAAACTGTTCTATTTGACCTCTACAGGTACTATCACTCCAGCCAAAGTAGACCAGGGAGTAATAGCACTGAAGAGTCATTTATCATTCCCTTAAGCTCCTTTACTGAATCCTCACCATCAGATGGGGGTCTTAACCTTCTGCAGAGATGCAGTTGATATATTCTTCTCTCCCAGCCAACTGGGCTCATCAAATAGTGTTTCTTGCTGCTGGTACTATTTAACCAAATACACCCAATTACATGGAGACACATACTGCCAAGTAACCCTTCCATGAAAAACTTAACAGGGGCATCACCTCACTGATCTTATACATTATGGGAAATATCTATATTTTACTTTAGTATCTTTAATCCTCATAAATTTTTTCTTTCATCTCTAATTTTTATCCCTTCACTCTTTACTTTATTCATTATGTCCTCACTCTTTTACTTGTATTTTTATTGTTTTCTTGGTCTTTAATCTTTATTTTCTTACTGATTACTTTTGTCTGATCTGTTGGTAAGGCTTTCCATAGACTGACTGCATTCCATGCAGAAGGAAAAGACACTCTCCCCACCAAAAAAAAGGGATGTCTTGGAAATGACAGAATTTCATCCTGTCGTGAGGTTCCATTTCTGGAAATCTGAGGAATTGTGGAGTCACCCTGTCATTATCATTATTTCCAGGTTCCCTGATCTTGAGTGGTAATACCTGATAGGGTCTTATTTATGGGTCAAAGATCAGTTGAAATATTTGTATGAGATATGGTTTCAATTATTCCTCTCCAATTTGTACTAAGAATAGTTACTTAAAGCTTTAATAGTTTACAAATTATCATTAGGTACTGGAAACCTTAGAACTGCTTACAAAAGAAATTGACTTTGGCATTAAATAATCAAAGTCTGACAATGAATCAATCAAACATCAAACCTATAATTCATTTTTTCATCTATTTCATTGTTCTATTTCTATTTTTCTTTTCCATATTCTTGTTTTAGCCTTTGTTTTTCCCAATAATCATCCTCATCATTTTTTCTTTCACTCTTTATCTTTTTCATTTTTATTGCCTTCTTTTTTTTCCTCTTTTATCCAGTCTTTCCATCATAGTTTCCTTTTTTTTTTCGTGTATATTTCTATTAATTTTTGTGTCTCCTTATTTTTTTTAACCTTATCTTCTACATCTGCAGAGGTGCTCGTGGCATAACAGTTACCACAATAATAAATGAACTTGACAAGTTCAAATCCTGTACAAGGTTGTTTTCATTTCCATTTGTGCTAATGCCCTTGGAAAAAGCATCTCTTCTCCTCCCAGCTATAGATGAATAGTCCAACAGACAGACCTGCTTAGCCTTGGTATGGCAACCAAGAAAACTGATTTCAAACCTTTACCCCACCAAAACAATTGACCTTGTGTCACATATTGCTCATGGCAAAGGGGTTGGGTTAATACATACATCTGTCTTTCATCATTTTTCTCATCTTCTTTATTTCTTTCCTTACCATCCCTCTTTCCTAACCTTTTTCCTTTTCTTTCTTATCCCTCTCTTTACTACTTCAGCTCTTTACATCAACTTTTAAGTGGTCAAATTATCTTCTAACTTCTTTTGTGTGTGCTGATCAAGTCAGACTTTTACCATCTATTGAAATCATGCACAATGCTATTTCATATATTCATTCTAAAGTTCAACACACATGAAACATCATTTCTGAAGTAACCCTTAAAAAAAAGATTTTTTTTTAAATTCTTAAAGACTTAAAAAAGAAAAATCATTTTCTTGGCAGGTCCAAGAATTTTCATCACCTGTTTCAATATAGTTTTGTATTTGTAATGTGAGTTTTGTAAGGAATATTTGACAGATATAATCAGCTTTTAGGATCCAGCCAGTTTTTTGTTATTTACTTAAAATGTGAAAAACCACTTGCAGAATCATTTTTCCCTCTCCTCAACAGAATCATAATCCAATGGATACATTCACTGTCCATCTTGGTGGAACATTGATGATCATTATGTCCAACCTTTGATCATCAGATTAACTTTTTTATGCCAAAATCACTCGGTCAGGAAAATATCAAGATTTCTTAACGAAATGGCTTCTTTTATAGACTGTAAAATGACAGACATTGGGTTGATAAAAAGTATCAATTTAAAAAATATTATTTTTACCCACAACAATATTGTTAAAGTTTCTCTAGAATCGATGCCCTATTATATAAACTTTTTAAAAATATCTATAATTAAAATTGTCTATTTTTTAGTAGTATCAAGATACATGACTTAGATTTTGTCTTGTATTCAAGTTAGTGATAGATACCCATTCTAAAAGTATTTTATAAAGTTAACCTTATTTACAAAATAATTCAGACATTTTTTTTTATATCCTTAGTAATGAAAAAGAGCCAGGTATAAATTTTAACTTTTATTCTAATCTAATTATACATAGCATTTATCCCAATGAAAAGTGTTTTTTTTTTTCATCTTACTAGATTGCCCGGTTTTAAAAAAAGTTGTGCTTCTTCATTTTATATTGTTGTGTAATTCCTCTCCTTTTTGAAAATATTCTAGATCCTCCCTTAATTCTTTTTTTTAAGTAATTTCTTTTAGAACAATAGAAAAATGAATATGGACAAAACTTCTTTTCTTTTCCAGACAAACTAATTTAGTATGAAAAACGGAGAATATTATCATTTGGATTTGCAAGGACCTAATAATGGCTGCAGCTAAATCAATTACCATGTCCAATATTTGCATTGAAACTGAAAATTAGTTGCAAATGCCCCATCAATATATCAATAGACTTAAGAATCATTTCCTTGTTTTTAAAAGCATAGAATAAAGGTAAATGATAGATAATTGTAATAATAATAATTCTGAGAAAAACAATAATAATGATTAACTAGCTAAATCTGTGTAAATTCCACAGGTGCTAATAACCAAGATTATTCATTATCAAATGCTTCTGTTCTTTCATCCTTAACTTGTGTCTTCTAAATCTCTTCTCATCTTTGTTGTCTCTTCATATCTTATCTCAATGCTGCACAAATGTTGGTTTGTTTCATTTTTCTCTAACTCTCCAAGAAGAATTAATATATCTCTGCTTTTACCTTTCCATTCCTAATGCCTTTCAATCTTTCAACCATTATTTCTTGAAACCTAGCCAAGTCTTCCTTTCTTTCTAAGTCCATCTGTCATCTCCATCCTCTGCATATATAGCATAAAAAGATAAATGCAAATGAGGAAAATTCACAAGAAAAAGTGCTTGATACTACTTCAGAAAAGCAGGTATAAAACCCAGATAAATATCAAATTCTCATATTTACCCAACCCCTCCGCTCGGGTAGGATATGACACAAGGTCAATTTTTTAAGCAGAGTTTAACAGGTTTGAATTCAGATTTTTCCTTCTCCTAGACTAGTTGCCTCACCAAGGCTGAAGAACCTAGTCTGCCCTACTATTTACCCATAGCAGGAGGGAGAAATTCTTTTTATCATCCTTTATAGAGACAAGAACAAATTTTTTAGTATTTTATTAATACTGATGTATATATTTAGTCTAGCTATGATGTTACCAACTTCTGTGTTTAATTAGTTTTCCCAAGTATTAAAGACTTTTTGTATAGTTTTATTTCTGATTCAATCATTAGTTTTTTTTATATTTCATCAAATTTATTGGAATTATCAGCTTTTTCAAATATTATTTTTGATTCTCTCATTTTCTTTGAGTCTTGTGAATTTTTGAAAAATTTGATGTTCAATTTTACTAATTCTAAGGCATCGATTATGTTGGACATGTCTTTCAAAAGGTGCCAAATCAGGATATTGGGAGAGGATTTTTTTTTTGTTATGAAAATATAGGAGTTTGTAGTTTATTTTTTTATTTTTACTACTGTCATATTTTGCAGAGTATATTTTCCATCTCATATGTTTTATTACACTTTTAATTTTGTCGAATTGTGCAAATCTTGTATTGATGGTAATCAGGAGTCAGTAAATTTTATGGTATTATTGAAAGTAGCCATTTCTATGATTATGATCGCACTTACTTTTCTAAAAAAAAATGCTCAGCTAATTAAATAAGCGATTATATATATATATCTTATACTTTGACTTACATCTCAAACTGCTTCCTGAGAGGGTGCTATTAGTCAAAGAAGATGCCAAATCAAGATGTAACTGATGTGTACTTTCAATTAATTCATTATTAAAAAAGAGCAAAATAGTTAACATATGCCAAGATAGATTTTATATTTCAATACTGCAAAGTGTCTCAGGACAAATGCAAAAATAGATGTGACTGAGTAGGAAAAAGGATTTACTGATCGCTGTGCAAGCAATAGAGATTTGATCACACAAATCAATGTTATATGCTCAAACCAACAAGGTATCTGGGAGAATAGGGTTTTAAAATTGAAATCGATCATCCATCATCATCATCATGTCGCACTATCAGTACGGATATCCCTGACTCTCTCTTGCCACTTCTCTCTATCTTCAATTGCTTCTGGTTCGTCTTCAGGGCTACATCCCGTATCGCCACAGAGCTGCTGTATGTCGGCTCGAGCTGGTCATCCTGCATTTGCTCATCCATGTGAAGGGGTCCACAGGAGTACATCCCTTATGAGCTCGTCTCTACTTCTCCAGCAATGTCCTGCATGTACGGTTCATCTAATTTTGATAGTTTTTGTGATAGGTGGTAGGTGGCTATACAGCTGCTGCTTTCTGGGTTGCTACCTCCAGAACAAGTCCAAAATCATCCAATCCAGACCAAAATTGGTCATAATGAACAAAAAGAAAAAGAAAAAAACAATGGATATCAATATTCCAGCAGATCATAAAGTAAAATTGGAAAAATTAATTGATATTCTAAGAAAAAGTGTGGAATGTGGAAGCAACAGTGATGCATATCATTATTAGAGTACTTGGTACCGTCCTTATAAGGCTTAAAAAGAATACAAAAGATTGAAACTACCTCAATAGGAGCATTACTAAAATCAGCTACAATACTGAGGAGTGCTAAAAATGTGAGAAGATTTGCTGTTACTTTATCTCCAGTGAAAAATTACACTTCCTACAAACATAAAAACTTGAAACATGTAAATTGAGATTTTTTTAATTCTGTAAGATATAAGAAATTTAGTCAGGTTTTTTGTAGATATGATAGTATTTTTTTCTTTTGTTTTTAATATATTCACTTACATGGCTAAAAAAATGAAAATTAGATTTTTCACTTGGAATTTAAGAACTTGGTACAGATTAAGTGAAATTATCTGTGTATAGGGATCAAAGTTTGGAAAATTTTAATCTTAAATTCACTCTTTTTCACTCAAATATTTTTAATTGCATTCATATCCAACCAAAATTGACAAATTTTACCAAAAATTAGTGTGTAGGAGTCCCCATAACATAATGCCTAATGTTCTGAACTTCAAATATCTTAGCGAGTTTCAACTCCAGTCACGCTATTGCATTTGCCTTTGACCTTCAACCCAAAGTAAGTGAGTTACAACTCCAGTTACACTATTGCAGTTGCCTTTGTCCTACTACCCATAGTAAGTGAGTTACAACTCCAGTCACGCAATTGCATTTGCAATTGACCTACTACTCATAGTGAGTGAGTTTCAAATCCAATCAGGCTGTTACATTTGCCTTTGACCTACTACCCATAGTAAGTGAGTTACATTTGCTTTTGACCTACAACCCATAGTGAGTTACAACTCCAGTCAGGCTGTTACATTTGCCTTTGACCTACTACCCATAGTAAGTGAGTTACAACTCCACTCATGCTGTTACATTTGCCTTTGACCTACTAACCTCAGAAAAGGTATGAACCTAATTATTTTTCTAGTTGTGGGTTAAATAATACCACTACTTTTCTTCTACAGGGATGGCTTTGTTATTAGATAACTCATGACAGTTGATATGTCATTAAAACAAACAAGACAAAAAAATATATCCTAATGAGTTTTACTTTAAAGTAGTTGTATGTTTTCAATTCTGAAAGTTTGCAATGTTACAGTTTCATCTTGAATGTCAAAATTAAAAAATGATTGGTGACTGTTATTCGGATACCAAAAGTCTTTATTCAGACTGTCTACATTTTTTTGCAGTCTGACACAAACACGAGGAGAGAGGAAGACCTTGTAAGGGTTTATCAATGTATCTCCTATGCAGCTACCCTACCACCCCATCTCTCATTGATTCATACCAACGCCTAACCCCAACTTCTCTCTTTGGGTTTCAAAAACCAACTGCTTTAATTTTCAAAATATCTCATTTTTATATATTCTCTATTTTAATTATTCATTGCGTCATACTTTCTAAAATTATCATGTGTCCCCAACTCTTATTTACCCACTCCAGTCAACAAGCCTTGATTTGTTTATCATCCATATCATGTCTTCCCCAATGTTATTTTGATATGAAGTGTTAAACCTGGTCGCCACCTGTGCACACATTTGACTTTTGCAAGGAAATACACTTACATTCAAAGTCCTTAGCTAACAGAAAATTTTACCAACTAAATAAAATAATTAATTTAATTAATCCCCCTAATTAATTTACAAGTTCAAGGTAAATGAGTTTATAATATGTAAAGCTAATCCAAAAATGACCTAGCTATTTAATAGAATCTAAGTGACCAGTATTTGTGCCGTTACCAAAAAGTACACATAATTACCACCAGAAAATCCCAATTTCAACATTGTTGTTGCCTATAGAATGTTTTAATCTGATATTCAATAGCCTGTAAATAGAATATGATTCTACAGGTTTATATCACTTGCCCAGATAATGGCAACTGAATCACCTTTAAAGTACTATCCTTGGGACCTCACAATTAGCCCAGAGTCATTTCCACTTTTTTAAAAATAATTTGCCAAGTCTTCTTTTGGGATTGACATCAGCTGCCTCATATTCCTAATCTTATTCATGGTTTGGAAATTTTTTTTTTTTCAACAGCAATTTTAGTCTCAGGAATATCTAAAAGTCAAAGGTTGCTAAAGGGAATGATAATCCTAGGTGATGTGATTTTTTGCCAACAATCTACATAAAATAAGAATAGGCAGTTTGGATATTCAAAACCGTTTGATTCTTTCTAGACAATCCATCAAATCTTTAGACTTAATTCTCATTCTATCACTGACTTTCTTTGATTGCAGCTTGTAAACATTCAACATTTTTAGGTGTTCAGTTTGTTGGTTTTTAAGAACATGACTCACTTTCCAGCCAAGTATGAATTATCAGTACCAAAATTCTATTGCTTTTCTTCCCATCTCACAGACCAAGTAAGACAAAGAGATGCTGAACATTGCTGGCAAAGTAAGGACAAACTCATAAGTGACATTCTATTGACTCCTTCTCACAGACACACCAGTATTGGCCAACCAGCAAAGACGTACCTCAGCACAGTACATCCACTAGATGCAGTTCTAGGGAAGCTGTCAAGAGTAATGGATGATAGGGATAGCTGGAGAGAAAGAAGCAAGAGGCTCTATGCCATCAGCACGACTGGGTGATGATGGAATCATTTTCAAAAGTCTGAATCATCTGAATTGTTTCCGTGAAAAACATTTCCAAGTTTTGATAAAAACTTATGGTGAATATAGCATACAAGATTGCTCAACAGTATTTCATAGCAAAACATGAAATATTGCTGTAGAGTGTCACTTCAAATATATGCCATAAGGTCCCATCTAATTTGTTGTAAGACAGAAGAACTGGTTGCCAAGATTTTCAAAATGGCTTGATACTTTCTTTGCATACCCTGTTAGCAAGGCTTAAAATATACTGACTGTATCCACTTCAGGAGTAAGATTCCCCCTCCCCTCAAAGAAGACATGTCTTGGGTATGACACTAAACACTCTCTGATGGTTTCAGCTCTAGTTCAAGAGATCTTGGAAGCATGAAATACCCCTTTATTGTCATTACTCCCAGGTCAACTCTGACTTGGAGTGGTAAAACTTGTTAAAGTCCTATCTGTAGGTGAAATACATCTGTTTAAAAATTATTTGTATTCAATAAGAATGAACAATGAATGTGATTCTCTAACCACTAGGTATGAAATAAATCTAGAGAGGTTGACACGCTGTTAAAATCAATCTCTCATACTTTGCATGTGTATTTTATTTGATTTTTACTCTCAGTTTTTTAATGTACATCATACGGACTGAGCAAAGAAATATGCTCAAACTAATTTTAGATTAAAGATTATCAAAAAATCCAGAGTTTAATTAAATCTATTTCTCTCGAAACATACATTTTATACAGATGATGACAAAAGCTAAATGAGAGTCTAGTGGAGTAGCAGTAAAATCTCTGAGCAGTGTTTAGCCAAAACCTTCACTAAATATACCTGGTTGAAATACATTTAGGATTAAAAAGATCATCAATATTATTGTTTCATTTTTTCCTTTCCCTACAGCCAGATTTTAAATCATTATCTATCATAAGAGTGAATAAATGATTTATTTGTTAGATCCTACCTGTAATAACACAGGTTGCATAGATATCTAGTGTGTGTATTTCCGTATACACAAAAACACAAAGAGACTATATGTATTTATTGGTCATGCAACCTGATCTCATTGTGTAATGATCAATTTTGTTGTTATGGTAACAAGTCATTTGAATCAGAAACGCCTGGTGTTATAACTATAGCATGTTACTGACTCTTCTACAAAGTATAAAAAGAGATTTTCATGTTACTTTAAAAAATATAGATGAGATTTAATTATTCAATGGTAAATCATACATTCTGTCAGACTGAGGTAGTTTTTTAACATCTGTAAAACCAACAATAAAATGATTAAAATTTAATGTTAAAAACATTTTTAATTCATAAAATCTTTACAGTACTCTAAAACTTTGAGCAATATCACACAATATTTCAGTTGTAAAAAATATACAAGGTGTTAAAACGCAATAAAAACTCATATCTGATTAATTCAGAAATAAGTCATGAGTTCATATACTGTCATATATATATATATATATTTTATACTGTCCATATATATATATATATATATATATTTTATACTGTCCATATATATATATATATATATATATATATATATATAATTTCATACTGTCCATATATATATATATATATATAATTTCATACTGTCCATATATACATATATATATATATATATATATATATATATAATTTCATACTGTCCATATATATATATATATATATATATATATATATAATTTCATACTGTCCATATATATATATATATAATTTTATACTGTCCATATATACATATATATCATTTTCTACTATCCATATATATATATATATATATATAATTTTATACTGTCCATATATATATATATATATATATATATATATATATATATATATAATTTTATTACCATACATATATTATTTATATATTACACATACATGTATAACTATTAAATTTCAAAAGAAAAATATTTTGATATATATATATATATTTAAAGATTAATTTCATTTTTCATACTACCTGTGTCCAATTATAATTCTTACATTTTCATAAGTATTTCATGCACTAAATGTCACAACTATTATGGGACAGAAGTAATAACTGTTTCCACTACTATTAAGAAGACCAAACATAGGATCAGTTACTTTTTCTTGAATGTAACTTTGATATGGAACATAATCAAGAAAATACTAAGCAAAAGAGACTTTGGAATATTCTAATATCTGTTATTAGAACAATGTAATCAGAAAATTACTAAAATACCGACATCATTTTTGATGGCATGTGTAAATTAGAGTTATGAAATGTTTACTTAACATGGTTTAATAGGCAGGATGTTTATGAAAAAAAAGATTTTGCATTTGGAATACAATAATTAAAGAGATATGATGGACATAAAAAATAAATAGTCTAAGTACCAATGATATTGCTCAACAAAATGACATTCAGTGACTGAAAGACAAAAATAAAGTGAAAAAACAGACATCTGTGAGAGGAGTGTAAGTCAACTATTTTGAAGATGATTAAATTCTGGGCAGCTGGTATGTCAAAACAAGAATTCTTACTTATGGTAGGGTCTTAATGTTTAATTGATATAAACACCCTACTCTTTTATATATATATATATATATATATATATATATATATATATATATAAAGCCCCTACAACACCCTCTTTCATCAAGGCTTCCTTCTTACAAAGCTATCAGTTACTTTATGACAATCAATCTTAATAGTGATTATCTTTCATTGGAGAACAAAATTCAAGTAGACAATCTATTTTCACCTATTGTATAATGAAGGTATTATTTGATGAGCTTTTGCTAGCTAAAAGGGTTTATTTGCAACATTGTTAGCATTTTGTAGGGTCAGAAAAATGTGGACAGGTTTAAATAAATGAAACAGAGCATTAATGGTCATGATTTTAAGTACATTGTTGACCTCTGTTTCTCAACATTTCATTTGCCATATTGTTGAGCTAATTATCTCTTTGTACGTGTCTTTGAATGAAAGAAATTTTTCTAGGAGTTTATTTTGAGTTACTATAATGTCCAAGTACATATCCACTAAAATTCAAAGTTGTTTACATTGTCTAACTGTTTGGGATCTGAAAAACTAAATTTGAAAGCCACATTTTTAAAATGATCAAATCTCTTAAAGACACTAAGTTGCATTGAAGTATGCATTTCTTTCATGCATCAAATATTCCTTCATTCTCTGCAATTTCATTATGAAACTTTTTCCTTTCAAATTTTCTATGCTGCTTGTATTCCATATTAATATCACACATTCCTGCTAAATCCGTGACTTCATTCTTTATCTCTTTGAATTGAATCATACTTAATTTTGCATGTTTTTCAAATCTTTCTTAAAAAAGCTGAATCAAATAAGAAGTCATTACGAGAATACTTTTCAGTTACTATACAGATAAATTTTTGGTTGGTTTAATAGCACATCAATCTTTGTTATATATATTTTATGCCAAAATCAGTTTAACAAATATGGTCTCCAATCATACATAATACAAAAATATATCAACATAATTACAGAACAGATAAACACTTCATATTTACCTACAATATAAATGTAGTTCAAAATCATTTTAAACATCATAAAGGTCTCCCTAATCTATTGATGGGACCCTAATAGGTACTACTACTCCAAGTCAGAATGGACTTTTGGATCTCCATTTTGGTTTGGTTTCTTTGTTTCATGGCATATCAACCTTTGTAGGTTATTAAATGCCAAAGCCATTCTCCTAGAAGAACAGTAGTGGTACTATTTAACCCATAGCTGAGAGGATAAGGGGGTTCATACCTTTCCCAAGGGTATTCGCCTGAAAGTGTACATAATAGCACAACTGAAATACAAACTCGCTTACTATAATTCTGCAGTCCATTGCTTTAACCATTACACCATGGGAACACCCCCAGATCTCCATTTTGCTATTACTCCCAATTCCCAGCACTTTAAAACTGGAACTTCACTACCAGAAATATTCAGATATTATATATCTGAATATATTTTTAATCCTTTTTTAAATATGGGACATGACTGTGTTCTTATTCAAGTTCTGAAAAATAGAGTAAACTGGTGGAAAGAAAGGCATAGATACTTTTGAGAGTTCTGAAAAACAACTGTTTAATTCATGGAGTTGACTACATTGAGAGATATCAATAAGTTTTGCATGGAAATCAGATATTTCAACCAACACTTACTACATCATAAGACTGACTATAACATATAGTTACTGACAGTCCCAAATTTGAATTGTTGAAAATCAAAGTTTTCAGCTCTTCCTTCATAGAATTTGCTTAATTATATGAATCATTCAACAGGGAAACTAAATAAAACTAATCAGTTCAGTTAATATCAATAATAGCATCTACAATTATTGCTAAGTATTTAGCTATCTTGATTTCAGCAATTATTTTCAAGAGAACCTTACCTATAAAATCTGGATGAGATATTTGTCTATCAGGGTTGAGATGTTGCATTTCAATCATTCATTAATAAATGTTGTTCTCTCTCAATCTATCATTTTTGTCTTCATTTATCATTTATAAAGCTAAACCTTGAAACACTCATAGGATGCTTGTCCCAGTTTTTTTTTTTTTTAAAGACGATTGTTTTTCTCTATCCTTTTTAGTTGTCATTACAAGGTCAGCCAAGACAGTCTTGCCATTAAATAAACAAAATTGAACAAGGAAAAGATCTCTGGTTTTTTATAAGTTTCACTTTTTCATGTTTTTCAATTATGTGTGCAGAATCTTGCACTCAATTGTTAAATCATTCTGACCAACTTGAAAAAGCTAACAAGCATAGCCAACGTTGTGTATTGCATGAAAAGAATAGTGTTTTATTACTTCCAGATTACCCTGATCATATCTGCAAGTAAATATTGTTAAACCATGTAACTCCTCTTATCTATTATTTATATTATTATTTATAAGCTCAGGCTCTTATCTACTGATACCACATCCATAATGCCAGGAGGGAGTCTCTGTGGTGTCATGGCTAATGTGCCACTCAGCAACATCATTGTAAGCAAGTTCAAACTACAGTCACACTATTATGTTCACTTAGAAACCCTAGAGAAAAGCATGAACATCATTATCCCTCTAGCTATGGGTTAAATAATACTTCTACTGTTCTTCTATAAAGGTGTCTGTAGCATTAAATAACCCATAAAGGTTCATATGTCATTAAACAAAGAAAACAAACCATAATAGTAGGGAACTTTATCCTTGACGGCTCACCTATAATGCTAAGGAAGTAAATGTTGTTTAAATTTTTGTGTCAGGTTGTCTTGTATATATATCTAAGCAATGATAAAAGAAATTTTTGAGAATGTGCAAATTCTTTTTCTGAAATTATAAAATCCAAAAGAAAACAGAAAAATAAAATGGTAAATAGATGATGATGATGATGATGATGATGATGATAATAATAATAATAATGATAATGATAATAATAAAAAAATAAAAAAAACTTTTAAAATGTAATTTAGCATAAGAAAAAAAAGGCTGAAAACATTTTCAAAATTTCCGGAAAAACATCTGATAATGTCACCATGAAAAAAGTTGTAAATCATGACAATAGAAAAATAATATAAATGATATTGATAAAAATATTAAAATGACAAAAAAAAATGTAATCCTTAAAAATGAGAACAGTGAGGTAGATAAATAGATATTAAAGATAACAGCAAAATAAAAATCAATATTTGATAAGAAAGAGAAATGTTTTTCAAAAGGTAAAAGAAAAAAATGTAGAACAAAGTAGGTTATCAGAAAGAAAAAAAAAAATCAACATATACACATAAAATATATAAATACAGTAAAGATAATTGAAAGGAAAATCTTTAAAATTTCCATTGTGGGAGGATCAGTCTTTTTTTTTCCAAAAATAACAGAAATAAAGAAAACCATGTTCCACACAGAATCTTTTGTCACAGAATTTTCAATACTTGGGAAAAAAAAAATCTATCAAAAGTTTTTTTTCCTTATTTCTATTTAGAAGTACTTCTTAATAGCAGGAAACTGGCAAGAATTATAATAGAATCTTTTCTCTCTCCCACTTCTTTTTTGGTCCTTGTTTCTCTGATTCCTCTTTTTACAGAATCAATAACCTTTTTATTTCAGAATTGTCAGCTGCAATGTGACAGACCATTTACTTTACTTATTCAATGAATTATGAAGACAAAAATCTTCACTTTTATTGTGTGACTGTTAAGCTCTTCAACTTTCCTCAAGTATAGTTTGCAGTCAGTTATATTCAGTTTTTCTCCTCCAGTCTACTTACTAACCAAGAGACAAAAAATGACTTTTTGATACCTGCTATATATATATATATATATATATATAGATAGATAGATAGATAGCATTAAAGGTTGGTTGGTTAGGTTTTGTGACATATTAGCCATTTTAGGTTATTTAATGCCAAATACTCTTTATACATATGTATAAAATATATGATTTTCAAAATTTTATAGATAGCATTTTTACACGAGCCTGAGCTCATTTTTTTTTTTATTGTTGCGCACAGTTAAATGGCTTCAAGCATTTCTATCAAACATGAATAACTATTTATTATTTATCATTCGTTTGCACACATTTGAATGGATAGGCATATATCATTCGTTAGAGAATAGTTCGTAGATAATTTCATTTTTAAGTGAGTTGGAACTAATATATTTGCATACTAGTATTGCTATTGTTTCAATATCATCATCCTTAGACCTTAGTCAAGGGCAACCAGAAGGCTCCCTTTTCAATAGCTACTACACCGAGGTGTAGGGGAGGGCACTACTCCTTTCCCTGGATTGCTCCACTTTACCCTGGATACATACTTTATATTGCTGAGTGTTAAGCAAGGAGGTATCAAGTACCATGTTTAAAGTCTTTGGTATGACACAACTTGGATTGAAACCAGGTCTCCCAGACCATTGGCGAACACTCTACCCACTAGGCCAATGAGCCGGACAAAAGTTGGCGACCGTAGTCGTGGGCAACCAGAAGGCTACCTTTTCAATAGCTACTACACCGAAGTGTAGGGGAGGGCACTACTCCTTTCCCTGGATTGCTCCACTTTACCCTTGATATGTACCTTATATTGCTCAGTATTAAGCAAGGAGGTATCAAGTACCATTTTTAAAGTCTTTGGTATGACACGACCTGGGATTCAACCAAGGTCTCCCAAACCATTGGCAAACACTCTACCCACTAGGCCAATGAAGAGCAATCCAGGAGAAGGAGTAGCGCCCTCCCCTACACCTCAGTGTAATAGCTATTGAAAAGGGAGCCTTTGGGTCAACCTTGACGACTGTAGCCAACTATATATATATATATATATATAAAATGAACGTTTCAATATAAATGTTTTCAATTATTGTTATCAAACACTAATAATTCTTTTCAATATTAATCATTTTTTTGTAAACAGTAAAGTGATTATAAGTATTGCTATTTGACATGATTCATTCATTTGCACACAGTTAATGCTTTCAAGTATTGCAATATAATACCAATAATTCAATTTAGGCACACAGTTAAAGAGTTTCAAGTATTGTTATTTAACATTAATAATTCTATTAAACATTACTTATTCATTTTCACACAGTTAAATGGTTCAAAGTATTGCTATGTACCTGGGAGCTATTGCAATGATGAGAGTACTCCACATTCCCCAAAAGTCCAGGGCAGGAGCTTCACCATCAAATTTCTTTGTGTCATTACCAGGACACTCATAGTTTATAAGCTCTCAGTGTATTCTATAACACTATCTGACTGGGCTGTACCATTAAAGGGATTTTCTACAGTGTATAAGACCATATATGGAGTCACTTGCTGTGTAATAATAATGGAATTGGCAACTCAAGTTCAAATCCAAACTGTTTGCATTTCACTTTGCACAAATGTTTATAGGAAAGGCTGATTTCATCTGTTCTTCCTCCCTACACCCCGCTATGAGTAAATAGTAGGGTAGACTGATTCTTTAGCCTTGTTTAGGCAACCAACTAAGGAAAAAGACAACTGAATTCAAACTAGCTTAACTCCACTAAAAATTGACCTTGTGTCACATGCTGCTTCTGATTTATGTCATCAGTTCTTTGGGATGTTGCTATATATATATATATATGTATATATACTCATAACCATCCACCTCATATAAGAGAAAGTGAGACACATTGAAACAAGGTCTCATTATCATCAAGACATACCAACAGCACTAGTCATTGCTTGCTATCAGTCACTCTTGAAAAGTCCTCTAGAAGGCATCCAGTGTTCTCACAGGGCAGATAGATGTAAGTTTTTGCTTATAGATGTAAGTTTTTGCTGACTGGCCGACACTAGTATGCCCATGTGTAGGAGTCCATAAGAGAGCATAGAAGAGAAGGTAGCTTACCCTGTGTGGCAAAGCGTGCACGTTTATGCTGGGCATACAAAATGAGTGGTGCACTCAAGAGGGAGAGAAAAAGAAACATGACTGCCCTAACACCTCAATTTAAGATAAAACGCAGTTTTGAGTGAGGATAATTTGCAAGAGTGTTGTATGCAAAATTTTTAAAGAGAACTTACCAGCCCAACATAAAAATACCTGTGTGAGAGAAAGGGTGAATGCAACTGAGTGAAGACATTATTTGTGTTGGCAGAGATCATACTAAATGGAGACATTCTTTTGTTTTGCAGAGATTGTACTAAGTGGAGACATTCTTTTCGTTGGCAGAGATTGCACTAAGTGATTACTTGGATCCATTTCTCCCAGGTTGAGCTTAGAGAACATCACTTATGAGTTTATTCTTATTTCTCCAGCAGTGCCCAGCATGTCTTGTTCATTTTTCTTGAATAGTTTGTGAGATGGGAGATAAGTGGCCATACAGCAGCTGTTTTATAGGATGTCGCTTCCAGAATTTATTCAAAACAGCAGGCAGTGTCTTTCTGTTGTTCTCATTAGCAGGTCCTCCAGAAATTGCAAAATTAGACTACATATGCTTTATTTTTGTAAATTAATTTCTTCATTATTTTTATGAGCTTTTTAATGTGCTTACTGTAAAAAAAATTTTTTTTTTAATTATTTGTATAAGAATTGGCACTTCAGCTGCAAATCAGGGTGCAGCATGCATACCATGGTATTCTTTATTAGAGGCCAAGTCATAATGAACAGAAGAGACAGAACTGGAGGCAGATTTCAGTAGCATGACATTCAGCTTTCAGTTGACATGTCCTGTGTTGTAGGCTTAAAAAATTCAATTAGTTTGGTTTGGTTTCTTTGTTTTTAATGGCATATCAACCTTTGTAGGTCATTTAATGCCAAAGCTATTCTCCTTGAAGAACAGTAGTGGTACTATTTAACCCATAGCTGGGAGGATAAGGGGGTTCATACCTTTCCCAAGGGTATTTGCCCGAAAGTGAATGTAATAGTGCGACTGGAGTACAAACTCGCTTACTACGATTCCACAGTCCATTGCTTTAACCATTACACCACGAGGACACCCCCTAAAAAATTCAAGGAAATTTTTCCTTATATTAAGAATATCATTTACCTTATCTAATTTAAGTAAATATAAGATTTAATTACCTTTTTTGAGTTATGATTTTTATATGCAGACAGTAATTACAGACTTTTGAGTCTGCAGTTCACTACACAAAAATGTATGTAAGACTCTTGGTCTTCTTGTTACTTTTAATTTTAAGTTTTTTATTTAAGATTTTTAAATCAAAGTTTATTAAATATTTTCTGCTTTAAGTTTGTCTAACATTTTTCACTTAAAGTTTAAGGTTATTCTCGACAACAATAAAAATGTGCTTTGTTTCTTCCATAAGGTTTTTTTGGGGGGAGGGTCTTTTTTTTCTTTTTTTTTTTACTCATATACACACACGCACACACTTTGGTTTTGAAATTTATTTATGTAAAATTAAAATAAAATACCTTTACTGGTCACCAAGTTATTTTGACATTTTTCTTTGATATTGTTATTCATAAGAATTATTCATTGATAAAATTTAATTCTTTTTATGAGTAATTTGTGTTTTTATTGTAAATAAACTATTTTAGGTTAGTTTAAATCTACCATTAAATGTAAAATAGAAGCAACTGGAAAATTTTTACAAAATGAAAGAAAAAAAACATTAAAGAATGTTTTTACATAAATTTAATGATATATAATTTTAATCAAATTCTGAATATTTAATTCAATATTTTTTATATAATAAAAATGCTGTGAGTATGAACAAAATTAAGTCATTTTTCCAAGATATTCTAAAATTTTTCAAAAAGTACAGTAAAAAAGTTGGTCACTTAATTCTGTTAGAATTTTGAGTTTATCATTCAGTATTTTTCTGTTAAAAGTTTATCCAATCTTCTTGAAAGAAAAAAACTATGAGGAAATAGTTACGCTTCAAAAACAAATTATTTTTTCTCCCTTTTACACCCTTTATTTTTATTTCCAAAAGTTAAAAATACAATTTTTTTTTTACATTTTCTTTCTGTTATTAAACGAACTGTAATGATGTACTCGATAAAATTAAATCAAAAAAAGACATTAATAAATTATGAAAAACTTAAAGTCTAGTTTTAACTGGTGCATGTCTTTTCAAAAACATTTTTCTATGCTTTTTATATTTCAAAATTTATAAAAAATAAATTACCATTTTCATTTCTGATAGTTACTTTAATATTTTTCTTTAATATCATTAATATTCATAAAGAACAAATAGAATCATCTTTTTAATTACTATTTATTATGTTTTCTTTAAGGTAAAATAACCAAATATCAAATGTTTAAGTTTTTTTTAATTTTCCATTAAAGCATAAAATAGACCCACATGTCATATTCTTTACAAAATTAATGAAAAGTCCATGTAATAATGTTTTTAGGAAAATTTTGTGTCATATTATAAAATTTAATATATTTGATTTGAACAAAGTGCAGCTCAGTCATTTTTCGATTCTTCTTCCAAGATATTTCTTCACTCAAATTGAGCCCAAAATTGATTTTTGACACAAGAAGACTGAGATTAAAGTACACCACTTCAAGACATCATCTCAAACATAGCCAAAGTCCTCTCTCCCTGGAATTCCACTTGTAGGGTACCTCAGACATTGGTCAAAATACCAGTCTCCACCTTTAGATTGAGGAGGAGATGATGCCTGGGGGTATAGTGCTCTGGGACAAAGCCAGGCAATATACCCCAAAACCAATTTACCAAAAATATTTAAAAAATAAAAAAAAATCAATTTAAACAATGAATTCTCAGGTTTGAGGCAACCCTCTAAAATTTCAGCTTTTAACTCATCGGTGTGTGTGTGAGACGAGGGGAGGTAAATGTTGGGATTTAGAGTATAATTGATTTGGCTTAAAAAGTTACCCCTAAACTGAGACAGTAAAAGAAATTGTGTTTAAGAAGGACCTGGGAGTAATGGCAATGAAGAAGTACTCTACATTCTCCAGATCTCCAAGACTGGAGCCTCACCATCAGATGGTTTAATATCATACCTAAGACACTCGTTGGGCAGGGGGATCTTACCCCTCTGCAGAGATGCAGTCATTGTATTCTACACCCACAGCTGACTGGGCTGAGCCTTAACAATTGACAAATTATTAACATTAACATTTGGCGAATTATACTAAGATATAAGTTTACATTAATGTGCAAAGACATGGTCATACAATGAGTAGCATCATAACATTGGTTAGTATTTTATGGCTTATCAATCCTTGTGGGTTATTTAATACTAAATTCTGTTCACATGTCTATATGATTTGAAAGTAAACAGTTTTTTAGATAACTTTATTTTTAAATGAGTTAGAGTTAATTTGTTTATACATAGTTAAACAGTTTCAAGTATTCCTATCTAATACTAATAATTATATTTAATATTAATCACTTGTTTGCAGACAGTTAAATGGTTTTAAGTATTACTATTTGATATTCATAATTCTATTTACCATGTATCCCTATATAATTCTAACAATTCTCACACAGCTGTATGGATTCAAATAACTGATAATAATCCTTTGTAAATGATTGAAGTTCTATTTGGCCCACAGATTGAACCTTAACAGGTACTACCAATGCAGGTCAGAGTGGGATTGGGAGTAATGTCAATGAAAAGATTCTCTATATTCCCCAAAGCTCCATGACTGGAACCTCACCATCAGAATCAGTTAAGTATCATACCCAGGACACTCAGGGGGTGGGTCTTCTCTGCAGAGGTGCAGTCAGCATATTCTACAGCCATAGCCAACAGGTTAGGCATCATGATATTCCTAACCATTAAAGATTTTGCTTGATCTGTTGAGTACTCTTTAATGTGGCCTGATCTGTTGAGTACTCTTTAATGCATCCTGATCTATTGAGTACTCTGTAATGCAGCCTGATTACTTTTAAAGTCTGCAATACTGAGTAATAAGTCTGAACTTCTCCAACATATAGTTTTTATATCAAACTAAGGTTATTCTGGTCCAAGGACACACTAATGGAGCATCTGGTGGGTACCAAATGCCTGTATGCTAACTATATATGAGGATGCATTTAAAATTCAGTTTATAAAGTTTATGTCGATAAGTGGGGGAGGGGCAGCATAGGTTACACTCTTCACCGTACATTCACCTCAACTGTCTTAATTCACCGACACTAATTTTCATGAATTATGAAGTAGGCAAAATTCAAAAAATAAATCTAATGAATTCATCTCCTTGAAATTCAATTGTAAATGACAGATGATTGTTTACTGCAAAGTTGAATTTTTGCATTTTCTTTCTTTCTGATTATTTCAAAAGCTTTATGTCCTTGAGGAGACTTCATTTGGAAATTTATTTTCAGAGTTTTTCTGGAAAATTCTAAAGTTTTTGTTTTTCCTATAGATATGTCTTTTAAATGGACTTTAATTTTTTTTTCACTTTATCTTTTAATCAGTCTCACCTTCTTTCAAATCTTTCATCCTTTTTATCCATCTCACCATTTTTCTACTTTTTTTTATTTCTTTTTGTCTTTAATCTTTCCTTCTCTTGTTTATCTCTTAATTTGTTTACATTTTGCTCTCGTTTATTTCTCTCATCAATCTTTCATCCACCTGTTCCTAACATATTACAGTTTTTTTTCTGTCCTCCTCTAAAGATTCCATTTATAATATCTCACTCTTCTAACAAATATCTTTTTAAATTTTTTATTACAAGTGTTGTTTTCTATTTTTCTCCCATTTCTTCATTTGGATCATCTCTTCCAGTCCAGTTTCTTGTTCCATGCTAGTAATTTGTTGTGGCCTTGAAGGGCCATAAATGAATAACACAAAGAGATGTAAGGTTTACAGCATATAAAAGTTGGCGACCGTAGTCGGGGGTGACCCGAAGGCTCCCTACTTATCGATAGCTGACTAGACCCGCTTGACTCTTTTAGAGAGCCAGTCACTATTTATAGTGTCAGGGAGGGTTCATGCAATGACATTGGGTATATCATCATATCATAATTGAAGCTTGCTGACAGACGATGTCCTTCAGACAGTACTTTCCCATTGCACTGAGCGGAATTGGATCATTAGGTCACACCCTGATGTCAGCAAAGAATCAAACAATTCCAATGTGACTCATTGTATACAATTAGCCTGACACTAGAAATTACCATGTGCCACATTCAGTCATTTTTGGGTAGCAAATTAATCTTTTATCATTCTTTTGATATTTATTTTAGGTAGCAAATGTGGCACTCCTGCTTCATAAAGACATTATATAAATGTGTTGGGATGCATCATCTGTGATGTGTAGGGAACGAATAAATTAATAAAAAATTAAATTCAAAAAAATAAATAAATAGATAAAAAGAAAACTATTAAATTTGAAGAAACTCCCAGAGGTCTCTAACGGAAAAGGAGATGATTCATGCATAAAAGAAAAAGGCATTCCTCTTGAAAAAGGAGACCATATTATCTTTCTCTTTCAGGCAGTGTCCATCAAACCAACAACACCATTTTGCTGTCTGGTGTTTTGAAAAAGGAGACCATATTATCTTTCTCTTTCAGGCAGTGTCCATCAAACCAACAACACCATTTTGCTGTCTGGTGTTTTGGGCACCACGTCTACATCTTGGGACGTAGCATCGGTTAGTCCCTTCACCCAGTAAATAAAGGAAAGTATAGAAGAAATGTTTTCGTCTCTTATCTATTTCTATCTTTTCTTTTAGTATATTTCTTTTGGGACTTTCTTTGGGCAAGGCATTGTGCCGGCCAGTCAATGTGGGATAAAATAATATAACCAAAATATGGAGTCAGCCTTGTCCTTAGCCCCTGACATTCAAAGCTGTCAAACTCCACAGATGTTCCTGGGTTCATCAGCAGTTTCAGGTCTTTCAACATCAGACCCCATTACCCAGATGACTCAGCTGAGATTGATCACTTACCAGCAGCAACAATTCATCGGCTCACCCTCTTAATCCAAAAACAACTAGTAGCCTTTTCCATGGATTCTCTAATAGTTCTGATGGTCCCCATTTTTGCAACTCCTGTTATACATATTCTTGTCAAAGTCCAGCAGCGCAAATACCCTGCAAACCCTCAACAGCTTATTTCAGTTGGCTCACATAAGATTCAACAGTCCTGGTTTCAGCATAGTTTTTGCTATTTGGCCAGGTTCCTCCAGATGCTCCTTCCACTGCTAATTCCCATAATCTCCTGTTTGGGGAAGAGGTGTGTTTAAGGTAATGGTTATCATCATCAGAAATGGAATTGGCAATCCAAGTTCAAATCCTAGACAAGACTATTCTCATTTCACTTTGTGCTAATGCTCTTGAAAAGACATGAATTCATTTTCTTCTTAAACCTCAGCTACTAGTAAATAGGGCAGACTGGGTTCTTTTAACTTGGTTAGACAATCCATCAATGAGAACAAAAACTGAATTCAAACCAGCTTTACTCTGCTTAAAAACTGATCTTGTGCCACCTCATGCTCACAGTGGAGGCGTTGGGTGACTATATACACCTGAGAAGACTCTGTATTGGCAAAGTTGAGTGATCAATGAATTTCAACTCTTTCAAATTCCGCCTTTTTCATATACACACATTTGTTAAACTTTTAAATTTTCTTATTTACTTGACTTAAAAAAATTTTTTAAAAATAAAAGATCTGTAATTTTGCAAAAATTGACTATTTTCTTTTTACTTTATTTTCAAGTGAAAAGTTGTTTTTACTGCAGATACAAAGTTTTCAAAGAGGTTTATTTTTTAGCAGCAGCAGCTATCTTTCAGCAGTAAAATATATATTTTTAAAGTACTTTCTCATCATGTTTACAAAGATAATCAATATCTTTGTGCAAATATTGAAGTCATTTATTTTTTTCTTGATTTCTAAAGTTACAAAATTCTGCTCTAAAAGAAAGGCGTATTATTCTTTCAAGGATATAATAGAAATGTACAAATTTTCAAGTTCTTGAGGTATTTAAAATATATTGGAACATCCTATAAGTGATTAGGTACCCTGGAAAACCCAAGTTATCTTTACAATAATTACTCAATTTAGCTGTGTAACTCTAACACAGCAAAAATGACATTGTAGTACCATTTCTATTCTAGCTTTAAGAATAAAGAAATTCGCTGTTCTATCAGGTCACAAGTTTTACTAACTAAAATGGAATGTCAGAGAAATTTCCATGTCTATCAACTACTAAGTACAGTTTGGTTTCTTTTAAGAAAATAACAATCCTTTCATAAGTTATAAAATTTATTTCTAAGAAAAAAAAAAATCAAGCTGACCACAAGCCGCACTTGATTTGGGAGAAGGGAGAAGTAATCCTAGAAAGTGCGACACCAAAAAGTGACTTCCTCCTTTTGTCAAACTACAATTTGACTCATCAGTATGAATTCGAATTCGGGACCAACTTAAGCCAATAGATAGGTTTCATCACTTGCTTCATGAATGGAGCTACCCAAGAAGTAAATGTAAAATTAATGAAAGTTGACTACTGAAGTTCTACTAGGAAAATTCAACCGAGAATTCTGTGGAAAAGAACCTTAAAGAAGACCCAAATTTAAAGAACTCTAAAACATTTCAACAAAACAGTAAAAAAAAAAAAGAAAAAAAAAAATCCAAAGAACTTTGTTTCCCCGGACACTCTCAGATAAGTTTCCCACAAATTGTACTAAAGATTTGCAACACTTTGTCCTTTCTATCCCTTTCCTTCTTGTTTCTTTTGTATAAAATTTCCTTTCAAAAACTTTATTTTCTGTGTTATCTTTTCGGACCAATATCCGAACTAGAAAGCTGCAGAACTTACTGTTTAAAGTTACCGTTTAATGGCTCACTAGAGCCCCCATAAACATTAACCTGTTAAACACTAAACTTGGCTTTAGTGTCACTCACATTCCAACAAATTTTATTTCTCGAAATCTTTTTAAAGTTTCATGATGATTTGCATTTGCAAATTTGAAATAATTTCTATCCACAATCACAAACTTTATATTAAACTTAAATGTCACCTTTGGAGGCATTTATCTGAGTAGGTTTAAAGGAAAATATATAAGACCAATTTTCTATTTCTGGGTTTTTAAATGTCCGGCCTTTAGTTCTTTTATTTTCACTTTATTTTTCAAAGAGAAAGTTTTTACTGCAGACATCAAAATTTGAAAGGGTTGAGCAGCCAAAGAAAAACTACACTAGTTAGTTAAAAGTTTTAGAATATTTTGGTTGGGTTTTATGGTACATCAACAAGTGTAGGTTATTTAATGCCAAATCCTATATATATATATAGGTATTATTTGGTCCAGTTAAACCGGAGTCGGGAGTAATTCCATCAGGACAAGAAAACTATTCAAGAGTGAACATTTAAATTTTCCTGGTAAAGAGCTCAATGTAACAGACATTACAGAGCAATAATTTCATTAAGAAAAAACAACAAACTGGTTACATTAGGATTATAAATTTATTTCCATCCTGTTATGCGTTTTTGAAAAATCAAAAAACACGAAAAAAAATTAACAGGACTTCTTCAGATCTTATGGATAAAATGAATCAGAATAGACACAGGAAAGAAGGTGGGCGGGGATAGAAGAGGGGTGAAGAGTTATCTCCTCATTTAGCCCACTTCCGTTTTTTTATTTTATCATCGGTTAGAATTATAGTAAATTAATTAAAAAAAATTTTTTTTAAATTCTAATTATTTTTCAACTTAAAACTACAGATTTAATACTAAATTAAAAAAATAACTTTATTCAATAACTTTACGTAACGATACAGTAAAAATTATATTAAATTAATTTCAGGATCTAATTAAATTTAATTTTTTTTTTAAATCAAATTTATTTAGAGCCTATTTATTAGTTACACTTTTAATGATTAGTATGTATATATAGTATGGTTTTTTCACATTTTCTATCTAACATTTTATTTTATTTTTATTCTTTTACATTAATTCTCAATTTAATCCTATGTTGTTGTTTTTTTAATTATTTATGTTAATTATCTATAGTTTAAATTTAGCCCTATGTCTACACCTAGCTATTAATTCATATCTCTTATTTGATAATTTTTCCGGCTCTGGATAAAGTAAAATGTGCATCTTTTCTTCTAAACACAGATTACATCTACTATTGAAACATTTTGGAGTATTTGATCTTTTTAATATGGACCATTGAATCTCAGGGGTTAAACCTTTATTTTTCAAACCCCAAAAATGTTTAGATAGAGCAGTTTGATGTTTCAGATGTTCATAGGAGAAAGAATATTTGTAATTAGCGTATCTAATTTTCCATTTCGTGGAGGAGATTCCAATATAAGTTTTTCTATCATTTATATTCTCTTTTGGGTAAATAATTCCTTGATATACTACATTATTTAAGTTACATAATCCATTCATAGGACAATCATTTCGAGTTTTACAATTACATTCGTTTTGTTTACTATTATTATTATTATTTGTTCGGTTCTGAAATTCCTTAATTATCTCTATATTATGATTATTTGAAAAATATTTTTCGTGCTGGAGTAACTAATTTTTAACGTTTTTCTATTAAATATTTTATGTAGTATATCATCATGTTTAAAGTGCTTATCTATCAGTTTCAAAAAATATTTACCTACATTTGTACTAGCTAGTCTACAATAAGGGGGGTTAAAGCATATCATTTTTCTTTTTCTATTTTTATGATCATACTTCTAATTTTTTTTCTTTATTAATATCATTAGGTATATTTTCTTCTAAATACCTAAACTCTTCCTTAAAACCGCTATTTCTAAAGGCATCTATATACATCTTACATCTCTTTGAAAATTTTCTCATTTGCTGATAGTTTACATATTCTTAAATTTACCGCTTTTGGGACTTGTTTAATTATGGTCTTAGGGTGATTAGAATTAACATTAATATATGAAGGGTGCTGATCAGTTTTTATGAATGGTTTATAAGAGTTATTCGAGAGGTCTAGGGTCACATCCAGGAAATTAACTATCTTATTAGATGAGACTTCTATCTTGTATCCTAAAAACTTAAAGGCCCTTATAATCTTTTTTTGTATGCTGGAGCTAATTGGGCCATTACTATTTGGGATATATATTAAACCATCATTATGGTATAACCCTAATTGTTCTGGACTAATAATCCTAGTAAGTATATTTAATATATATAAACCTACAAGGTCTGCTATTTGTGAGGAATCATAACCCCCCCCCCATAGGAACGTCAAAATTATCTAAACCACTTTTAGCCCACGTGGATTCATTATTTTTTATTATTGTTTTCCTACAAGCAAATATTATTTCATATTGTTCATTAGTTACATCTACATATTTACGGGCGTAGTTAATACTATCAATCAGAATATTTTTAGTTATAGAAGGATAAAAATCAATGATATCAGATTGCATAAAAGTAGCTTTACTCTTATTTTTTATCTTCCTAAACCATTCAATGGTTTCATATGGTTTCTCTCTGTAATATTTTGACCTTCGACCCAGCCCAAAATGCCATTCAAGGTCATGCACTGGAAGGAAGTGACACATTCTAATGGCAGTTATGAGAGGAAATCGCGTGGGCAGAAATTGGCTGATGAAATGGGAAGAGCTAAAAAATCCCATGATACTCTCATGGACTGATGCACCGGAAGAGAGTGACCTCTGAACTGCATGACAGTTATTTCCGCTTGATGATGATTAAACATGCGATTTCAAAGATCGAGTGGGCGATCAAGTGGGTGTTGAACTATTATATAGCTCAGTCAAGACAGAAGTGCCAGTTGCAGTAGAGTTCCAGTCGGAGATAGACGAGATGTGGTAGGGAAAGCCACACCCGGCCGAGGGGGCCTTCGGGAACCTCGATGGAGTTTGGGGACCAGAGAAGTTGCTGATAAGATGCAGTAAAGGAAGCCATCATCCAGCAGAGTGGGCCTCTGGACCTCCGGTTGAGCATCAGGAGAACAAGAAAGACACAACGTGATGGCCATAAGAGTGAGGGTCAAAATATTGCAGTTTCTGTTCGGTCTCCAGTTCCCTCTCACAGTAAAACCCCACACAACCTTTTCGAACCCTTACAATAAAGTGAGAGGTAAATGAATTAATAAAGAAGTCCTGCGTGCGTCTGTTTATTCATTGTGTCGTTATGATACGGCACATGAGAATATAACATCTATATATATATATATATATATATGAGAGAGAGAGAGAGAGAGAGAGTGAATGTGCCACAAACTATCATGTACTAAAATATTGTCAGTTCAGTCAGTGTGAGAGCTGTCGAATACACCAACTGCATCTTTGCAGATAAAAAATAAGAGTAAATGATGATTTCTTGGAAAAAATTAAGATCTGAGGGAAGGGTTTTGTAACTCTTCCTTCTCCACCCCCATGGAACTCAAAAAGGATGGGCCCAATTCTATTAATGAGCATTTTTATAACTGCTGTTAAAAAAAAGTATATATATATATATATACATACACAAGCAGGATGTAACACAAGTTCTATTTTTCTTTAGCAGATTCTAACCAGTTTAAATTCAGTTTTTTTTTTCCTAGAATGGTTAGCATATCAAGGTTAAAGAGTCAAGTCTACCTTCCTATTTGCCCATAGCTGGAAGGATAGTAGTTGGATTCATACTTTTCCTAAGGGTATTAGTACTATGTCAAATGTAAACAGCCCTGTCCAGAACTTAAACTGGGTTTCTACAACTGTAATCATTACACCACAAATGCCTCCAATTTATATATAAAGTAACTGATAAACCTATCACAAAAATTATTAATAACCTACTAGACAAACTGGGACAGTTTACTGAGGAAGAATTAATTGTAGCACTGACAGAAATTAAAAGCAGAAAAACTACTTGACTTAACAAAATACCTTGAGAAGTATGGAAGACAAGGAAAATTGATGACATCCTTCTTAGATTATGCAACACTGTCTATAAACAAAATACTATTCACTTGAAGAGAAAAGTCATTGAAACAAAGATATAATTTTGAATTGTTTCTACACATACAGTTAAGGCTTTATTTATATCATTTTAATTAGAATTAGTCAAAGTACTAGATTACACAATGATATCAATGTTTCTAAAATACCCTGCAAATCTCAAATTATTTGAAATAGCTTCTATATCCTTCTCTATGCATGCAGAAAACGGGATTATTGATAGTAGTAAGGTGCGGGGGCACATATATCAACCAGATCATTTGGTCACATATATCAACCAGATCATTACTCAGGTATTGCCATAGTAAATCACATAGTGTTCTGACTCATAATAACCCATCTTATTCATCTGGCAAATAAACCAATATATGCCACCTACATCAAGTTCCACAATGCTACCAACCAAATATCAAGACTTCATTCTGTTACGTAGCCACAATTAACGCTATGTGCGAAATAGACATATAATGTTCATAACGATTGAACATATAAAAAACATAGGAATCTCGAAATTTGAAAACACATAACGACTTGTTGTTCAGGTACGAAACCTTTTTATTAACTTTGAGATAAAGGTTTTGACATAAGGAGGAGAGACACAATCTTGCTATGCTGTCTTATTCATCTGGCCCCCATCTCGTGTGGCCCCCATGGCACGCAAATTCGTCTCGCCTCAGCAAGCCCCAAAGTCGACTGTCTTCGTCCAGTGTCTAATCTCAACTCCCTAACTTTCTTCAAATCTCCCACAAATCTCTTCCGGTGTGTGACGTCACCCACACCCTGTCACCCCGTTCTGTCATCTCAGGCTATTGTGACATCTGAGTGGCACGTCCACCGCACGCGTTACCTCCTACATCAAGATTTGCACCTAACTAACCCATATGCTGAGCCGAAAGGTTCTCAGCCTAATTAAACTCAAAGGCATGAACCAAAATCCCTTGGCCATTACGTTACAATTCAAGAGAAGGTAAAATGAATCCTTCTGTTTAATATGGTCCACCACACCGGATTGTTCCACTTCTCTTTCATTATGGTTTTTGTATGTTAGTCATATTTACCAAGCTTAGTCTGGTGAAAAACTAAGTGAAGCACTCAATGAGGATTGAACTCTAAGCTGAAAGGTTAAAAAAGCTTTGCCCAATCAAGTACACTAATGGATTATATTCTGAAAAATTAGATGATTTGTTCACAGAAAACATATTGAAGATAAAAAAAAAAATAAATAAATGAAGAAATCATCAGATTAAAAATTGTCTTGTTGGAGAGGCAAAAAAATGTGGGAGGGAAGGAAGACTGAAAACTACTGTGCTAAGCTGCCTTGTTTTAGAAGGCAAGTCTACATTTAAGTAGGACATCACTCACATTGATTGAAGAGTTTACGCTACCATCAACAGAGCGTGAAAGATTAGGAACTGCAATTTGTAAAGGCTGTCAAAGCAATGAAAATAGTTGGAATGAACATAGCATATGCAAACAAAAAATGTAGATAGAACTATAAGCTTCCATCAAAAATAACACCAGATGCCAAGAGAACACATTTCTACCAAATGACCATTCTTTCATATTTACACCTAATCATTATTACATATGTATGTATGTGAGTGTGTTTTGTGTATGCTTATTTTATGTAATTACTAATCAAACTACCAAGATATTGTAGGAAATGGAATTGGTGATCCAAATTCAAATCCTGGATGAGACTGTTTGCATTTTACATCGCACTTAGGTCCTCGAGAAAGGTATGAATCCATTTCTTCTCTCCCCAGCAACGAGTAAATAGCAGAGCAGACTGTTCGTTAGCCTTGGTTAAGCAACCAGTCTAGGAAAAGGAAAACTGCATTCAAACCAGCATTACTCCACTTAAAAAATTTACCTTGTATCACATACTAACTGTGGTGGAGAGTTTGGTTTAGTTAGTTTGTTTAATGGCCAATCAACTTTTGTGGGTTATTTAATGCCAAATCCATCTTGTAGAAGAATAGCAGTGATACTATTTTACTCATAGCTGGAGGATTACATGGTTCAAGAGAGGTTAGTTAAATAGATACTTAAAATTGCCTGGGTTTCTATAAGTACGGAATATCCATAAGTCCTTTGCTTCTACAATTCCAAATGCTTACCAAAAATCCTAACAAAGTATAATTAGCCAATTTTATAAAGTACTTCCAACAAAACCTCAAAAATGATAGGGTTGGTAGTTCTACTTGTTTAAGTGTTCAAAATGGTGGTATCAGTTATGTTGAGAACACCTGAATATCATAGTTGACCCAGTGCTCATGTTTAAGCCTGATGACAATTTCTTCTCAGCCATGAATCTAATAGCATATAAAATCTTCCAACACAAAACAGAAGTGCGATAAATAAAAGGTGTATTATTTATTATAAAGCAATGAAAGAACAAAACAATGCAAATAATTTATACAGAACATCTTTGGAGTGTAAAAATTCTGGAAATAACGTTGAAATGTGAGTCAAGCTCAAAGTCTTAGTTGCATTCAAGAAGAAAAATCTGTATGTACTTAGATATATGCACAAAATATACAAGCAGAGAGAGTTTGGTTTGTTGTACATATGAAAGGTGATGTAGAAAGAGGCAAGCTGTTACTCTAAGTAGCAGTCTTTGGTAAACAGTTGTATATTTTTGCATCACCTTTTGAATTCTCAACATCTACTGAAATATCAAATTTGGCCTTTCTTTATGTCTCATGATTTAGAAATTGATTCCAAAATTAAGGGTCCTATCCAGGATTTTGATTGGTTCATAAATTGACTTGTTGGTGTTTTCAAATACACCAGCAATAATCAGCTGTAGCAATATTTGAGGTTATTTAGAGGATCAAAGACAAACTGTTTGGACTTTTGCATTCAAGCAGTTAAGATAAGGTGCCACATACAAATTTATTTACAAGACTTCTAATTGGCAGGATTAACTTGAAAACATTTTTATGACAAGCTAGTGTGTTTGTGCATGTAGCATACAGCCTAGAGTATCAGTTGAGCAAATCCTTTTAAATCACTCCAATAGAAAAAAATCAACAGGTTGGAAAAAATTGAAAAAAGAACAAATTGATGCAGAGAAAGAAAATAACTCAATGTTGTGGGCGCAAAAAAAGAATGATAATGAATGGTTGATTGTTTTTTGTTTTTT
The DNA here is from genome assembly GCA_963585895.1 of Sepioteuthis lessoniana. Lineage (NCBI taxonomy): Eukaryota > Metazoa > Mollusca > Cephalopoda > Myopsida > Loliginidae > Sepioteuthis > Sepioteuthis lessoniana. The sequence continues at coordinate 42,795,747 of OY757923.1, forward strand.
ATGGCATATCACCCCTTGTAGGTCATTTAATGCCAAATCCTATATGATTTAGAAACATGTAATTTGTAGATGATTTTTAAACAAACCAAACAGTTAAATTGTTTCAAGTATTGCATTACATTCGTAATTCTATTCATCAAGTATTCCTAATTTGTTTATACACAGTTAAATGGACTGAAGTATTGCTATTTAACATTGATAAACTGTTCAACATTACCTGTTGATTCGCACACAGTTTAATGGTTTTAAGTATAGAAAATGATTAGATATTTCTATTTGCCCCACAGATGAGACCCGAACAGGTGCTGCAAATCAAGGTCAGAGTGGACCTAGGATTAATGGCAATGAAGGGATACACAACATTCCCCAGAGCTCCAGAACTGGATCCTCAACATCCAATGCAGTTTAATGTCATATCTAGGACACTCATTGTGAGAAGGTCTTGCTTCTCTGTGAAGACGTGCCTTTGGTGTATTCAGCAGCCCGAGTCAATTGAGCTTGACATAAGATAATGAATGAGCCTGTGATAGAGAGAAATTGAATTGAATATTTTGTTGTTTTATTCTGGTGGGAAAACAGATTTTTATTATATAAGTAAATAGTGCTTAATATCATTGGTAGAATATGTATATATTTATCTAAGTTAGGATAGTGTACACAGAGTCAATGGCGAGTTTATTTTTCTTTTTTGTGGGGTGCTTATGTGTTCATTTGTCCAAAGATTGCATAGACAAAAAAACTGTCAGACACCAAGTGCTGTTGACTATCTACACACTATATATATTACATACATACAACCTGTAAAAGAAAAAAAAATAGACCCGTATTTTTTTTATAAAAAGTTAATTTTCTTTTAAACTAGATACCAGAATTTTATCATTTTTTGGAGAATTATTTGTCTAAATTTCCGTGCTGAAACTTGATAAGTTTTATCATTTAGAGTATCCAGACTTGTCTTCTTTGTTATATTCACAACATTTCAGCTAATGCGTCTTTCAGCAGCTGTTTCATATCAAATTCAAGAGCCAACACAGAACCTCAAACCGAACCCTTTTTAAAATCCACAAGTATAGATTGTTCTAATTTCATTAACAATTACTGGGTTCAAATGTAAAGCCAAAGTAACTACTGCTTGTCATTTACTTGTGCTTCTAAGTGAAATCATCTATAGATTGCAGGTTCAATCCTGCCAACAGGTAAATGACAATGAATACTTACTATAGCTTAACATTTGTACCTGGTTATGGTTAACGGACTTAGAACAATACACCCTCGTGGATTAAATAAAGGGTTTGGTTCCAAGTTCTGTGTAGGTTCCCAAGCTTGGCATGAAACACCTGAAGAAGGCCAAATGATGCATCAGCCGAAATGTTGCAAATATACAACAAATATGAAGACATTTGTCTGAATATTTTAGTGGAACACTATGGAACCAAATTGAGGATTTGGAATTATTGCAAACTCTCCAACATTAAAACAACCCAAACGAAAATTATGAATATGTTAAGTAAAAGTTGGTGACCTTAGTCGAGGGTGACCTGAAGGCTCCCTTTTCAATAGCTACCACAAGAGGGTGTAGGGGAGGGCGCTACTCCATTCCTTGGATTGCTCCACTTTACCCTTGATCCTTACCTTATAATGCTGAGTGTTAAGCAAGGAGGGATCAAGTACCATTTGTTGAGTCTTTGGTATGACTCAACCTGGGATTTAACACCGGTCTCCTGGGCCATTGGTGAACACTGCCGTCTAAAAATAAGTCAACCTCTTAACATGTGTATGTGGTTTTATTTTTCATTGCAGAAGTTTTATAATTTTTGGTCATATAATTTGTATGCCATAAAGTTTAGTAATAAATGATACTTAATATTTGTTAATTGTATAATGTTTCGCTACAAATGATAAAATGGAACGTCACTACTGGTGTTATACTCAGGACAAAAGAGATTCGGTCAATAAGTTGTTAAATATGCAGTCAGATATTGTTGAGGAGAATAATTGATTCAGTTCATCTGTTAGATATAAACCTTGTCTTCTGTCATATTTTTGTCAGTTTCCTTGTTATAATTACGCTTGCTGACCACCAAACTACGATCATACTCTAACCTGTAGGCATGAAATAACCCCAGATAGGTTGACATACAATTAAAATCCATCAAGTAGCTCCTTTGATGCAGATTTGGTAATTCACTTTGGTCCAGCCACACCATTGGTTATCATATACAATGTATTTTTCAACAAAACAACGCCACCAAGAATGGATTTTTCTGTTGCAGTTTCCATCAGCCGACAGAGCGATGAAATACCGAGCTGAAATATTTAAGATCAGTTATAAATGTCACGAATGTTATGCGCTTTGAAAAAAGTTTTTTATTGCAATTGTTTAAAAAGGGCGGAATTTCGTTTTGAAAGTAACATTTAAGGTTAATACATTGTTACGATTGCACTTTTATAAGAATACTTAGGTGGTATCTGAGAATTATATCATTAGTTGTCAATAGCAAATAAAATTTGCTTATGAAAATTGTCACAGATCGAAGAGGATATAGGCAAAAGACAAAAAACACCAGCCAATCAATGTATACAAACAAATGAGTTCTGGCTTGTTGAAAATGTTACCCACAACCTATTAGCTTACAAATATATATATCTTGTTTATGTGTGTAAAGAGGATTTGGTATTAAATAACCTAAAAGGGTTGACATGCCATAAAACCGAAACAAACCAAACTGTACTTTCAATTGTGTTAAGAATATACAATCTTAACATCTACTTTGACAATCAATTTATGTTGACTTTTTCACAAAAGCATTTAATAGAAGCCTACAACAAAAACAGACCTAGTACTTTATGCACACTACTTTGCTCAAGTTACCATATTTGTTACTAACTATGACCAGTTGTCTACGTAACATTTTTGGACGAAGAAAACTAGTTAGATAATCTGCTCTTGACGACAGGATGAATTTTGCGAATTATCGCTTGGAGGTAACATAAGTAGTTGTCATTACGACAAAGAATGGGCGTGAACATTATCCTTTTTTGGATGAAAATGCAGTCAAAAGATAGTAAGTTTACATCCATTCGTAGATACCTCTTTCCAGAGATCGGAGTCTTGTACCAATGGCACAATCACAATACCACGAGCAAATGCCAATCACAAGTAAATATAACCAAAGGAACATTTACTAAGTAGATAAAACAGTTTTATTTCTTACACGCAGGAAATACGCTTAGCGTAATAAGAAATGGAATAATAACGTTTTCCTTCGCACTTATGTCCTTGGGAAATGTGTAAATCCATGTTCTCTCCAGTTAGAGGTAATTTATAAGGCAGAGCTGGTTCTTTAGGTTTAGTAAAGCAAACAGTCACGAAGAAAACTGAGTTCAAACTGCACTCTACTTAAAAAAATTGACCCTGAGTCGTATCCTTCTCATTGCAGAAACATCAAGTTAAGAGGCCATTAGACAAATACATATCTTTCCTTTTTTTTCTACCTTCATTCTTGTTTAGTTACACATAAGTTTTTTTGTGTTATGAGATTTTTCCCTTAGAATATCAAATTCCATTCCAGAAGAAATCTAATTGGATGAACATTTGTGAGGAACGAATAAATAAAAAAATTCTAAAATAAATAAATTTAAAAAAACTATTAAATTTGCAGAAAACTCCCAGAGGTCCATAACAGGAAAAGGGTATGACGCATGCGTAAAAAGAAAAAAAAGGCATTTCCTCTTGACAAAGGGGACGAGTGATTCTCACTCTTTCAAGCAGTGACCAGCGGATTGATAACCTCGTGCTGGTGTTTTGGGCACCACGCATACGTCTTTGGACGTAGCGTCGGTTAGTCCCTTCGCCCAGTAGCAGCTTTATCTCTATCGGTCAGCACTATGCTGAAATATACAACACCCACAAATGAACTATAGACTAACTCTTACAAGACTTTGACAAACTTCCAAAAGAAAATTAAACCTTATGGAAGCCCGAAATACTAAATGAGGACAAACACATACATGAAACGAATTAACGTATATTTTGACACCTTAACTGTGGGATTCAACCATTTCAATGTATTCGGGAAAAATCCCCTCATCCACGGAATGGTTGCTGAACCCAGTAAATAAAGGAAAGTATTAAAGAAACGTCTTCGTCTCTTATATGTTTCTATCTTTTCTTTTTGTATATTTCTTTTGGGACTTTCTTTGGGCAAGGCATTGCGCCGGCCAGTCAACGTGGGGTAAAATAATATAACCAAAATATGGAGTCAGATATCTTACGGCAACAGAGCCTTGCCCTTAGCCCCTGACCTTCAAACCTCAAACCCCACGCATTGTATGAATCGCATATCTTTAATTGTTCAGTATCAAATTTGTTGTATCTCCGTTCCAACTGTCATGACAAAAGGTTAATGACGAATGTCTACTTATCAACCATTTTTGATAAGCTAAAAAATTTTTTCAAAGTCTTCTTTATACAGATGAATGAAAGTTCAAACAGTAAGTTTTGTCATTTACCCTCCGGCTGTCGGAATATTAATTTCGGTAACAAGTAATGCAATCAAAGAGATTCTCCCTGTGTGCTAGTCCATCACACAGAAAGAGAAGTTGAAAGTTCATCTGCGACCATATTAAACCTTTATAACCTACACTCTAGTGAGTGGGTGCACCTTGTGTAGTGTATGTATTTACTCAACTCCTCTGCCACAAGATTATTTTAAGCGGAGTACAGCTGGTTTGAATTCAGTTTTTCGTTTCTAAGACCAGTTGCCATATCAACCTGATCTACTATTCAAACATAGCAGGTTTGGAAAGAATGAGATTCAAGCCTTTCCCATCTCAAAGATTGAAGTGAAATTCAAACAGCCTCGTCCAGGGTTTGAACTCTGGCAGCCGTATCCATTTCCACTGACAATAATCGTTGCGCTGTGCGTGGTGTAGTTGTCATTAACTTTCTCATACTTCTGGTTTTATGACAAATAAAGCTGAGTAAATTTCCGCCTTCTTTTAAAAGGAATTTTTGCAAATTCTTACTTTGTATATTTATCTGAATAAATAAATTCGACTTAAATTATCCTCATTTACGCGCTGCTTCTAGACCACGAAAATCACAACGTGACAAAATCCACGTGACAAATATTGACTGCTGCTGCTGCTACTGCAATTGGCGGAAACCATGCAATCACAGAAACATCAAGTTAAGAGGCCATTAGACAAATAATGATAAACAGGAAGAGAGGTTTATCTGGTAGTAATGACACACTTAAAACTTCAGGATCTGACAAAAAAAAATGTAACGATTCATTTGGTAACTGGCGAAGAGGAAGTCTTGTTATATAAAACAGCATGTATAAAACTGTTAGACTTGGAAATTAACTGAACGCACAAAAAAAGCACAAAAGGTGACCACGTTTGCGTGTGTGTTTTATTGGGTGGCATAGTGGTCGGGAGGATATTTAGTCGAGTCCTCGCAAACGAAGGACAAATATTAGTATATCCATGATACACTGAATAAACAAAAGGAAATACAATATAAGCTTGTTGCGGAGCCGATAAGCGTGTCGACTCCGCGAATAAATTAAGTTAAATGCGTAGTGTCAGCCAGAGACAATGAAGGAAACAAAAGGCAGGATAATAGATACAACAAAAGTGATGATTTTATTGTCGGAATTACAAACGTGTATGTAAATGTCCGTGGCGGTTGTATGTAGTCTTCAGCTAGGATGGGTTACGTCGTTAGCTGGTATAGTCGCGTTGTAGATGTTCGCAGCTGGACGTTCGACGAGGGTAGCTGGCGTAGGTCGAGTCGTGGAGATACAGCTGGATGTTTGATGCTGGTAAGCTGAGATTCGGTCGGGTCGTTGGATACCGTTGGACAGCCGTCGCGGGCAGCTGAGGTAGGTCGAGTCGTGGCGGAAAGCCGAAGTTGGTCGCTGGTAAATCGATGTCCCGGTTTTGACATTTCGTTGGTATGGTCGAGTCGTGGTTGTTAGCTCGTAACAGCGAGTCGTTACGTGAGCTAGTGATTGCGATGCTAGTGTAGTCCGTAACAGCGAGTCGTTACGTGGACTAGATGCTGCATTGCTAGGGTAGTCCGTAACAGCGAGTCGTTACGTGGACTGCATTGCAGGAGCGTCATGGTCGGTAGATCGATATCCCGGTTTTGACAGTACGTTGGGTTAACCGGGGGGGGTGTCGATCTGGTTTCTGGCTCGTACAGCGGGTCGTACGTGAGCCAGTTGTTGCAGTGGTAGGACAGTCCGTAACAGCGAGTCGTTACGTGGACTGCGTGATACCTTGCAAGAGCGTCGAGGTCGAGTTCGGTTATGGCAGCTTGGTCATGTAGTGTCGGGCGAGCTAGTGACTAAGACTGAGCCGTGTCTTAGTGTTATGGACCAAGTGAAAGGTCTAAGACCGAGGTTAAGGTTTGCCGGGCCTTAGTACAGACGAGACCGAGCGAACGAGTCGAGGAAAGGCTAGGGCTTTGTCGTGTTCCCTAGCCGTGCGGACGTATCGGACGGGAGCGAAGGCTTTGCGCTGTCAAAGCCGTGCGGACGATGACTATGGCTGGGTCGCGCCAAAGGACCGTAAAAAAAAAGGTTGTTGAATCCACCACTAGAAGTGACGGTGAGGTGGGTGCAACCACGATAACGTAGGACCCGAGCCTCGTGGAGCCGAGTGGCCCCTGAGAGCGTCCGCGTAGACCTCTGTATTTATCGTTACGTCCCACCAACGCATGAATATGGCACAAGGCCGTTTTTAAGGTGGGCCCGGTCGCAGGGCCGAAGCCCACACGCGTCCGGCAAGGCCAAAAATACCTTCGGCCCCGTCGGCATTCCCCTTTTTGGGGCGCTTCAGGCGCCAGGCAATAAACCCAACCCCCCCAAAGGGGGGTATAAGCCTGGGGGGGTGGCCCCCTGAGGCCGGAGGAAATCTCCAGTGCCGAGGCACACCCGGCAGAACCGCCCAGATGTTAGACGGCCTACCGAATGCAACCCAAGAACTGGAGAGGAAAGGCCACACACAAACGCCCTAGAGCGTCCGCGGGGACCTCTGTATTTATCGTTGCGTCCCACCAACGCACGAATATGGCACAAGGCCGTTTTTAAGGTGGGCCCGGTCGCAGGGCCGAAGCCCACACGCGTCCGGCAAGGCCAAAAATACCTTCGGCCCCGTCGGCATTCCCCTTTTTGGGGCGCCTCAGGCGCCAGGCAATAAACCCAACCCCCCGAAGGGGCTATAAGCCTGGGGGGGTGGACCCCTGAGGCCGGAGGAAATCTCCAGTGCCGAGACACACCCGGCAGAACCGCCCAGAGGTTAGACGGCCTACCGAATGCAACCCAAGAACTGGAGAGGAAAGGCCACACACAAACGCCCTAGAGCGTCCGCGGGGACCTCTGTATTTATCGTTGCGTCCCACCAACGCATGAATATGGCACAAGGCCGTTTTTAAGGTGGGCCCGGTCGCAGGGCCGAAGCCCACACGCGTCCGGCAAGGCCAAAAATACCTTCGGCCCCGTCGGCATTCCCCTTTTTGGGGCGCTTCAGGCGCCAGGCAATAAACCCAACCCCCCCCCAAAGGGGGGTATAAGCCTGGGGGGGTGGCCCCCTGAGGCCGGAGGAAATCTCCAGTGCCGAGGCACACCCGGCAGAACCGCCCAGATGTTAGACGGCCTACCGAATGCAACCCAAGAACTGGAGAGGAAAGGCCACACACAAACGCCCTAGAGCGTCCGCGGGGACCTCTGTATTTATCGTTGCGTCCCACCAACGCACGAATATGGCACAAGGCCGTTTTTAAGGTGGGCCCGGTCGCAGGGCCGAAGCCCACACGCGTCCGGCAAGGCCAAAAATACCTTCGGCCCCGTCGGCATTCCCCTTTTTGGGGCGCCTCAGGCGCCAGGCAATAAACCCAACCCCCCGAAGGGGCTATAAGCCTGGGGGGGTGGCCCCCTGAGGCCGGAGGAAATCTCCAGTGCCGAGACACACCCGGCAGAACCGCCCAGAGGTTAGACGGCCTACCGAATGCAACCCAAGAACTGGAGAGGAAAGGCCACACACAAACGCCCTAGAGCGTCCGCGGGGACCTCTGTATTTATCGTTGCGTCCCACCAACGCATGAATATGGCACAAGGCCGTTTTTAAGGTGGGCCCGGTCGCAGGGCCGAAGCCCACACGCGTCCGGCAAGGCCAAAAATACCTTCGGCCCCGTCGGCATTCCCCTTTTTGGGGCGCCTCAGGCGCCAGGCAATAAACCCAATCCTCCCGAAGGGGGTATAAGCCTGGGGGGATGGCCCCCTGAGGCTGGAGGAACTCTCCAGTGCCGAGGCACATCCGGCAGAACCGTCCAGAGATAAAACGGCCTACCGAATGCAACCCAACAACTGGAGAGGAGAGGTCACAAACACCCTAAAAAAGAGCGGGGACCTCTGAATTTTCGTCGCCTGAAGCCTTTTTATATGGAAGAAAGTGAACTCCACTTCTGTCGCGCCACATGGATAGAAAGTTCTTCTACAAAAAATGGATGCAGAAAATAAGTATTTCTTTAGCCCAGTATTGGCTAGCGAAAAGTATTACTTCCATTTTTATAGAATTATTTCTGACAGAAGTGTTTTGCAAATGTTGATAAATATTAATTTATCCCTTTCTTAGCTGTAACTGCCGGTTAAAATCGAAAAAGGGCTTCATCATTTCCGGCCGCGCCCGGATGTTATTTCTCTAGGGTGAAATGTAATCCGATCTGTTGACGTTCGTAGGCCGGTCGCGGCAAGCTCCTTTCTTATATACAGAGAACAACAACGAGGATGAAAAAATGTAATTTGCCTATTTTACGAAATAGTAGAGTGAAGGAGAGAGTCGAAGACGGCTGAAATATACACACAGGGTGAGATACAAATCTTCAGTGAACCGCTTCTTTCGCATGACTGGCACAGGACCATATCAAAGCACTGAATCATCTTAATATTTACTCACTTCTCTACTTTTGAGATTCTCGTCAAAGACATCTCACGGCACCGAACCATTTTAGATTCTCCTTGCTTCTCTGCTTTCGCGAGTCACGTCAGCTGAGGGTTTTCTCTTCCACTCAATGCTGGGCAGTCTGGCGCAAGCATCAGCTCAGGCTTTTGTCTACTGCTCAACACCGGGTAGTCTAGCACAAGGCTATTGCCCAGGGCGTTATAACGTCCAGTAACTCTTTTGCCGGTCTTCGCTCTTTCTGATCGTCTCTTGGAGTCAAAATCTTCCATGGTTTATATAATTTCCCGGATGCCCACGCAATCCTCGGGATCACACTTCCGGACAACACATTGTGCGTTGACAGGCTTCCTGTCTAGCATGCTGCCTGCGCAACTTACGCGGCACTTCCGCTTAGGAAGCAGCTGCGTTATGTCTATTTCCTGTCATGCCACCTATGCAATTTACGCACTATGTTAAAAGTTGTCTTTACACAGGGAATATATATATATATATATATATATATATATATATATATATATATATATATATACGCAAGTATTCAAAAAAATACACAAATGTCTCCCAACCGCTAAAAATCTCTACATGTTGTCCTATAAGCATGCTGCAAGTGAAAATGGATTTTTAAAGTCTTATCCGAGATAGATGGCAGTAAAAATGATAACCATACTAGCTCTACAATTCAATGTGGCCGGGTGGAAGACAATATCTTTTGTGTTCAAAGAGCAGAGGCAAATAGGAGAACGAGAAAGATTTTTTAGGTTTGGTTTTATGGCATATCAACCGTTGTAGGTTATTTAATGCAAAATTATCTTTATACATAAATGTTAAATGCATATGATTTGGTTGGGTTTATGGCATATCAACCATTGTAGGTTATTTAATGCCAAATCATTTTTATACATATATATGAAATATATAATCTGTAAACATTTTCTTGATAACATTTTTAAACTAGTCTAAGCTCATTTTTTGCACACTATTAAATGGTTTCAAGTATTGCTATTTAATACGAATAATTCAATTTACTTTCATCATTTATTTTCACACAGTTAAATGGTTCCAAGTATCGCTATATATAACTAACAATTCAATTAAACATCAGTCATTTGCTTACACACTGTTAATTGATCAAACAGTTTGCAGTTAACCTTGTGGTGATTAATAAAAAGAAAATTTAAAAAATTAAAATAAATTCAAAAGTGTAACGGTTCCCAGGAACCCTCGACAAGAAGCCAAATCCGTGCATTGCCAAACAGAAATTCGTTCTCACTTAAACCTACATCTAAGAACTGAAAGGACTTTTTTTTTCACTCGGCTGCAAGCAGCGAACACATGTGCTAATAGGATATTAAGACCTGCTACTTAGGCATTTGCTGCTAGAAAGCAGACCCCGCCGAAGCATATCTGACTAAAAACACCAGTTGAAGCCTTTGTTAAAGAGATTTACTGCATTCAGGACCTAACTATAAACTTCAAACATTTACTATCTAGGAAGATGCAACTGTTTTCTACTAGTTAGTATAGGAAATAATTTCCTCACTACAGAATAGACGTTTGTAGAGAAGAGGAAAATCTCGTATTTTGTTTTGGCGCGCTATTTTATTCAACACTGAATTTCACCCAATCAGGATGACATATCCTATTCAGCCCGGACCTTCATTTCCGGCTAGCAAAACGGGTGAGCGGCCAAACACGCTCTCTTCAGCTTGAGACGGCGACCAGAACAGACTTGTCTCTGGTCGTCCCTGCTTTGCGATGCTTTTTAGATAAACAAGCCACCCAGTGTGGACATCTCACTGTGGCTTTAACCCTAGCAGCAGCAACATGGACACTCAACGAGGGAAACATCTAATTTATGGATTCTTTGCGTCTAATCTATTTTAGACCAAGGAATCCCAGTTGAATATGAATTAGATACGTTCAACATGCCTTCCACAAGCACCACAAAAATTTACTATGTCGATCCGAGCGCCACTTCGCTCTCGACACACCTAGCTCTCATTTCACCTCTGGTCCACATTAATGGTGATAACGCCTACTCTCCCCAATTACCAGACACACAAAACTACACGGTGACCTTGAATACTTCCCTCACACGTCCAACGACACGCTGCCATCTCAACATCCCGCTAAGCTATCGCGTCTCCAAAACCAACAAGCCTAAATACCACGAGTCTTGCAGCACCAAGAACAAACCATACGCAAAGCTGCAAATAAAGAATTTTCGTTATTGTGTGTTGTATAAAGAATAGTTTCGCAATTCATTTGTGTGCCCAAAAACAATAGTGTAATTTCCTCAATCACCGCTATACGTTTTTAAACCCAAAAGAAAATAGAGTTGGAAATTAAAAGTATCTGTCTTTCTTTCCGTCCTCAATTAAAAAAAAACAATAATGCTGACCTAAACCACTATAACCTATCATAACCTAATATCCTCACATTTGAGGACAATTAAAATGAACATGAAAATCTCATTGAATTAACCAAGTGAGTATTTAATGTAAACATTGTATCAATGAAATATATATTTATTGTAATAAAAGTAAAATGCATGTTTCACTGTGTTTACCCTCCATTTTTATGTTTCCTTATTTCATAAATCGGTAAAATTAATTTTGAAGAAGCTCATAGATTTAGGGTTAGATTTGCTGAATGATTTCACTGCCAATAAAGAATTGTAGGCGAGCTTAACGGAAGATTTATTGTAGGAAATATTATCTGAGTCCTAATCCTAGATAAGGGGGTTTGCGTTCCACTTTTGGAAATTACCCTTGGGAAAGCCATTTATCTCCCTCGCTTGTTATGGGTAAATAAGAGGGTAGACTGGGTTCTTTAGCCTTGGCTAGATGAACTGTGGTAGGGATTACATCCTGTGTCTTTCAAATAGTACTTCTAAAGGCCGCTAGATGACGTGACCAAAGTTGCATTTAAAACGGCACAGCAAAGTCGAAACTAGCTCTCTCCGTTCTGACCTGACACCTAATATCGAATTACGGTGATGGGTGATGCAAACTCGATGGAGAGTGCCTAGCATTCATGCTGGGTAGCCAAAACTGACTAATCCTTTGCCTCGGGGGGGGCTATCTCCGCAGGTTTTACCTGTTTTGCAGGGTTGAGTCAATTGCTTGGCGCCTGAGGGACCCATCAGGAGAATATGGACAGGGCCAAGAATTTTTGTTCCTAGATCGCATGGTTCTTGATCTGTGCACGGCTCCCACTCTAAAATGGCCTTGTGCTACACTTTGGTGTGGTGGGATGTCGAATAGGTGCCCTCTTCGTCTGACCTCGACAACATGATCTATTTTCGAGTGTGTGCGTCTCCCAACAATGGGTACAACATGGGATCTGTTTGGGTATCACCCCAACAAACCTTGTGTACCCGGCTTTGACCTAAGTCTTCACACAGCAACGTCTATTCTATTAAAGATTCTCAGCTTATGATGAAAGATCAACTGGATAATATGACTTTCTCTATAATGTACATTTTTAGTGTTGTCTGTCATTCTTGTGTTCATTCCATTAAATTTACTCAGGCCATAAAATGAATTCCTCATGAATTGTTTTACATTATTTAGCACAAGGAAATATTAAACCATAATACATTTTGTCAACTGCAAGTATCTAAATTGTGTTCTTCACACTCCTAATTGTTACGGTGAGTTTTTGGTACTTAGATACAATTAATATACGAAGACAAATCTTCAAATAGTCAATACACTCGATTCTATCTCCACACTGAATAGAACAAGAAAAACTGATTTAAAACCAGTTTTATTCCGCTCTACAATTTATCTTGTGTCGCAGTGGGTACATAAATACAAAGAACTGTAGAATAAAAATTCGATGTAGCTAAGCAATCAAACATTGTTTTTCAAGCCTTCCGTATTAGCCACTGCAGATAACAAACTTTGACTGTCAACGTCAAAGCAAGCAAAGAAAAAAAATTAGTTTTTGCATCTGGGAATGCTCGAAAATTGTTTTCTTCACAAAAATTAATGTTATTTGCTTCTTTACTTTAAACTATTTCAGAGAGCTAGGGAAATGCAGATCATTCGTAAAAGCAAATATAGCATAGAGTAAACATTTTTTTTAAGTGAATGGAGGATATTTGTACGATGGTCTTCAGAGATTGCAAGGTTGCGATGCCAAACTTGTTCTTCATAATATTTCTCTAACAGAATAAATAGATTTAGCATTATGAAAAAGTTTTTGGCCACTTTCAACTATTTCTAATTTTCTAATGATTGCCTAATTATGAGATTTTGCTTCCTATTTATCATATTTTTTGCTGGAGTACTGAATAAAGGAGGAAGATACAAGATGACCCCACCTCCTACAAAAATAATAGCATCATAAAAATTTTATTTCATTGAACAATACATGCTGAAGTAAGGATGAGATCATAAATGACATTCAATAGATTACTACACATAGATACACAAGTGTTAGTCAACCAGCAAAAACTCGCACTCATCAGGTCTGTGAGGACACTGGATGCCCTCTAGAGGAACTAGTATGGTTTATGTCTGATAGGGAGAGAGATAGTCAAGGGTATAACAAGAGGGCAGATGAATCACCATTTTGGCATAAATGGTAATTGACGTAGTATCGTTCTGTTGCCTCTTGTTAGTTTTATAGAAAGGAAACAAATAATGAACGCGTAGATACTGATGGCTTTCAATCTAGTAGTTTAATGACTGCTTGAGAGGAAGTTTTCCTTATGCCGCGAGTCGAATAGAATGGGCAATCATTTGTAAATGGCTATGCGGGAGTTTAGAGCTTAGCCAGTAGCTTCGGGTACAAATGGTTTAGGAGGGAGAAATAATTGACCAGGAAATGGTCTCCTAAGGTATGCAGAAGAACAAATGTTGAAGTCTTCTCTTTCAAGATGGATATTCTGTCTGCCGTTGGAATTGTCCCGAATTTCGAGAGAGAAATGTTATCTCTCGTATTGGCTGGTCTTACCTTCTGCCAGTCAAGAGGAATGAGAAAAAAAAAAGAGACGTCGCACGTGTTTAGCGCTGCCTTTTAAGGTGCCCAGTGAGGTGTGCCCAGGCAGAATAGCATGGGTCGTTCTAATTGGATGAAATGTATAATTTCAAAATTCCAATGGCAAAACAATTCCCACACTAAATAATGGTTTGCAATTCTTTCTGCAACAAGGGAGCTCATGCTGTTAGTCCACCTCAATGATGACAATTTTCTTTGATGCATCTGGAATAGTATGTGTAGAAATCCTTCACAGGTATGAGATGCCATTCTCTGTGAGTTAGCATGAGTTATTTCTTTGATGCTTCTGGAATAGTATGTGTAGAAATCCTTCACAGGTATGAGATGCTATTCTCTGTGAGTTAGCATCAACAACTCTCCAAGATTATGTGGAATCTTTAACTCATGCCCAATCTACATTTGCTCAATCTTAGTCAAGGCTCTGAACAATCCACTCTTCAATACAGTGACTCCTTTATGCTAAAAAAATATCACCTTTTTCCAAGTCTAATATCAGATGGTCTTTACTGAAACCTTTGTTCTAAGTCATTACAACTGCTATATCTATTGTTAACCTTAACAGGTGAAGTTGTATGTATGTGTATTAATGAACAAAAGTGATAAAAAAATTTAAAAAATTTTTAAAAACAGGAATATTTCCACATTATTTCTTCATTCTCAACTAATTTTGACCTTACATCATCACCAGGAAGAGTTTTCATAAAGAAAACTTTCGTGGGTTTTTTAATGTTTTTACAAAGTTTTAAAATGTTGATATGCTATAAAAAAACTAACAAAAAAGAAAAATGAACAGGTAACAATTGCATACCTATTTGTTGATCCAAGGTCAAGTCATGCGAAAGATTCAAAAAGTGATACTTGATATCTCCTTGCTCAACACTCAGGATTATAAGATACAATCAAGTGTAGAATAGAGCAATCCAGGGAAGGGAGTAGTGCCCTCACTACACCTCGGTGTAGTAGCTATTGAAAAGGAGCCTTCAAGTTGCTTTCCACTACAGTCGCCAACTTATATATATATTAGTAAAATAACTGAAAAACATTAAAACAATACTATTATGATGTATAACATTAAAAACAATTCATATCAAATTATATATAACAAGTGCACATTTATACATGTCTGAAAAACTGAATCAACAAATGAAATTTATTCAAATCATAATTACTTCTGAATTATAATTAATGTTGGTTGCTGAAAACAACAAAAATAAGACAAGTAAAATTCTTTTAACTGAATAGCATTAAAAAGGTAATAACTTCAAGACTAAATTAATTTCTAATCAAATTAGCAACTTAATCAAGCAAATTCTACATTCACTCACCCTCGTTTTTTTATAGTTATCTCTCTCAAAAAACTACAACTATCAAAATGGTAATTATAGAATAATCCAGCTTATTTGAAATTATATATTTAAGCTGTTGATAAATCTCTCATACTTAAAAAGATTTATATAAGATTAACTTAACTGTTATGATTTGAAACTGCACCAAAAGGGCATCAGACCAGCACCATAATTTATAGACAAGATGAACACTTGTAAACACACATGACAAAACAGATTCTAATTTCTACCATGTGCTGCTTTTAAAAACTTTGATTAGATGTTTCTATGTTATTTGAATGTGTCATAATTCCATCCACCCAATCAAATTCCTTTTATAATCCACAACTTCACTTAATCAATTTGATATTTTCTAATTCTTAGACATAAAATCTGAGAATCACATTAATTTCTTTTTCTTTCAAATTAGTTTGTTCCAATACAATCATTTTTTGTAATGATAAACTTTGAAGATTCAGTAAAAAAAAAATTTAAAAAATTTAAATACATCTTCAGCTTCTAAAGTAACCAGACTTTAATTTCTTTTTTTCTTAATCATACCAACAAACTTCCTTTTTTTTTACTCATAATTAGTTTCAACTTTACAGTAAGTTGAAAATGTTAATTGCTCTTCAATTGCAGGTTTCTTTTTTTGTAAAACGTTTGAGAGAATAGTCAGCAAATTTTGTTTTAAGTTAATGATTATATATTTGTACATGTCCTGAAGAATGATAGGTTTCATCAGGTGCTTCCAACCCAAGATATGTTACATGAACAACACCCCCAAAACCAAACCAGGTTATAGGATAAATCAAAGAAAGTTATGTATAAACTAAATTCATTGTCATTTTTTTTTAATTCTCTGATCAAGTAACTTTCTTTTTTTTTTAATAATGCATTTCTTAAATAAAAAATATCTAAAATAATTTTTTTTTTTTTTTGGCCTGTGCATGTATTTTTGGCTTCAGAATGAGCATATAAATGAACTTTTAATCATGTAATAAATTTTTCAATTAAAAATTTAGTTTTAACATTTAAAAAAAACCTGAATTTTCATTGCTTTTAAGATTTTTTTCTTAAAGTTTCTTGAAAAAAAAAGATTTGACTTAATTCAAACATTAATGAATTTTAATTTTTTTAAAAAAAGTCTGCCAATTTAAGTTGTTTTGAATTCTAAATAATTCAAATATTACGAAAACTTTTGTATGGAACAGACAACAGAAATTATAGAACAGATACAATCATTTTTGATGGGTTTTATACGATTTTTTATATAAATTTCTATAAATAGAATATGACTTGATAGGGCTTGATTTGGTTTGGTTTCATGGCATTTCGACCATTGTTGATTATTTAATGCCAAATCCTGTTTTTACATATAAAATATGATTTGTAAACTATTTGTAGATACACACAGTTAAGGATCAGACAGTTCTATTTTTTACAATTCAATTTAGCATAAGTCAACAAAATTAAATGGTTCCAAGTATTGCTATGTATCACTAACAATTCAATTAAACATCAGTCATTTGTTTACATACAAATGATCAAATAGTTCTATTTCTAACAATTTAAGTCAGCATAACTCTTATAACTAACCATGTGGGATTCATATTGCACCAAAAAGAATGCTTAAATAATGACATTGAGCTTAATGGAAGATGGTGGCCATTAAGCAAGTCTTTAGACAAAAATAATGAAAATTATGGTCAGAAGAAACTCATATTAAAAATTTTATAAAGCTGGTTTAGGAAAAAAAATCTCAATATCTACAAGAGAAATACCACAAGACAAAAAAAATACCTGAAAGAACTTCAGAAAGACTGTAGATAAAACTGTACAATAATTTACCAAAGTTGGGGTGCATTAAATTTGAATTAGATCACACAGCTTTAGATGATTTAAAAAACTTCAGTACAAGCCAAATATACATGCATGTTTGAGAATGCCCTCAAAAACTTAGAAAAACTGTCCATTGATTTGATAGATTTTTCTTTATTGGCTGCAAGTAATGAATCTTGATACTCAAATTTTCTACCATTATCTTTTTCATAGAATTGTGCTTATTGGACATAAACTATTCAGACATATCTAAGTCTATTGATTATATATATAGTTTGACTTAAACATTTTAATGTTTTGGTTTTACAAAATGTTGGTTGCATTTCATTTAGTTTTCTTATGAAATTTTTATTTTAATTTTACTTAAAAATATTCAAGATAGGTTGACATACAATTAAAAAACAACCACTCTAAAGTGGTTTTATGCCGAGAAGTTAGGGAATTGTATTCATATTTTTGTGAAGTAGTCTTTTAAAAGGATTTTTTTCAAAGTCCCATGAAATGCAAATAATTTTTTAACTGATCCATCTGAGCCACAGATAGGATCCTAGCTCTGGATCAGAGTGAAAGGGTACTCCACTCTCCAGAACAAAGATTTCAGAGTTCCAAAACTTCCAGAATACAGAATTAACTACAAACATTATGGTGAATATTTTGATTTTTTTCTTGTTAGTATCATTCTGTTTTTAATTAGTGGAAAATTAACAGTTAACCACCACCCCCCTGATTGTATACAAGAAAGGCTTTTAAATGAAGCAACTTTAACAGTCCCTAACCCACAAATACCATGAAAAAATTGTCATATTATATATATATATATATATATATATATATATATATATATATAACAAATCCCCAGTACTAGTCAGTGGCAGTCTCAGAAGACAGAAACCAATTATCACAACTGTAATTAAGTTTTATCCTCAAAGGAGTTTCATAACTGACATGCAAGTAAGCATTTAAGAACACTAAAATATTTACTAACACTGTACACATACAAAAACTAATACTGTCACAACACATCTTTTGTAAACTATTTCTCATTGCTCAAAATATTACATAAAGACTTTCAACTCAACCTCCTATTATTGGTTTTATTGTTTGATAAATTTTATTTATAATTCATTTCAACATTAACCTCTTTATCAATGCTACATGGAAGACTCCTCTGCTACAATATAAAACATTTTGTTAAAAACTCACTACACATAATTCACTATGATATTCGCACAACTCTCGTGACACCAAAACATTGAGGGAATATCATCACTCACCTAAAATGAAAAAAAAATAAATAAATTGAAAAATAAATTTGTTTGCATCAACGTTTCAAAACAATAGCTCTTCTCAAAATTAGAAAATTCCATCGCATTCTATTCAAATTTTATTGAAAAAAATATTTGCAAATAAGTTAGAAAAACTTCAATTTTATATGCCAACATCTAACTTTCTTGTTCATCTAAAATCTTTCCTTTTGAGTTAGAGGCAATATTTAGTTTTGAGTTAATTGCAAGAAAATTCTTTTAGAAAAAATACAAAGAAAAAAAAATTAAATCTTTTCGCATGCATAGCACACATTCACATCAAAGCTAAACCTGTCAAGGAAAAAATAAATAAAACATTGCTAATTTGCTATCTTAGCTCCCTGAAACAATATAAAGAAATTTGCAATCCAAAAAATTCTGTTAAAATATTCTTCAGAGTCTGAGAGTGTAGAAAGAAAGTTGTATGAATAAAATAGAAAAAAAAAAAAAAAAAAATCAACATAATTTTACAAGCTTAAATAGAAATTAGAATTTTTAAATTGGAGGACAAAGTTTATCAGATTTTAATGTTTTTACTGTTTAGAGTCAATAATGTTACAAAGAGGTTTCCAGAAAAAGAAAACTTGAACTAAATTTTAAATATCTATTTAGAGTTTTAGGTTGATTGATACTAGGTAGGATATTTAGCCAAGTTCCAATTCACCGATGCCCAACAGTAGCATATCCTTAATATGCTAACACTGAATAGATAAAAGTGCATGAAAAGCTCATTTACATATGCAGAAACATTTAATGTATGCATAATAAACATACAAGTATTGAAAATATGCAAACATGTTTCAACTACCGTTGTTCTATGATCAAGCAGTATGCAAAAGGGGTACACAAAAACGAAAAAGGCTTACTTGACATAGATAGCATGCTGGCTTTACTGTGCAAAGAACAGAGATATAAGATGTCTTTACCATTCAAACAGAGGTAAAGAAAACCAAAATTGATTTTGTTACATGTGACGAAATAAACACTTCATTATTCAAGGGTGACAACTCTCCATTAACTCTTACAATAGCTATCATTGCAAAATTTTATCAAAAATTATTCTTATATATTAACAACTTCATTGCTTCTTTGAGATCAAACTCCGCCTCCTTCGAAAACTAGAAGTAAATAGGTCTAGCTAAAAAGTCTCAATTTATCATTCGTTAACTAAATAAATTGTTTCATACGATTCTAATTAGATTCACCCGATCAGTTGTCAGCCATTGTTTTTTGTTTTTATTTAAAGATCAGAATGTGGGCGTGAATGGGTATGTATGAGAGACTGTGCAAAGGAAAAATAGTAAGAGCATGAATTTGTGCGAAAAGTATTCAAGTAGTAAGGAATTTAAAGTAGGCTGGAAACATTAACTAGAAGTAAAAACATTGGAAGAAACACTAGTAAGAGTAGTAACATTTATTTCACCCCTGCCCCCGCCCAAAAGAAGATAGTTATTTCAGCAGAAATCTACAGTCAGAGGGTTTTAAAGCATAGAAAGAAAAATGGACGAACATATCAGAAAAGTGGTGCAACTCAGATTTGTCATGAAGTAGGTGAGGAAGGGGAAAAGAACTTATAGTGGTTCGGGAAATTGTTAATTTCTCTAACACTATATTTTTTAGGCAACACAAATGAATGACGAAAGTTTTCTTTAACACAAAGAAAGTTTTTATTTGCAGCTTTGAACATGGTTTGCTTTTAGTGTTGCAATACTCGTAGAGTTTAGGTTTGTTAGTGTTGGAGAAGAAATGGCGTGGCGGGATGTTGATATGGCAAAGTGTGTTGCTGGACGTGTGAGGGATTGTGTTTAGAGTCACCGTGTAGTTTTGTGTGTCTGGTATTTTTTTGGGGGGGAGAGTCTGCGTTATCTCCATTAATGTGGACCAGAGATGAAAAGGGAGCTAGTGTGTCGAGAGCGGAGTTACGCTCGGATCGACACAGCCAATTTTTGGGGTGACACAAAGTTGGGCCTGTGCGAGGCATGTTGTATGTTTCTAATTTATGTTCAACTGGGATTCCTCGGAAAGAATCCATAAATTAGATGGTTCCCTCGTTGAGTGTCTATGTTGCTGCTGCTGGTGTTGCTATGCTAAAAAGCATCGCCAAGCAGGGACGGCCAAACGAACGTCTGTTCTGGTCGCCGTCTCAAGCCAAAAGAGACTGGGTTTGGCCGCTCACCCGTTTTGCTAACCGGAAATGAAGGTCCGGGCTGAATAGGATAAGTCATCCTGATTGGGTGAAATTGAGTGTTGAAATAAATTGAGCGCCAAACCAAAATACGAGATTTTCCTCTTCTCTACAAACTCTTCCTATTGGCTAGAGATAAAAGTTGGAATTTTGCCGGAAAGAAAAAAATCCACAAGTACTACAAGATTAAGGAGCTGGCTTAGTACTTCCAGACCCAAGTTAGGGTTACTGCAGGAGCCAATATGTTTAATGACCCAAAATTGGCAATGAAGGCAGGACATCACTGAAGAGCTCCTATGAGCACCTAAAATGTATTTATGGAGAGAGATCAAACTATGGTACATTGATTCTTTCTGACTTGATCTTTTAATCAAAATATGCAAATCAAACCTGAAAAGATTGTTACCTTAGTAATAAAATCTTGTTTTTTTTAATGATGTTAAAACTGATATAACATACAACATAACCTATTTTGTTTTGTTTTTACAAGATTTAAAACATGTCAAAGTGCAAGAAAAAACCTACCTCTTAATTGCATGAAATCATAAAAGAATATCTGTATCATGTTGAAATTCACTTTAGTCAGTAATAACAGTGGGACCAGAGGTTATCTGCCCGAAACCATTTTTTGTAGGGGTGAGTTACCTGCCCTTAGACTTTTGTTTTGTTAGTTATTGTTGTTATAAAATAAATGAAACACCTCGTGTGTTGATAGCAGTCCTGATGTGTTGCTTCGTTATTTGACTGGAAGTTATCTCATGTCTAAATGACTAACTGCACTTGTCAGAAAGAAAAAGGTATGTCTCCTTTAATTTTAAGGGTTTAAGTCAACAAATTCCCGACATATCAGTGCATAATATCTGCAGAGGAGGTGGGTACTGCCAAGTAACCTTGTAGGGAACGAATAAATAAATAATTGAATTTTGAAAAATGAATAAATAGATAAAAAGAAAACTATTAAATTTGAAGAAACTCCCAGAGGTCTCTAACGGAAAAGGAGGTGACGCATGCGTAAAAGAAAAAGGCATTCCTCTTGAAAAAGGAGACCATATTATCTTTCTCTCTCAGGCAGTGTCCGTCTAACCAACAACACCATTTTGCTGTCTGGTGTTTTGGGCACCACGCCTTCTGTCTTGGGACGTAGCGTCGGATAGTCCCTTCACCCAGTAAATAAAGGAAATTATGGAAGAAATGTTTTCGTCTCTTATCTAAATATGGAGTCAGATATCTACGGCAACACAGCCTTGCCCTTAGCCCCTAACCTCCAAAACCTTCACACCTCACAACCTTCAGTATTCTGAAAGATGCAAAATAGATCATTGGATTTGTATTATCTTGAGCATTTGTATTAAAATTCCGATAAACATGAGTATTTCAGTATCTGCTGGATCCACCTTCTGGAAACCTTGAGAAAAGTGACACACTGGATCTTTTAACTTGAAATGTAACAAAAATCCAAAAACGAGGACTATACTTCAGTCAAAGATAAAAGGCCTTCCTTATCTCCTGAAAGCAATATCAACATATACATAACTAAAGCATAGACTACCATTGAAAGGATTATGACAACATGGAAATCTGATCTGATAAAACGGTATGGGTTTATGGCAAATTACACATTGTTAGTTATTTAATGCCAAATCCTGTATTTATATATATTAAATATATGTAAACAAAATTTGTAGATACAGTTAACGATCAGACAGTTCTATATTTTACAATTCAATTTAGCATAAGTCATCTAAGTTAAATGGTTCCCATTATTACTATGTATCGCTAACAATTCAATTAAACATCAGTCATTTGTTTACACCATTAAATAATCAAACAATTCTATTTCAAACAATTCAATTTAGTATAAGTCATTTGTTTGCACACAGATTAGACGTTAAACAGTTCTATTTGACCGATGGATAGAACCCTATCAGCTGCTCCCACTCTAGGCCAGAGTGGACCAGGGAGCATTAGCAATGAAGGGGGTACTCTGCACTTTTCAAATCTCCAGCATTACTGGAGTCTCACCATCAGATTGTTTGTTATATTCAGGACACTCATTGGGAGGAGGGAGTCTTACCCCTCTGCAGAGATGCAGTTGGGGTATTCTACAGCCTCAGCTAACTGGGCCACTGATAAAATAGGAATTCTTCCTAGTTGTCGCTATGACTGTACTACTGTATGGTTGCACCTCTTGAACTAACAAATCAAGACTGGTTATTTTTCTAGTGTCGTGATCTACATGGTAAAGGAATTGTCCTATATCTTCTGCCCAAGCACTTTCGACCATACTTTTGGTTGTCATCAAGGATAGTGTAGTTTTCAGTTGACTTGAGTTTTTACTGTTTTAATGATTTTTAGCGTTTTGTTTTGAAGTTGTCGGTTGGTGATTTTAGTTATCAAAAATATTTAATGTTGGTGCCTGTGTTAAATGCTATTTAATTTATGTTTAGTTTGTTTATTTTTATGCATATTGCTTCTAGGATTTGTAATTGTTTTTTGTTTTTCTTATAATTATTGTATTATCTGTGAGAATCTTCCTCCTTCTGAAGATGTAAGTTGGTTAGTGCTATTGTTTTATAATTGAATGTTGTTTTATGTCACTATTTTCAGAACGGTGATAAGACGAGATAACGTTGTGGTTGTATTGCCAATGTAAGAATTATTTTTGTTTTTCGGGAGGCACTCTCGAAATGGACATATAAATTTATAAACTACATTGGTTTGAGAATTAATTTTTATTTAATGCGGACTTTTTGTCCTCATCTTGGTAGTTTTTGTGTTGTTTCTTCTTCCACTACGTTTCGGCCAAAAAGTCCGCAATAAATAAAAATTAATTCTCAGATTAAGAAGCCTCATCTCAAAATGATTCCAATTAAAGACAAGTACATTGGTTTGGTTTAGGTGTATTTTAGCGGATTTGGTGTTATTCTTTACGATTAGGTTTTAAATTTAGTAGAGTAGATAAGTTGGGGTTTTTTTTTGGGGGGGGGTTTGATAGGTTTAATGCGTCTTCTTATGATGTTGATTATTGCTTGTTCGTCTAATTAGTAGTAATAGTGCATTTGATTTCTGTTATATAGATTAATTCTGTTTGTGTTACTGTTGGTAGTGTTATATTTGTGAATATTTTAAAGATATAGTTTTATTTGTTGATCAACTAGTTTAGGAAAACTTTTTATTATCAAGGGTTTGTTTTGTATTGTAAAATATTGTCTTAGATGAGATGTAAAATGCTCTATGAATTAAGTTTTTTTATAATTGCTATTCTATATTTTGGGGGACATTCAGTGTGGTAGTTAAGTAGGGTGGAATTGTCGTTGGTAGGCTTTTTAACCAACTTACATCTTCCGATGTAAGGAAGATTATTACTGATAATACGATAATTATTTATAAAAAACAAAAACGATTACAAATCCTAGAAGCAATATGCATTAAAAAAATAAGACAAAACAACTGTTCCATCATCTTTAACAAATCTTGTTTGAATATATGTATGATTCGTAAACAATTTGTTCATACATTTTTTTTTATTGTGCCTGAGCTTATAGGATTTATACCCCTATATTCTAAAATGGCCGTGATACCACTTGTTCCCGAAACAAAGATGGTGGACGTCGGTTAACTAGTCTGTCTCAGGAACCTATTGGTTAGGAAAGTCACAAGATTTGTGCTCACAACTACGTCCGCAACTTTGATTTTGTTCCGTGCATTTGGAGCCGACTGCATGACAAGGATTGCCTATATATACTCTCGTCTTCCAAGAACTCATTCCAGAGACAGCACACACACTCCCTCTCTCACACATTTCGACTTCCAGAAACAGCCTGACCTTGCCAGTTTGTAAGACAATTCAATACGCTTAACATGGGTGCGTATACATTCTGCAACCTTTTTCTTTCTTGTTCTGCCTCTTCAATTAGACTTGTTCCAGCCTCGAACACAGCCTCAGAAATTTCGTCAAACTCCGAAAGAGACAAACAACCAACATGGGAGAAGACACGTTCCTCCAAGAATACATTGCTGTATTTTTGTATATCGATACCTCGCATGAAATATTTAGTCCATATACCTTTTATAGTCTACATGACACTTTCAATATTTTGTCTTTTTCCATAATATCCGTGTTAGTTACATACATACATAAACAGAGGAATATTGAACAGACTATATTAGAATATTTGTAATGTTTCCTTTTCATGTATTTGTTGATATATAAACTTAATTTTATTTGTACTGCTTTGTTTTGAATGTTATTTTGTCCGTGTCGTTTTACTTCGTTTGCTTTTCAATAATAAACCAACATAATTTGTGGGGAACAAACAATCAACCCAAACATACCACCACAAAATGGGGGGCCAAAAATATTCACCAAACAACAGTACCCCCATAAGCTCATCCTTTTTTACCTAATTAAATGGTTTCAAGTATTGCTATTTCATCATGAAATATCAGTCTTTTGTTTGCACACCTTGAAATTGTTAAAAATATTGCTATATAACATTAATTATTCTATTCAACATTATTCATTCAATTGCACACAGTTCAATGGTTTCAAGTATTGCTATGTATCACAAAAAATTCAATTAAACACCAGTTATTTGTTTACACATAGTCAAATAATCAAGCAGTCCAATTCCTAACAATTCAATTTTATCTTCATTATATTGAGAATTCGGATAATCAAAAAATTGTCAGCATGAACACGGAGCAAGAAAGTTATCATTTAATTGTAAATTGGACAAGAAATTACTGTATTTTCTCAGAGCCTAATAAGTGTTTTGTTCCAATAAAAAAAACTGCTATAGCATGCATTCAAACATTCTAAGAATTTTTGTAATTTATTTTGTATCAGAATTATAATTATTAAACATGTTTACTTGAGGCACAAGGCCAGAAGTGTGAAGCACACTCAGCTGAGGGAGTAGAATGTACCGACTGCATCTCTGCAGTGGGAGTAATACCCCCCTCCCCAACAAGAGTCCTGGATATGGTACTAAACAATCTGATGGTGAGGCTCCAGGAATTCTGGAGCATTGGGGAATGCAGAGTATCCCATCATTTCCAATGCTCCCACGTCCACTCTGGCCCAGAGTAGGAGGACCTGAAATGGTTCGATCAATGGGTCAAATAGAATTGTTTGACATTTAAACTGAGTGTAAACAAATGATTTATGCTTAATTGAATTGTTAGAAATAGAACTGTTTTATAATTTAACTACGTGTAAACTAATGACTGATGTTTAATTGAATTGTTAAGGATACATAGCAATACTTGGAACTATTTAACTTATGTTTACAAATTTTTATATATATGAACAGAATTTAGTATTAAATAAGCTGTAATGGTTGATATGCCATAAAATCAAAAAATGCAATGACAGGTTTTAATAAATTCAATTGAATTATGTTATGGAGCAATGATTAGCAAATTGCCTCAGACCATAACCATAATTGATTTAATCCTCACCGAGTGCCTCAATGTTTATGATTTTATGTCACTGGTTAGCAAATTAATTTTGGATCCCAACCATTATATGAGCATCTTCTGTCCGATCATCATTTCTTGCCTTTATCTTGTTTTCACGATCCCAATGTCATCCTATCTCTTCATTGATTGTTCTTCACAGATAAACAAGAGCACATCTTTTATGCTCATAATTTATTCACTTCATATATATTACTGAGACTGTAGACAATTCTGGAGTGCCTGGACCATTGTTGGAAAATTAGCTCCTGTCACTTTGTCTGGTATTGGTTAACTAATTTAAAGTAACTTCTAGGATTTTAGTCATCTCACTTCACAATACTCCAATAACAGCCTTAAAAGGTCATTATCTTTCAATTAAACATGATTGACTTACAGTATCTTTCCAGTCATTTTAGTGATTTTTTTCAAATTCTACAAGAAATGCCAAATAAAAGATTCAACTTTTGTGTGCTCCACATTCCTAGTTGGTTTCGGTTTCTTTGTTTAATGGCATATCAACCTTTGTAGGTTATTTAATGCCAAAGCCATTCTCCTAGAAGAACAGTACTGGTACTAGCTGGGAGGATAAGGGGTTCATACCTTTCCCAAGGGTATTTGCCCGAAAGTGGACGTAATAGCGCGACTGGAGTACGAACTCGCTTACTACGATTCCGCAGTCCATCGCTTTAACCATTATACCACGAGGACACCCCCATTCCTAGTTGGGTGCCAGACTAAGCAGTGAAAGATTTCAATGGAGAGCAATGATTAACAAGCATGTTTTAAAAGACGATAATTAAGTGAATACCCCATAATTTTACCCTTTTGTGAGACTAAGCTAAGTTTAATAATTATCACTAAATTTAAAAAGTTGACAGAGAGTAGGAGGGGACTGATCAAAGATGAAATGAAAACCAAAAGTTTCACACAAGTTGAGAAGCATTCACACTGAATTTGACATTAAGATTTTCTTGATCATTTCACATTCTAAGAATCAGTAGAGCCTAAAGTTTTTACTTTATCAACACATGAAATAAGACATTTCCCCCAGCATTATTTTTTACCTTGACATCTACAGATTTCATCTAGGAATCAATAAACAATCAGTTGCTTCAAATGGCCTTCATATTAACAATCACAATACACTGCCAGTTTCTCATTTGTTGTTTAAATCTCCACAATCACCAATGTTCCAACAAGTCTTAGCCATGAGAAAATTACAAGAGAGATTTGAGATTCATATAAATGCTAAATTACTTTATGTCGGGGGGGGGGGCACTGGTAAAGTTTATGATCTTATAACTTTTCTTTAGCTAATTTTGCTTGCTTTATCTTGGGAACAACTGAGACCCACAGAAAATGAAAAAATATTTCCATTTACCCAATCTCACATGAATAACATTAAAATTAAAGACATTTTTACGGTTGATCTTTTTTAAATAGTCATTAAAATGAGGTTAGATTTGACTTAAAAATCTACACAATATTTTAATTGATCAATTATAGCATTTCATATTACAATATTTATGACATGGTAACATCAGTAAAAGATTAATAAAACATTATATTGATGAGACAGATGATCTCGCCCTTTTTGCAAATACACCAGCTCAAACTGAATTTCTGCTGCATAAAATGGAACATGCAGCAAGTGGCATCAGTCTCTATATGAACTCAGATGAAACAGAGTGGGCAGTATTTTAATCAAGATGGTGACTTTTCATTAAATGGTAAGCTTCTGAAATTTGTTGACTAGTTCATATACCTTGGTAGCTATATCTCATTTACTGTAAGAAATGTCAAAATACACATAGGTAAGGCATTCACTGCTTTTGACTGGTTAACAACCATATTGAAATTTTATATAATAAAATAAAACAAGAATTCTTCCAAGCTGTAGTTGTGTCAGTAGCTTGGTATGACTGCACCACTTGGACTTTAACAAAACACAAAGTAAAAGCTTGATGGGAACTGCACAAAGATGCTTCATGCTATTTTGAACAAATCCTAGAAGCAGTACCCTTCAAAACAGCAACTGCATGGCCATTTACCTCCCAAACCATCCAAATAAGACATGCCAGAGAAGTAAGGATGAATGCCTACACAAGGACACAGCAATGAAGGCCAACCAGCAAAAACTTTCATTACTGTGCATATACAAGATGTCACATAGAGGTTGGTTGGTTGATTGGTTTTTATGGTATATCAACCTTTGTGAGTTATTTAATGCCAAATCCATTTTTATGCAAATAGTTCTATTTCAAACAGTTCAGTTTAGCATGAGTATACAGTTTATCAAAAACACTTCTATTTCAAGCTATTCAGTTTAGTCAAACAGTTCTAATTCAAACAATTCAGTTTAGCATAAGTATGCAGTTAGTTCTATTTAATCCATAGATAGGGCCCTGTCAGGTGCTACCATTCCAGACCGGAGTGGACCTGGGAGCAATAACAATGAAAGGTTGCTCCACATTCCCCAAAGCCCCAGCATCACTAGAACCTCACCACCAGATTGTTTAGTGTCATATCCAGGACACTAAATTGGGGGATGGTCTTACCCCACTGCAGAGGTGCAGTCTGTGTATTCTACAGCCCCAGCCAACTGGGCAAGTCATATAGAGGACTTGCCAAGAGTGACAACTGATAGTTACAGAGGGCAAGAGAGAGCCCAGAGAATCTGAGCTTTCAGCTTGCCTTAATAATACTGACACAAGGAAGTAAAGACAAAGAGAAACCAACTACCAGGAATCTTTTACTGCCTGCTGAGTGGCAAGATTGGAAGAAATAAGAAATGACAATAGAATTGACAAATGGGGACAAAATATATATACAAAAAAAAAAAACAAGATGTTTCTCTTTTCTTGGTTTTCTGCCATATCAACCATTGTTGGTAATTTAATGTCAAATCCTATTTTTACATATATATCAAAAATATGATTTGTAAACATTTTTTTAGATATGGACAGTTAAAGAATCAAACTTCTTTTTCTAACAATTAAATTTAGCATAAGTCAACAAATTTAAATGATTCCAAGTATTGCTATGTATCACTAACAATTCAAGTAAACATCAGTCATTTGTTTACACACATTCAGATAATCAAACAGTTCTATTTCTAATAATTCAGTTTAGTATAAATCATTGTTTGCTCACAGATTAGATGTCAAACAGTTCTATTTGACCCATAGATAGAACCCTATTAGGTGCAACCACTCCAGGCCAGAGTGGACCTGGGAGTGATGGCAATGAAGAGGTACTCCACATTCTCTAAAGCTCCAGTATTGCTGCAACCTCTCCATCAGATTGTTTAGTGCCATATCCAGGACACTCATGGAGGGAGGTTTTATCATGCTGCACAGATGCAATCAACGTATTTTACAGCCCCAGCCGACTGGACAGGCACATTTTCTAATAAAGCGTATTTTGCTTAAAGACTGGATTTCTCATGTTCTCTGACAGTCTGGATTTTTGATTTTAGAAATTTATTAAATTTCATAAAATTTGTTCATTACTACATTTGAAATAACACTTTATCAAGTCTCCAATTTAGTATCATGGCTAAGACAACTCAGCATTCCCCCAAAACTCCAGCGTCCGATTGTTTAGTATCATATCCCGGACACTCGTGGAGGTGGGGTCTTACCTCTCTGCAGAGATGCAGTCAGTGTATTCTACAGACCCAGATAACTGGGCGGTTTTCTTTTCTTCAGAAAGAGGACATAAAAAGAACTCAAGTTGTTGAATGTCTGTTCAATAACTGAGTTCTCAGTAAGTGTTCAAGAATAAACTTATGGGCTACCCTTCATGTGTGTGACGTGAAGTGGCTTTGTCTCAAAGGGATATTTTCTTAATGTTATCCATTGAAGCAAGCAAAAAAAAACTGTATAGAGGGACTACAAGAGGGACTACAAGAAAGGAAACTGGCCAAATGTACAATATGGAGATGTTATTAATGTTTTTGGTAGAATCAAAAAAGTATCAGCAGCTTTAATCTGTGTCACCTTCTAATTGGAAAAAAAAAAAGACTTCAGTCTTTGCCATGCAATTGTTCACTATGACTGCAACAGTAAAACTTTGAATGGCCAACAGAGTTATTTTTTACCATAATAAAGAGTTATGAATCATGAGATTTGACTTAGAGTGTAATTTATATTACTCATGTGGTTATGATTAGTTTTTTTTAATATCTTAGTTACACAGCAATTTTATGATACTCCCAATTTAGTTTATATATGTGTGAGTATAATATGAATCTAGAAGGGTGTAGACTGTCAACAGCACTTGATGCCTGTCAGTTTTTGATCAATGCAATCATCAGACAATGACTGAATAGGGGAGAAACTGACAGTTAACAAATACTGTTGACTATACACTATCCTAACTTAGATGTACAAGGTGATTGAAACATAACTCAATATTTTAAGATACTGATGATTATAATTTTTACAAGGCTCTATCACCAATATTGAGCACTCATTTATGAATCTACTAAATATATATATTTTAATACATATTCTACAATTCTGAGGATATGAAAAAAAAAAGATACAATTTGGATATGAAAAATATTACACAAACTGATATCTGGGGAAAAAAATTCCATAAAAAATAAAAAGAAAAAAAAACTAAAAACATACATTGTGTGTCCTTGAAAACAATTTCTTGGCAAAAATTTTTTTTTTAAGCTTTGTACAATTATTTTCTAAATCTGATCTTCAAACAATGAGAATAAAGAACAAACTTTGCTCTAAAAATTAATTCTATGTTCTAATGGCCCTAAATCAACAGTTAACTTAAACACAAGCAGACATAGAAAATAATTTTCAAAAAATTCTAACACAACTTAAAACAAGCATCTTTTTGACTGGCTAAAAGAAGCACTACATTCCCACCCACCTTTTAAGGCTTTGCAGATATGAGAGATGGCAAAACATCAGAAATATCTCAGAAAAAAAATTGGCTTGTCAGTTACAAGACTAAACTTGTCAATAAAGTAAAATTGGGTTGTTCTAGTTGATGTAGTAAAAATGAGAAAAGAGAGCAGACAAAGCTTTTAAACAGCAGGAAGTAGACGATAGATAGCTTTTCAAAATCACAATCCCTTTCAAAAAGATGGTAGCCCCTCTACAGGCATGAACCAATCAATATGGTATTTTATCAGTGACATCAATTTATTCTGACACCATTCTGTCTTACCATGTTAAAAAATAGATAAATACTGTTTGACAAGATCATAATGATATGTTGAAGATGCAAGTGTTGTCTTAAGTAGGGATGTCTTGCATCTTTGAAAGGGGGAACAAGAAATAATATAAGAAATCTGATTTGTTATTTCAAAATGTTTTATTAAGTATTCTTTTTTCACATTTGGTTTATGTTCTGATTTTTTTTTCATACATCCAATATGATGGGTGATGAAAAGTTCTCAGTACAACCAAAAAAGAATTTTTTTCTTAATTTAGCTAAAAGATGTCATTTAAAAACTGAAAATAATTTGATGACTGAATGATTTAGAAGTTATGTGAATAAAAATTGTCAAAAACATGCTGGAAACTTTTGCATTGATCTAATAAAATCTAACTGCTTTTTGAAAGAACTTTTATTCAGACAGACTCCTCTGTTGACATGAGTGGGAGGTACAAACTTTACCCAAGATTAAAAATATAAATCCTGACCAGCCCTGTAAACCAAACTTAAGCCAACACTTCATCCATAAATACTTTAGATTCCAATTGTGCAGTTCCATCTACAAAGAACCAATAATTGAATTAATAACTAAAATGATGCAGACAAAAACAGTTGCAAAAGTGCAGGATTTGATACATTAAATCCCAAATGGGACTTCTGTCTCCGCTAGGATTTGTGCAAAATTTGACTGACTTATTACATTTGCTTATTATTTGATTTTGGTGTCCACAAAGGTGACAGATAATGGATGTTATATTGGCTCAGTTTAGTCAGGCATAACTGTATTGTGTATGGGCTTCAACAGAAGAGTTGGGTATATTTGGATGCTGAAGATGTGCTTGTGGAAGTATGTATTAACAGCTAAAAATGTTTGTCAATATCAACAAGCAAATGCCCTTTTTCTTCACAGTTTTGTGATTTCTGCCAGGTTTCAATAGGCAGTATTTGAGTATATAAAAAGAACCCAAGGTTTCAAATGCTGATTTTCATGGAACATCAGCCTTTTTTATTTAAAAGATTAGTGTTATGTAAGCTTCCTTATTTCTCTATTCAGCCTGGTACAGCAAAAAAGAAAAATTTATATTTCTAATTTTGGTTCTCAAGTTGGAACCATGCTTTCAGCATGATTTGACCATAAGCATTAAGTACATGGTAGTATGATTACATGATAAGACCATCTATAAAAAAGTGACCAACTAGCCATGGTGGTCAGTCAAGAGTAGTACAGAGGAAGTACCAGGAAATACCACACTGTCATCACTATGGACGTTAATCTTCACTCAGATCATATCACCTATTCATTTGATCAGGACACCTCGGATGGTGTAAAGGTTAGCAAGCTAGACTAGCAAACCTTTATGAGTGATTTTGAGTCTCACTAAGTGCTCCATTTATACGGCCTTGTGCCACATCTAAAACCTATTCATTTGATCAGGGCACCTTGGATGGAGAAAAGGTTAGCAAGCTAAACTTACAAACCTTTATAAGTGAGTTTGAGTCTCATTGGGTGCCCCATTCATACAGCCTTGTGCCACATCTAAAACCTATTCATTTGATCTGGTCATTTGACTGAAGTCCAATTCTTTTTCTTTATTCATCCACTTATTCTCATTCCAACAAAAAATAAAACTACAGATGTTCATGTTGTCATGTTATAATCCTAAATGACCTCAGACTTAAAAGTGAATGTTGAAAAAAAGTTTTTGATAAAAAAGGAAAAAGACTACTGACCTTTCTACAAGTTTTCAGAAAAAAGAAACTGAAAATTTTAGTCTCCCCACACGCACACAGAAAAATAGTTATAAAAGACATTTGCACTATATTATATAATGCATGATTTTTAAATTAAATTTGATATTCAAAAATTTATGTGAGAGTTAAGTTTTACAATATTTTGGTAACATGAGGCACAATTCAACAGCTGCAGATACTTTTGCCAAAGTTGTGAACCACACTGGATAACAAGATGTCAAGCTGACCAAATATTCTCTCAAAATAGTACTCACCAGATTTGCCTTTACTGCATGACCTCAGAATCCATGCTTTTAGGGCCTACCTGACCTTGCCTGATTATAAAGGTTCTTGAAAGCCAAGTCAAACTTCTTGAACCATCTGGTAATTATACCATGATCAACTTTGCCTTCACTTTTTCACAAATCTTTTTGGTTGTTTCTGCAGCATTACGGCCCAGTTCAAGCTTGTAAAACAAGTTCTTAAATTAGACAACAATGTACATTCAATTTGTGCAGCTTTCAAATCAGTGAAGATACAACATGTCTGTGCACCAACTACCACAATACTATCAACCACAGCCGTTGCCTTCCATGACTAACTCATGAGATATACACATAAATAAGCACATCAAAAAATATTGCAAAACTGAATCACCCTTGTGAATTGAATTACCATGACTAGAAAATCCGCCAAACACCTACGCACAACATACGGGAACACTGGACAGCTGTCTCGACCTTATTAGATCTCATCAGCAGTGTATACTGTAATCTCCACCACTGGAGATCGAATCAGCAACCACAGATTGCAGCTACCCTTCCGGGCCAGACTGGACCTTGGAGTGATGGCAATGAAGGGCTGGTTGGTTTGTTTGGCTGTTTGGTTTTTATGGCATATCAACCTTTGTTGGCCATTTAATGCCAAATCCATTTTTATACAAATAATCAGTTCGATTTCAAACAATTCAGTTTAGCATGAGTACAGTTTAATTGTCAAAAACATTTCTATTTCAAGCTATTCAGTTTAGTCAAACAATTCTAATTCAGCTAATTCAGTTTAGTATAAGTATAGATTTTGTTTATACACAGTTAAATGTCAAAACTGTTCGATATTAAACAATTTAGTTAAGTGTAAGTAGAGTCTCAATGTCAAAAACAGTTTAATTTCAAGCAATTCAGTTTAGCATAAGCACACAGTTTAAATGTAAGTACAGTTTAATTGTCAAAAACATTCCTATTTCAAGCTCTTCAGTTTAGTCAAACAACTCTAATTCAAACAATTCAGTATAGCATAAGTATGCAGTTAGTTCTATTTAACCCATAGATAGGGCCCTATCAGGTGCTACCATTCCGGGTCAGAGTGGAACGGAGAGCAATGGCAATGAAGGGGTACTCTGCGTTCCCCAAAGCTCCAGCATTACTGGAGCCTCATTATCAGATTGTTTAGTGTCATATCCAAAACACGCTTTGGGGGGAGTCTTACTCACCTGCAGAGATGCATTTGGTGTATTCTACACCCCCAACTGACAGGGCCATCAGACACTTGAGGAAAGCCTAAACCGAAAAAAATGTGACAAAAGATAGACAAGGAAATTAGTTCAAACTAATCTACATCAAATACATTTGTCAGATCCATTATATTTCACACACACACACACACACACACACACACACACATTTAGTGTAAGAGTTTTTGTTGTAGGAAAATGGAATCTGCAATCAGAGTTAAAATCTGGAACCAAGCTGCTTATGTTTGACTTCACACTAATACCCAAGGTAAAGGCATGAATCCATCTATTCTCCATACTGTTATGGGTAGATACAGCAAAGAATCAGAAGGTTTAAGAATGAAGCAGGGACCAAAATTAACCGCGCTAAGTTGTTAGGTTTGTACTTGGGCTCGTGGACAGACGTTCTGTGCAAGATACTCGGCGTCTGATTCGGTCCCGATCTCAAGCTGGAGAAAAATTGGTCGGAGGTATTGGAAAACGACGTAGCCGCAACTGACCTCTGATTACAAAGGAGGCCCTCCTTAGAAGGCAGGACCGAGGTGTGCGACTCGCGCATCTACCTCTTAGTACTTTCAGTACTTCCCCTCCCGTGTACCGTTCTAGTTAAACTCGAAAGGGTCCTGTTTAAGTTCGTCTGGGACAAACGGGCCCCTTTATTGCGTCGGAAGTTCTGTCACTTTCACTCGTACGAAAGCAGCCTAGGAGGACCGAATGTTGAGACGCGACGCCACACTTTGCGTCACTGATAGTTCTGTGTGTATCGAAATAGGGCCGTCACTGAACAGAACGGAACTGTTTTTCTGCTAACTCACCTGTTATGAGAGTTGTGATTTGGACGACGCGACAGAAGGAATTCCACAAAGGTGAGTCTTAAGTATTAGTGGCTTTTTCCGAACACCAAATCAAAATAAAAATCCTGTCATACAAAGACTTCTTTGGAATTTGGTATAAAGTGGGGGGAGTGAATGTTGCACGCTTGTGTCTCGTAAAGGGTATTAACCTTTTATTCTTTTTGGAAAGTACAGGTTAAGAATTTTTAGTTCTGGGAATACGATAACCCATCCCAGATATGGGAGACTAGATTTTTTGCTTTTATTTTGTTAGAACAGTTTAACTTAGCGAGAGTATGTTTGCTCATTGGCCCGATTTTTATTTCTTAGTCCATTTTTAACCCTTCCTACTCATGTAATATAACACTCAAGTTTCTTGGATGTGCAAGGGATAGTAATTCCCTCCCTTTGGCACCGTTTTCGAACTGGTGAACTAGATTTTCTGCCATGTTAATATTAGGCCTCATCATAGGCTAACTTTCCTCCTTTTAAACGGTATATATATTTTTTTTATTCAGTCATTTCATTTCGTTTGGGATATTTACTTCATTAAATACAATTCTTAAGCATCCTTCTCTCTTACATGTAGAAATTTTGTTAAGGAACTGGTGATCCTGTTTCACCGAATATCAGCAGCCCCTTGGGGTCACGTGGTATCCACTATAAAAATGAGCTCCAACTGGAGATTCGCCCTCTTTTTTCCACTCCCACCGCTGTTAGCAACAGGTCCATTCGTAGCAGCCCTTGACGGCAAACGTATTTGGTACCTTCCACCAGCCAGGAGCCAAGATCGACGAACGCACGTGCTGAGTTAAAAGGAACAGGACACACAGCTAAGTTCCAGCAGGCATTTTATCAGTAAACTTTACCTTACTACTTTATCTTACACCTTTACCTTATAACAATCTTACAACTAAACCTTACAAAACCCTACCACCTATCTGAACCTTGAACTCTTTTTTGAACTCTTACATATTCGTTGTTTGTTCCATTTGGTGTAAAACCCTGTTTATTGTTGTTGTTGTTGTTGTATATAAATTTTGTTACACTAAAAGGCGTTCGTCTCCTTTCTTCAAAAGCTGTCAACCATTTCCCTACTGCTGTTGAAGTACGGTTTATTCTTTTACAAAACGTAGGAATAAACTGGGCTTTTGGGGGCTTATAAAAATCCCCATATACAGTTATGTAAATATGGGATTAGGTTACTCATAGGACGATTGGCTTGTTTTGGTGACTGTAGCGTGAAAGATTTTCAGAATAGTTGTATCGTTATGGTGAATGGATTATTATAGTAGGTTTGGGGTTCGTAAACTGAAATAGTTAAGTTAGGATAGTGATGGTCAGCCTTCCTCCTTTGTTGTCCTTTTTGCCATATTTGTATATATTCATACCATAAATATTGAGCGATTTGTCACTGGTATAAGAGGTGAACATTTGAAAGAAAGAATAAATGCATCAACTCGAAAACAGTCTCCAGAAGAACTAATTGGCTACAGTCTCACCAGAGAAAAGGAAGAGGAGTCCGAATTGAATTATCGATGTGCACAGACATCATTTCAACCTGTGCAGATCTCCCACATTGGTTTAGCTGGACCTTTCTTCCTGCCAGAAGTATTGCACTTTCATAGCTTTAAAAGATGTGTAGCAGAAAGAACTTCGTATTTTTGTTTGGCGCATTAATTTGGCCGTTAGGGTCGACACATATTTTCACCCAATAAGGATGACTTATCCTATTCAGCCCGGACCATTTTTCCGAGCAGCGCCAAATTGGGGAAAGCTGCCAAACACCCTTCCTCAGAACTGTTCGAAAAGGACAGACTTCTTACTGTCCGCTCTCCTTTTAGCAGCAGCATCACGAAACCATGAGGAAGGCCATCTAATTTATGGACCTCTTGAGTCTATTCTTTTAGACCAAGGGTTCCCAGTTGAATATGAATTAGATGAATTCAATACGCCACACACAAGAACAAATTGAAGTCCCCTCCAGCTTTGGCTATGTCAACTGCGACGCAAAATCTCGCTCCGACAGCCAGCCACTACATCCCTGGGCAACATTTTCTGGAGACATTCACGCTTCTCTCCCCAAACGACCAGGACCACGCATTCATGGGCGACTACATCATTCCTGTCTTTAACCAGCAAATACGACCTTTGCTACACCTATGACGACCATACGTCACACACATTCAACAATGCCTTAACCTAACGATGCACATTTTTCTCAGGCATTTAGCTGCTAAAATGCCTTCTCAACTCTATAACAACTTCAATTCCTTCCTTCCTTCCTACGAGACTTGCAGCATAAACGTAAACCCTTTATTCCATGCTGCCATTAATACCAATCATAAAAACCTTACAGCATCTTCGTTCTTCTCTCTCCACTTATCTACCTTAAAACTTAGCGAGGAAAACACACGTAACAAATATATTTCTTCGCTAAAGATGTTTCCTAAATGAATGTTAGCAAAAAAAAAATTAAAATATGGTATGTGATAAGTAGTAATAAGTTAATTACAGATGCTTGGGTGCCTCGGTTGGTGTAATGGTTAGCAAGCTTGACTAACAAACCTTCACGGGTGAGTTCGAGTCTCATTGGGTATCCCTTTAATCCCTTTGCGTTATATCTCTGCAAAAAGCTTAGTAAATTACTAATTACGAATTCTTTTTAAATTCAGGTATCAGGAATTGTATGTCTTTGTATTATGATTTATTCTGACACTTGGCAATCAATGGAAAAATCCATCAGACTTGTTACCGTGTCGTGAATGAGAAATCCCTAAATGAACTAACCCAACCAAAAAGATAAGTCATGAGTTCAAAAATGGCTGGAACCAGTTGAGGTTTGAAAAATAAATTGAATCTACAACCTCCAGAAGCATTCAATTCCTGTAATCTTTCTATGTGGCCGACAAAGATTTTGAATTGCATCTACGTTGTATTTGGAAACTGAGCCAATTCAAATAAACATCCTTGTATATTGTATGGACAGAAAAAGAAAAAATTCTTACATCTTCTAAGGAAGACAAAAATGACTTCGAAACTAAAATTCGAAGCTCACCCAAGAACACCACGCACGAAAAGGCCATGTTTCACTTGAGAGCACAACGCCCCGGAAAACTTGTCACATTTGCAAGAGCATTATATGAATGATGCAGATGGTTGTGAATTCTAACAAAAAAAATTCATTATCGTACTTCTGGAAGAGAATTATTGGAACGCCTTCAAAGTTAACTCAAGATTTGAAACTCGACAAGGCCTTAGAAATGGCAAGAAGCTATGAACAAATCGGAACACAAATGGAGGAAAGGTCGACAAAAAAAAAAAAAAAAAAAAAAAACGTCGACGCTGTCCGAACAAAAGAGGGAAAGGGAAAGTAAAAGGAAAGATAACCTACCCCGTGTGACAAAGCGAACTCGCGAATGCTTGGTGGGCTAGAGAAAAAAAAAAGGAAGAAACATAGCTGCCCTAACTCTTCAATTTTATTTAAAACGCGGTCTCGAGCAAGGAGAATTTGCGAGAGTGGCGTATGCCAATTTTTCAAAGTGAACGTGCCATCCGAGTATTAAAAACATCAAGGGCTATATATATATATATATATATATTTATTTCATTATTATTACAATAATGAAGGCACAAGGCCTTGGAGTTTTCGGGGGAGGGGAAAGGAGTGGTCTTTGCCTTAACTAAAATTTCTAAGGGGAACCTAGGTAGCCACAATCGCCGATCCATTCAACAATACAATATATAACTATTCATTCATCGCCATACGCGCTGCTACCACCAAAATACTACATTTGCTCCATGAAGAAAGACCTACTTAAAACCCCGGAAGTGATGCATAATTTTATTTACAAATTGTGATTTTTTTACAAATGAATTCATATGATGGGGATGGGAGAAAAACCCCGAAATATATACAAAAGCAAATATATATGAGTATAGTTAAGATACGCAAGATACAGCGCAAAGAAATTGCTGTGAAAGCGGTTACTCGGATCAGTTTCACGTTTCAATAGACACTTACTCTTAGTAATGTTTTTTTCCAGGAAATTTCATATTACTCAAGACCGAAATGCCGCAGATGCAACCGGCTACATGACTGGGGCCGGTGTCCAGTAACCGGACAAACTTGTATAAAAAAAATGCAATCGCCTCTATCACTTCACTTATATTGCAGGACGAAAATAAGCAACGTTCGTGAAATAAACAAAACTTGGAATATTTTAGGTTCACTCACAGAGGAAAATAAAACGCTCGAACCCTGGTTAGCAAATTTGAAGATTTGCGGTAGCCACTTAAAATTTGATAGCTACAGGATCAGACATTACAGCAATTTACGAAGCTCTTTGCTTCGATGTGGCACAAGGCCGAATGAATGGGGCGCCCAATGCGACTCGAACTCACTTGTGTAGGTTTGCTAGTCCAGCTTGCTAACCGTTACACCACCAGAGGTGCCCAAGACATTACAGTAAGAAGCCATAAAACATAGGCAAATATTCAAGATAGCCTGCCTTAAAGAATGGCAGAAGGAAGATTGAAAAGCCCAGGTGGCATATTGTCATGCGAAATAAAATTTGGGCTTTCCATGACGCATAAAGAAAATACAGAGGTATGTTTTAAATGGTCGGTGCATAGAAAATTTACTGTCCTGAGAGGTTCCCCATTTGCTGGGGATGGTTATTAAAGTCAACCAAGTCTAGAACATTCGACCGAAGAGTCTACATGAAAAGTGAACCAATGAAAATTCCAAGATGCGATGCCACACAGCGTCACGCCAGCAAAACATACCGTTTCCACTTTTTACGGAAAATAAAAACAGAACTGGAATGTCTAGAAGTCGCCCAACCAACAGGCTGGTGGGCGCTCATTTTTCCAGCACAGAAAAACTTTGGCCATGTGCGTTTATTTATTAACCTAAAGACAACTTCGGTCAAATATAAACTGTAAGCACCCTGACAAAGATAATATAGCGGCAAAATTGAACGGGACAAGATGCAGCAAGTGGGTTTTCATTAAGTCTATTTCGAGAAGCAGTTATTTTCTAATAAATCTTCTCACGCCGATGGGACTGTTTTAAAAGGTTACTCTTAAGGACTTCATCGACACCTGCTGAACCAGCGACGCATTTCAGAACTATTAGATTTAGACGTAGAAACTATTAAAGACTATTTTAGTTTACGGGAGAATTCATTGGGAACACCACAAGGTAACAAGGGAATTTCATAAGAATCGCATCTAGTACTTCGAAGAGTATCTGTTTCTCTCCTGCTCTTCGAGGTCAAGGACAGATTCGAGGCCTAATGGCACCCAGCTTCGGGTGAAGGATGACGTCAGAGGCAATCACTGGATCCCTTGGTTCAATTTAAGCTATAATCTAGCATCTGTGCCTGGACTTACGTTGAGTCCATGTCTAGCTAGGCTCATAAGGTTCACATTGTACTAAGTGAGCCGATGACTAGCATAGATCGGCAAGGTTCGTTCCCGTTCTTTTAACACCACAATAAACCGAACTTCGTGTCATTGACCTTGTGTCAAGTCCTGTTTGGTGGGAGGCAGTGACAAATACCGAGTAAAACCAAACTAAGGAAAAATACTGGCGATATTGGAATCCTCAAACCCTACTTGTGTATCCGAACTGACTCATTATTCGGTATCCAAGACGATTCCTACCCCGCCCCCAATGTAGCGGTTGTCAGAGGGGAAAAAGAAACCTACAGCTTTCGCAGCAATTTATGCCACGGAGAAATTTGACCAGTATATAACAGGACAATAAATTTCGATGACTTCACAACCACAGGCCATTCTGTCTTCTTGTTAAAATCAGTGTATTTACAAAGACTTGACGGATAACTAGACAAAATTGTTTCCTATAAAGAAAATAATTTGGCTTCACATTAACCCCCCCCAAAAAAAAAATTGGAAAGTTTTTATATTAAAACCTGCTTGTTGTGGGGATTAAATAAGAAATTTTAAAAAAAATATTTAATATGAAGAAAAATCAAATACAAAAATAACAATCTCTTAGGGGAGTTCTAACAAGAGCAATTTGTGCACGATTAAATAGAGGGGCTTCCTGACCAAAGAAACTCTTTCTTCGTTCCCTTGACCGTATGGACGTTCCTCTTTTTCTCGGCTGCGAGTTGAGCACACGTGTTTGCTAAAGCCTCTGGCCTTAACAGCCCACAACTGAATACAGATACATACCCTCAAATTCACAATTTGCCAAAAATGATTCCTGAAACTTCTAATGCCTTAACCGGGAAATACGGTTATTTGTACTGGTTTAGGAAAACGTTCTTGACTACAAATTAGTCGTAAACCTCGAAAATAAAAATAATTTAAAAAGGTATCCCCCTGTCTTATTTCCAGCTTCAAAGTTGAGCGAATGGATATAAGGAAGGAGTCATTTACAAACCTTAGAATTTCCGAACAATACACACCACAAAAAAACTTCAACCCACACAAATAAGATACAATGAATTTTGATAGGACTTCCTCATTTAGATTTATTCAAAATTATGCTGTACTCTGGCCAATATCAAAAGAAATAGTTTTGAGTTTTAAATAGACAAATCCTCATCCCCTTCTTGTCATACAAGGCTAAACTCAGTAAACATGAAGATATATATGTCCTAATTTCTCATAATACAGAAGTAAAAACTTAAATCTAAGACAATGCAGAGATTACTTGAACTTTTTTTTGTAATTTGTCCGAGCAGGAGGGGGTAGAATGTCAGAGCTTGTAATGGAATGTTACCCTGTGAAGAAAATATTTAATGTATAATTTCTTTACAAAAGCAGAATGGATCTTTTAGAAGAAAAAATCCAGGTAAAGTGCTTTATGTACAATACTTGCAAATAAAGAAAAAAATATTAAAGAGACAGAAAAGCTTTGCTAGATAGTGAACAGGTAATAACGGAGGATTGATCGTTTGAAGAAAAAAAAAATGAACCTGTTTTATTCATTAGTTTTTGTTTGTTTTTTGGGGGTTTTTTTTTAAATCATTCAAAATAAGAATGGAGTGGCGCATGTTCACTGAACAATGTAAGTCATAAAATAACTTCAAATGGATATTCCTGATAAAAATTCGGAAAAATTTTGGATGAAAAATATCAGTTGAAAAGATTGTGTATAAAAAGAAAGAAAAAGTTAATGTGAAAAGGTTCAAAAATGACAATTTTGAGTGAAACAATAAAATAAGTGTTAAAAAAGATGTTGAACAAAAATTATTGAAATTAGAAGTAAAACAGTCAGAGAAATAAAAATTTAAATATGATAGTCTTGCATGAAATGAATCTTTTGTAAAAAAAAAAAAAAAAAAAAAAAAAAAAAAAAAATGAAATACATGTTAGAATGAAAACATTAAGAAAGGTTTAAACGTAAGAGAAAAAATTGAAATGGAAATGTTTTTTCAAAACAATTTCACTTTTTCTCTATGTAAGATTTAAAAAAAGGGTAAATAATGGAAAACAAAATACTGAATAAGAAAGAAAATTAAAGATGTAAGATAAAAATCAGGAAATAGAAATTTTTTGCAATAATGTAAACCGAGATGGAATTACAATCTGTCCTTCAAGTGCAGATTCAACCAGAAATTTTTCAAAAAGCAAAACGAATTTACCACTCACTAAGCATTATATTGAAGCCAACAAGATGTATTGCCTAAAACAAACTGCAAAATGTTTGAAAATTTTATACATATTTCATACTTTAAGATTTTTTTTTTTTCAGTAAATATTACAATATTATGTAGTTAGTCTCAGCACGAGTACTAGTCTAGAGCATCTGAATAAACATGAGCCAGCCAAATATCTCAACTTGATTTATAAAACCTCAAGGATCTTTTTTATGAGCTATTTTCAAGAGAAGATAAAGTGCTATAAGCTACTAAATATGGTAAAAATCACAAAATAAACAGATAAGTGTTTTAAGTCCAAAATTTTGGGGAAAGAAAAAATTTGGTGGTTTATTTTTCTTTGACTCAGTTTGAAATGCTTAAGAGAAAGTGCTACTTTTAACTTGAGACATAGTAAGTAAAATTGGCGACCATCGTCTAGGGTGATCCGAAGGCTTCCTTTTCGATAGCTACTTCACCAAGGTGTAGGAGAGGGTGCTACTACTTTCCCTGGATTGCT
Organism: Sepioteuthis lessoniana; assembly: GCA_963585895.1. Taxonomy (NCBI): domain Eukaryota; kingdom Metazoa; phylum Mollusca; class Cephalopoda; order Myopsida; family Loliginidae; genus Sepioteuthis; species Sepioteuthis lessoniana. Next base: position 42,839,246 of record OY757923.1, read on the forward strand.
CCACTTTACCCTTGATCCTTACCTCATAATGCTGAGTGTTAAGCAAGGTAGCATCAAATACTATTATTTGAGTCTTTGGTATGACTCGACCTGGGATTGAACCCAGAACTGATTACAATATTTTGACTTGATATTTTTTATTTAATATGTAGGTGAATGTGAGTGTTTGAGTGAAAGTATTTATGGTCCCCGATAATTTTATGTTTCCCCACAATATAAAGTTGAAGATATATTTTGAAAGAGAGTGTTTAGAAAAAAGGTATAAAAGGCACATGGATAAAGTAGTAATTGGAGGAAACCAATGAGTGAATGATATGCAACAAATGAGTAAAAATATGAAACAAATGAAACGGCGTGGACAAAATGAACATCTAAAACAAGGCGACGAACAAAAACAAATTTATATACTAAAATAATAAAACTTACATTGATACATAAAAAATATTTCTAATTCTACTAACAAAATAATAGTGTGTGTATATGTGTGAGCGTGTCTAACACAACTAAGCTACAAAAGGATTACATGTTTTAAATGTCCTTTTTTATGATTAGAAAAGGGCAGTTTCTCTGAGACTGGAAAGCGTCTCATCATCATCATCATATCGTGCTGGCAGCACGGATATCCCAGACCCTCTCTCGCCACTCCTCCCTATCGTTCATCGCCCTAGGTAGGTCTTCAGGACAACAACCTGTATCCTCACATAGCTGCTGAATGTACGTTCGTGCTGGTCGTCCTGCTTTTGCGCGGCCATGTGTGGGGATCCATAAGAGTACATCTCTTATGAGTTCATCTCTGCTTCTCCAGCAATGTCCTGCATGTCTGGTTCGCCTAACTTGAATAGTTTTCGTGATAGGGGGCAGGTGGCCGTACAGTTGGTGTCTTGTGGGATGTTGCTGCCAGGACTTGTTCAGGATTGCACGCAGCATTCTTGTGTAATTGCCATCTAGTTTCTTCTCCAGCCGTTTTGTTTTTGAATGTCTGCGAGGCCCATCCATGTTTTTGCTTTTCTCTCCTGTTGATTCACGCTGGAGGTGGTGTGTTGCTGCTGCGAAGAATTTGTGTAGAAGAGAGCAAGGGTGTTTGAAGACGACGTATTCATAGAAAATACGCGTCTTGTAGGTGGCTCAAAACGCAGGACTAGAATTTACGCGCGGACGTAGTTTTAAGCATGTCACGTGGTTCTCCTGGCCAATGGTTTCCCGAGACTGAATATGTGAGCGTCCGCCATCTTTGTGGGAACAAGTGGCATACTGCCCAAAATGATTTATAGGAGTGTAAAGTCCTATAAATACTTTACTTGATATACTTGAATGTCATTTCTATATTTGACTTTTGTAAATGGTTGAATGGAAATATACAAAATTTGCTTTAAGTTCTACCACATTTTTGTGTAAAGTTCGTATTCAAATTCAGGAATAGTATTTGTCTATTCCAATCTCTGCTCATTTTGATTCCCTTGTCTTCTCAATTGCTATCAGCTTAACTTTCTCAATAATTGGCAAACGTCTGTACGATAATGCTGAGTTCTCCCAGCAACACAAAAAGTCGATATTTATTATGTACAAAATATATAAATTTGGCACGAGGCTGCAACTAGGAATGGGGAGAGCCTATACTAACTTTGATTTAACTAGTTTCATTTACTGAGCCAAAACATACGATAGTATTCCTTTGGAATTACAATTATTTCGGAAAATCTTTCCTACTACAAACACCAAACCAGTCATTCCATAAATGTCTAATCTAATCCCATATTTACATAAATGTGAGAGAAGGGGGATGAAAAAAATTTATTTACAAAAAGAAATCCAACGAAACGATAGATAGGAAACTTTTACGGAGTAATGATTATCGTCGTAAAGATAGACACGACGACTAGAGTTCAAATCCCGGACGATACTATTTCCACTTTACAGAGCGCTAATAACATTGGGAAAGGTATGATTCCCATTATTCTCCCTCTAACTATGGATAAATATAGGGCAGACAGTTGGTATGGCAACCGGTATTGGAGAAGGAAAACTGAACTCAGAAATTAACCTTAAAATTGCCCCCCCCCTAACTCGCTCACATAGCAGAAAAATTTGTTCACTAGTCGAAAAAGTACTGCGAGAAAAAAAGTTTCCCTAACTCCACCGGAGAACTCGAGTCTGTCTTATAATGATGTATAGAAAGAAATAAAAAAATAAATAAAACGAGGCCGATGAGCTTATATTCTTCTGATAATATAAAACGCTTTTCAAAACAAAAGACTAGTCTCAGTTACCTGGGATGAATTGTCTCTGGACTTTTCAAGAGACCCAAAATCTTTTGTCCATCTACAAAATCGGATAAAAAATTCAAATACCCTTCTCGCGACTCAAACGAGCAACTTTCACCCACTTTTCGCTAAGTCTCGGGGCTTAGCGGCAGGTTTTGTCTTCTACTTGTTATGACCCAGTTGCTGTGATAGTTAATTATTTTATCATCTGGTTTGCTTAGGCCGTGAGTTTTTAAGTTAGCTGAAATCTTTGAACGGAAATGTAAGTTGAATTGGCAAATTCAAGCTAGTGCACCTCGACCAGAAAACTGTCCTTCTACACAGGAAGACCAAAGGTAAATAGAATAGATTCATATTTTGTTACAGGTTTGATTGGGGAAATGAAAACACGGTAAACATTTGGAGACATGTGACAGATGATGCAATAACTTGGCAAGATAACATCACCCTAACAATATCCTGAATTTAGATATATAAAAATTAGCAAATTTTGAAAAAGTTGTCAGTCGGTCAGTTGTCAGTTATAACTTGTGTCAATTAGAAGTCAGCGTTCAGAGAGTTCGGTCGGGTTGTGGTGGATATCTCTTCGTGTCTGTTCATAGACCCTTACAGACAGACACACACATTCTCTCTCCCTCGTATGCATCGAATAATAAATGATCGTTAATTGTTGACGGAGAGTTCATGTCTTTGAATTGCCAACACCCAGACAACTTTGTTCGAACGGATCACCGACCATCTGAAGAAGTTCCGGACGGATTTCGATATCACGCCATTCACCACCACCATGACTCCGGAGGACGCAAACAAAAGTCGAATCTAACAGAAAAAGCTAACTCCGTTTATTTCATTGTAAAAAAATACAATCAAGTCACAAGGCCTTAAAGTTTTGGGGAGGGGAAGGGAGCGGTCTTGCTTTAACTAGGAATTCTAAGGGGACCTAGCTAGCCACATTCGCCGACCCATTCAACAGTACAATATGTATCCATTCATCCATCGCCATGCGCGCAGCAACCACCAAAATACATTTGCTCTATGAAAAAGACCTACTTAAAACCCAGAAAGTGATGTATGATTTTATTTACAATTTATGATTTATTTACAATGAATATATATGGTAATTTACGAAGCTCTTTGCTTCGTTGTGGCACAAGGCCGAATGAATGGGGCGCCCAATGAGACTCGAACTCACTCGTGTAGGTTTGCTAGTCTGGTTTGCTTACCGTTACACCACCAAAGGTGCCCATAATAATTTACGAAGCTCTTTGCTTCGATGTGGCACAAGGCCGAATGAATGGGGTACCCAATGAGACTCGAACTCACTCGTGTAGGTTTGCTAGTCTAGCTTGCTAACCGTTACACCACCAGAGGTGCCCGATGTAATTTACAAAGCGCTTTGCTTTGATGTGGCACAAGGCCGAATGAATGGGGCGCCCAATGAGACTCGAACTCACTCGTGTAGGTCTGCTAGTCTAGCTTGCTAACCGTTACACCACCAGAGGTGCCCTTTTTTACAAAGCGCTTTGCTTTGATGTGGCACAAGGCCGAATGAATGGGGCGCCCAATGAGACTCGAACTCACTCGTGTAGGCCTGCTAGTCTAGCTTGCTAACCGTTACACCACCAGAGGTGCCCACAATGAATATATATGATGGGAATGGGAGAAAAACCCTGAAATATATACAATCAGAAAAAGCTAACTCCGATTCCAACAGCAGACAAAACAGCCTTAAAAGAAAAACGTGGACAACCCTATCTAAGGTCTTGGACTGATCTAAATTGATCAGCGCGAAATGACCGTCGACTTTTTCAATAATCTTGTGTACCAAATGAAGACTGTCCTGGATAGTCCTGCTCGCAACAACACAAGTCTGCTCAGGTATTATAAGACTCGGCACTCATCAAACGGTCTACCAAGATCTTCGCCAAAATTTTTCATTTAGCATCGTTAAAAAAAGACGAAAATGACTCACCTCGTCCTCACTGTACTTGTTCTTACAAATAAATTCCGGGCGTCTTGTCCGCCCCTGACTGTTTTCAGCGCTCGCCGAACTTCATTTTCTGTAATGTGGCCTCATATTCAGTCACTTCCAGGCGAGGGGAGTCCGCAAGATTTGTGTCGAACTAAGCAGAACTCGGTCTTGGCTCCCTGGTGAAAACTTTCTGAAAGTAATAGCGAAACTCCCTTCCAATGTCTTTGTTTGAAGTCTGACATGTTTCGTCCAGCAATGTAATATGTTGCTGTGAAGCATTTCCAAGTTCTTCAGCTCGTAATTAGTGAGCCATATTCGTTGCCTTGCTAGACATTATTTTAATTTAGTCCAAACTCTGAGAGCCTTGTACTTTTTGCTATGTTTAAAAGTCAGTTCAGCTTTAACTACGTTAGTTTCTACACTTTCTCCCGCCTTTACCGCCCTATCTACCCCTTACTTTAACGCTTTTTGCATCGCCTGTCTATCAAGCTTGAGTCTTCTACAATAGTCAGCAGCAAAAAATTTACTTCTAGCTTTAAGTTTAGCCCACCAACTATTCCCAATTATGGCACATGTCAATTCACGGTTTAGTTTTAATTCTAGCTGACCCTGTTTTTTTTTTTTTTTTAAATTCAAGGATGCATTGAATTTCCAGTAACTAGACATCCTAACTTTAGCCTTAACTAAGTATGACTGACAAGTCAGTAGTCATAACTTCTAAATGACTCAAAAGTTGACTCTCTTAACACTCAGTTGAGGTTGCTAGAAAGCTGATCGGAGGCGCCCCTACCGGTCCAAGAATATTCTACCCTACTTGGATGATTTTCTGAATTTGTCGACAAGATAGTCTTCTGACAAACTCTCACATATATTTTGCCTCCAAGTTGTTAGATCCAGGGAGCTAGACGAGTAACTATCTTGAGATCAGACAGAGTTCCTCTCTCCCACAAAAACTACCCGCCCGCTGACATCACAAAGGGCTCAATGCACCGAAAAAAGTCAGGAAAAATCATTGAGAGCACTAGGCCTATGAAACGAAACGCCTCGACTTTTATATCAACATCTAGCACACGAAGTCTGAAGCTTGAAAAAAAAAAGTGGGGGTGTGGAACTCGTCGCTTTAAGGTTTCTACCCATCAGCCTGGAGACTACTCTAACACGACAATCAAAGTAGGTTGAAAAAGGTCGTGAACCTTCCACAGAATACCTTCACTGGAGGTGGAATCAAAGTGAGTCTCCAGTTGTACTGTTACACACCAAATGTAATATTACACGGCACAAATTGACGCTTGCAACGCTACGGTGTTTAAATGGAACTTCCAGCTGGTGCGGTCTCAATTGATATTTGTACTACTACATGGACGCTTCTACCACCACATGTCTGACCTTAACAGGTGTAATACTACGTCTTAAACGTCAGTAAGACCGTGTGATAATCTCGCCGTGAGAAAAGGGACGAATACACAAAAACCCGTCTTGGTTCGCTAATACAAAAGTTCATTTGCGACTACACATCGTCAAGGAGATAATCAGAGTATGAAAACCGAGTCTACTGCGTTAGCTAGACAGAGAATCAAGTTGTCATGTCGAGAGAGAAGGCAGAAACAAATGAATTATTTTTCTGGTTTTCTAATGTAGTTCTAACATGCTTGTTCGCTGGTTTCCTTTCAACAGCTGTGTGTCTGATGTGAGACTTCTTTTCGGAGCTCACTCCAAAATGGGGGCCACGACTTTCGGCTGTATTCATTGTTGTCTCTGGTCTTCAACTGGCTGTCTTTACCTCGTCGCGTCCGGCCGCCAACTAACTCCTTCTTGTCTCCTATCCCACATCCACTGCCTTATGGCGTTTTCATTTGAATTGCTTTCAGTTAATCAGAACTCGTTGTCGATTTCATGGCCTCGGAAGGAACTGTATCGGGAGCTAGTGGTGGGTTCCGCTTCTGATCCTCTCAGCGAGCGGCGCGGCTGGACGGCGGAGGAGATCCGCTCTCACTGGAATTGGGCGCCAGGATCGAGCTTCTTGAACAACTCCGAGTTCTCGCTCACCTGGCGACTTGTACGGAATGCGTTGCCCCTTCGCGACTTGAACTACAAAGCGGGCCTGGCAGACATGCCTGATTGCCCTCGCTGCAGCAGTGGGTTGGAAGAAACGGCTGAGCACGCCTTCTACTACTGCGAGCGAGTCCGCCCGTTTTGGGATCACGTCGGGGAGTGGACGGCTCGCATCGAACCCAAAAAGCTTGTGCTGCTCGACGTTGGTTACGTCGTAGACAACGTTCTTCCTCCGTTTCACGGTGAGAAGCGTGTGGTGTTTCTCGCGATCCTAGCTGTAGCCCGAATGGTGATTTGGACGACGCGAAACAAGGGATTGTATGACGATGCAAACTTTTCTCATCGTGATCTGGTTTTGTATTTTCGGCATCAGCTGAGGGTCAAAATCAGATGCGATAGAAAACGCTTGGATCGCATAACATTCAGCAAAAGGTGGGTGACTGCAGCGAGCCTGGTCGTTCGAAAGGGGGCAACGTTGGAGTCATCCTTCCCTCCTCTGCCGGCCCATGGCGTCTACGGTACGGGTCCTTAGGGACCCCATCCCTGGTAAGTAGAATTGTTTTTCCCCCTTGTAACCTAGTTAGCAGTATGTTGTGTGTCATTGTCCCCGTCATCTAGTCGTTAGTTTCTCAAGATCTTCCCCCTCCCTATTATTTTTGTACCTCAACCCCAATCCCAGCCCGCTTTTATTGAAGATCTTGAAAATTCATATGTAAAAAATCATATTATCTGCTTCTATCGACCCATACCGCGCCCGACCCTTTATTTCTTTTATCTCTGTAGATTAGGATTCCCGCCCCACCTAGGGTAGGTCCGGCTTGTTTCCGGTTTCTTTCGACCCGGAAAACAGTAGGCTTCCAATTTTATAGACGGGGGGATGGGAGGGAAACCAAACGGGGGATTTTTTCCTTGTTTTTCGTGTATATATGTTTTTCGGGGTTTTTTCTCCCATTCCCATCATATCCATTGTAAAAAATCATACATTGTAAATAAAATCATGCATCACTTTCGGGTTTTAAGTAGGACTTTTTCATAGAGAAAATGTGGTATTTTGGTGGTTGCTGCATGCATGGTGATGGACGAGTGATTATATATTGTATTGTTGAATGGGTCGGCGAATGTGGCTAGCTAGGTTCCCTTAGAAAATATAGTTAAAGCAAGACCGCTCCCTTCCCCTCCCCCCAAAACCATAAGGCCTCGTGCCTTCTTGTATTTACTACAAGAAATAAAAGAACTCGTTGTCGATTCGCTGCGGATACGTTTCTATTTCTAACCCGAGCGTCCCTTACTATTTAACACGGTAAACAGCATATATCCTTCCCACGAAACTAAGAAGTTACCTTCTCAAATCAGAACTCAGTCTGCTGGCATTTAAAACTTACTAACCTTAAATCCATTATATTCACACGTGTTGGTTTCTGGACAAACATGACGAGAGTCAGGAAACTGACGGTTTGGCTCATCGATCCAAAACCCATCTTAGTGATAGTATTGTCATGAGCGATACCCCCAATATACCGTAGAAAAAGTAGCTTAAAGGTCTTATATAGAGAAGGGTGTACATGCAAAGGGACCCTCCGAGATACATGATTCATTTTATATATAACAAGTTATATTTGTATGCAAGAAATGTGTTTTAGATGATATAACAAGTTTCTACATCATCCGATACGATACCTGAATATTCGGTGACTTTTGCAGTCGAGATTTCTTAGCATTACCAGTTCATCTAGGCAACTATTTACACACAAGTGTTTATAGCTCATAATATTAGGTGAAAGTTTAGGTCTCAAAGCTACGTGATATGAAAATATATATAAATAAGTAAAGTTAAGTTGGCGACCCTAGTCGAAAGCGACCAGAAGGCTCCCTTTTCAATAGCTACCACACCAAAGTGTAGAGGAGGGCGCTACTCCTTTCCCTGGATTGCGCCACTTTACCCTTGATACGGACTTTATATTGCTGAGTGTTGGGAAAGGAGCTATCAAGTACCATTTTTAAAGTCTTTGGTATGACGCGACCTGGGATTGAACCCAGGTCTCCAGGACCATTGGCGAACACTCTACCCACTAAGCCAATGAGCCGGCTACGGATTCATCATCAAGCCACGTTGCTAGCACTGATTTCCTCGACTCTCTCCGTCCGTCTCAATCGTCCATCGTTCTCGGCAAGTCCTCTAAACTGCAGCCTATGTGCGCAGAGCTGTTGTAGGTACGTTCTGCTGGTCGACCAGCACTGGCACGTTCATGTGTAGTGTGGTTCATAGAACATCACATATGAGTTTGTCTTTACTTCTCCAGCAGTATCTCACATGTCTTGTTTGTCTTACTTGGATGGTTTTAGTGATGGGGGATAATGGTTAAAGCGATGGACTTCAGAATCGTAGTTTGCGAGTTCGAAATCCAGTCGCGCAATTACGTTCACTTTCGGACAAATACCCTTGGGTAAGGTATGAACCCCTTTATCTTCCCAGTTAAATAGTATCGCTACTGTTCTTCTAAAAAGCTGGCTTTAGCATTAGATAACCTACAAAGGTTGATATGCCATTAAAACAAAGAAAACCAACTCTGGTTAACACAACACCCTTGTCATTGATTCACAAGACCAAAATACCAAGTGCAATGGGAATCTTTGCTTGTCATTGATACCTCTGAGGGACACAGGAAAAAACCATCAAGGGGCAAAGGTTCTTTTATTTCGTTGTGATATTACAACGGAGGCACAAGGCCTTATGGTTTTGGGGGAGGGGAAGGGGGCGGTCTTGCTTTAACTATATTTTCTAAGGGAACCTAGCTAGCCACATTCGCCGACCCATTCAACAATACAATATATAATCACTCGTCCATCGCCATGCACGCAGCAACCACCAAAATACCACATTTTCTCTATGAAAAAGACCTACTGAAAAACCCGAAAGTGGTGTATGATTTTATTTACAATATATGGTTTTTTACAATGGATATGATGAGAATGGGAGAAAAAAACCCGAAAAATATATATACACGAAAAACAAGGAAAAATTACCCGTTTGGTTGCCCGCCCATCCCCCCCATAAGGGGGGCAAAGGTTCTCCAGGCAACAGACACTGTCTTAGCTCTTATACCGGTCTATTAGCCAAACAGATCTAACAGGGGGTGACAGATCAATTTTATTTTTAAATTACTCATAACCGGAAGGTTGTGTGTTCAATCCCTGTGCTGGGTAGTACATTTCATTTCACTCTATTCAACCTTTGCTAACTTATAAAAAATACCATACAAAATACTGGAGTGCGTTTTGTTTTTTAATTCCTTTTGTTAGGTGGCCTTAATGAGTATGCGGCCATAAAGATATAACTGTCCTAAATATTTGTAAAAAAAGAAAATCACAATGTGGTCCTATGCTAGTCACTCCGTGATTAGTATAGGACCACATTGTGATTTTCTTTTTTTACAAATATTTAGGAGAACATGTGGTGTGACTACTAGTCACAGTATTTGTTGTGGCTATTGTGTTCGTATCTACCACATTAATTTCCGACTGTTTACTCAGTCAAATCCTATGCCCACACTGTGTTTGAAAGATCCACGGAGGGGGGTTGACAAAATTCAGCCGGATCTTCTTCTGACGGTAAGGTAATATGAGTGGCTAGATTGTCTCGCAACTCAAAAAATAGAGAAAACCCGTTGTTTAACAAACAACAAAAAAATCGTTTTTATTGAAACACGTTTGTGAGACAATAAATAACTAACAAACGATGTTTGCTTTCCTAGCAAAAAGAAGAAAGAATATCGAGATAGGAAGAGTGACGATGAGGTGCAGTTAGAGTGACACTAATGTCTCTAAAGTTCGGGACTTTGAATTTTTGTAAAGTCTGAAGGTTGTTCGGAGTGCCTCGGGTCTAGAATGGAAGGGATGCTTCTTTGGCAGTCTTCTTGGACCCTTTTCTCATCTTCTCTGTATTTATCGTTTTTCCTTCCCATTTTTTATAGATCAATATCTGGACTAAAAAAGGTTTCTGATTGGTTGTCCAATAAGAGACATTTAGGAGTCATATTCACATTGGTCAGCCAATCCTAGTTCAGGATTATATCTTACAGATGCTTTGACCAATGGGAACAGGTTGAGAGCAACGGGGTTGGACAAAAAATTCTCAGCTTCACCAGACTGGGTGAGCCATGCCCAGCTCACCTTTTTTTAGGGTGGAGCAAAATTAAATCTCCCTTTTGACATTGACCTTTAAGATAAGGACTAGAAAAATATGTTTTACGAAATGACCCATTTCATCATCATGATCGATGAAGTTAGTTGACAACCGAAAAATTAAATAAATTCGCTGACCTTTAAAATCAAAAACAGTTGTCTCGCACTTAACTGATCTTTAGGAACAATCAATCAGCTTTTTAGGTCGATTTAACCCTTAAACAAAAATATACTTATTACAAGGATCTTTTTGTTTTTGAGATATATATATATATATATATATATATATATATATATATATATATATATAAGAAGATCATTATATAAGTTTCCAGACTTTTTTCGTATGGGCACTTTTATTGATAGTACACACATGAAACTCTAGTCCCCTTCGAAGTAATCTCCTCCGGCTGCAATGCACTTGTTGTACCGTTCTAACAACTTCTGGAAGGCCCCGTGGAAGTCCTCTTGTGTCAGCGTGTCAATGACCTTCGTCACAGCCTCTTTCATCTCCTCAATTGTCTCATAACGACAACCTCTGAGCTTAGGGAATAACCAAAAATCACAGGGAGTAAGGTCTGGACTGTAGGGAGGCTGAGGAACTGTCTTGATGCCCATCTTGGTTAAATAGTCTGTGACAAGGATGTAGTTCTGGACTGGTGCATTGTCCTGGTGGAATTGCCACTGACCCGATTTGAAGAGTGCTGGCCTCTTCCCAAGGAATCTCTTGCTGAACTCCCTTAAAACCTCAACATAGTAACCCTAACCCTAACCCTTTGGCCAATCAACTCTAGTGTATTGACGTCTTTACTCCTCCTACACCTCTCATCATCCCTCACAGACTCCCTGCCTTCCTTGAATCTCTTATGCCACTCAAAAACTGATGCTCGATTAATGCAAGATGGTCGAAAAGCAGTCTGAAGTATTCCATACGTTTCTGTGGCATTTCTTCCAAGTTTAAAACAGAATTTTATTGCATATCATTCTTCTAAAGCATGAGCTTACATTTTTGAAAATCACCAGCTGTGACAATCAGGCTTTAGTAAGGTGTATTTCAATTGCTGCTGTAGCTGTTCATTTGAACCTGAAATCATAAAAAAAATTGGCCAGTCATCTCATAAGATGTATAGCAATAACATAGTGAATTTTCAAGAGTCTGTGACAATTTTAAATGCCTGTACAAAAAAAACTCTGGAAACTTATTGAAGGCACCACCTATATATTAATTTTCATATATTTCATAAATTCCAATTTTTACATATTAAGTATTTAACCACACATCATGTCACAACAATAGTTACAAAGAAGTCAGAAAAACAAATTGGAATTTCTTTATAAAAGTTTCTTGGATATTTGGCTTTATGGCATATCAACTATTGTAGGTTATTTAATGCCAAATCCATTTTTATACATATAAACAGTTCTATTTGAAAAAATTCAGTTAAGCAAAAGTACACTGTTTAGTTCTATTTGATCCATAGATAGAACCCTATCAGGTGCTACCACTCCAGGTCAGAGTGGACTGATAGCAATGAAGGGGTGCTCCACATTCCCCAAAACTCCAGGATTACTGGAGCCTCACCATCAGATTTGTTTTACTTATGCAAAACAGAATTGTTTGAAAGAACTATTTTGACATTTAACTGTCTGTGGACAAAAACTATACTTATACTAAATTGAATGGTTTGAATTAGAACTGTTTCATGAAACTGAATAGCTTGAAATAGAAATGTTTTTGACAATAAAACTGTGTACTCATGCTAAACTGAATTGTTTAAAATCAAACTGATTATTTGTATAAAAATGGATTTGATGTTAAATAACTAAAGTTATATGCCATAAAAACTCAACTAAACACCTTTCTCTTCCGGTGACCATGAACTATTGTTATTCCAACAGGACTTCAGCTGATTTTCTGTTATGAGTCATGTGACCCTCCCAGTGCAGTACATACAAATTAGAAAAGCCATTCCAACACCACCTTTCTAAAATCACCAATCAGATTTTTCTTTTATACTTGAGGTTTTCTCTATTTCTGAGTGATTTCTTCCCCCTCAACAATAAATTTTATCCCCTTTTGCTTCATTTAAAAAACTTCTTTATTCTACTATATTTTTCAGATAAGGGAATTGCTTTTCCCCCTCCACAAATAAGAACAATTTCATTTTCCTCATAACTTTTGCAAAATTTTTATTTTGTGTCTTAATCAAAAGAAAAGCATTTGAAATAAGGAAATGAAGAAAAGTATGTATTATTATTTCTTCCATAAGATAGTTCAATAATCCTTTCTTTTATCACTTGTAAATTTCAACACTATAATTTCCATTGTGCACTCAATATTTTTCTATTTGTAAATCAAGTTTGAATAACAACAAATTTATTAGTTATTGTTAATTAAATCTGGATTATTATCACTTATCAAAATTTGTTTTCTTTTTTGTTTACTTCATTTCAAAATATTTTTTAATTGTACAAAAGTAAGGATGTTTTTCTCAAGTTATCACATTTTTCCTCTCAGGAAAACCTGTTAGGTAAATCTAACAATTAATCTAGAAAAAAAAAGAAAAAAAAAAATTTTTATGGATAGAAAATCTAAATTGCTATGGGTTAAAAATTCTATCCAGAACAGTATCATTCTGATGTAACATGAAATGAGGCAGAAAAGTTCTGTGCAGCAATTACAGATTAACCAGAGTTAAAAAGCATTTTAACAGCAAATACATAACATGACTGTAACTGACCTTATCCAAAAATCATCATCATCATCATCATATCGTGCTGGTAGCACGGATATCCCTGACCCTCTCTCGCCATTCCTCCCTATCGTTCATCGCCCTAGGTAGGTCTTCAGGACAACAACCTGTATCCTCACATAGCTGCTGAATGTACGTTCGAGCTGGTCGTCCTGCTTTTGCGCGGCCATGTGTGGGGATCCATAAGAGTACATCTCTTATGAGTTCATCTCTGCTTCTCCAGCAGTGTCCTGCATGTCTGGCTCGTCTAACTTGGATAGTTTTCGTGATAGGGGGCAGGTGGCCGTACAGTTGGTGTCTTGTGGGGTGTTGCTGCCAGGACTTGTTCAGGATTGCACGCAGCATTCTTGTGTAATTGCCGTCTAGCTTCTTCTCCAACCGTTTTGTTAGCGTCCATGTAGTGCATCCATATAGCAGTATCGATGTGACCGCTGCCTGGAAGAAACTGCGTTTCATTTTATCGGTTAGGTCTGATTTCCATATAATCGATAGCCTATTGATAGCTGTCCATGTTTTCATTAACCTCGTTTCGATGTCCTTTTCAGTTGATTTGACGCTGCTTCCTAGGTACGTGAATTTGTCTACTAGTTTAAGTGGGGTTCCTTCTAGAGTGGAGATGTCCCCCGTTTGGTTATAGCACATATATTCCGTTTTGTGTGCATTAACATGGAGGCCTATGCTTGCTGCTGCTCGTTCCAAACTATGCAGAAGTGTTTCGGCTTGGTCAGGTGTATTTGCCAGTATCGCTATGTCATCGGCGTAGTCGGCGTCGGTAATTGTTGTTGCGGGGTATCTTCTGCTTCTTTTCTTCGTCAGTTCGAAGCCATTCTCTTTGAATTTGTCAATCGATGTTCTAAGTACGTAGTCTAGACAAATGATAAAGAGGTACGGGGCCAGCGTGTCCCCTTGTAGTACTCCTGCTACAATGTCAAAGTATTCTGTGTCTCCATCCGGTGATCGTACTTTTACTTTAGTGTTTCTATAGAGAATCGTTATTGCCGCTACGGTTTCTTTAGGTATGCCGTACGCTAGTAGGATTTGTTCAATCTTTCCTCTGTGAATGGAGTCGAAAGCCTTGGTAAAGTCGACAAATATCAATGTCGCTTGTAGGTTCTTTGCCCGTACACCTTCAAGGAGTCTGCGGATGGTTAATATTTGTGAGGTCGTGGATCTATTTCTTCGGAAGCCATTTTGGTTTTTTCTAAGTATGTTGTCGATTTTGGGTTCTATTCGGTTTCGTAGTAGGGCATTGTAGATTTTGGCAGCTATGGATGTAAGTGTTATGCCTCGGTAGTTTTTGGCTAATCCGAGGTCACCCTTTTTAGGGAAGGGGAGTATGCATCCCTTCATCCATCTATCTATCGGATTTTGATTGTATACTGCGTTGCAGTGTCGGAGCAGTATGTCGTCGAATTGTCTGGTCTTCCATACTTCCGGGGGAATTTCGTCCAGCCCTGCAGCTTTCCTATTTTTAATTTTTCTGAGAACCAAGTCAAGTTCTTCTTGTGTGAACGGTCCTAGTTTAATGTCTAATTGTTTGCTAATTATTCTGGTGATTGGTTCATGCGTTATTTTTGGTGGGTTTCCAAGTAAGTTTTCAAAGTGCTGTTTCCACAGTTTTATTCTTTCTTGTTGGTTTGCTGCTTTAAGTTTTGCTTTGGCTGTGTTCTTTCTTCTGCTCACTTCGTTTATTGTTTGCCAGGCTATTCTAGATTGTCTATCTTCCACCGAGTCTCTAATCTTATCTATCTGATTTTGAATGTATTCTGTCTGTTCCTTTATATATATGCCTGCTAATTGATATTGTGCCGTTTTTAGTTTTAAGGCATGGAACCAATAAAAAATGAAGGAAATTTGAATATATCAAATAGATGTTGGTTTTATTTTAAAACTTTATGAAAACTTTATTGTTTTGTGTAAGTTCATATTCATGTCTTTTACTTGATTTTAAACTGTGAAAGAATGTTTAAAGTTTTAGTTAGTTTCACTGAGCTGTGAAGTCAAGTATGACTTGAATCATTTTGCTAAAATCAGTTGAGTAAAAGAAAAAGATATAATCTGTTAGTTCCTGTCATTTTGAATTTTTATGTTTTTAGGGTTGTATGTATTTTGCACACATGGAGTAAACTGGTTTTTATAGTTCAGTATAAATACAACCATCACATTCCATTGTTAAGAAAAAAGAGCCGCTGATTTTTTTTGTCACATATCTTTTATAAGAGTACAACTGTTAATTCCACTGACAAGGGCAGTTAACCTTTTTCATTGGGATTTTGTTTTCTGTATTCTATTATACAGGGTGTGTCCTTTTTTTTTTAATTTTTATTTTTGGATAATGCCTTATCCAAAAATAAAAATTTAAAAAAAAAGGAAAATTTTGGCAAGATGGAGCTACTATTGCCACTTTCCTAACTTCACATGTACCATACAGGTAACAATTTGAAATGTGGGAGGTATTTCTGTTTCACCCTGTAGATGGGATTATAAGAATAGTAAAACATTAGCTAGATGGAGTTACTATTACTGCTTGCCAAGCTTCACAAGCACCACACAGGAGACAGTTTGAAATGTGGTTGGTATTTCTGCCACAGATTATATCTTTTTCTTTTACTCAACTTATTTTAGCAAAATGATTCAAGTCATACTTGACTTCACAGCTCAGTGAAACTAACTAAAACTTTAAACATTCTTTCACAGTTTAAAATCAAGTAAAAGACATGAATATGAACTTACACCAACACAAAACAATAAAGTTTTCATAAAGTTTTAAAATAAAACCAACATCTATTTGATATATTCAAATTTCCTTCATTTTTTATTGGTTCCATTTTGAGTGGTTTATTTCCATTTGCATTACCCAAAATAAGGTTATTGGATTGTCTACCCTTGCCTATTGGTTGACACACAATCCTGCAAGAAGGCAACACTATCGATGGTGAGAGCAATATATCCTGATAAAGGAAAAGTCATGAATGTATTCAGCATGCTGTAAAAACACAGATACACATACAATGGCTTTCGGTCCATGGGCACATATAGAAATACATAGCAGTTTCACTTTATAAATACATTATACAAGTCGTATACTTCATTTATATTCCATCCATATGACTCAAGTCTTAAAGTTTCTCATGTGCAGACTTGTCTGTTTCACATATAGACATGGAAAATATCAAGTAGGTGATATGAACCATGTTCTGTTTTAATTAGAATACATTTTTTTCTTTTTAAATGTACATACATCTTTCCTTTATCATATTTTCTTTCTCCTATTCAACTCTCACATTGATAAAATTGTTCAGTTACAAAGATTGGTCTTGCATTTCATTCTCCTACAAATATTCCTTCTGATGATGAAACAATGATGTCTTAATGGTTTTGGATTTCTTTTCATGTTGGTAATGGATTCCAGTTTACTGTTTGTATACCTTGGACATTTTTACTTCAGACAAGTGGCATAAAGTGTTAAGGATCCTAATACCATAAGAGCAACTTGCTGATATTTTATAAACCTCATTTATCCATACACTTCATATTCAACAGAAGTTGCTTTGTTTTATACCATATCAACACTTGTATCATTTAATGTAGAAGTCACTCATTCTACAAGCAATTATATAATGTCAAGTAACTATTCCTATTTAATAATTATTTTTAACAAATTACATATCAGACTATTCTTATCTAATAAGAATTTGTAAGCATTTCAAACGTGTAAACTCTTTATACTTAATCCCAAATATTTTAAGAGCTAATGTATTAGTAAAGTTCAATCATTTCAAATATTATTTCAACCAGATCTATTTAGTCTATACATGGTACACAAACATTCAATATAACTCTAGGCCAGAGTGGATCTGGGAGTAATGACAACAAAGATGTGACCCCACACTCCCCCAGAACTAGAATCTTACCACTAAATGCAGTTCAGTGCCAGACTCAGGACACTTCAACAGTGGTTACAACTAACTATTATGTATATAGATTGAAACATTAGTAAAGTCTAGAATAAATGAGATGGTCTGAGAAAAGATTTTCTGAGCCTATCTTTCAAACAAACATGTCAATTTCAGTTAAGATTTTCTTTCTTTTTTAATATTAAAATTGAAACTATGAAAATATACCCAAGGACATACAGAAATAATGTTTTGTTAATTATCTCTTAGACTAATTGACCAATAAGTGTGAAAAATCCACAATACTTAAAATAAATAAAAAAAATAATCTATGCTGTCCTACCTTGATATTGAAGAATGAGGGACTACATCTGCTGTGGCCAATCTTGAACAATTTAGAATATGACAGCATGACTGACTACTTAGCTTTACATATTTTTGTATCCTGCACTTTGTAAGCACCTGAAAATCCTACTAACCTAACCTTAACTGCCATACCTCTTTCAAAACTAAAGACTTTTTCTGTAATAATTGGAGCATTATTAATCATAGCAAAAATGTATAGGGGTTTTTAGGGGTGGGATCTGAAAATACAAAAGTTTTTCCCCATATAAATTAATGATAATGTTTTGCTTTATGACATTCCACTGTAGATATTTAATAAAACTCTCCAGTATAGACAGGATGTGGCACAAGGTAAATTTTTTAAGCCGGCCACAGCTGGTTTGAAATCAGTTTTCTTTCTTCTTGACTAGTTACCCCACTGAAGTGAAAGAGTACAGCCGTCCCTGCTATTTATCTATAACTGGAGTGAGGACAAATGCATTCATGTCTTTCCCAAGGGCATTTATGCAAAAGTAAAATACCAACAGCTTCATCCAGGTTTGAACTTGGATCACCATGTCCATTTTATATGATGATAATAATTGGCCTTTTTGATATATTTCAGTAATTTTTACACAAATACTAAACAGTCTAGTGTCGGTAAAAATTCCAAGTTTCCTTATAGAGAGAGCATGCCTTCCTTAAAAGCAGAAATCCTGTCTTTGAGGCCTCAACAGTAGTTTCTATGGCAAGTACACTGCTACTTAAGCACTTCTACTTTGTCCATCTATATCTGTGTTAAAAGAATAAAAGTAAGTATAAAAAGCTTATATTGTTTACAAACTCCTCCAGCTTGCCAGCTTCTAATTTTGTAACAGTTGCTTTATTTGTTTGGTTTTTTTCAGCCAACATCTAGCAACTGCTTTGCTTATCTTGATTAATTGATTTAGTGACCGACAACAATTCATACATTTGCTCATGTCTACAACCGTCTCTTGAAATTGCAAACTGTCTTGCTGAAGATGGACATTATCAATACTTGATACATTATCTAATTTTTTTTCTTTTTAAACTTTATCAATTCTGAATGACGTAAGGATTTTAAGTTAAAAAAAATCACAAAATTGATGTTTATTTGAGCGAATTTTGTTGGTTATTGCCTTTCAGATTGCCAGATGGATTTTTATAAAATTATTAGAATAAACCTTTATGATAGAGAAAGAAACCTTTTGTGAGTGGCATTATATAAAAAGCCATCCAAAATCAATTAACCAATTACACATACATTAACAGAGAGAGGGAGATATTGCAAAGGGTTACATTAAACACAATGCCAAATTTTTTTATGGGAGAGTGGGAAGAGGAGTGTTTTTCTGTGTAACTGATGCTATTCTATGGTAATCTTTGCTAACCACCCTCATTGACCCATTCACTCCAACAATGTTAACAACTGATGCTGTTCTATGCTAATCTTTGCTAACCACCTTCATTGACCCATTCACTCCGACAATATTAACAACTGATGCTATTCTATGCTAATCTTTGCTAACCACCCTCATTGACCTATTCACTCCGACAATATTAACAACTGATGCTATTCTATGCTAATCATTGCTAACCGCCCTCATTGACCCATTCACTCTGACAATATTAACAACTGATACTATTCTATGCTAATCTTTGCTAACCACCCTCAATGACCCATTCACTCTTACAATTATCTATCTCAATCATACCACAACCACCAAAATACCTCAGTTACTCTATGCAAGAAAACTTTTAAAATATTACTGCAGTTAAAAGGATGAAATAGTATAGATTGATGAAAAAATTTTGATCAAAAGAGTGTGAGAGTAATAGGAATATGTTTATTGGATAATTTGGGTCACTTATGAGTAAAGTGTTCACCAGTGGTCCAGGAGACTGGGGTTCAATCCCAGGTCAAATCATATCAAAGACTTAAAAAAATGATACTTGATGCCACCTTGCTTAACACTTAGCATTATAAAGGTAGGGATTAAGGGTAATTTTTTTTTTTTTTTGTTTAGTTTGGTTTAATGGCATATCAACTCTTTTTAGGTTATTTAATGCCAAAGCCATTCTCCTAGAAGAACAGTACTGGTACTATTTAACCCATAGCTGGGAGGATAAGGGGTTTCATACCTTTCCCAAGGGTATTTACCCGAAAGTGAATGTAACAGCGCGACTGGAGTACGAATTCGCGTACTATGATTCCACAGTCCATCGCTTTAACCATTACACCACGAGGACACCCCCTAGGATTAAGAATAAAGTGGAGCAATCCAGGGAAAGGAGTAGCACCCTCTCCAAAACTTTGGTGTAGTAGCTATTGAAAAGGGAGCCTTCAGGTCCCCCTCGACTACGGTCACCAATTTTACTTTTTACTTTTATTTGCCAAAAATATCAGAATCCTTATAATACATATTTTACTCAAACTTCATTCCTGTTCTTGATCTGACAGAGTGTAAAATGAGTTTCTTTTATAAATTTATCATAAATTTATGAAATATTTAAGAAAAAAAATGGAGAAAGAAAACTTTACTATTTTTCTGTTTCATTATTACTTTAATATTCTACAATACAAAAAAAATCCTTGAAAGAAAAAAATCTAATAGAATATTAGACACCTTCATCCTCTAATATTTTGAGAAAAATATCAAAGTACAGCACATTGTAGGTATGAAAGCAGATACAAGACATCAAGTTGCCTCACTACTCCAAGAGTAGGAAAGCTACTTGACAGGAGACTTGGGGTACCTTGTAAATGATAGTGACAGAGTCTCACACATCAATTACCATTAAGTAGTAAGTTTGATTCTCACAAGATGCCCCATACTTGAGATCTAGTATCAGATCTAAGCTCTACTTTGTAAATAACTACTAGGCAGTTAATTTTTGAATAAATGTAGGATGTTATAAACAATTGAGATATAGAATATCTTAAGATAATTAAGACAAAGAAAATATTAAAATTGGTATCAAAGCAAAACATTCCCATTCCCTTTCTTTCATCATCAAAAAAAGATAAAACAGGACTAAACAAGATTAATATACTTAGCATAGCTTAGATTTGGTCACAAGCCTCAGGAATTTAGTAAGAATCAATCTCTTTGCTCAGTTAGAATTCATGAAACTGATAGTCTCAATGACTACAGAGAGTGAAACTAACTTTCTAAAAATTTGAGTTTGTGCCTGACTTGCAGTTATCTAAGTCAATTCTAAGAAACAGATGGTCAAAAATCAAAAAAATGTTCCTATTTTCTTGGATGTAAACGAAACCTCCAAGATGACTGTGCATTCTTGAAAGATCTTAAATTTTACCTATTGCTTCACCAATGCTCCAACTTGCCCTCAGGCTATACCTATATTCAATCTTCTTGCCAGATGTGAGATCATGTGTAACACTGCAGTCGCTATTCTTGGAGTCCCAGTTGTGCAAACAACTTTGTTTCTTTCTATAAACAGCAATCTAAATGTTTTCTTCATTTATGAGTTTGGAATTTTCTTTTCTCTCTCAACATTTCTTCCATCTACCTGCAACTCTGCTTCCTTCTATATTTCATTCCCATTCCCTTTCTTTCATCTCTTTTTCTTGCCCAGTCAGCTGGGGCTGTAGAATACACCGACAGCTTCTCTGCAGAGGGGTAAGATCCCCCCCACAACGACCCTGATAAGGGTCCTATCTATGGGTTAAACAGAACTAACAGCATACTTATGCTAAACTGAATTGAGTAAACTGAATAGCTTGAAACAAATGTTTTTGACAATTAAACCGTACTTACATTTAAACTGCGTGCTTATGCTTAACTGAATTATTTGAAATAGAACTGTTTTTCGACATTAAAACTGTATTTACACTTAACTGAATTGTTACATATAACTGCTTGAATAGTTTGAAATAGAAATGTTTTTGACAATTAAACAGTGTACTTAGGCTAAACTGAATTGTTTTAAATAGAACAGATTATTTACATAAAAATGGATTTGGTGTTAAATAATCTACAAAGGTTGATATGCCCTAAAACCCAACAAACCAAACCAAACCATCTCTTTTTCCTTTTTACTCATTCTATCTTTCTCATGATTTTGTATGCAAGGGTCGTTCAAAAAGTTCTAAGCCTCGCCCAGATTTTAGATTTGTCGCACACCTCTCACATTTGTAATGGGTCCCACCAGCACAGAAATTAAGACAGAAGTCAGAATTAGTTTTTCTAGTTTTATAAGAAATTGTAGTGTGTTGTCATAATAAGAATGTTCAGCTTCAGATCTTCTTTCAGGGTGAGGCTTAAAACTTTGTACTTTTTATTTTCTATCTTTCGTTTCCTTCCCCCACTTCTTTCTTGTCTTTCCTTCTCATCCATTAGTATACTTATCAATTTCTAGTTTTCTTTCATCTTCCCAGACCTGTGAATATATGCTTAATCATAGACAAGTCTTCTCTGTTTGTAAGGAGGATTGAACTCTAAACTCTTCTGCCATTATTCTCATGGGAATACAATCTATATTTATAAAAGGATCACTTACTAAATAAGGATCACTCACTGAAATAATTAAGATCAAACTCATTACAGTTGTAATGATCTCCAAAACATTGGTTCACTATTCAGATGTTCTTGATAGTCTTTCCTTCTCATCCCTTAGTATACTTATCAATTTCTAGTTTTCTTTCATCTTCCCAGACGTGTGAATATATGCAAGAGACATTTTCATTCTAATATTTAGATTATATAAAAGAAAATAAACATCACCATAGAACAATAGTTAGGAAACTATTTCAGTTGACCATGATTCCTATACTAAATTCAATCCTTAATGGTTGCCCAATGTTCAAGGCTTTAGGAAATACTTACTTAGGGTGAGTAATGAACTATCTAAATGTGAACCAATGTTTTGGAGATCATTACAACTGTAATGAGTTTGATCTTAATCATTTCAGTGAGTGATCCTTACTTAGTAAATGATTCTTTTATAAATATAGATTGTATTCCCATGAGAATAATGGCAGAAGAGTTTAGAGTTCAATCCTCCTTACAAACAGAGAAGATTTGTCTATGATTAAGCAAAGCTTACTAAATAAAGCAATTGTATTTTCTTTATTTAAAATTTCATTCATATTTGGGCTCCAAAGAAATACTTTTTTTGGAAGACTTGAAAATTTAATCTGTGATACAAACATTAACATTTCTAACAAGCATCTTTTTCAGTCAGGTTGTTAAGATCTTTATTATTTTTATTTATACAAGTAGTTGTTGTGTTATGGTGGGGCTCACTTCTGATCACCTGGCCAAAAATCAGTTCTGATGTAAATCAAATAACTCCTGTAGTTAGTAGGTTATTTGTTTAATGGCATATCAACTCCTGATGGGTTATTTAATGCCAAAATTTGATCATTTCTATATGTTTGGTTAAAATCAAAATTACATTTTCAATGTTCCATTGCATTTTTGATTGCACTTTTTTCATCAAGTATTCCTTTCTAATACAAATAATTTGCACATAGTTCTATGGTTTCAAGTATTCCTATCAAATACTAATAATTTATAAACAATTATATTGTTTCAATTAACTATTTCTATTTAATGATATTATTTAATGATAATTATTTGCTTGCACACAGTTATATTGTTTGATGTAACTCAGCATCATCACCAGCATTATCATCAAATCATGCTGAGAGCACAGAGTTACCTGACTGTTTCATTGGATTTTATGGCATATCAACCATTGTTGGTTATTTAATACCAAATCCTCTTTATACATGTAAATTAAATATATGATTTGTAAACACATCTTGTAGATACACACAGTTCTATTTCTAACAATTCAATTTAGCATGAATCGACAAAGTTAAATGGTTCCAAGTATTGCTATGGATCACTAACAATTCAATTAAACATCAGGCATTTGTTTACACACCATTAAATAATCAAACAGTTCTATTTCAAACAATTCAATTTTACATAAGTCATTTGTTTGCACTCAGTTTAAATGTCAAACAGTTCTATTTGACCTATAAATGGGACCCTGTCAGGTGCTACCACTCCAACCCAGAGTGGACCTTGGAATGATGGCAATGAAGGGGTACTCTGCATTCCCCAAAGCTCTAGCATTACTGGAGCCTTGCCATGAGATTGTTTAATGTCATATCAAGACACTTGTTCATATGGGGGGGTCTTATTCATCTGCAGAAATGCAGTTGTATCTTCTACAGCCCCAGCTGATTGGGTTGCTGACTCTTGCCATCTGTCCCTATCATCCATCACACTTGGCAGGTCTTCTTGGCGGCATCCTCTGTCTACCCAAAGCTGATGTAACTAAGTCCTTGCTGGTCAACCAACACTGGCACCTCCATGCTTGGGAGTCCATAAGAGAATGTTGCTTATGAGTTTGTCCTTGCTTATCCAGCAGTGCCCCAAATGTTTTGTTTATTTGGATGTTTTACAAGATGGGATGCAGATGGCTGTACAGCTGCTGTTTTGTGGGGTGTTGCTTTCAGGTTTTGTTCAAGACAACATAGAGCATTCTTTTGTAGTTCCCATATAGCTTTTTCTCTAAGAGTTTTGTTAACATCCATCAGGAGCATCCATATAATAGTAGTGCTGCAGCTTGGAAGAATTCCCATTTTATTTTATCAGATCAAAATTTCATGTGAAAGATAACCTGTCTATATCATTCTACACTTTCACTAAACATATGTTCACATCACTTTCAGTCAATTAAATACTGCTGCCAAGGTATGTGAACTGGTCTAATAATTTTAGAGGCCTGCCACTTAAAATAGAGATGGCTCCATTTTGTTTAAAACACAAACTTTGTTTTATTTGCATTCGTGTTGAGGACAATGCCCCCTGTTGCTTGCCCTCGGGATTTGGCTTGGGCTGGCATATTTACAAGAAGCACTACATCAGCTGCATAAACTGCCTTCATCTTAGTCTTGACAGGATGTTGTCTGCTCCTTGTCTTTTTAAATTTGAAACCATTTTCTTTTATTAGATCTATCGATGTTCGCAGTCTAACCAGAGTATAAACAAATATGGTACTAATGTATCTCCTTTCAAGACTTCAGCAACAATACTGAAGATGTCGGTGTTTCCATCAGGTGAGCAAACTATTGCTTTCATGCTTTTGTAAAGAAACTATTACCACGATGGTAATAGTTTCTTTGCGGAGACCATATGTAAGTAGTATTTTCTCCTTTCTTCAGTGTGTGGAAATGAATAGTAGTGTTACCTTGAGGTTCTTCGCATGTACTCCTTTGATAATTTGACTGATTATCAGAATTTGTGAGGTTTTGGATCTTTTTCTTTGAAAGGCGTTTTGATTTTCCCAAAGAATTTTCTTGATGTCGAGTTAGATACTATTGAGAAGCGGAATATTATAAACATTAGGAGCTATAGAAGTCAGAGTTATGCTTCTTTAGTTCTTAGTGATTCCGATGTCGTCTTTCTTGAAAAAGAGAAGGATGCAACCTTACGTCCATATCTGCTGTTTTTTCTATAGACTGCGTTGCATAATCGGAGAAGTATGTCATCAAATTTTTGCTGCTTACTCCAGGCTATGTTGTTGACAGAAACCCTACTACATTGCCTGGAGTAAGCAGCAAAAGGTACTGATCTATGTGAACGTAAGTAAAACAGAATAAGTATTTTAAACAAAATGGAGCCATCTCCACTAAGTGGCAGGGTTCAGAAATTAGTAGACTCGTTCTCATAACTCGGCAGCAATATCTCATCTACTGAAAGCGAAGTCAACATGTGCTTTTGGGAGGCGTGGACTACTATCAACCTGTTATCGATCACATGGAAATCTAATCTATCCGATAAAATAAAACACAATTTATTCCAATCTGTACCAATACTACTGTATGGATGCACCACATGGACGCTAACAAAACATATCGTGAAAAAGTTAGATGGGAACTACACAAGAATTCTACGTGCTGTTGTGAACAAATCCAGGAAGTAATACTCCACTAAACAGCTGTACGGCCAATTACCATCTATCTCACAAACTATCAAAGTAAGATTAACAAGACATAGGTGACACTGCTGAAAAAGCAAGAAAGAACTCATAAGCGACGTTCTTCAATGAACCTTTACATATGGACGTGTCAGATTTGTCAGACCAGCAAGGACTTCCAGCTTTGTATGGACACTGGTTGTAGTTTGGAGGATTCGCCAAGAGAGATGGATTATAGGAAAACCCGTATTTTCAACACGACTTGACGACATATATATATATAATTTTGCATTAAATGACCCACAAGGGTTGATATGTCACAAAACAACCAAACCAATCAATATTTTTAATAAATCAAAAAAAGTTGTCATTTTTTTTTCTCTAAACTAAACTTCGGTTATTCGAAAAATTTGCAACTATCACGTTTGTCTGGTAACTTGCTGGCCGGATTCATAAGGTTCAATATGTACGTTGAAAATCTAGGATCAGAATTTCGCCAGACAGTAGTTTTTTTGTCGGGTCCTTATTATACATACTCACACATCAGTTTTAACACATTAGAATGTATCGGGGTTCTATTTTTTTATTTGTTGTAATTTACTAAGCTTTCTGCTTAGATGTGGCACAAGGCCATATGAAAGGGGCACCCAATGAGACTCGAACTCACTCGTGTAAGTTTGCTAGTCGAGCTTGCTAACCATTGTTGTTGATTGATCAATCAAGTCATCCTCTAAGAATTAGTTTTAGAAACACACAAGGAAGTAGCTTAAATATTGAAAAATTAACGTCCACAAGAGGAGGTAGATTGCCGATGATTTGAACAGGCTATGAACATTTTCAAAATTGATTTTATTCAATACATTTTATTGTCAAAAGACGTACAGGTTGAAAATTTAACAACTTTTCAAGTTAAAGGTGCATTATACTTACCCATCATCTTTTTGGTTATGATAGCTCATAAATATTTTTAAAAATTGGTTTATCTCAGTAATTAAAACTACGTTCTAAAGTTCTCGATTTTTATGAACCCCACAAGACCTTTTCTAGCGAAGCAATGCATCTGTCATTGCTAAGAAAAGTCGTATCGTGAAAGTCAAAAGTGACACAGATGATACAACATCTGATTTCCTAAATAGCAATGTCTGTTTCGTCGCCGTATATGTTCAGTAGTCTCAAAAGCTATAAGTCTGAAAATGTAACGATCTGTGAGATCAACGTATTTCGTACGCTTGGCCTCCTCGGCTTTGTTGGCAGTAGAGCGTGGATTCGTGACTGACGTCAGAAGTTTGGTGTATTATGTTTGCAATACCACTGTAATGTTTGTTTTATCAAAACTTTAAAGAATTCAAAAGGACAAACGATAATATCTGGTTCGTTTTTAAGCTAGTCTTTAAAAAAAATTTTAAATGTCTGCCCTCGGAAATGATAATTTTCAGATTATCTGATCGTTTTTAATGGTATGTCAACCCGTGTAGAGTTATTTCATTCATAGAGGTTAGGAAATTATGTTCATATTTACTTTTTTGTGTTATGGTTTCTCGATATTTTTTGTGCACAGTCCTGTCGAATACGAATGATTTTCAAACTGATCTATTTGACCCACAAACACTGATAGGTTCTCCCAGTTCGTCTCCGAGTGAACCAGGGAGTTATGGCAATTAAGGGCGACTCCACTCTCCAGAACTGGAGCCTCCCCACTAAATGCAGTTTAGTGTCCTACCTAGGGTACTCTTTTTGTCGGAGGAGGTCTTACATCTGCAGGGGACACTGTCAGTGTATTTTAAAACCCGCTGACAGAGTGGAATTTTTAGAATTTCTAAGATGAATATCTTAATTTTGTTGACAAGAAAGCTTCACATGAATGAGGTATATATATATATATATATATATATATATATATATATATATATATATATACGCACGCACAGAATCGGCTATGGCTGTAGAATACACAGACTGCTTCTCTGCAGAGGGGTAAGACCCCCAAACGAGTGTCCTGGATATGTCACTAAATTTGATGGTGAGGTTCCAGTAATGCTGGAGCTTTGAAGAATGCGGAGTACCCCTTCATTGCCATTGCTCCCAGGTCATCACTGATAGGGTCCTATGTATGGGTCAAATAGAATTAAACTGTACTTATGTTAAATTGAATAGTTTGAAATAAAACTTCTTTGATATTTAACTGTTTGTAAACAAAGACTATACTTATACTAAACTGAATTGTTTGAAATTTAATTCGATGTTAATGACCCGAAAAGGGTTGATACGCCGTAAAACCAACCAACCAACCAACCACACACACACACATCCAGGGACGCATCTTTTTCTTCTCACTTTATATTTCTGCATTTGCTTTCTCTGCCAAACAACGAGTTGTGCTAGCAAGAAATGCTATAACTGATACAACTATTGTAAAATTAACACAAGACGATGAAGGTGACAAAAAGTGAAGAAAGCGAAAAGTATTATTTTCTTAAATCAAATAACAGGAAAAATAAACAGGATTATGGAAAAGATAGGAATCATAAAGGAGATTAAAAAGTAGAGATATTTACAATTCATCGATTTTTATCAACGTCTCTGTCATATCAGAAAAGTATTTGTTCACAGCGATATCCCAGTGAAATGTCGTCCAACGAAAGCAAAAAGCCAAAAACTAACATCTTTTACCGCCAACTGACATTTTTATTCCCGTTGTGTAACAAAATGAAAATTTGATATTTTTGGGGGGTGGGCTCATATCAACCCATCAGGAGTTATTTTATGTCAAAAGGTTACATAAATACATACGTTTATATTTAGCTTTTTTGTGAAGTTTCTTAAGAGTTTAAAATATACTACCACACTGGGGCAGTGTGGACCTTGGAATAATGGCAATGAAGTGGTACTCTAGACCCCAAAGTTCCAAAATTGGAACCTCACCTCCAGATATAGTTTAGCATCATACCCTGGATACCCCTTTTTGGTGGGGGTTTTCTTTGCAAAGGATACAGTCAGTGTATTCTAAGCCCCGCTGAAAGGACGATCGACATGGTTGTATTGCAGGAGAAAGATCAGGTCTTCAGTGTGAAGAGGGGTAAGACTTCCCCAACGAGTATCCTAGACATAAATGACAATCTGATGGTGAGGCTTCAATAATGCTGGAGTTTTGGGGAATGCGAAGTACCCCTTTATTGCCATCGCTCCCAGGTCCACACTGGCCTGCAATGGTAGCACCTGATTAGGTCCTGTCTATGGGTCAAATGTATAAATATAGATTTGGCATTGTATAACCTACAATAGTTGATGTATCATAAAACCAAACCAAACTACTTAGTAAATTTCAAAACTAGACACTGACTATAACAACGGCAAAAAAATATTACAAAAAAAAACAGGCAGGAGAATTAAAAGCAACAACTAGCAACAACAATAACACGGAGGTCAGATAAATGGAGCTTCATAAAAAGGAAGGAAATAAACCACCTTGAATTTATTTGTTAAGCGTGTCATTTCCAAATGCTGCTGGCGGTAGTATTTGAAATTAAGACCAAATACAAAGGAACAAGTTCCAAAGAAAACGTGTTACGGAAATGGAGCAAAACCAAAGCTCCAACAAGATTCAATAATACACGACAAAAAGAGGACACTCACTCAGGACTTAAACTTTTTTAAGCGCTGTCTCATCTTAACGACCCGCTCCTTCGTCATCATCAAGTCTTGTGGAAATTTGTTAAGGAACTGGTGATCCTGTTTCACTGAATATCAGCAGCCCCTTGGGGTCACGTGGTGTCCACTATAAAAAGAACAACTGGGGGTTCCCTCTCTTTTTGTTCCACTCCCACCGCTTTTAGCAACATGTCCATTTGTAGCAGCCCTTGACGGCAAACGTATTTGGTACCTTCCACCAGCCAGGACCCAAGAGCGAGGAACGCACGTGCTGAGTTAAAAGGAACAGGACACACAGCTAAGTTCCAGCAAGCATTTTATCTGCAAACCCAACCAAACCTTACCTAACCTAACCTTACCTTAAACCTTTACCTTATAACTTTACCTTATAACAACCTTATAACTGAACCTTACAAACCTTACAAATCCCTACCACCTATCTGAACCTTGAACTCTTTTTTGAACTCTTACATATTCGTTGTTTGTTCCATTTGGTTTAAAACCCTGTTTATTGTTGTATATAAATTTTGTTGCACTAAAAGTCGTTCGTCTCCTTTCTTCAAGAGCTGTCAACCAACTCCCTACTGCTGTTGAAGTACGGTTTATTCTTTTACAAAACGTAGGAATAAACCGGGCTTTTGGGGGCTTATAAAAAACCCATAGTCTCGCTGCTAGCACGGATTTTGTTGACTTCTATCCGTCCGTCCCTATTGTCCATTGCTCCCAGCAGGTCCTCTAAACTGCGTCCTGTGCCTGTAAAGAGCTGTTGAAGGTTAGTTTTTGTTGATCTACCAGCACTGGCACGTCCGTGTATCGAGGACATCGTTCTCCTATGGACGCTCCTTCGTACTGTCCACAAAACACTTGATGGTGAAGAATCTGTCTTCTTTTAGAAAGCTGGAGTCACTTAAACAGCTGCTCCACTTCCTGTAATATAGCAGTATTCGTACCAATATATAATATTTAGAATGAAATCAGACGGTGTGAGAAAAGGAAGACAATATGGAAAATTAAACTGGTCTGGTTCGCTATAGACATAATTTCATCAGAAATAAACTTTCGCAAAAACGGAGTCCGCACGTGACAAGTGGGAAGAGAAGCGTGTTGGGGTTTTTTTATTATATCCTCTATGGTTTCAATTTTGGAGCCTATTATTCGAGTGGTTTTCTTTTATCGGTTTTTAAAGTTTCACATTTCTTAAGTATTAATTTAATAAGGACAAAAGATACATTGTAGAAACCTGGCTATAAAATGGTTTGGTTTCTTTGTTTAATGACATATCAATCATGGGTTATTTAATGCCACAATCATCTTCATAGAAGAAAAGTAGCGGTACTATTCAACCCATAGCTAGAGAGATAAGTGGTTCATACATTCCCCAAGGGTCTAAATCCGAAACTGAACGCAGTAGCACAAACAGGGTTCGAACTCGCTTACTACGGTGTCGCAGTCCAACCCTTCAGCCACTATGCCACGGGAACTTTCCTCTGGCTGCAAATTGGTAAGTCTCTTTACACGTTGGGTTCGGTTCGACCTTTGAGTCTTGATCGATAAATAATTGACATTTTTTAAGATAGAACTATGAATCCACAAAATACTATTTTTGGCTACTTGGCACTAGTAAAAGCAAGGCATGTGGTCTATCCGAGTAATAATGTCAAAATTTGTCATCTGCTCACACAAGGTGTATCAGTAAACAATATCAAATTCATAAAGTTTAAGATGCATGTGACAATGCCTTTTCTATGTATCTTCGCCATGATATTTTGTTTCGCTTCTTTTTTTTTTCTTTTGAAATTGTGTTAATCAATTCGAAATTTTGATCATATATGTTCTTATAGTGTACCATAGCGTTAAGTTCCCTTAGAAACCCAAGACTGGGGGTGTCCTCGTGGCGTAATGGTTAAAGCGATGGACTGCGGAATCGTAGTAAGCGAGTTCGTATTCCAGTTGGGCTATTACGTTCACCTTCGGGAAAATACCCTTGGGAAAAGTATGAACCTCCTTATCCTCCCAGCTATGGGTTAAATAGTACCACTACTGTTCTTCTCGGAGAATGGCTTTGGCATTGAATAACCTACAAAGGTTGATATGCCATAAAACAAAGAAACCAAACCAAACCCAAGACTATTACTAGCGTTCAATTTGATTAAAAGTAATGTCTCGTATTCCACAAGGATCAGGACTCTGACTAATTCTGTATGTTATTTTCATAAATGATTTACCGAGCCTAGTTAATTCAGAGGTTTATGCTTGCTAACATCTCTAAAATCTTTAAAAATCATTAGTTAGAAGAAGCATAAAAATAAGATCTAATCTGATATACATAAATTATCACACTGGAGTGACACGAAGCTACTTGAATTCCATCAAGACAAATGCAAATGTATGCATATCGGAAAAGCTGGTATTGACAGAAAATGTACATCGAAAGAAAAAAAATCATTACCGTTGGCGAATGAAGAGATATTAATTGGAGTTATAATCGATTCGATCTTGAATGTTGATTAATATACAAACGAACAAGTGAATAAAGTAAATTCTGTTTGCGCATATCCTCTGCAGAGTGTTAAGACCCCCTACCCTGCAATTGCTGCTCTCAATGAAATAAATACTGGGAGAATTCAATTTCCCAAACACGACTTTTAATATAATCTTCACTCAGATGTGTAGATGGCCAATTACTTTGAGTTTTGTTGGGTAGATTGTGGACAAAAATGACAAAGCTGCTTTCAAAGTGTATTCGCTAGATGTACTGTGTGCTTTGGAAATCTATCATAGGGCTTTTAATTTCAATCCTTAACTTGATTAGAATTCACGTTCTTGCGAGGCATTATACGAGTAAAAAAAAAAAAGTCAAGAATGAATTGGAAGAGAAAGAGTTTTTTAAAAGAAAGAAAGAGACACAAAAAGAGAACAGATAGACATTTTGGTTTGGTTTTATGGCATATCAACCATTGTAGGTTATTTAATGCCAATTCCTTTTTATGCATATACATATATGATTTCTAAACACATTTTGCAGATAACTTTTTAAACGAGCCTGAGCCCATTGTTTTTCCACACAGTTAAATGACTTCCCTTATTTCTATCTGATACGAATAATTCTATCAGCTATTACTCATTTGTTTGCACACAGTTAAATGTTTTCAAGTATAGCTATTTAACATTAACAATTCAATTAAACATCAGTTGTTTGTTTACACACCGTTAAATGATCAAACAATTCTATTTCAAACAATTCAGTTTAGCATATATATACAGTTTAAATGTCAAAAAGTTCTATTTGACCCATAGATAGGACCCTATCAAGTGCTACCACTCCAGGCCAGAATAGATATGGGAGCGATGGCAATAACAGGATACTCTGCATTCCCCAAAGCTCCAGTATTACTGAAGCCTAACTATCAGATTGTTTAGTGTCAATATCCAAGACACTCATTGAGGGGAGTCTTACCACTCTGCAGAGATGCAGTCGGTGTATTTTACAACCCCAGCCGACTAGGCCAACTGACTGACGTATAGAAAGAAAGAGAAAATAAGTGTCAAAGCATATGTAAATAATTCGGTCAGAAATGAAACAAAGTAGGTTTCATTGGCCAATGAAAAATCTATAATAGAAAATATTAAGTGGAACAGGTTCAAATAGTCTGTCGAACTTTTTTTAGCACAGTATATATTCATGTATTATGCGAATTTCCAAGGCTTAGATTTTAGCCGAATATTAGGGGGGTCACACGCGAGATACAAACTGTGATTGTAAATAGTTGGCCGAGGCTAGGCAAACTGGAACATCTACAATTTCCTCTTGCAAAAGTCCGGGATAGTACTGGGTAATACTCTAATATATACGGTAATTGTTTTGGCAGTTCTTTTTCTGTCACCGAAGCTTCTGGTGACAAGATAAAAAAAATCAGGCAGTTTTTCTCCAGCTATATGAAGTTTTTTTTATATATAAAACATTCAGGCATAAAACATTTACAATCGGGCCAAATTCTAAGGCAAAGCATGAAATGCTTGTCCTGATTAGTGAGGTTTGACAATCTCAATATTGTAACCGGTTGTGATAATCAGACGTAATATCTGTCTCATCTGATAAACGTGCTATGTTAGCAAAAACGCTTTTTAAAGTTTGGGCAAGCTACAAAACAAAGTAAGCCATGCTCCCTGCAAGAATACATAGTATTTCAACTAGGTCTGCAGGTGCATCGAACAACTGCCAGAAATTGGAGAAGCGTGGGGAGAGTTGGCTGAAGATCTATCTTGATGGGTATGAACTATATTCAGCAGGCTGTTTTACTCAAAATTTTGAGGTAAACTTGACTTGTTATGCAATACACGTTGGCCTACTAAACACACTGTTTCATTTCTGTTGTTATTTATCCTGGGTATATCCAGACTTCCCGGGTTATTTTGGGGGTTGGGACGGCAGGAAATTTCCTATACAAAGTGAACCCGAAGAAATTTCACAGCTTAATTATTCACATTTTATTTTGAATAAACAAACTAAATCATTGAATATAATATTTTATTCATTTAAAACGATGGTTTTCTTTAAATAAATTCCTCTTTTCGTACCCTTAAATGTTGGACAACACAAATTTTACTAACATTAAAAATATATTAAACTTTCAGAATTCAAATAGAAAATCTTTACTTGTTAGTGAGTGGGATTTATAGACTGTCTCTGCGTTAATATGGCATCTAGTCGTATAAATGAATATTTTCTTTCTTTTTTTTTTAATAAGATTTTATGGAATTAAAAAAAGCATTAGTTAGCTTCAATTCTAATATTATGGTCATGTTTTTGCGAAAGTCAGAGACGTGTTGTAGCGAAGCTGTCTTGGATAGAGATGATGTACTAAGACTTTCGTAATCCGGTTCGTTTACCGACGTGGGCACCAAAAATATATGTAGGTAGGAGTTGGATTTCACTTAATTTATCTCTACACTTCCACTTTAACGTGACACTGGCCAAATTCCGAAGACGAAAGTAGGTATGTAGTTGCAAAGATATTAATATACTGACAAGTACTTCGTTTTACGTTATTTCAGATTGTAGAGAAAATGTTGGTTTTGTGTAAAAGCCAAGCGGAGTAAAGCAAATTTTCAAAAAGTGAGGATACACTCATCAAATGGAAGACAAAGATACCAAGTATTAAATCCATTTAGTTTCATTTTGAGATACATTTCAAAACTATCTTTTGTAGACACTGTATTTGGCGTCAAGAGATTATAATTAGCTTCAATGATATCGTTAGACGTGATTAAACGTAATAGATACATCATACTTGATAAACACGTGTAGAGATCATAGGTTTTGGCATCGACCCATGTTTAATTAAGTTGAAATTCAAACAGAAAGGACTAGGAATAAGTTTATAGAAATTCAAATGGAAAGGACTAGGAACAAGTCTTGGTTTCAAAAACTAATACCACAAATTAATAATTTCGTGATTATAGATGAAAGGTCGACCTATATACAAGAATATATGATTTTCAAAACGATTCAAAGAATAGCTCCAGTGTTCATAAGAATCTTCTAATTCATCAAATGCCCGTCCGTACGCGATTCTGCACTCGATTTCAACTAAACTTTCAGAAAATCAGGCTAAAATATTTTACATTCTACTCGGAGACCTAGTTCAGTGTTTTTGGCAGGATCTATCACTCTCCTTCTATATCTAACTGTACCCCTCTCAAAAAAGAGGGGTCTGTATCATAGCGCATACTCACCGTCTCGCTGATCGTTTTGAGAGGCAAATGGTTCTACTCTCTCCTCCAACTATATGCAACTAGATTGTTGCGGTCAAGTTCTGGTTTCTTTCTTTAATGACATATCAAACTTGGTGGGTAATTTAATACCAAAGCATTGTAGAAGATCAGTAGTGGTGTTATTTTACCAATAGCCTAGAAAGATAAGGGAATTTACTCCTTTCCCTTGGGTATTAGTCCAAAAGTGAATGTAATAGCGCAACTGAAGTTCGATCTCGCTCACTACGGTGTCTCGGTCCAGCACATTAGCCACTACGCCACGGAAATATCTTACTCAGGAGTTAACTTCATCTCAACAATTGAATGGCTTAAAAAATAATAATATATATAACATTGTTCAAATAAGTTTAAAAATTGAATAATATAATAAGTGAATATTTTTTACAAAATAAACTTAATAGCTTTACTATGTCGATTGCAATATCTGTATGTCTTATTTATTTTGCGTGATCTTAACTCAAAATCCACTGATTCGAAGCAAATTCTTTATTCAATTACTTATAAGTATTATTATATATAGTACTTATAGAGAAAAAAATCAGTAAATTCAAGGTTACGTCGTAGCAAGCGAAAGCGTTAAAAACAATTTCCAAATCCAATTCGCAACTTCATAGTATGGATTCTGAATTCATGCTCACCAATCATTCAATCCCAAAGGAGATAACTTGAATCCTAATAGAGTACTTGCTTCTATTTGGAATTATATTTTACAAGGAAGGCTGAAAAGTTCATATAATGTCATATCTGCAATTGATGCTATTTTTTATCAATGGGACCCAAGCACTGCAACATCGATAAAGACATTGTGTGGACTGCAAGAGAGATTGTGTTGAAAAATAAAACTCATTTTGATCACATTCGATGAGAGTATCTTGGTTACCCTGTGAACTTTTCAGCCGACCTTTGTAAATTCTATTAAAAGGATATGACTTGACATCTAAATAGCTGCTGAAGGGGCTGATTTTAATCAGCTGAATCCAATTGTTGGGATACACTTCGGCCGGCCATGGTGTCAGCGGCACGGATCTGGTCGGGTGTGTCTCGTCACTAGACACACCTCGAGCCTCAGGGCTTTAACCCACCTCGGAGGGGTTATGTTTATCGCCTGACACCTGGGGCATTTTTTGGGAATTCCGGGCGTGTTTGGGCTAAAGCCCTGCGCCTGGACCCACCTTAAGAAAGGCCTTGTGCCACACTCGTCCGGTTGGTGGGACAGACAACAAATACCGCTGAAGGCAGCCTTTATCAAATGAGTTTTGGATGCTGTAAAACTGAGAAAGAGAACACACCACCCTCAGTTTAGGTTGGTTAGTTTTTATGGCATATCAACCATTGTAGGTCATTGAATGTCAAATCCTGTTTATATATATATATATATAAAACAGGAATTGTAAACAAATAGTTTGCCGGTAACATTGGAAACGAGCCTGAGCTCATTTGTTTGCACTAAGTCAAATTCTTTTAATCATAACTATGGAACACTAACAGTTCAATTTGGCTCATTGATGGGACCCTAACTACTACCACTCTGGATCAGAGTGGAGCCGGGAGTAATGACAGTGACGATGTACTCCACATTCCATAAAGCTCCAGGATTAGAGCCTCACCATCCTAACTCTGTTTAATTTTTCCCATAATTTTTCTACTATTCGATTTTTTTTTTCAGATCAATATTTTCTTTTTGTGAAGTTTTAAAAATTAAGTTTCTCTCTTATGCTTATGTAAATTCATGAATACGAATTTACATAAGCTTAAGAGAGAAACTTAATTTTCAAAACTTCACAAAAAGTATTTTGTTTTTATCTTTTTCTCTGTAACGGTGTCACAATGCTGGGGAAAGTAACCCCAAATTGCTGGTTGGTTCAGTGATTTAAGATTTATGCAATGCTATATAAGCATCTCGAAACCAAGTAGAGTTGCTTGACGATGCACTCCACCTTTCTAATACGAAACAGATTGGTTGTCTGAATTTCTGTGACGAAGCTTGGTTTTTCTCATTCAGGAAGCTTTCATAGATCCTCAGTAAGTATATAAATCCCATAACACAAATAAAATATCAACACCTAACTCAACATTACAGTAAGCTACTGCACATCTGTGGCCTTCCAAAAATACATAAGGATGGTTTTCCATTAAGACCCATTGTTAGCAACCGAGGTTCAGCATATCACCCATTGAGTGCTTTTCCTTGTGGAAATTATCAGCCCAATAACGGGTAAGTCCTCGTCGTATCTTAAGAACTCTGTCCACTTCGTGGAGAGAATCAATAACGCTCCCATTGATTCCAACCAGATGGTGAGTCTGGACGTCGTAAGTCTGTTCACAAAGGTACCTACAAATGAGACACTTGCTGTGGTACGAGATAAGCTGGGGGCAGATCCCTTGCTGGAAGAACGCACCTACATCCCGATAGATAATCTGATGCAAAT
Organism: Sepioteuthis lessoniana; assembly: GCA_963585895.1. NCBI lineage: Eukaryota > Metazoa > Mollusca > Cephalopoda > Myopsida > Loliginidae > Sepioteuthis > Sepioteuthis lessoniana. The sequence goes on from OY757923.1 coordinate 42,876,518, forward strand.
GTTGACTTTCTTTGAGAAAACTACCTACTTCGGAATGGGATCTGATATATCTCGACAAGAAGAAGAACTGGCTATGGGTTCACCATTGTCACCAGTATTAGCCAACATATACATGGAATACTAAGGAACCGCATTAGGCTCTACATCACGAAAGTCATCAATGTGACCTCACCATAAAGATGTTCAAGCATTATTTTATCACTCAATCCGACCATCTATACAGTTTACTATGGAGAAAGAACAAGATAATAAATCACCCTTCCTCGATGTATTAGTAACACACAGAGAGCAAGGATTCAGGTCATCCGCATATCGTAAGCTTCCCTTCACTGGACACTACCACAATTTCAACTCCATCCATATTATGTGAAGAAAGGAATCGTCCGTTGCCTACAACATCGATCAGAAGCCATTAGTTGCGACATTGATATATATCAAGAAAAAATTATTTAAGACAGCCTCCATCGCAACAACTACCCAGAGAGCATAACATCGGCCTCAAGAAATTTGAATTGGATAATAGAGAACGATATTCGAAAACTCACCTCAGTATGTCATCCATATGCCAAAGGCCAAGCGAAAGATATGTTGTCCATTTGACATCAAGAAAATATTCACAAGTGACTCGACTCTCCGGAGGTATCTCTTCCGTTTCGAGCCACCAACAGAATTCAACGTAACCAAGAACTGTATATACGCCATCCATTGCAGTTGGGGTAAGTCATACAAAGCTGAGACATGCCGCCTACTAAAAGTAAGGCGGACCATATATGGAAGGAAAAGGGAAACCACATGCCCTTATGGGATGAAGTTAAAATAAGTGATAGAGAATAACAGTGAAGAATAAGGCACCTTAAAGAATCAGCATTGAGCTAAAGTGACCCGTTGAGTTGTCCAAATATAGAGATGAATACAATATGGAAACCAATAATCAAAAAGGTTCGTTTAAAAAAAATCGTAATATGGGCTCAGGTAAATAAAAACATTAGTAAATAGATAAAAAACGAGGTTCGAAATTCCGTGTAGAAACAACAGAAGAAAGCCGGACGATATATCGGCTGAAACGTTGTGAATATAACAATAAAGATGAAGGCAATAGTCTGAAAATCCTGAATGATGAGAATAAGAAAGATTGTATAGATAGACCTTCATTCATCCCCATACCTGTTCTCTCACAAATTCAACTCTAATTTTAACATTTCCTTCTCTAACGGTCAAATAACACTTAAAGCGTTATTTACCGCTCCGTCCTCCAAGTTAAGCAGCGATGATCCAGTTCAAAACAACAACTTAGGATCCTCAGTTACTGTAAGCCATCTGAGACCTAAAAGTGACAGGCTTAGGAAAGTCACTTCAACTTTATTTGGCCATCACGAATATGCTGTGCATGCTTGAATTTATTTCAGAAACTGGGATTATCAACTTTATTTTCTAATTCATGTATATTTACCCCAAAAATGCCTGTAATGGGCATTTCTTTATGAAAATTTCACTTTCTTTTCATTTAATGTTTTCTTCTATCTAACGCGTACTGACTTATGTGTTGTTTTAGAGATATAATGAGGTCGTTATATTTTAAAAAGGTAATTTTTCTTTGAGTCTACATTTTCTGGAATCCGGTACTTCCCAAGTCTCAATGGTAGCTGATTAGTGCATGTTTGCTGTACTAGTTTACATTATATCAACTGAGAAGACTCCCTAAATCAAGCGCACTCTCCAACAACCTTTATGATATACCAGTGACGAGACCTTAGTCATAAGTAAAGTTGACGACTGCAGTCGATAGTGACCCGAAGGCTCCCTTTTCAATAGCTACTACACCGAAGCGTAGGGAAGAGCGCTACTCCTTTCCCTGAATTGCTCCACTTTACCTTTGATCCGTACCTTATAATGCTGAGTGTTAAGCAAGGCGGCATCAAGTACCATTTTTTGAGTCTTTGGATGGAACCCCGGGCTCCCGGACCATTGGCGAACACTACTCAAAGTCTTATTTCTTTAGTATTGTACACTTCATCCTCCCTTTTTCAAACAGAATACTAGAAATGTTTGTACACCTCATGACTTCTTCCTGTCACTCACTTTTTGAAGATTAAAAGACAATTTCGGAAACATTAGTAGGCGTAAGATTTTTCAAGAACTAAAGAAAAAAAAGTCATCCGCAATCTTTTTCAAGATAAAAATTATATTTTCTCCATCTGCTTAATCTTGTCAACTTATTAGCCACTGGAAGAATTAATCTAAACTTCTATTCTCAAAATAAAATTTCTTGTTTGTTTGTGCTATAACCAAACAGGCGACATTTCCTCACAAGACGGAAACTCTCTGAAACTAGTTGACAAATTCACCTACCTTGGAAGCAGCGACTCATCAACCGAAAAAGACATCGACACATGGCTAACGAAGGCATGGACAGCTATCGATAGGCTCTTGATCATATGGAAATCAGACCTGACCGATAAAATGAAACGCAGTTTCTTCCAGGCAGCGGTTGTATCGATACTGCTATATGGATGCGCTACTTGGACGCTAACTAAACGGCTGAAAAAGAAGCTAGACGGCAATTACACAAGAATGTTGCGAGCAATATTGAACAAGTCCTGGCGGCAACACCCCACAAGGCACCAACTATACTGCCACCTGCCTCCCATCACGAAAACTATCCAAGTTAGACGAACCAGACACGCAGGACACTGCTGGAGAAGCAAGGACGAGCTCATAAGTGACGTACTCCTATGGACCCCCGCATACGGCCAAGCAAAAGCAGGACGACCAGCTCGAACATACATACAGCAGCTATGTGAGGATACGGGATGTAGTCCTGAAGACCTGCCAGAGGCGATGAATGATAGGGAGAAGTGGCGAGAGAGGGTCAGGGGTATCCGTGCTAGAGGCACGACATGATGATGATGACGACTGGCACACAAAGTCAATAAACCATTTCTGCTATTTTTATACAGAACTTTCGAAACGATCCTTTTGATCTATGAGACCAATCGCGTAACCTGGCTTTGTCGTTGGGGGGTGCCACACACGTAGCAAATCTTTGGCAGAAATAACCAGGCGAAGCCCAACCCTCTCCATCTCTGGTCTGAATTTAGAGTTTTCCTTCTTGTATACCGGTTGCTAAACCAGGGCTAAAGAGCTCAATCTACCGTACTATTTTACCCAAAACTGGAAGGAGACTAGTTGGCTTCCTACCTTTCCCAAGGGTTTTAGCACATTGGAAAATGAAAACAACCTCATTCAGGATTTAAACATGGTTAGCCATGTTCATTTCCTACAACGGTAACCGTTTTGACACAATAATATCATTGTACAAATATTCATGAAAACTGCGTTAATTTGTCAAATTTTATTAGACGATATAAAAGGTTCTTAGTCAAACCAATAAATAAATGATCATTTTATTAATTTTTAAGAAGGTTAGAGAAACTTAAACTATGGGCCAAGTGTGTTGAACTGTGAGAAATCAGTGAAATAGTATGTAAGCTTCATAGTATGTAAGCCATCCCTTGACTTGATGAGAATGAGAACTTTTCAGTACTCTCTCGTATGTTGTCAATACAGAGGAAATATAATTTTGATAACTATTCTGACTACGTTATAGATATTGTTAGTCTAGCTGTGTTGCTATGGCAACGATTTGACTGGTTTGCGAGAGTTGGCGAGTTAAATGCTATTTGGTGCGAATTGTCAGAGTTCAAATGTCAGTCAGGATGTATTTCAAATAAATGAACTTAAATGTTGCTTTCCAGATGACAGGGCCCAATTTGTGTTTTACGTAGTGTTTGGTCCTTAGTAAGAATAATCTCCAGTCCTTATTTTATAATGGTTGATAGAATCCTTAGCGAAGCGAAAAATAACAGTAAATATTGATTCGCTGAAAAATAAGGATTCTTTTTCAGCAGACTTCTGATTAATGATTCGTTTGAATCCGCATTGTTTTCTACTAAGTCAAGAAAATGCTTTGGCGTGTCTGTATAGAATTAGTTTCTGTTCAATAGAGAATTATATGATTAATTCTTAATTCTGACACCTAGACGTAGAGTAAAGGTTAGCGAGCTAGTTTCGCAAATCAGTTATAACTGAATAGCGAGTTCGATCCTCACAAGGTGCCCGATACCTGAGGTCTTTTATTAAGTTCAAATTCTTAGCTTATACTTTTTACTGACTGATACAAACACTCATACAAATGTAGAAAATGTCATAGATTAAAAGTGTGTTTTTTTTTTTTTTTTCGTAGATGAAGATATGCTAATCACAATTCTTTGATTTTCTCCTGATTGCTTCGTGCATACGTACATTTTAGACGGTTATTTGTATCAGGAAACACGACACAAACGAACGATGATTACAGCAAATGACAGTTTTAGAGAAGAAGCCTTGGAATTGTTTCATCTCTCAACAAGAGAATAGAATTTAGAGAGAGAATTAGAATGAGATTAAATTTCACATGAAAAGGCCACCATAACGATAACGGGGTTGGAATATAAAATTCTAGTTTCTGTTTGCACGAATCCGCCTTGCGGGGTCGTTAGTGTTTGATTCCGCAAATGTTGACTGAATTGCTATTCAGAGATTATTAGAAGAGACACATACACAATGTGCTGCTTGGAGAAAATTCTACAAGTAAATACAGAACGATGGAGAAAACAGAAATTTACATTTCGAGCAATCACCTCCCACATACACTTTCTCGAATACATTCACACAAGGTGTCCAAAAAAGATATACACCTTTTGTCAATATCTGCTAGGGTCATCTAAAATTAAAATATTTTCATAAAATAAGGAGTATAAGACGTTTGGTAAAAAAAAGAATAAAGAATAAAAATTAAAATAAGACATTTTCTTTTTAAAACATATGCGTTTCAGTACACCACATTGAAAAAGCGAAAAAAAAAATTACCAGAGATATTTTTTTCTAAACTTTACAAATGAGACAAGGAACGTCTGTCTCTCACGTGTGTTGGTGTCATATATATATATATATATATATATATATATATATATATAAAACATAAAGAAGTATATTCAAAGGATACATTTTTAAACCATCTTCCGGGCAAGCAATAGATTATACTGCTCAGAAGATGTTTGTTTTAAAAAGACAAAACGTTGGCATATTATATATAAAGAATACATCCTCAGAATATTTTGTATTCAAAAACCATCGGATATATTTATATCTGCGACGACTGGCTTCATGCCGTCTTTATAAAGACGGCATGAAACTAGGGGTCGCAGATAATCATCCATCCTATTAGATATATATAAAAACTAATATCTATTATTATATCATATAATAGCTCTATCACAGATATTGAGCACTCTCCAAATTATACCGCATTTAGTCTGCCACAAACCCACCAAATGAGATTGTGACAACCATACACTGTTGTTATATATATCCTAAAATGTATGCAGATATTACTGATAACTGATTCTGAAACTACTGGAACATTAAGCACTTTCATAAATAATTTTTTTATTATATTCGTCAAACATTTCTCTTACCCCCACCCAGCTATGGATTAAAAAGTACCACTATTGTTCTACTAAAAGAATGGCTTTGGCATTAAATAATCTACGAAGGTTGATCTTCCATTAAACCAAGAAATCAAACCATTTTTGACCAGCGGTCAAGCAGTGATCAACCTGCTCAGTACTAGGATGGGTGACCGCTGAAGAAAAAAAAACAACAACAACAAGTACTACAAGCAACATGAGGTCCGTGTGCTTGATTAAAGATTCAACGTTTCTCTTTTAATTATTCAGTAACTTTTTACGACTGAAATAATAGCTGCGAACAACTTAAAAAGAACATTTCGACAGGATTTTTTTCTTTTAATCATAAAAACCATTTCATCTTTCATAGAACATCAATAATCATGAGCATGGAACATTTGCATTTAAAACTGCATATGTATACATATGGTATATTTTTGTATTAAAGTAGAAATATTTTAACGATTATTGTTCCATAACCAAAGTCGAGACCAATACTCATAAGAATTACGGAATAGTATTGTAGCGATTAATCAAAATGTGATTTTTTTAACTAATGAAAAAAGTCCGTAACTTCCTAAAATTAAGTTTCAAAAATAGTCTGGCTTTCTAATGTCAAAAATGGCTTTTCTAGAACTTACTTCTGTGTAGTATTAGTCTGGTTGCCATCCCAAGAGGCTTTCCTCCGAAAGTAAGAAATCTAAAGTTCCGAACTTTGTTGGATGATCTTAGAAACAGACTGCACTGAACAGGACCTGGGAGCTACTCTCATGAGATTCGATCAAATTCTTCCAGTTTTTGCTTCAAGAGGCGATATCGATACCTTGCAATTTTTACACGTCGCCAAAGACGAGCAGTTTCTCACATATAAAAAAAGCTTAGTATCTCTGAATGTGTGTGTGTGTGTGTGTGTGTGTGTGTGTGTGTGTGTGTGTGTGTGTGTGTGTGTGTGAAAATCATAGGATAACAATCAGAAAAGTTAATTCCCTAATAAAATTTTGTCTTAAATATATTTTTCAAGTTGACCTTGGTATAAGAACCAGTGTGAGACCCTTTAAGGAGCAATCTACGAGTTTGGGAGGATATTCCACAACGAGTATATATTTGTATTTTGTTTAGTCAGGCACAAAGATAAAAATTGTTTATCTGTATATGACTAAAAGTCTCAGGCTTGCATTTTTACGTAAGTAACTAATCTAGAAGATGGCACATTATTGCGAGATTTTAATATAGCAATATGATTCAAATGCTCTAACTTACAGTAATTTCAGTTTCAATATGCAAATCAATGATAATTTTGTTGGATCTGCGTCACTTTGAATCTTTTTTTTTTTTTAATCTTCCAAATTTTCGATATAACAGAGACTGCTGAAGCGCTAATTAGAATCCTTCACTCCCCTTTCTGAATAGTCCCAGCAATATCATGGACCGCGGACAGATACATGGATTGTCTCGTAATTGATTCAAAACACGGGAAGTTTTTTTTTTTTTTTAATAACCAAGATCTTTTAATTAGTTAATTCACTTGAACTACATTTACAAATTTTAAAGTCATTTTAGCCAGAGAACATTTAAAATTGTTTACTTGGCATTTTTATATGTTACACAGTACTACCTATCAAGACCAAAAGTTACTGACACTTTGCGAGTTTCGACCAACTAAAATTTCGCATCGAACCCTGTATGTATAATCAACATCGTGAGGACCGATAGCTTCGTTTATTTCTTTAACGGTATATCAAACCCTCGTGGATTATTTAATACTAAAGTTTGATTTATTTGTAAATATTTTATTTTAACTTTATAGTTTTTTAATGTTCCATTGCCATCATTTTTTAATCCCACTTTTGTATTTGTCAATGATAAAATCATTTGTTTACACAATTATGTTAACAAATATTCCTATTTAATAAAAGTAGGAACAAGTATTCCTATTCAATAAAAACAATTTTCTGACGGTTATACAGTTTCTTATCTCATTAGTAATTTTCAAATCTCCATTTGACCCATAGATGAGACCCTAATAGGTGTTATCAATCTGGGTCAGGACAGACCTGGGAGTAATGATAATGAAAGAGTACTTGACACTTCCCAAAGTCACAGAACTGGAGCCTTACCACCAGATACAGTTTAGTGCCACACCCAGGACACCTTTTTCGGAAGGTTGGTCTTATTCCTTTGCAGGAAATTCAGTCGGCATATTCTAAGCCCTACCCCCACTCCGAAGGGGTGAAGAACCGTTGGAACGCACAGTGAAATTTCCTGATATTGACACTTGTTATATAAATATAATAAAAAGTTGATTTATCACTTGTCAATACCATAAATCAAAGGTTACAATGAGGCACCCTGTACATCTTTTTATGTACTCTGCTCTTCATTTTCTATCTACCAACTTCATTTTTGCCGATCGCCACTTTTTATGAAAGTTAATTAAAAAAATTTGACTCTACTCAGGTGATGTGGTAACTTTGCCAAAATTGATTATGCCCAAAACGAGACCACAAATGTGCCATTGCACCCTCCTAAGTTTTCTGTAACAATTCATAACAGGTTCCCTTTATATAAGGAAAGCGCACACACACAGAGACTGTTTTTTGAATCTTTACCTTGAACCCTACTAGAAATATCCACATTTCAATTTTTACCATCCAATAAGTCAAAACAATTTGGTAAAAGCCACAATATTGCAGCATTCAGTAAGGATCGAACTCATTAGTAATAGTCTCTTCATATAAAAGATGCGATCACAAAAAAAAATGACGGATTATCGGAAAGAAAATTATATTCTACTTAGTTGCTTAATCAAAATGTGTTTATGATTATTGTATTGGTTGTCGTAAGAAGTGGTCCCGGCTACCCGAGTTCAATTCCTGAACGAGGCTATTTGCATTTCTCATATCACTAATACCCTTGAAAAGGGTTTAAATCCAATTATTCTCCTTTTTTAAACCTTGCTATGACAATCAGTCTAGGAGAAGGAAAACAGAAATTCAAACCAGTTGTGGATTTGGAGAGGGATTGGCACTGCCAGGCTATTCTTATCCAAGACATGCCACTTGAGTAGAGCCTCTACAACCAAAACAGGTTACGGAACCCGGTGACAATAATAGGATCAATTTTTATCACAAATAACGATTTAAGATTTGTTATTATTGCAAGATATTTTTGAAACTACATAAATGCAATATAGTTTGATTTTCTATCGATTCTTTTGGCACCCTTATGTCCCAATTCACTTTTCTTATAACGGGCAAGTGGCGAGAAATAGGCATAAAATATACTCCAACCTCAATGGGAATTTGAGCACCGTTTATCGCTTCCATCTTCCACGCCGATGGCCGCTACATCACGCGCACATCCATCAACTAACAATCTAAATCGATGTTCCAATTATCCTGTTCTTTGGATCAATGTATCAGTAAGGGAAACTGACTTGATTCCATATTAATTTGAATTCTGATGCCTTTTCTTTACCTGGGTCCACAGAAGAAGTCTCTTCACGACAAGCCAAGGAGATGCATCGAGAAATTCATTGAAAAATTGTTCTAGCATCAAATTAAGCCTATCATCCAAATGGTCCTCCAGTCAGTTTTGTGCAAGGGTTAATTTGCAATTTTCCTTTCTGCATTGCAAATTTTATAACAAGCGCCATTTCATTCTAATGCTAAGTTGAAGAAATCTTATGGCAGTGACGGAACAGAAGTCAAGTGTCACTCGTTCTACCCAGATAATTAGGGCCAGTAGTTTTAATTTTATTGCAAATTTCTATTTATCGTTAAGTAACAAACAAACGTCAATAGATAAGACAACAGCCACCGTAGTTAGGTCAAGAGTTAAGCGATCCTGACGGTTGCGTTTTTCGTGTACCAACCAACACTTACGTGACTCAGAATTTTCCAGTATATTTTTTAAAACATACACGAACACATACACACAAAATTATATATATATATATATAAACTCTTGTATAGTTCGAGCCTTGATACATAGTCACAAAATCGTCAAATATAAATTTTGTTTTTGAAACCAGGGTCTGCTCTTTGTCCTATCCATTATCGTTAAAGTTCAACATTACGAACTTATTCCTTATGACTACTAATGTATTGAACGACGCTAATTTTGCAGCTAAAAATGAGATCTTCAAACTTCGACTTATACACGAGTATAGGTCATATACAATACGAGATTTTACCAAAAAGTTGAGAAAACTCATCATACGAAGTAGCTTCCCTGATTTTTTTAATTTTAAAAAAAAAAGTGAAAAGGGTTAGTAAAAAAAAAAAAATGACCTTCTTTAAATACTTCATTGCTAGTTTTGGAAGAATGTGTCATGTCCAAATTCTTTGAACTTTATAACGAACACAGATTTTGGGAAGTCGCTACTTCACTTGAGCAAAGTGCGTCAGGTGTTATTTCTAAAAAGAAAATTGCGGAAAAGACAGAATTAGCAGTTGACTGCAGGGAAAAAAAGGAGGTGGTGACTTCACAAAAACAATGACATCAAAAATGGAATCAACTCTACGGCTAGAATGTGATTTCTCTCTGTGAATCGGTATTTATTGAACTTAGACAGCATAGAGAAAAATACAAGAAAAAAAAAATCAGCATTTGAAAACCAGAGTTGAAAAACTGATCGTAAGTGTCGATAGGGAACACATCTCAGGCCATGATCGATGGATACAACGAAAAGATTTATTCCCTTTTTTGGTATATATCAGGCATCATAGCAGTCTTACCTATTACTAATTGTGATAATGAATGATTTTGATGGTGTGCTAATCTGTACAGGGTTATTTATACCTAGAGGTTTGGGAATAGCGTTTATAATTAAAGTTTTTGTGTATTTGTTTGGGTTTATTTTTTGGCACACGGTCCTATCGAATAATTTTTAAACACATCTACTTGAACTATAGAGTGTACCCTAACAGGTACTTCCGGTTAGAGTGTACTTCGGAGTCATGACACCAGAACAGGGACCTCACAACTAGACACAGTTTAGTGTCATACCCAGGACCCCTTTTTTGTGCATTTTGTTATCTATCTTTGCACTCATAAATACTTAAGGTAAACGATAGCAAAGTGATTGCCATTCTATGTATTTTTCAAAGAAAAGTCTGCTCCGAAAAAGAAAGAAAAATCAGAGTTTAAACACTAACTAATGGCTGTAAATGACAACTCGTACCAGGCATCCATTACTGCCAGGCATTCGACCCCACCTTTAAAACACTTCCTCAGATCAAAGGAGTTCCCATTCTAAGTTTCAAGATTCCCTAATTAGGCTCTGAGTCTATAGGTCGCAAGAAAACAAAGAATTATACTCGAGATAAATTCACATACATATGTGCATTTTTTTCTACTTTTGATACGCATAAGAAAGTGCCAGTGATCTTATGGTTATCGTGGTAGGAAATGGACACGGTGACACGAGTTCAAATACTGGATGAGGCTGCTTGCATTCCACATCGCCTAGGGAAAGGTATGAATCCAATTATTCTCCCTCCAGCTATGAGTAAATAGTAGAGTAGACCGAGTTCTTTAGTCTTGGTTTGGCAACCAGTCAAATAGAAGGAAAACTCAATTAAAACCTGTTATTAAACTCCGCTTGAAAATTGAGCTTGTGTTACATCCTGCCCATGCAAAGGGGTTGGAAAATATATTTTTTAATATGCATAAATTCTCATCGGAACAGTGGTTCACAGTCTATTACAACTGTGGTCGGATCGATCATCACTGCGGGATTTGCATTTTCTTCCTTGTACCAGACGAAATCAAGCTGAGTATATACCAATAAAAATGTACAAGATAGGCTGCAGAAATGTTCTCGTTCTAACCACACTTTTCGTTGACAAAAATTAGCGCTGTGATCCTGGAAATTGGAATTTTACAATATAAAAGAACCATTTCGGCTACAGTTATAAGTAACACTCAGATTTCGTGGGTCAGGTTGAGAACTTTTCAGAACCCCATTGTGCATAGACAGATATAGGCGAAAGTAATCCGCAGGCCCCCGGAGACATTCCCCGGAAAATTAAACAAAGTTCTTTTCCTGAAAATAATAGCCAATACGCAAAGAAATGCTTCAGACTGTTCCCAGCCTCGAGAGAATGATCTCAATTGTCATAGCATTTGAATGTAACTGCAGGTGTTTGGCCTGCTTCTCAATTATTTTGGATGGATGACTGAGGTAATTTGTTGGTCTGAGCTATTATCTACTGGTACAACGCCCAGACCAAAATCTTTCTGCCTACCATCAGACCGAAAGACAAGTGTTTTAGCTCACCATAAACTATTTGGTTAGTCAGGAACGGAAATGAAGTGATCAGATATTGAGCATGTGTGAATATTAAATGCTTATTTATCCCGTGATATTTGTAGAATTCAGTAACCAATCGTATTGAGATATAATACACAATTTGCACAGACAGAATTTTTTTTTTCAAATTTATTGAAAATAAAATGTTATTTTTCTTCTGAAGTTCCAATTGATTGTCAGTCAATTTGGGACATCAAATCGGCAAAATATCTCGTCAGCTACTCCAGAATAATTATTGCTTTCACAGCCTTCAGTATCGTCAACAAAACTCCCTTGAATTTCAAATTCACAGCCAGGTTCAGACGAAGAGATTGCATAAATCTTGCAAATTTTAACCTAATTAGATGCATGATGTTTCTCAATGTGCACTGTCAATTCAAAAAGTCAGGCTGTTTACCTACTTACCTGGTATTGTTTAAACTAGGATAACAAAAGATAAACAGCAAAACTATAAAACTAGCTCCCATTTCAAAGGAAGGAAAAATTAAGTGGTTATGGAATTTGTGACGGCGTAACGTATCTGAGAAATGTTCCATCAATCCCTTCTGAACAAGTTTTCGCGAGATTCACTTTAATAACTTGATTAAAAACTGCCTTCGAAAGCCATTAAGGGTTGGGTTCCTTTGTTTAATGGCATATCAACCTTTGTAGGTTATTTAATGCCAAGGCCATCCTTCTAGAAGAACAGTAGTGGTACTATTTAACCCATAGCTGGGAGGATAAGGGGGGGGTCATACCTTTCCCCAAGGGTATTTGTCCGAAAGTGAACATAATAGCGCGACTGGAATTCGAACTCGTTTACTACAATTCAACAGTCCATCACTTTAACCTTTACACCACGAGGATACTCCCCTAGAAAAAGCCATTAAGCTAGAGTGATAAAATTTTGAATTACAAATAAAAGAAAGTACAACTAGCCTTTAAGATTCATCTCTGAGAAATCCTAAGTGTCGAGGTGTAAACGAACGCAGATACCACTTATGAGGTTGCAAATTGGATTATGAATTGCTTTATTCTCCAATTTAGAGCAAAGCTATGAAAAGGCTCTAACAAAAAGAGTTTTTTGTGATGTGCTATTTTTCCAGTATAACAATACACATATTTATATTAGGGTGGTGCAAAAATAATGTCGTTTTCTCACATATGTTACTTTTATATATGATTTCTGAATTAATTCATTGAGATATATATATATATATATATATATATATATATATATATATAGCCATGTTATATATCATTTTGAAGCGCGTTTTTCGCTCTGTCGAATCGTGTTATTCGTTACCGTTCTCAATCTCTCCATTCATTTTTTGCAGGCTTTTCGACAGCATGGACAAAATTCAAATCCGCACGATTTTCTTGTTCCAGTTCAAACTAGGCCGAAAAGCTGCCGAGACAGCTCTTGATATCAATGATGCGTTTAGCCCAGGAACCACTAACGAACATGTGGCACAACGGTGGTTCAAGAAATTTCGCAATGGTGACAAGAGCCTCGAAGATGAATACGGTCACGGCCAGCCGACTGCGGTTGATAACGAACATTTGAAAGCCTTAATTGAAGCCGATCCTCGAAAACCACACGAGAAGTCGCTACTGAAATCGAGGTCGACCACTCAACAGTCGTTCGCCATTTAAAGCAAATAGGGAAGTCAAAAAAGTTAGATAAATGAGTGCCGCATGAATTGAACGATAATTTTTTAAAAATCGTCGTTTTGAGGTGTCTTCTACGCTCCTTCTGAGCAACAAAAACGACCCATTTCTCGAGCAGATTGTGACGTGTGATGAGAAGTGGATCCTCTACGACAACCGGTGACGTTCGGCACAGTGGTTGGATGCCGGAGAAGCTCCACAACACTTCCCGAAGCCGAAATTGCACCAAAAAAAAGGTTATAGTGACTGTTTGGTAGTCTGCGGCCGGTCTCATCCATCACAGCTTCTTAAATTCGGGCGAAACGATTACGGTGGAGAAGTACTGCCGACAAACTGACGAAATGCACCAAAAGCTCCAACGTATGTGCCCGAGATTGGTCAATATGAAGGGACCAATTCTCCTCCATGACAATGCTCGCCAGCATGTTGCTCAACTGACCCTGCAGAAGCTGAATGAATTGGGCTACGAGACTCTGCCTCATCTGCCATATTCACCGGACCTCTCGCCCACCGATTATCACTTTTTCAAGCATCTCGACAACTTCCTGCGCGAAAAATGCTTCAAAAGCCGAGATGATGCCGAATCGGCCTTCAATGACTTCATCGCTTCCAGAACTCCGGATTTCCAAGCTAATGGGATAAATAAACTTGTTTCTCGTTGGCAAAAATGTGTCGATTCTAATGGTTCTTATTTCGATTAATAAAGTTTATTATGAAAGGAGTTATGATCTTTTGAAGTTGAAGGTCAAAAACAACATTATTTTTGCACCGACCTATATTCATACACACTCACAAGTTATACAAGAGTTATATCTTAGAACGAGTATAAGCAAGGCAAACAATTCGTTAGTGTAGCGATTATGATACAAAGGAGTTGCCGTCCCTTATGATGTACCGTATCAGTCTACGTTCAACTTAGATATATTGACATATCGCCGTGTGGTAATGGTTTCGAAGCTAGTTTAGCAAACATTGATTACACTGGAGTTCGATCCTCACCAAGTGCCCCTCTACGGAAGCTTTATGTCAGACTAAGTCCGTTTTAGTAAATACCTAAAATGAAACAATAAGTTCTGAGGGTTGGGGAAAAACAAATCAGTAATCACTGCTGCATCTTATTCCTGAAGGCATTCGATTCTTGTATACATGGGGTGGGGTTCTCACTTTTATCACTGCCCACTTACTGTATCGCTACTCCAGTTTAAACCATTTTCTTCATAAAGAAAATGTTTGATTGGAGAACGATAATAAAGGTTTCAAAAATATTGTCAAGCAATAACGACGATATCTCAGAGCACTACTAGAATATTGTAGCACCGTTTAGCTCTTTATGCAAACATATCACAAGGATTTATTACATTCATACTATTCGATGACAACCATAAACTAAGTTGAAACTTAGGAAATGGCTTACACGGGTGATTTATTTGAGGTGACAACTCGTGTAGGGTCAGCCACACTTTTGGGGAGGGGATGAGCTGATAACAAAAGAATCGTACAACAGTGTGCTACAAATTCTCCGAATAAAACTCATGTTCTGAACTCAGATTTCACTTCTCCTAGACTGGTTAGTTTCTAAGGCTAAGGAGTCCAGTCTTCAACTATTTATCCATAGCTGGGGGTACGGAAGAGACTGATTCGTTCCTTTCCCTAGAGGTATAAGCTCGAAGAGAAATGCAAACAGCCTCACTCGATTCATCAAGTCCATTTCCTAAGGAGAAGGCCGTTACACCACTTGCCTCTGTCGTGTATATCGACACAGAAGATACTAGGTGTTTATGTTAGTAGTAAATAGATGACAAGAAAGCAATTAAAATGGTTCATGTTATAAGAATTACCATAAAACTAGTTCACATCTTATTCATGGGAGGGGAAGGCCCACAAAAGCAACAGACTCGCCTTGATAGTCGCACAAACCTACTAGAGCTGAAGGTTTGTAAATCAAAATCTACGAATACAAATCTAGAATTTATTGATAAAGCTTCTAATTAAAGATATTATTACTAGTAATATTATTAGTGTAAATAAAATAACATCAAATATGGTGGGACCGAGCAATAAAGTAAAAATAAGTAATAAATATATATTGTTAGATTTGCTCTGAAAAAAGATTTGAAAAATATTTGTAAAAGAAATGGATTTTGATTTTAGAGTTATTGATTTACCTACTTACAAAGTACTAATATTAGAAGTATATCTAAATAAGCAAAAATATTTCGCGAGTATATCTATAATAAACACGAATACTCTCTTTTGACCAAACAGTAAAATGTACAATTTGGTTAATGGAACGTAAGAAGGTTGTGTTGCGTTATATATGAAGCAGATTTTATACGGATTAAAAACATTTAAAATTCTCGGTTTTAACGGAGTTCAAACACCGACTATAAATACCAGTGGGAAATATACGAGAGAGAGAGAGAGAGAGATCTATAAAAATATTTTCAAAACTATTAAAAGATAAACAAGATATAACTTTGTAGAGAATTACTAAGTTTATAACTGAAAATTACAATCTCCGATTTCATCACTGAAAATTAGACGTTCCCTTAATCGATCTTCACCTTCACAACCTGTGATTTGGTTCCGGTCACTTAAACTTTTCAAGAACCAGATTGTAAGGAATCATTGTCAACTATTTCGCAAAATGTTTTAAACAATGTTGTCGATTTTTTTCTTTTAAACTGGGCTCATCTTGTCAATTTTTGTATGCTGCCTCATGAACATGTTCCAATAATTTTTCGTTCGGTTTCACGGAATATCAACCTTTGTGGGTTATTTAATGCCAAAGCTATCCTTGTTTAAGAACAATAGTGGTACTATTTAACCCATAAGGGGTTCATAGTATCCTAAAGGTATTAGGCCAAAAGTTTACGTGACAGAGTTCGAACGCCAGTCGCACCAAATCGTACCATGTTATTCATTACGCTATGGAAACTTCCCTCTTGTTTGTCGGATACTGTTGTCTGCCAGAAGTTATCTTTTCACAAAAATATATATATATATTTATATCTTGTTTCAAATTTCATGTAGCAATCTTTGATGAATTGTCTCGTCGGTGGTCATTACCTGAAATGTGTTCTAAAATATATTACACGCGAGGCATCTAGGTATTATAACATATCTAGCCATTTTGAATATTTGTAGAACTGGCTTCGATATAACTTTGGAACCAATCAAACGAAACATTTTGGTGTTAGGGTGAACAATTCATTTTACTGTGTAAGCTTCACCAAGTAACCAATTTAGACAAGTTAAACGTTAAAACGTTTATGAAATGAAAATCGTGCTTGACTAAAAACAAGGTGAGCGTGAAAGATAATTCGATTTCTACCTTCAATTACTTCTATGCGTGAGAGATTTTTAAGGGGTGGGGAATATTAGTAGACCTCTCAGTGTCCCAGATACATTAAAAATGATCTTGTGGGTCTTTGAGGCTGAATAATGACACATTCATAACAAGTACAAGTTGATAGTGTTCAATCCTTGTTTGGTTTTATGGAATATCAACTCTAGTAGGTTATTTAATGCCAAATCCGGTTTATACATATATATTAGATGTATATAATTTGTAAACATAAGTCAAAGTTAAATGTTTCCAAGTATTGATATGTATCACTAACAATTCAATTAAACGTCAGTCATTTGTTTACGTAGTTGAATAATCAAACTGTTCGATTTCAAACATTTCACTTTAACACAAGTCATTTGTTTGCACAGTTTAAATGTCAAACAGTTCCATTCGACCCATAGATAGGACCCTGTCAAGGTATATTACTTCAGGACAGAGCGGACCTGAGAGCGATGAAGAGACACTCCACATTCCCCAAAACTCCAGCGTTATTGGAGCCTCACGATATTTTTAACGTCATATCTAGAACACTCGATGGAGAGGGGGTCTTACCTTACTGAAGAGATGTAGTCTGTGTATTCTACAACCCCAGCCGACTGGGCTTTCGAATGCAGATTTTCGATGTAGGCACCACCACTCAGCGGTGCCAGACTAAACTTAATCAGCATTTAAATATCACGTACGCTGTTTTACATACGGACCTTTTTAGTATGAATTGAGTTTCCACACGCTTACGTGGGTAGAGATAAAAATTCTCCTTTTCTGTTGGTATACTCTAAGCATCAGAATATCATGACACTACCCATTTCAGTGTCATTAAGGGGAGGTATAACCAAGAGTAATGAGTATCGTAGAATTTTACACACATTTTTATGACAACAGGGTTCCTGTTATATTCATGCTACTTCAGTCGCAAGCAAAGTTATTTCATGAACTGCGACTATCTGAAAAATAAACAATAAAATTGATCTACTGTGAGGTAATCACGAGTAAAAAAAATATTCCATATAAAAGAAAATTAAATACCATACCATAAAATCCATGAGTTAATAGACACTATTCTTGATAAGACTGGAAACTTGTCCAAACGGTGATATACAAAAAAAATGTAAAAATAGTGATTATGATAAATGTATTGAACTAGTCGATAGGATCCAATTACTAAATTTCTCTTTTCGGGCAATTTTGGACAAATTGTGACGAAACCATTTAGATACTGTGTACGAGATTATGAATCCTTCAAATAGTGTTAAGTTTTTATTGAATGAACTCTTCGGGTATTTTTAAAAATCTGCTTTCGTCTTGATCCGAGAAATTGCTACCATATTGGAACCCAGTTAAATATTTTGTTTCAATATGAACGAACTTCAGGATTTTTGTCAAACATATTTGGAGGATAAAGTAGAAACTCCAAACTGTTCATATTTTTAGAAAAATATACAAATGGCTTTGGTTGTAGATTAAGTTTTAAAATTTTTATGTTCTGTATAAAGTTACGAGCGTAACTCACGTCAAAGTGACGGGTCTATAATACAGATTCTGTACGCTCTGCAGGGTTTATCCTGAAGATCAGAAGATTGAAAATAAAATTTAAAGAAACATAAAATTAAGAAATAATCTGGTTATAAATTTTATCCGTCTTATACAGCTTCAAAATCGACAAAATTTTCACCAAATATTATCAATGGTAATACAAAAAATGCAGAAACCAAATAAAAATTAAAATAAAATTTAAAGTTTTGTATTTGTTGTCTTATTAATCTTTGGTTCAAATAATGTAAATTTTAAAACTTGGTGCAATGTATTAACCTCGTCTCATTGCTGAAGAAATTGTGTTTCGGTGATTTGATTTTGCTAATTTTAAGTAGAGTTTCTTGTTACTGTATCAACATAATAGAGAAATGAACGACTATTTACGACCAATCTTTGACACATACACAAAAAAACATTCACACAAAGGATCGTTTTTTATACTTAATGTGTTTTCAAACACGTGTAAACTGTTGCATTCAGTACACGCAATATGATAAACATTTTGTGGCCAAAAACTAGTAGTCATTCATTACTTGAGTATTCGAGTGTATGTGCAAGAGAGAGAGAGAGAGAGATTGTATTTTATAAATAATCTATTTTCAGTACATTCACTAATCGCTCTAGAGAATGGAAAGAGTTTCCCGGCAGTTGATGTTAAATATTTGAAGCACCGACAAAGTTGTACACATTAACTTTTTCTACCCAGTAACAGATTTTATCCAAATGACAATTTTTTTTTAACTCTTAACTACACTAAAAGTCCGATTTGATGAAGTAATACTTTTGCCTTTACGACATAAATTTCACGATGTATTGAACAGGTCTATTGTGTACGGGCCAGATAATAGTGCAGAAATTTGACTGGTTATGAAAGAAGGATATTAAAAATGCAGAAAGTTCATTTTATCTCTCCAACTTGCTTTTGTTTGAGAAGATTGATATTCTTATCTATTGTTTCATCTTTTGTTGTGTTTCAGTTTTTCAGGTTCACACTTTTCGTTTAAATTCTGCGGAAGAAACCGAGATATCGAACAGCAGATGAAAATGATAACCAAAAACCACTATTCCTTTTTGTTATCAACAACGTGGAAATAACCTGGCACATTAAAGCAACATACTCGCGTTCTAGGATATAACCTAACAATAAAGGTCTTCAAATTTTCTGATTCTTTGCAGCAGTTTGTATGCAGTTATTTTTGTAGCATTCGTTTCTATATAATAACACAAGAAAAAATGGTTGGAAAAACAAAGAAGTCTTGCACCAGTTATAGTCTAAAATACCGTAATAGGCTTTCCAGTAATATTCTCAATAGGAATGCGAGGAATAAGCACAACTGAAGTATTAGTCTCGTTTTTTATCATATGCGGATTCACATTTGGGCGCCTCTGGTGGTGTAATGGTTAGCAAGCTCGACTAGCAAACCTACACGAGTGAGTTCGAGTCTCATTGGGTGCCCCTTTCATATGGCCTTGTGCCACATCTAAGCAAAAAGCTTAGTAAATTACCACCTCTGGTGGTGTAACGGTTAGCAAGCTAGACTAGCAAACCTACACGAGCGAGTTCGAGTCTCATTGGGCGCCCCATTCATTCGGCCTTGTGCCACATCGAAGCAAGAGGCTTTGTAAATTACTATATGTGGATTCACATTTCGTTATGGTATGATACGTCATGAGTAAAATAGTTTTAAATTGTTTCGGGAAAAAGAGATTAAAATTGTTATATAAAAAACAAATTTGAATTAACATTAACGTTGTTTTGGGGGGGGGGTTTCTTCAAGTGGTGTTTGTTTTTAAATAAGCAGTTAAGGTAAACTGCTTTTAACCGAGGAATAAATGCTGTTAATTGCAGACATTCCTCGTATTTCTAAACAGATATTAAAGGAGTGTCCTTTACTATATATATATATATATATACATTACTGGTATTTGTCGAGCGACCCATGTACGTTTGACACAAGGCCTTTTTATTGTGGGTACCGAGCGCTGGACCGTTGCCCACACTCGTCCAGCGATTCCAAAAATCGCTTGAGCACCGTCGGTATTTCCCCACAAAGAGGCACCTTAGATGCGGGGCGATAAACCTTGCCCCTTTGAAGAGGGTTAGAGCCTTGGGGAAAACCCCCTGAGAATAAAGGATGCCAGTCTCAGCCGTGAGACGCGCATGCTCGGCCTCCCCGGCACTTGCATCACGCAGCGTCAACCGACTGCCCTTAAGCCAAAACACACCCGCTTTCCAGTAAACACGGCCGGCCGAATTGAGTCCCGACCCAATGGGCTGTACATGTGTTCTAATCTACATATTACTAAACTTCTCACAATGTATGTATATGTTAGGTATTAACAATATTGCGGAGTTTTTTTTCTCTCAGATAAAAAAAAATTATTTAAGGTTAATTTTAATTTTATTTAAAAGATGATAACATCATAATTATTGATATTAAAAGCAAAAATAACGTTGCATATCAAATTAATCTTTAATGCATTTTAAAGATTTAAATTCACCAAAACTGATTTTACCTCGTACAAGGTTACGTATATCAAGAACTGTTAAAATTTTTAAATCCTTTTTTGAATGAAATTACGAACTAAAGTTATTAAGATTTATGCAAAGATATTACTCACACATGGGGATGATTAAAATAAGATATTCAACGTGAATGCCAACCCAACAATTATAATTCATTTGCAAATTAGAACGGTAATTGCTTCATTTTCTAATTGGGTTTGATTTCTTTGTTTTAATTGCATATCAACCTTTGTGGTTACTTAAAACTATGGCATTTAAGTCCAAGTAGTAGATCAAAATTAAGTGTTTCTGTGTCATTTTACCTGACAAATATTAAGTCTCCGGCTAAAAAATATTCGTCCGGAATGCCAACCACAAAAAAAAATTTCAACACTTAAATGTAAAAAAATTCTATCAGCAATAGTTTGTTTTTGTATTTCATATTTAGAAAAATAAAATAAGCACGTTGATATGGTTTTTAAATGTACAATTACCAAAACTCAGTAAAATAATTTTTGATTTATTATTAAGATAGGGAAATATTTTTTGCCTTTTTAATATTTCTTTTACCTGGTAATCTACAAATCTTTCATTGTCCAAAAAGTACTGATTTTTACCTTTGTTTAAATTTCTTATTTTTTACAATTTATTTTTTCTTTTCTCTCCACCCTGCATTTTACTTAAATATTTATAAGCTGATACAAAGAACAAAACTAGAAATTTTTCAAATGAATGTTATTGTAGATTAACAGATTTTTTCTTTAATATCTAAAAAAGTAAAAAAGTTTCTTGCTTTAAAATTTTTCGTTTCTTAAAACTGTTCTTTATTTAATAACATTTAGATTTAGCTTGTAATTTGTGTAAAGTCAAAATCTGATCCAAAATTAAGGTCCCACCAACTTTTAAACAAAAATAAAGTTGTATATATATATATATATATATATATATATATATATATATATATTACACACACAGAGAACTATTTCCCGAGTAATTTAAAAGAAAAATACATTCTATTAAGTTATAGTATTAAAAGTTCTCAAAATATTTAATTTGACATTCACATTATGGGTATTATTTTCTATCATCATCTCGTGGTGCCCGTGGTGTAGTCGTTATCGTCGTAGGAAATGGACACGGCGACACGAGTTCAAATCCTGGACGAAACTGATTGCATTTCACATAACACTAATACCCTTGGGGAAGGTATGAATACAATTATTCCCCCTCCAGCTATGGGTAAATAGTAGGACAGACTAGGTTCTTCAGCCTTGGTTAGGCAACTAGTCTAGGAGAAGGAAAACTCTGAATTCAAACCTGTTAAACTCCGCTTAAAAATTGACCTTGTGTCATATCCTGCCCAAGCGGAGGGGCTGGGTAAATAGTATCATCATCTCGCAATTTAAGATTTATTTATTTCATGCACACCTATAGACCTTTGTCTTTTTCTTACGTACAGAAAGTGTCATAAATCATATTCCAAGTAACTGAATAGCGTAACCAACAAGGGAAAGAAAGCTAAGTGACCTGAAAAAAAACTATCAGAGTTCGATTTCTCATCATGGTACTACGTTTACTTTCGGACTATTGGGCACCTCTGATGGTGTAAGGGTTAGCAAGCTAGAATTATAAACCTTCAAGAGTGAGTTCGATTCTCATTAGGTGCCCCATTCATATGGTCTTGTGCCACATCTGTGCACACCGTTTAATAAATTAATACTTTCGGACTAATACCCTTGGCAAAGGTATGAACCCTTATCCACCCAGTCATAGGTTAAATAGTACTACTACTGCCCCTTAAGGATGACTTTCGCATTAAGTAACCCACAAAGGTTGATATGGAATTAAAACAAAGAAATCAAACCCAATTAGAAAATGAAGCAATTACCACTCTAATTTGCAAATGAATTATCATTGTTGGGTTGGCATTCACGTTGAATATCTTATTTTAATCATCCCCATTTGATATAATATAACTATGAAATCCTAATCAAAATTATTCACGTCCTTCTAGAATAGAAGTATCAATACAATTGTGGTCGGCTGTTGCAAAGGGAAACCAACAAGTTTACGAGTTGTATAATATTGTCTGCTACTGTTGGGAATTTGTTGACTTAAACCCTTAAAATTAAAAGAGACATACCTTTTTCTTTCTGGCAAGAGCAGTTAGTCATTTAGACACGAGATAACTTCCAGT
Organism: Sepioteuthis lessoniana; assembly: GCA_963585895.1. Classification (NCBI taxonomy): domain Eukaryota; kingdom Metazoa; phylum Mollusca; class Cephalopoda; order Myopsida; family Loliginidae; genus Sepioteuthis; species Sepioteuthis lessoniana. Next base: position 42,899,579 of record OY757923.1, read on the forward strand.
CAAATAACGAAGCAACACATCAGGACTGCTATCAACACACGAGATGTTTCATTTATTTTATAACAACAACTAAAAAAACAAAAGTCTAAGGGCAGGTAAATCACCCCTACAAAAATGGTTTCAGGCAGATAACCTCTGGCCCCACTGATATTACTGACTAAAGTGAATTTCAACACTCCTCCTCACTTGCAGTCAGACTTGTTCAATAATTTCTCTAACACCTAACATTTCTCTGAGTTTCACAAATTGTGAGCTCAGAAGTGCTTTTGTCAACATAACAGCAACCATGTTCTTATTCAAGTTGAATAGCTTTCTTTTCAACTTGTTCACGGATATAATGGAACTTAATGTCAATATGTTTTGCTCGTCCATGATATTGTGGATTTTCGCCATGTATATTGTGGATTGGTTATCCTCATATATGAGTGTTGATTTAACTGAGGCTTCATTGAGATCATTTTGAAGACGTTGCATCCATACAGCTTCTTGTGCTGCACTTGCCAATGCCATGTATTCTGCTTCAGCTGTAGATAATGCCACACAAGATTGTTTTTTGCTTCTCCAACTGACAGCAGCTCCACTCAATTTAAATACGTACCCTGAAGTTGACCTGCGGTCATCCAAATCACCAGTCCAGTCTGCATCAGAATATCCAATGAAATCCGTCACCTTCTCCTTGTCATACAGCAACCCATAGTTCCGTGTACCATTTAGATAACGCATGATGTATTTAATGGGCTTCCAGTATTCCATAGTAGGCTTGGAACAAAATCTGGCTACATTACTGACAGCATAGACAATATCGGGTCTTGTTCTTGTTAAAAGATATAATAGACTTCCGATTGCAGACTGATACAATTCTTGATTGAATAACTTGCTGTCCTCAATGGCTTTGGTTAGCTTTGCACCAGTATCAATTGGTGTTGCTGTAGGTTTGGAACTTTCCATTTGAAATCTTTTCAAGACTTCTGCTGTATATGCTGGTTGTCCGATCCAAATCTTTCATGACCCTGGATAAGCAATTTTGACACCCAAGAAGTAATGGAGTTTTCCCATATCCTTGATGTCAAAACTTTCTGAGATGCTTTTAATGAATTCTTGGATACGTGTCGAAGACTTGCTCGCCAGTATAATATCATCAACATAAACAGCTGCTATGAAAATCTCTCCTCTTGAAATTAGTGTGTAGATACATGGATCATTTTCAAACTGTTTGAAATGCATCTTCTTCAGCTGACTGTTAAGGGCTTCATTCCAACATCTTGGCGACTGTTTCAAACAATATAGGCTTCGATTCAGTTTACAGACAAGATGCTCTTTGCCTTTGACTTCAAATCCTTCCGGCTGCTTCATATAGATGTCTTCATTTAACCCACCATTCAAAAATGTCGTGGTTAAGTCCAACTGGTGTAGTTTGAGATCATGTTTAGCTACCAATGCTATAACAGTTCGAACTGATTCGAACCTTACAACTGGACAAAAGGTCTCATCGTAGTCAACTCCATGTTTTTGAAGAAAACCTTGAGCTACGAGTCGAGCTTTGTACTGTTTCATGTTTCTACCACTATCATATTTTCTTTTGAACACCCACTTACTTCCAATAGCTTTTCATCCACAGGGTAATTCAGCAAGATCCCATACTTTATTAGCATTTAGTGAATTTATTTCACTTTCCATTGCTTTCATCCATTCCCTTTTCTCAGGACTAGAAAGTGCTTCTTTTACTGTTAATGGATCATCCAACCTGTGAGCAATGTGTACCCATTCACCATACTGATCTGGAGCTTTTCTAATCCTTGGTGATCTTCGGGGTTCTGTGGCCTCCCGTGAATTCTCATCATCATCACTGCTGATGTTTTCACATTCAACCTCCACTAAAGGTTGATTTTCAACTTCTTCTGTCCCCTGTTCACTTATTGATGCCGTTTCATTTAATATGACATCCCAGCTACGGAAGACTTTCGATGTGTCTGTATCAAAGACACCAATGCCATACCCAAGGAAAATGCTCTTCTTTGCTTTAGGATCCATTTTCGATCTTTCATCCTTTGGTATATGAGCATAAGCACTACATCCAAAAATGCGTAAATGATTAACATTTGGTTTGTAGCCTTTCCATACTTCATATGGTGTCATTGCTTTTACGGCAGTTGTTGGACTTCGGTTTCGAACATATGAAGCTGTCGATAGGGCCTTTGCCCAAAATTTCTTAGGCAGCGTCGAATCTGACAACATTGCTCGTACAGTTTCCACCAACGTCCGATTCATTCTCTCAGCTACTCCATTTAGTTCTGGTGTTTTAGGAACAGTGCGCTCACGGCGAATACCATTCTTTTTTAAGTAATCTTCAAACTCTTTTGAAGTGTATTCACCACCATTATCAGAGCGTAGTGTCTTGATTTTTCACCACTGGATTTCTTCACCATAGATTTCCACTCCAGGCCTTTTTTTAAAAGTTCGCTTTTGTTTTTAAGAATGTATATCCATACATATCTTGATTTATCGTCAATAAATGTGACAAAATATTCTGCTCCACTGTGTGATTTTGCCTCTAATCTTCCACAAACATCACTGTGCACAATTTCGAGCAGTTTTGTGGCTCGTCTACCGCCAGAATTTGGAAATGAAGAACGGTGATGTTTTCCATCCACACATGGCTCACAAAATTTTATGTCCTTTGTTACGTTATAGCCAAGTCAATTTACTAGTTGATCTGTTGCTAGCTTCTGTAAATTCTTCATTCCAAGATGACTAAAACGTCGATGCCAAATCCCCTCATTTGTGTCACCACTCGAGCATATACTTGCTGCATGGGTTGATTCCTGTTCATCAATGCAGTTCAAGTAGTACATGTTACCAACTTTTGAACCTGTAGCTACTACATTCCGTTTTTCATCCAGAAGATGACAACGTGACTCTGTGAATATAAACGATTTTCCTGATCTGGTAGCCTTAGACACACTAAGCAAGTTGTAAGATAACTTGGGAACATATAGTATCTCAAATAATCTACATTTTTGTTGTTTTTCGTCAGAAACTCTCACATTCAAATCAACAGTCCCTATCCCAAATGCTTTAACTGAGTGTCCATCATCGAGGGTTATATCCTCTGCTTTATCTAATTTTTTCATATTGATAAACTTATCAATATCATGGTACATATGACATGTCGCTCCAGAGTCCACGATCCATGAGCTCTTTTCATTATTACTGGTTGTTAATGCATGGTGAGCAAACAATCCAACAACATGTTCGTTTTTAGAACAACTCGGCTCCACTTTCGTTTTCTTCGTTAAGAAAGCTTTCTTCTTTGGATAGTTCCTTTTTACTCTTTTTTTAGAGTCTTCTCCGAGTAGACAACAGTTACATTTCAGATGTCAAAATTTACCACAGTGAAAACATTTTGGTCCCTTTTTGTTTATATGGTGTTTTGATGTCATGGCTTTTGACTCAGCACCACCAGTTTGTTTTTCTCTCATTTTATTTTCCTCGTATAGCAGTCGTTCTGTGACTAAAGCCCATTTAGGTACATCTTGACTCGCTTCAAGTGCTGTCACTAACATATCATAAGATTCGGGAAGGCTAGCCAGGAGATGTACAATTCTATCTTCCTCATTTAGGGAATCGCCGATAACAGATAACTCATCAAATGTTTCTGTCATCAATCTTATGTGATTATGAACAGAATCACCTTCCTTCAATTTAAAAGAATATAATATCCTCCTTAATGCCAGTTTGTTAGCCCACGTCTTCTTCTGAAACTGGTCAGCTAATTTTTTCCATACTACTCCCGGATCGTCTGGATTCCCAATTAGGTACAAAAGTGACGGTTCTAAAGAGAGTACAATCGTCGCCAATGCGCGATCTTTGCGCGATAAATACTTCGCATGTAATCCCATTTCTGTTCTAGAATCGGTAAAAAATTTCTGTTCCATTAGCGATGTTCCAAACACCATCTCTTATTAATGCCATTTTGCATTGTACCTTCCAAGTAGCATAATTTGTCCCATTCAGAGGTACAAGGTTAACAAGTTTTGTCTCCATCGCTATGTTCAAGAATATTTCTATGATAAATAATATAAAAGATATTTAAATCATAAACGACACAAAAACTTCTTCCGAAAACGACAAATTAAAGATGGCGGAAAAATGTGCTCGACATGACACGTGTTTCTGGGCTCGCACTTTCTGGGCTCCATAACCTTTTGTTGGGAATTTGTTGATTTAAACCCTTAAAATTAAAAGAGACATACCTTTTTTCTCTCTGGCAAGAGCAGTTAGTCATTTAGACATGAGATAACTTCCAGTCAAATAACGAAGCAACACATCAGGACTGCTATCAACACACGAGGTGTTTCATTTATTCTATTACAACAACAACTAAAAAAAAAAGTCTAAGGACAGGTAACTCACCCCTACAAAAATGGTTTCTGGCAGATAACCTCAGGCCCCACTGTTATTACTGACTAAAGTGAATTTCAACAGCTACAACGTTAACAACCGACTTTTTTTTTTCGGTTCTCATGATTCTAACATCTTTTTTATTCATTATAATGTTAAAAAATAATATAAATCAACTCACATGAATATTGGTGTGAATGTTTGTGCATTTACACATTTGAAAAGGTAGAGTAAATAGAGAAAAAAATGTTTACTCAGAAGAGGATCGTCATTGCTAAAATAGCCCTTGGAAATTGGGAATAATTCCTATCAACTCATTATTATGCATAAAATTATCATAGGGAATCCCCAGGGCCATAGCATTCCGCCATTACGAACGATCGTCTGAAAGATTTATTGATGTTTTTAACCCTATGTGAGAATCGAGGGACAAATATGTACACAGATAAAACATCATAGAAAGTTAATGTACAGACACTTAAAAATCAACTGTTAAACAGTGAACTAAATTCAACTTAAGAAAAAAAGTTGGAATAGAGTTTAAAATTTATCATAGCACCACTATGTTAAAATAGCGCTTTTGTTAAACCCATATTTCATTTATAGGGATTTTAGTGGGTGGGAAAGTAAAGTTAATCTTCGAAATGTGCCATAAAATATCACTTTAGACAAGTATTATAATTTTAAACGTACAAATATGAAAACTTTAAAATTAGCATCGATTTGAAGAGAATTTTAAAAAAGAAAAAAAAACGAACCGATTTGATAAAGTACTGTTCTGTAAACGATCTCTCACATTCTCCATGAAAATTCTTTTATTTTGGATATTTGCTGATTTGTACAAACTGGTGTAACGTAATTCTTGGAACTTCTGAGCAGACACAAACAGTTTTCAAATGCATGGTATCTAATCAGCACTTTGCCATAATGTAATATGGCACAAGGCCGTTTTAGTGTGGGAAATCGGGTAGGAGCCAAAGTTTGAGTGCGTGGCAGGCGCAAAAATTCTTGGCCCCGTCGGCATTCCCTTATGGAGACGCGTCAGGCACCAAGTAATAAATTTACTCCTGCCGAGGCAGGTGACGGCCCCTTGAGACCAAGTAGTGTCACTCTCGGCTTCCCCAGCATGCATGTCAGGTAGCCTTGGCTGACGGACGGAACAATTCATATATTTACTGGCTCTACATATTAGTCTAGATTGGTGTCATTGTTATTATGCTGCCAGTCTTGGTTTAAACGGGGTTTCTACCGACTTTTGATTTTATCGGATGGAAAAAAATAGAAGGTTCCATTTCGTGACTTGACTCTCCATCCTCAAGCGTTGCCGATACTTTAAAAAAGAAGAAGAAAAAAGTCGCTCCCTTTTATAATGTGCCTTGCCTTCCAATGATTTTGGAGTCAACTTCTGAGTGACTTAATATGTTACAGTAATGAAATGAACCAATTGAAAATAACTGTATTAGAACTACATTTATTTGTAAGTGTATTAAAAAGGTAAATTCTGTCACAACCCCGACCATAAATTGTGGTAGATTTAAATGATTTTTTTTGGCGGGGGGCAAGAAAGTAAGATATTTTTCACACACAGTCTCCGACCAACAATCATTCAGTCAGTTCTTAATTTTCCTCATCTATCTCTCATCAACCTTTTTCTCTGTTAACAGCAGGGCTTACGCCTTCCAAGATCTGTAAAACTTATGAACGAATCGACATTCTCCACGCTTCCTCATGCTATGTTGGTAAATTCAATTTTTTTCCTTTTAGACCAGTTGCTTAACCAACACTCGAGAATCCAGTCTGCACTATTTGCCCATAGCTGAGAGTTTGGGAAATCTATAGATTTGTACTTTTCCCAAGCGCCCTCCCCTACATGTCGGTGTTGTAGCTATTGAAAAGGGAGCCTTCGGGTCACCCTCGACTAAGGTCGCCAACTTTACTTATAGATTTATACCTTTCCCAAGCGCATTAGTGCCAAAAGAAAAGCAAATAGCTTCGTCCAAGATTTGAATTCTATTCGCTTTTTTTCATTTTCCCCAACGATAACCGCACCTTGTTATACAATAATTTGTCTCCTTGCCATAGATCGAAGATTAGCGAGTCACTCGTCGAAACTCCTCTCAATAACCCGAACAGGCACCGCTCATATGCCAAAGAAGGGCCGAAATTCAACCGGTTCTATGCACCTACTTCCGAGACGAAAAAATAAGTTCATAAAGATATTTTCCAACAAATCAGAAACCAGTCTACCTTACTCTTGGGGACACCAATCCTTGAATTCAGGAAGCCATCCCTGCCAGGATTTACCTCTTTACAGGGCCTTGTTTATTGCTTGATGCCTGAGGCGCCCCATTTGAGGAATGCAGATGGGTGGGACAAGAATTTTTGCCTCTGCCTCGAATAGGTTTTTACCTGTGCAATTCCCCAACTATAAAACGGCCTTGTGCCATACATCCAGCATGGTAGGGTGTTGGATAAATACCCAAGCAGTCTTGAGGAAGAGAGCTGTTTCACTATCTGTGACTGTCAGCGCAACAAGCCGCCAACAGGCTCACCTCCCACATTAATTTCCCACGTGGGCCTTTCTTAATACAATTCTGATTCGCAATGTATTTCTAAATGACCATAAACGATGATAATTTGTTTTTCTTTCAACGACGTGTTCGTCTCCTTTACCGAGTTATTTCCTCTTCTTTTTCCGTTACCTCAAGTTATGCTACCCACCAAGATAACTAGATTTGTACAAGGCTTATCCTCACTCGTGAGTACTACAGCTCTCGCTAGATATTTTTAACCAACATTCAATAAAGTCCTGTGAGCCATTGACTGGTTTGGTTTGTTTAAAGGCATCTCAACTTCTTGTGGTTTATTAAATGACAAAATTTGATTAATTCGTGTTAGACTGAAATTCTGCCTATACTTTAATGCTTCATTGCAATTTTTTAAAATATCCCTTTTCCCCATTTGTTTCACCGGCTCATTGGCCTAATGGGTAGAGTGTTCGCCCATGGTCTAGCAGACCTGGGTTCAATCCTAGGTCGCCTCATATCAAAGACTTTTAAAATGGCACTTGATACCTCCTTGCTTAACACTCAGCAATATAAGTACGTATCAAGGGTAAAGTGGAGCAATCCAGGGAAAGGAGTTGAGCCCTCACCTATACCTCGGTGTTGTAGCTATGAAAAGAGAGCCTTCTGGTCGCTCTCGCCTACGGTCGCCAAATTTACTTACTTACTACATGGTAACAAGTATTCCTATCTTATGTCAATGATTTCCAAAAAGATCTATTTGGCTCACAGATGGGATCCTAAAAGGTATTACCACTCCTGGTTAGAGTAGTAAGTTACGGCAACAAAGAGATACTCCACGTTCCCCAAAGTCGGAGTCTAACTACCAAATGAAGTTTAGTATTACACACAGGACATCTTTTTTTTTTTTGGTGGGGGAGGGCCTTACCCGACTGCAAGAGATACGGTTGACACATTCTGAACCCCGCTGACAGAGTGTGTGCTCATCGAACGGAAGTAGCACTGTAATTGAAAAATAACTACTAGAAACTTTCTTGATTTTAAAAAAAATCTTTTACTCTTCTTGTCGTGGTTTTTCTTTTCCAGCATTCACACAAGTTGAAATTTCTTAGACTCTTTCTATAAAAAAAGCAGCGTTTTAAGAAACAAAGACAAATTTAGAACAGCAGGAACGTTTTGAAACTTTCTAAACATTTTGTTTATTTCTTCTAAAGAAATATTAGTCAAGCGGCACCAAACGAACAAACCAAACGATGTGGAAGAAAATAGAACGAAAGAAAAAATCTTTAATCACTGACGTAGTGATTTTTTTAAAGCTACAAGTTGGCCAATCGAATTGCAAACTTAAGACGCCAAGTAAAATATGAAAATATGATTTGATTCAATATTGAATTAGAATATTACGATTTTAAAAAGTTTAACGAAAACAGCAAAAACAAATGTGAGATTTAAATAGCGTTCTTTATTTGCTGTTACGTGGGGCATTTTGATAAAAAGATACTGATTCTAATTGGTCCTGACAGGAAACCTACGAGCAGAATGCGACACAATGTCAAATTTTAAACTGAATATCGCAATTTTGAATTCAATTTCTTTACTCCTAAACCGGTTGCCTTACCAAGATTAAAGAGCCCAGTCTGCTTTACTACTTACCCATAGCTGGAAGGATAATAGTTGAATGCAAGAAATACAAACAGCTGAGTTCAAGAGTTGAACATAGATCGCCTTTGTTCATTTCCTATAACGATAGCCGTTGGGCCACAAGCGCCTGGATGACGAGTCTGGATTAATGTCGAAAATGAGTCAGATTTAAAATGGACACCAACGAAGAATTTCACACATTTTGAAGAAAAAACTTCAACTTCTTGTTTTAATATCAAAATACTTGATGGTTTACTTTTGGTCTTATTTACAATGTCACAATATCCCAGTCGGCTGGGGCTATAGAATACACCGACTGCATCTTTACCGAGGCTTAAAACCTCCACCCAAACGAGTGTCCTTAATATGACATTACACCATCTGATGAAAAGACTTCAGTTCTGTAGTTTCGGGAAATAGGTGTACCCCTTCATTGCTTTTATTCCCAAGTCCACTCCGGCCAAGTGCGATAGTACCTGTTAGGGTCATATCTATGGGTCAAATAGAACTCTTTTATCATTTACTATTCTTGAAATCGTTAAAACGTGTGCAACCAAATGATTAATATTAAACTGATATATGAGTGTAAGGTAAAAATACCTGAAACCATTTAACTGTGCTGTAGCCCCGGTAAAAATGTTACCGACAAATTATTTGTTTACAGATCATGAATATAACAGTATTTGGCATTAAATAACCAACAAGGGTTGATATGCCATCAAACACAACCAACCAACCAATGTCACCAAGTGGTAAAATACGTTTGCATATTTAAAGCATTTTTTCTTTACATGTAAAAATTATGCAATGACTTAAAAAATGCATGGTTGTTTCTTGGCACAGTTGAAGTATAAGTTACCAAAAATGGTAAAAACTTGTTTTACTTTGTGCATAAACATGTATACTAAAATGCTCCAACGTTTATCATTTCCATATATTCTAATTTCATATTTTCTGTACGCAATATTTTTTCATTAAAGAAGATCGGAGTTTATTAAACTATACTATTATTAAGACGGTTTCATGTGTCCTATCATACGAGGACTTACTGGCAAGTTCTTGATCCAATGAAGAGAATTACTTTTTTGTATAAATTGAACTTTTTAAGAGTTAAAGAAATTTGAAAAATTGTGCTAAATATAATTTTAAAAGCAGGGATTGAATATCTTGAGTCATTTCTATAAACTTTTGTCACAAAATACTTATTTTATAATTCATAAATGAAAAAGTAAGGAAAATTTCATTGAAATGAGATAATTGATGCTTTGGTAGATTTGTTTTAAATCCGAATGTTTGTCTCCTAAACATGTTCGATTACGTCACACTGTTTTATGCTGTATAAACAACTTTTCAAAGACATCCCTAGTTCTAAAGTAGTGGACACGAATGATTTTTATGTCAGAATTTTCTCCCGTCTAACTAACGAAACCGGAATTATGGCGACACAATAAAATTGTAAGTTTTAGATAATTTTCATTACTTGTTTTTTCATCGAAAGTACGTAGAGCGAACTAACATCCAAAAACAATTGAAATAACTGGACTTAAGTTTGTATTATTTTGTAAATCATTTATTCTAGCTCATCAGCCAGGTCTGGTGCCTCTCACCATAAATCACGAGATAGACGGTCACATCAATATTTCAACATGGTTGCCAATTTCAATAAATCAATTATTTGCATAGTTTTAGTTCTTCCGATGTTTTAGGGTTTTTTTCTTTTTCTATTTCTTTTTCTTTTTCTTTATTTTTTTTTTTTTTTTTTTGATAAGGTTCGAAAATATTTAAAACATTCTACAGTTTCTTCTTTGGCAAAATCTACATTTTTTTTTTTTTTTTTTTTTTTTTTTACCTTTGCACAATCAGGCGACTGAGGTTGCAGAATACCCCGACTGCATCTCTGCAGAGGGGTAAGACTCACCGTTCCACAAGGAGTGCTCTGATATGACACTAAATAATCTGATGGTGAGGTTCCAGGGTTGAAGCTTAGGAGAATGTAGAGTACCCCCTCATTTTCATTACTTCCAGATCCACTTTGACACTGAGTGGTAGTACCTGATAGAGTCCCATCTGTAGATTCAATAGAACTATTTGACTATTTAACTATGTGCAAATAATTGACAGATGTTAAATAAATTTGTTAGTGTTACATAGCAATACTTGAAACCATTTAACTGTGTGCAAACAAATGATTAACATTAAAAAGAATTATAGGTGTTTGATAGAAATAATTGTGATTATTTAACTGTGTTTAAACAAATGAGCTGAGGCTTGTTTAAAAATGTTATCAACAAACTATGCGTTTACAAATCATATGTATTTACTTATATAGATGTATAAACAAGATCTGGCATTTAATAACCTTCAAAAGTTTATAAGCTATAAAACCCAACCAATTAACACTCCTTGCCCAGTCGGCTGGGGCTATGGATTACCCCGACTGCATCTCTACAGAGGGGGTAAGACCCCACTCCACGAGTGCCCTAGATATGACATTAAACCATCAGATGAAGAAGTTCCAGTAATGCAGGAGCTTTGGAGAATGCGGAGTACCCCTTCATTGCTATCGCTTTCAGCTCTACTCTGGCCCGGAGTGGTAGCATTTTATAGGGTCTTATCTATGGGTCAAATAGAACTAAAGTGTATACTTATGCTAAACTGAATAGCTTGAAATAGAATTGTTTTGACATTTAAATTGCGAACTTCATTTAAACTGAGTACTTGTTTTGACATTTAAACTGCGTATTTATGCTAAACTGAGTTGTTTAAAATGGAACTGTTTTTGTATGCTAAACTGAGTTGTTTGAAATGCAAATGTTTGACTAAACTGAATAGCTTGAAATGGAAATGTTTTTTTTACAATTAAATTATGTAGTTATACAAGACTTAACTGTTTGAAATAGAACTGTTAATTTGTATAAAAATGGATTTGACATTAAATAACTTACAAAGGTTGATATGACATAAAACCTAAGCAAACAAACAAACAAACAATTAACAATCAATTTTCTCAACTCCACTTGAACGACCATATCCACTTTCAATGAATCTTTTATTTGTTTACATTGGTCCTATTTACCAACCCCTCCGCTCGGGCAGGATATGACACAAGGTCAAATTTTTAAGCGGAGTTTAACAGGTTTGAATTCAGAGTTTTCCTTCTCCTAAACTAGTTGCCTCACTAAGGCTGAAGAACTCAGTCTGTCCTACTATTTACCCATAGCTGGAGGGAGAATAAATGGATTCATACCTTTCCCAAGGGTATTAGTGCTATGTGAAATGCGATCAGCCTCGTCCAGGATTTTTCGTCGTGTCGCCGTGTCCATTTCCTATGACGATAACCATTACACCACGGGCACATTGATTATGTCCTATATTCTACCAGAGCTTCTTAAACTAGCTAATACGATGTACAGGCAAGCATCCTCCCTACCCAATTTGCGAAGGACCTGCGGCATATTTTTCCCATATCTTTATTAATATCTATTGTGATATAAAGGATATCTGAATATCCGTAATAATACTAATCTATACTGGTAAATATTAAAATATATATATATCTAATGAATATATTAAAAATTGACACATATTTTTTACGTTTTGTCATAATAATAATGAATTGTACTTTTTTTTAGTTTAAAAAATTAAACCCAAAATTTTTCTTACAGAGTTATTACAGGTATACAGGTAATAAAATGAAAAATTATGACGAATAAGGTAGTTTGAAAAAAAAACAATATATTTTAGTTATTTTAAACTCCAATGAATAAAGAAATTAAATGGGCCCTTAACGTGGTGTGATGATGAATAAGCTAGATTAACAAACCATTATTAATGAGCTAGATTTTCGCTGGGTTCCCCATATTTCTGGCCTCGTGCCACCAAAAAGCTAAGCTTAGGAAATAACTAAAAAAAGTAAAAGAAAGATTGAAATAGGATTAGATGTAGCTGGAAACTCGCTGTGAATTAGCCACTGATGATTTGCATACTGGCTGGCACCGGTCCACGTACCACACTTTGAGTAGCTCTAAAATCAAGCCAGTATAAGGGTGATATGTTAGAATTTTAAAGATTCAAAGTATAGATTCTGTCCAGTGCTTCGACCACACATCAGCACAAATAAATGCCAGGCATTTGTACAATTCTCAGGAAGATAACGCTTCTTACCCGTCAAACTTTGGTTTACTATATTGATGCTGTCCTCTCGCAAACAGACACCAAATTCCTCACAGCGGCTGACATCATCGCAAACACTGGATTTATACCAGACGATTTTTAAAGTATTTTATAATTAAGCCTTTTGCGACTTATGGTTTCTTCGTGACAGGATTCGGAAAACTTCTTGGACCAAGAGAAGGATTTTTTTAGTTAATGAAACTTGAAAAACTATATGCCAAATGTGTTGAACAGATGAATTTACTGTCAAGTAACGTAGAAAACACCAGATCTCGTCAGATCTCATCGAAGTAAAACAGTGATAATTTGTTCAAGTCGGAGGCTCGTGCGTCAGATTAAGCAAAGCCTTGTAAATTCTATGTTGAACTGTTGGATAAATAAGTAGAATAACAGCATCTAGCGTTTCACTGCTCGAGACAATTCCATTCTTGGTCGGGCCGATAACTTTTCAGTACCGCTTCGTATTGCCACTTTTAAACCATGTTATCAATGCCTTTCCTCGATTTATTTCCTCTTGACTTGTTTTCTCCAATTTGTTTTGTTAGTTTTATATATATATATATATATGTGTGTGTGTGTGTGTGTGTGTGTGTGTGTGTGTGTGTGTGCACATAGATATCTTAGAACAATCCAATCTGGATTCTCGTCAGGATTGCAATAAAATGGTTGTGGAAAATAAGTGTCCAAATATCACCCAATATCAACTCCTACAAATCTATCAATAGAAATAAAAAGGGGAGAAGAACTACAAAAGAATCATAAGAAATGTCATGCAGTTCGTACTGTCGCTGTTATCAATGGATATTTGGGCAGGAAATCGGCCGTGGTTGTAAACGTAAATCTTTTTTTTTTTTTAAGATTCTGTTTCGTTTCAATATTGCAAACACTAAGAAATAATTAACAGTTGTGTTTCAGTCTCTTCGGGCAAAGATTTACTTAAAATTTCTTTATGCCTCGACTCGTTGGAAGAATCTAATAGAAAAGTTAAATCTACCGCATAAAAGAATTGCAACTCAATGCCAAAGGAAAAAATGGGTCGTTGAGCTGCTAAGACATGCACCCACGTGTGTGTTAGCAAAGTTGGTATGGGTTGTAGAATACTCCGACTGCATCTCGGTAGTGAGGTAAGGCTCCCACTCGTACACATATACACAACAACGAGTGTTACAGATATGACACTAAACCACCTGATGGTGAGACTTCAATTCTAGAGCTTCGGAGAATGGGGAATTTTCCTTCATTGTCATTACTCTAGGGTCCACTCTGTCACGGAGTTAGGGTCCCTTCTATGGGTCAAATAGAACTGTTTAATCATTTGTTATACTTAAGACCATTTAACTGTGTGCAAATAAATGATCAATACCATATTGAATTACACTGGTTTACAAAGAAATTGAAGCAAGCACAAAAATAGCCGTTTTTACCTAATTTGAGGGTGCTGAATTCAAATTTGAAATCCGTTTTTACTCATCACCTCTAGTTTTTTAGAAATGCATAGTGTGCATTTTGTGCATATACGGTACATAAAGGCGTATATGAATTCAGGGATAATTCTAATATTGTGAGACTTATGGCTTATATTTTAGTTATTATGCACTAAATGTAAGTGATAGCATTACATTTTATATATATATATATATATATATATATATATATATATATATATATATATATATCAAGACGGATTTTGACAGTTAAGGCAGCTGGTCTCAATCCACACTCTGGCAATCATTGGAAGAGGTTGTCTCGCAGGCGGCGCAGGAGGTTGGTGTCCCTCACCTATCATGTTACACATCTTTTGGGTTACTAAATATTAGTATTACATTTTCAAATGCACATTTAGTTTTACTTTGTTATATTTTCAGATTCTCCAGTGGCTTCAAGCACGTCAAAATGTCTACAATGGACTAACTGCATGGTTTAATGGCAAGAAAGCGGCTTTCAACTTTGCAGTCCCGATGGTTTGGAGAGGGCCGCGAAAGCACTCAGATGATTGTAATTTTTGTTTAACTAATATAACTGGTTTCAATGCATCTTCTTGGAAAAAGATCAAATATTCCAACCTTTGATCTGCTATGAGTCCCGTTCCCCATTCAGATGATCTTCCTGTACCCACACCTCCAGTAAATAAGGATCTTCTTTCCTCATCAGATGAAGAAATGCCTTCAAGGGAGGATTCTGCCGAGTCAATATCTTTGGAAGATATTGAGTCTACATATTCAGGAATAAGTGGCAATGAGCCACACTGGATCACGCAAGAAGACCTGAATGATCTTGCTCGTGATTTGTATCTGTCAAAACAGCAGTCAGAGCTCTTGGCTTCTCGGCTAAAACAGTGGAACCTAGTCCAGGAAGATGTAAGGATCACCAGTTTTAGGAATCGGAACAAATAAGGTCATTGGTCTTCTTATGGGTATGCAAGCGGGCTTCACAAAGTACAGTTGTTTTCTCTGTCTCTGGGATAGTTGAGCTGTATCCCAGCATTACAAGCAGAAAGACTCGGGGTCTAGAAACACTTCTGTTCCTGGTGAACACAGCCTCAAGGAGAATCCTCTGGTGGACATGAATAAGGTGCTTCTTCCTCCTCTTCACATCAAGCTTGGTTTGATGAAGAATTTCGTAAAGGCGTTGCACAAAAATGATGCTGCCTTCCAACACTTGTCTATTGTGTTTCCAGGTCTTAGTGCTGCTAAGCTCAAAGAGGGCATCTTTGTCGGACCGATCCGAGAAGTGCTGAAGGATACTGATTTTGAGGAGCTTCTTAATTTAAAGGAACTGAGAGCATGGGAAGCATTCAAGTCAGTCTGTAGTGGCTTCCTTGGTAACACACGCGTACCAGATCACCAAGCCTGTATTGGGAAGTTGCTAAAGTCTTACGAGGATATGGGGTGCCGAATGTCACTTAAGATTCATTTTCTCCATTCCTACCTCAACTTCTTCCCGCCAAACCATGGAGCAGTGAGTGATGAGCATGGAGAAAGATTCCACCAATACATTACGAAGGTGGAGAGCAACTATCAAGGCAAATGGAACCCCGGCATGATAGGAGACTTCTGCTGGATGCTCTTGCGGGACATCCCGGGGGCAAAATACACCAGATTTTCAAAGAAAACACACTTTTGGCTGTCTGTGGTACTATGAATTGTGTAATTGTGTCATCCAAGTATAATGATTCAATCAGTGTTCTTTATCTATCCTATTTTATCTGTTATAAGCTGCTGCAACTCTTGAAATATGCGCATATATTCTCTGTCTATATAAAAATGAGACTATTTAAAAGCTAGAAAACTAGAGGTGATAGAGCAAAACTATTTATAAATTTAAATTCAGCACACCCAAATTAACAAAAAACACCTATCCCCATTCTTGCCTCAGACAAAAAATTTATTTTTGTGAACCAGTGTTAGAGCAATACTTAAAATTACTAAACAGTGTGCAAATAAAACAATATTTGAAGCCTTTTAACTGAGTTCTGGTTAGTTTTAAAATAATGTTACCGACAAACAATTCGTTTATAAATTATATTTGATATATATGTATAAACAGGATTTGGCATTAAATAACCTTCAACTAAAAACGTGTGCGTGTGTGCACGCATGTGCATACAGAGAAGGAGAAACATTCATATTTCAGTTGCATAACGGTTATCGGCTTACGAAATAGAGTCGAAGACCTGAGTTCAAATCCTGGACGAGGTTGTTTGCATTTCACTTCGCGTTCAAGGGAATGCTATGAATTATTCTCTTCTCCCTCAGTTAGGAATAAATAGTGGGACAGACATGGTTCTTTAGTCTTGGTACAACAACCCGAGTGGGAGAAGGAAAGCTCTGAATTCAAAATAGTTTAGCTCCGTTTAAAAATGACCTCGCGAACAATCCTGTCCGTAGCGAAGAAGTTAGGTATACGCAAACATTCGTTGGAAACGTTCTCATTTCGCTGACCATTCACAGCGAGAGGGGAAAACATTCGCACTTCAGTTAAAACGTTCTCGTTTCGTTAACCAGAATGAACGAGAATTTTCTCTCACCTCACGAAGCTGTATTTTGAAAATAGAAAGAGTCATCTTGGTGAGGACATTAATTTTTCAGCACCCCTCGAAACCTAGGTAATTAGATCCTGGTGAAAAAAGCTTAAATTATTCGAAACAAAAACCTTTCATTCATTGACTACTAAAACACTGTTGTCGAATTTATTTCTCTTTTTACAGTTGGTTTACTAAGTCAAATATGATTCTTTGCTTAAAGGAGTTTCATCCTGTCAATGAATGACCTTACAGTATACAATAAGATAGAAAAAACCGAAATATCGGTCGCATTTTTTTGCGGGGGGGTTACATCACAGAATGCGTATAGTTTTTTTTTACATCACAGAATGCGTATAGTTTCTCCTGAATGGTTGCCAAGTTACAAAACCGTACAAATGATCGAGATATTCAAAATGGCTCGATACTTTCCGAACAGACTCCATAATGCACTAAATATAAAGTCGATTATACTTGCCGCTTGCGTATAACAGGATTTCATATCAACATTTTAGAAATATAAAAAATGGTCAATGATTTTCAACTTGAGCCTTAAGAAAATATTTTGCATTATCAGAGACTGTCATATGTATGCTATTTTCTGCTTGTTTCAAAGGACCTTTTTCTACTCTGGACGCGCGCTTAGCACAACGGTTATCATTGTAGTAAATGTAATCAGCGACTCGAGCTCAAATGTTGCTGAGACTGCATTTTTCTTCGCACGAATCTCCATGAGAAAAACATGAAGCCATCGTCCTCTTTTCCCGTAACTTTGGGTAAATAGTAGGACAGACATGGTTCTTTAGCCTTGGTTAGGCAACCAATCAAGGAGAACGAAAACTCTGAATTCAGTCCAGCACAACTTTGCTTAAAAATTGATCTTATGTCACATCCAGTCTGTGGTGGAGCAGTTAGGTTAATACACACTATTTTCTACCGTATTATTAATGTGTAGTATCTGTTTGATTTCCGACCCAAGGGAAAGAATGGGTAAAAGTGGGGGAGGGTTGATTAGAATACATATATATATATATATATATATATATGGAACCGTCAATATGTCGCACATAATATACCAAGAAAAAAGGAGGAATACAATTTTTCTAATTCATTTTAAAGTTTCTGACTTTAAAATACTAATAATCCTTTGGTCTAGCCGCATAACACAAAAAATAGATATATATCCAAAATCCTTAATGATAAATTATTCATAATTTTAAAAAGATTCTAAGAATGGATTTTAATTTCTGTGTGGACTTAACTACAGAAAGGAAATGAGAGAAAATATTAGTGATACATTAACTAGACATTTACACATCTCCGAAAGATTATGTCCTCGTTCTCAGATAACCCAGGAAGTGTTGTAATTTCCCTTTTATTCTCATTCGCCACATTTCAATTGGATTTGTGTAAATTTTAATTTCATTAAAGTCCAAAAAAAATTTTCCGAATATTTGACCACATTGAGTCAACTCCATCGTTCGGATTAAATAAATATATTGTATATTTGATTTTACACTGCAAAACAAACGGAAAAAAATCTTTTCATCCTCAAGTTAAATTCGGCTTTCTAAATATCACTTGTTAAATTAACATAAGACTTTTACTCTTGTAATTATCATCTTAAATATTTAAACTGATTCTAATTAACAATGGCTAACACTGTTTCTGCTTTCAAACGAAAGATCTTACGAAAACACCTGCGGTTTCACCCTTTCAAGCTGCAAGTGGTCTAAAAGTTACACTGACAAGAAGACAACGGAATGAGACTTGAATTTTACCGGCGTTAATGGAAAATGATGATAACTTGATGGCAAAGATCATTCTCAGTGATGATATGACCTTCCTCTTAAGTGGAAAGGTCAATAGGCACGGTGAAAGCATATGGTGGGGTGAGAATCCGCATACCATCCTTGAGGTTGAACGTTACTCCTCCACAATTAATGTTTTATGCAGTATTTTGCTGTTGCACAAAATATTAAACTGAGTACGATCCGTTTATCTCTGAGGAATAAACCGTAACTGGCCAAAGTCACCTGGAAATACAAACAGAATTATTCCAAAACTAGCAACTGGGAGAGGTGTCAAATTTTTTCTGCAATATGGCGCACCACTGCTCTGGCTTCTCACTGTCCGTAGATTTTTTTAACAAGCTCCTGCTTCACAGTTGGATTAGTGGCGTTGGAAAAATACCCCCTCCCGTCCCCGAGATCACCTGAGCCATGTTTGTGACTTTTTCCTTTGGAGTTCCGTGAAAGACAGAGTTTATGTACCTTTACGACCAACAACCCTGGATGATCTTTGAGTATGCATCACTGAAGCAGTAAACTCGATCCCTCTGGATATGCTGTAGAGAGTCTGGACCGAGCTAGATTACCACATCGATATTTGTCGAGAAACGAGCGGGGTGTGCATTGAATGTCTGTGATAACAACCGATACCACATAAAGTTTTATGAGATGATGCAACTGAAGCCACCGATAGGTAAGAATATTCCAAAGAAGTTAAATACTTTATATGTTTGAAATCAAGGAGTGTTTTGTGTTCACTCTGCCTTATGGCTGTCGTTAGGTCAGTTTAGACGTCTTAAGAGAAAGAGAAGAGGAAGAAGAGAAAGAAAGAACCAACCCCTACAAAGAATCTGACACGAAACAGTGACCTCTATATAAACCGATACCATACCCGAAAAAAACCTTAAATATCCTCTGAAGAAAGCAACAAACTGAAAACATACCGTACGTAAGAACTAGATAGATAATATTTTTTAAAGATATAGATCTCTTTGTGGACCAATTCATTTTGAAATATATATATTTCTTAAACTGGCCTTATGGCTGTCATATACACACACATATACAAACACACATAGATATGGGCACATCACGTGGTGTAATAGTTAGCAAGCGAGATTACCAATTGTTCGTGAGTTCGATTCTCACAGGGCGCTCCATACTTCCGACTTTGAGTTACACCTCGGCCAAGCTGAGTAAATGACTATATATATATATATATATATATATATATATATATATATATACACACACACACGTTGTGTTTCTTAAGAATATTTAGGGTGGATGAGTGAAATAGTTGCGTATTTTCTTGCCCGCTGCACGCAAAAGTCAATATTTTGAATGCTGATTTTCAAAGCAGGCAGACTCTATCTACTTGAAAGATTTGCCTAAAAATATTTTTCGATCGTTGCCAGAAGTCGGGGTTCATGCCCATTGAAAAATCCAGGTTTTCGAAAGCTGAATTTCTAAGCAGGCAGCCTCTACCCACTTCGAAGACTTATTAAACAAAAGGGCGTGCCTACCGCGTCGTAATGGCTTACGAAAGTCGCCTCGCCAGCTAATCCACTAGCACAGTGAGTTCGATTCTCACTGAGTACCTCAGCGTTGTGGCCATATACCATTGTAACCAAAGCCAACATAAAGTGCACTTGGATTGCGGGTGCTTTTCCCATTTCCCTCTCTTGTTGCAATCTTGTCATGTTAACCCTGGTCCTACAATCAGCTACCTGACACGCCTAGGATCACAAACTGGATAAATATATGTCTCTTACAAACAGTTTCGTCGTAGCACCAGTCGCCATCGAAGACAAGAAAAAAAATCTTGCTATCTGGTAGATTTTACCGTTCCAGCGGACCACAGAACGAAAATAAAAGAAAGCGAAAAGATAGACACATATTTTAACCTTACCAGAAGACTGAAAAAAGTTGTGAAACATTAGGATGACGGTGATACCAATTGGAGTTGGTGCACAAAGTCCACAAAGGCTTGGAAAAAATTGGGGGATTTAGGAAATCAGACGTAGAATTGAGACCATTCAGACCACAGCATTGTTTAGATCAATAAGAACACTACAATAATAGAGACTTGGCGACCTAAGGAGGCTTCTGTTACTAGAATTCCGGTCAAAGTCCACCAGCAAACATTGATGCGAAAAACTCGCAAGTAAAATAATAACAACCAAAGAACAAGAAAATTAATGACCATACATAAGGTATTACATTCCAGAGATGACATTGACAGGCTATATGTATTAAGAAAGGAGTGGAGAAAAGGACTTGTCAACATTTAAGACAGTGTTGACGCATCGATACAACGCCTTGAAGACTACATAGAAAAGCGTGGAGAAGGACTGATTACAGCCTCCAGAAACAATACTGACAACACAAAAACCAACAGAACGACAATAACTAGAAAGCAAAAATGGGAAGAAAAACAAAACGACTCTATGGACGTTTTAAACGGTCAATAAGCAACATCTCATTGGAGAAAACTTGGTATGGCTAAAAAAAGAAACCTTAAGAGAGAAACCAAATCTCTCCTAATAGCAGCACAAAACAACACCATAAGAACCAATCATATCAAAGCGAGAATTGATAAGACGCAACCAAAGAACAAATGGAGGTTATGTGGTGATAGAGACAAAATGATCAATCACATATTAAGCGAATGCAGCAAAGTAGCTCAGAAGGGGTATAAGACTAGACACGACTGGGTGGGCAAGGTAATCCACAGGGAGAGTTGTGCAAGAAATTTAAATTCGACCACTAAAACAAATGGCATATGCGCAACCCAACATCAGTCGAGGAGAATTACACATAAAATTCTATGGGATTTTGACATACAAACGGATCGCCTAATCTCGCCAGAAGACCAGACTTTATAATAATCAAGAAAAAAAAAGAGAACTTGTAAAATTTTGGACTTTACTGTCCCTGCTGACCATGGAATAAAATTAAAAGTGAAAAGACAAGTACCTCGACCTTGCTAAGGAATTGAAAAAAATGTGGAACATGAAAGTGACAATTATACCAATCGTGATTGGTGCTTGTGGTACAGTCACCAAATGATTAATAAAGGACATGAAAATAAGAGGACGAGTGTAGACCATCCAAACTACTACACCATTGAGAACAGCCAGAATACTGAGAAGAATCCTGGAGACTTGAGGAGATTTGAAGAGACTTGCTGTCACTCAAACTCCAGTGGAAAATCATCAGCAAACGCTGGTGTGAAAAACTCTCAATGGAGTAATATAATAATAATCACAACAATAACAACCTTGGGCACCTCAGGTGGTGTAATGGTTAGCAAGGTAGACTAGCAAACCTACACGAGTGAGTTCGATTCTCATTGGGTACCCCATTCATGCGGCCTTGTGCTGCATCTAAGCAAAAAGCTTAGTAAATTAACACAACAATAACAACCTTAAGCAGTAAGTTTGGTTTAGTTTATTATGGGTTATTCAATACTGAAATTTGATTTAATTATTATTTAATTCTGAAATTTGATTTAATTATTATTTAATTCTGAAATTTGATTCAGCACGATTGTTGCACTGAGCACCATACCCAAGAGATTCAAGATGTTCCTCAAAAAGCTAGGTATTTCATGAGACAAAAAGTCAACATTCCTTGGAAATACACCTATTTTGAGAAAATACTTGGTGTCTAGAGCCATTGACCTAATACTGCGATATGAACAACACCGGTAGTAAAGATCTACATTATGCGAAGCATATCAGGATAATACTCTAATACAAATAATGTAATTTACATGAACTCATCTGTTTGCGTAGCGCAGGTCATTTCTCCCGATATTGAATGACGTTAGAAGAGATCTTAAAGTTACAGAGTTTCCAACCCAAATTGAACTCATAGACTTCAACTAATTAGATAGAAAGTACCCTCACGGAACGACGCTTTTCCCATTTGAGAGTGGCAAGTTATTGTACATTCTCTTGTGGCAATCTCGTCACGTCAGCCCTTGACCCGGGATTGGCTGCCTGACACGACCAGGATCACAAACTTGACAAATATACGTCTTTTTCAGACAATTTCGTCGTAGGATCAGTTGCCGTCGAAACTCCCGATATTATTGACCCACACACCATATTTAAGAGAACAGGTTGAAGGATTTCGTGCTCCTAAAAAAACGAACCCTGACTATGGTATGCAGTAATCCTGTTGCTAGTCTATCGGCGGTAAAGTCGTAAAACGAGAAAGTATATCGGAAGAAGCTCTTTTCCTAACATCGTCATTATGATATCATTTACGCGTAAAGTGAGAAATCTATTTGCAGTTTAATGCAACTCTAAAGATCTTTATTCTGCTGAATTCTCCGGTAAAAAGAGATTTTATGAAAGCACTGCTTCTTTTGTCGTTATATTTTATATGAAAAATAATTGCTATGAAAAGTTATTATTCTGTAAATTTTTATTGAATGTAAGAATTTCGCATTAAATTTCTCCTAATTTTAAATATGTATGACGACTTTGACTGTTCCAGCTGGTGTTTTTAATCGACACAGGTACACCACCGATTTTCTAATAATCTTGGTTTCAGAACCGTGCTAGATGATCCAATTTTCCAGAAGGCTCGTGATAATTATTCAATACCCTTCCAATCTGCTAATTATGTATATATCTTTAAAGCATCATTAAGACCTTTAAAAATTCAAGCATATTTATCATATTCACTTCTTTAATAAAAGACTCAATCGGTTTGTTGAAAATTTCCACATCAGCAGAGGATAGATTTAGGCTCAGGAACTCAGGTCTCAAAGGGTTAAGATTAAAAAGAATTTTCGAATTTTCCGGTAGGCATCATAATTCTGTGCTGATTAAAAGGGGTGCTGAAGGATTGCTGTCGGAAAATCGGTGGTCTATAAAGTATATAAACTAAATGTCTTTAAGTAAAAGTCTGTATGTTTGTTTAATTCAAAATCAGAAAATCATTTGGTTTGGTTAGGTTGGATTTATGGCATATCAACCATTGTAGGTAATTTAATGCGAAATCCTGATTATATATATATCAAATATGAAGGATTTGTAAATATATTCAATTAATAATATTTTTAAGAGCCTGAACTCAATTTTTTTGGCACACAATTAAATGGTTTCATGTATTGCTATGTAATAGTAACAATTTAACATCAGTCATTTGTTTGCATACATTTAAATGGATATACATACGATTTGTAAGTGAATAGTTTGTTGGTAATTTCATTTTTAAATGAAGTTAGAACTAATTTGTTTGCACATTAGTATTGCTATTGTGCAACAAGTATTGTGCACTAGTATTGCTATAGACAGTAAAATGGTTTCAGTTTTTATAATTCTTTTCAATATTAATCATTTGTTTGCAGACAGTTAAATGGTTGCAAGTATTGCTATGTAATACCAATAATTCAATTTAGGCACCAAGTTCAAAAGTTTCAAGAATTAATATTTAACACTAATAATTCTATTCAACATTACTCGTTAATTTGCACGCAGTGAAATGGTTTCAAGTATTGTTATGTATCACTAACAATTTAATTAGACAGTTATTTGTTTACACACTGGTTAAATAGTCAAACAGTTATATTTCTAACAATTCAATTCAACATAAGTTATTTGTTTGCTCACAGTTTAAATGTCAAACAGTTCCACTTGACGCATAGATAGAACTCTATCAGGTCCTACTATCCCGGGCCAGAGCGGATCTGGGAGCAATGGCAATGAAGGGATACTCCGTATTCTCCAAAGCTCCAGAACTGGAGTCTCACCATCAGATTGTTTAACGTCATATCTTGGACACTCGTTGGAGAGGAGCTTACCCCTCTGCAAAGATACTGTCAGTGTATTCAACAGCTCCCGCCGACTGGGCAGTCAGAAAATAGAGTTAAAATCCTTGTAGACTCACACAGCATGCATTGTCTATTTCAAATAAAAAAAATAATATTTAATTCTCGTATCTTAAAATGTTGCAAACAATTTTTAGAAGTTCACTGAAAATCAAATATATGTAAATAATTGGGAAGAGTTCGTCTACTTGGTCTGTTTAGAAATAAATAATACTTAAAAATATCCGTTCTTGTTGTATCATGTTCTACGAGGGCACCCCTGGTGGTGTAACGGTTAGCAAGCTGGACTAGCAAACCTACACGAGTGAGTTCGATTCTCATTGGGTGCCCAATTCATTCGGCCTTGTGCCACATCGAAGCAAAGAGCTTTGTAAATTACTGTATCATGTTCTACGAGGAATAAATTCTTCTCTTTCATTTAGAAAGAAAATAGCAATCTACTTTTTAGATTGAAGATGTGTACTTATTTACGGGCAATCACACACACACACACACACACATATACATATATATATATATATATATATATATATATATATATATATATATTGAATAAACAAGTTGTTATAAAAACACTTTTTCAAAAATCTAAAAAGAAGAGCTGGATAAACCGTAAAATATATTGATGTTTACTCACCCCACTTTGGCGATTAAACAGGACGAAGGAAATAGATAAATATTCACTATTTCTCCGTAAAATGCAAAAAAAAAGTGAATGCATTCATTTAATTTTAGTTATGGCACAAGGCCACGTGCATGGAGCACCCAATGAGACTCGAAATCACTAGAAATGGTTTGCTAGAACTAACTTGTTAACCATTACACCACTCGAAATGAATGTATTCGACTCCTTCGTTCTTCCTATTCGCTAGTCTTATCTAACGATTGTGTTTTTTTAAGAAAAAAAAGTACATGAAACTGACAGTTATGAAGCAACTACTGAGGGGTATGTAAACAATTTTTTACGTTTTATGCACACACACAAACACACACACACAAACACACACACATACCTGGAGCTTTGGGGAATGCGGAGCACCCCTTCATTGCCATTACTCCCTGGTCCACTCGAGCCCAGAATGGTAGCACCTGATAGGGCCCTATCTATGGGTTAAATAGAACTAACTGCATACTTATGCTAAACTGAATTGTTTGACTAAACTGAATAGCTTGAAACAGAAATGTTCTTGACAATTAAACCGTACTTAAATTTAAACTGCGTGCTTATACTAAACTGAATTATTTGAAATGGAACTGTTTTTTGACATTGAAACTGTACTTACACTAAACAGATTTGTTTAATATAGATATGTTTTGACATTTAACTGTTTGTAAACAAAATGTGTACTTATACTAAACTGAGTTAGCCGAATTAGAACTGCTTGACTTAACTGAATAGCTTGAACTAGAAATGTTTTTCACAATAAACTGTACTTACATTTAAACAGCGTGCTTATACTATGTGAATTGTTATCTATAGATCTGTTTTGACATTTTGCTGTGTAAACAAAATCTGTACTTACGCTAAACTGAATTAGCTAAATTAGAACTGTTTGAATAAACTGAATAGTTTGAAAAAGAAATGTTTTTGACAATTAAACTGTGTACTCATGCTAAACTGAACTGTTTGAAATAGAACTGATGATTTACATAAAAATGGATTTGGCGTTAAATAACCTTCAAAGGTTGATATTCCATAAAACCCAACCAACCAACCAACGCACACACATATACTCACACACACAATATATATATATATATATATATATATATATATATATATATATATATCTGTGTCTGGTACTTTGGTAGTATGCGTGCCATAGCGTTCATCTATATCCAGGATGCCCACACTTTTTTGGATTGCAAACTACTTCTAAAATGACCAGGTCAAAATTATATACAAGATATGTTCGCATCACCGCACAGGGAGGATGTGACACAAGGTCAATTTTTGAGCGGAGCTTAACAAGTTTTAATTCAGGGTTTTCCTTCTCCTAGACTGGTTGTCTAACCAAAGCTAAAGAACTCAGTCTGCCCTACTATTTACCCATAGCTGGAGGGAGAATAACTGGAGTCATATCTTTTCCAAGAGTATTAGTGCTATGTTAAATGCAATCAGTCTCGTTCAAGATTTGAACTCGTGTCGCCGTGTCCATTTCCTACGACGATAACCACTACACTACGAGCACCTCTATGTTTGGATTACTGTATGAATCATTACTGCCCATGAATGCATTCATGGTCACTTCCTATTTCTTATAACTTGGTCAACATCTAAAAAATTAAAATTAAAATTTTACCTGCTCTACCTTTTCAAACGCAATTGGTTGATCGTAATCGGTGAATTGGGAACCCCTGTTATACATAGAATGTGTTCCAATTCCGCTGAAATTATTTTTGCTTTCTTGGCAGGAATATCTTCGAGAAAGGCATGAATTTATTTTCCCTGAGTTATCTTCAGTTACCTTGACAAGAATGTCTTCTTGTCACTGTCATGCAACCATAGTTGACGGAAAAGAGCATATGTGTATGCATGTTGACGAATATGCTCCTCAATAACTGCCTCACCTGCCTTGATAGTAGAAGCAAAAAAGTTGTTACACTCACTGACAACCTTGACAGGAACCAGTTATAGCCCAGTAAATCTCTCATCGGCTCTGACAGAAAGCATGAGAATGTCTAATGATTATTGCTATGTCTTGTGATTTGATATATTGCCTTTTTACGAGTCATTGTAGTGTATACTGGGAAATCATAATTCCAGTTAAAGAATGGTTTGGGATATCTTCCTTTATTTACTTTTTTTTTTTTTTTGAGTGGGAGGTTGTGAGTGTGTTTTTTCTTCTTATCTATCAACTTTATCTTTTTTTCTTTTTTCCTCTTTTTCTTATGATTTTTGTTTATCTGCTTTATTAGTTATTTCTTTTATTATTCTCGTCTTTATTTTCCTTGCATTTTTCTTTTCCTTTTTTTTTTTCAGTTCTTTACATCTTCATTTTCATCATCTACTTTATTTTTGTCGATGGAATTGGAAGCATTTTGTTTTATTACGAACTCTTTATGGGAAACAATTTGTTTGTTTATCTTCTATAGACGGCAGAACGGTTTAATGTTTGGTATGCATAAACATTGAACTCAAGAGAACGTTTTAAGATGAAAAATATTTCACATGCGAAAAGTGGGGGTTCATTGAGTGAGGGTTTTTACGAACAAACAATAATCAGCGCAAAGCCATGTTACGGCAAGATGTAATTAATCATAAAGAATTTAAATTTCCAAACTTCAAAAGAAAAAAACTGATTCACATTCAATTGTATGTTAATCATAAAGTTTTTAGGTAATTCTTCGAACTGTAGAGGTGCCCTGTCGGTGGATCTTAGAATACACTGGCTGTATCTCTGCAGAGGGGTAAGTCCCTCGCAAAAAAAGGGTTATTCTGGGTATGATACTAAACTGCATCTAATGGTAAGGTTCCAGTTCTGGAGATCTGGATTTTTGCGTTCCCCCGCTCCAATATAAAATAGCCTTGGGTCAAATCTGACTTGGTGACAAGTCAGATAAATCTATATTTTTAGAACAGGGGACCTTATAGTTTGGAATATATAATATAATGAAATACTTGGTGTACACTTGAAACAAGGTTATAATTTGGCGCGCAACACGACAAATCAGTTTCAGTAGACGCCCATATATCTGTGAGCCCTAGGCTAATGGTCTGCAGTGCCTACTGGTAACTCTGACCCTGTTATCAGCTGCGATTCAAATTTTCACCCATTATCAGTTTATAAATCGTTACATAGAAAGTAGATTTTTATTGTAGCTTGAGGCTGTAAGAAAAAGATGCCGATACAAAATGGCGCAAATCAGAGAGGAAATTTACTACTCATTAATAAGCCGTGACTGTTCCCCAAAGAACAGAAAGGATTCCGCAAGGGAACAAAAGGAGATCTACCATACATTGATCAACACATCCTCAAGGAGAGCAAAACGAGACTCAAAAATGTAGTTATGGCACGGATTGACTACAAAAAGACATACGATATGGTCCCGCAAAGCTGGATAATAGACTGTCTCAAAATGTACAAGATATCTGACGAAGTTATCAAGTTTATCGATAATACCATGAAAAACTGGAAACTGGAATTGACAGCAGGAGGGAAAATCTTGGCTCGGGTGAAAATCCAGAGAGGAATCTTCTAGGGAAATGCGCTATCACCACTACAATTTGTAATAGCGAAGATACCACACAAACTTCATAAATCGCAAGAAAAAATCAACCACCTTATGGACATAGACAGCATCAAACTGTTTGACAAAAATGAAAAGGAATTGAAAACGTTAATACAGGCAGTGAGGATATACAGTGATGATATCAGGATGGAATTTGGCGTAGAAAAATGCACCATGCTAATAATGAAAAGCAGAAAACGCTAGGAGAAACGGAAACTTACAAATATTTAAGAATATTGGAAGTGGACACATTCAAACAAGTGGAGATGAAAGAAAAAAATTAAAAAGTGTATCTCAAGAGAACGAGAAAACTACTCAAAACCAAACTATACAGCAAAAATCTCATCAAGGGGATAAAAACCTGGGCTGCCCACTTCATAAGATATTCGAGGCCATTCTTAAAGAGGACAGGAGAAGAACTTCAACAAATGGACCAGAAAACAAGAAAATCATGACGATGCATAAAGCCTTACATTCCAGAGATAATATAGAATGACTCTATGTGTCAAGAAAAGAAGGTGGAAGAGGATCTGCCAGCATTAAAGATAGCATCTATACATCGATAAGACGTCTTAAAAACTACATAAAAGAGAGCAAAGAAAGACTGATTACAACCTCCAGAAACGACATAAACAAAACAAAGATCAACAATAACTAGAAAACAAAAATAGGAAAACAACAACCGTGTTGATATTTCAGGCGACAAACAAGCGAAATCTCTCACGAGAAAAGAATTGGACATGGCCAAGAAAGAGAAACTGACACTTTTCTAATAGCAACACAAAACAACATCATAAGGACAAACTACGTTAAAGCAAAAATAGATAAATCGCAACAAAATAGCAAGTGTATGTTATGTGGTAATAGAGATGAAACAATCAATCACATAATAAGCGAATGCAGTAAATTAGCTCAAAAAGAGTATAAGACTAGACACGACTGAGTGGGGGAGGTAATTCACAGGGAGTTGTGCAAAAAAAATTTTATTTTGACCAGACAAACAAGGGGCATATGCACAACCCAGAATCCGTCCTGGATAATGAGATGCACAAATTTCTCTGGGATTTTGAGATATAAACGGATTACCTAATCTCGACAGGACGACCAGACCTTGTCATAGATAAAAGAAAAAGAGAACCTACCGAATATTAGATTTTGCTGTCCCTGAAGACCACAGAGAGAAGATTTTTAAAAAGCGTTGAGAGAGATAAGTATCTAAAGAACTAAAAAAATCTATGGAGCATGAAGGTGACGTTGATACCAATTGTGGTAGGTGCATTGAAACAATCCCCGAAGGATTGGTCAAGGGACGGGAAGACTTGGAAATAAGAGGCCAAGTTGAAACCATTCAAACTACAGCATTATTAAGATCAGCCAGAATACTAAGAAGAGTCCTGGAGATTGGATGACACTTACAGTCACTCAAAATCCATTGAGAAACCATCAGCTAATGCTGGTGTGAAAAACTCTCAAAGGGGTAAAAAAAATTATAATAGCAATGCAAAAATGAAGATTCGTTCGGCCAGAATCCAAGCCACCCGGGTACATGTACTTCAAAGTAATAACACAAATGCCAGCCGCTCAACTTTTAAATTTTAGTATTATTAAGATACCCAAAATAATGTACGTATGTAGCCATAATCCAGAAAAAACAGCGCATTATAACGATATAGGTATTAGAGCAATGCATTTAAAGTGCTCCTAGAAAATAAAGCAATTTACAAATAAACAATAATTTTGTAGAATCTGCATTCACATTAATTTATGGGTACGACTGTTACAATCATATGTCTAATTACTGTTATATTATTCCGTGCGAGTTTTTCACACCAGCATTAGCTGATGGTCTTTCACGGAAGTCCGAGTGACGGCATTTACTCAGGTCTCCAGAACTCTTCTCAGTATTCTGATCGATGCAGTAGTTTGGATGGTCTCGCCCCGTACGCCGATTTCTAACCCTTCTAGTCCCCTTATTAAGCCTTTGGGGACCGTTTCGAGTGCACCAACTATGATTGGTATCACAGTCACTTTCATGATCCATAACTTGTTTAGTTACCTGGCAAGGTCCAAGTGTTTGTCTCTCTTTTCGTTTTCCTTGAGTTTCTCTTTGTGGTTCGGCGGAACAGCAATGTCCAGTATTTGACAGGTTCTCTTTCTATATATATATATATATATATCAACCGGGTTTCGATCCCAGCTACGGGGAGATATGTCTAGCCACACTGATGAGTTCTGATAGAACGAAACAGATCTGTCTGTGGATGACTATAGATATATATACTCCCCTACCCCCGTAGGGTCGAGTTCTCTAATGAAGAAGTAATCGTGTTGCCATTAGCGTCTATTGCAAGTCTCTTCGTATTTGAATTGAGATCTCGGCGGCCGTTGAACGGATGTATGTAAACAATAGTAATCGTGATTCATAACCGTTTAAAATTTACTTCGCAGCTAATATCTCCTCGTGGCTAAATGGTTAGAAGCTTTGGCTTGGCGTTTGAGTCAACCGGGTTTCGATCCCAGCTACGGGGAGATACTGTCTAGCCACACTGATGAGTTCTGAAAGAACGAAACAGATCTGTCTGTGGATGACTATATATATATATATATATATATTTGTTCATTATCTCTAGATCTGGTCTTCTGGCCGGGATTTGGTCATCTGTTGGTATCTCAAAATCCCAGTGAAGTTTGCGCATCCTATTCTCCAGGATTGATTCTTGTTTGTGCATGTACCTTTTAGTAGTATGATAAAATTTCAATTTCTTGCACAATTCCCAGTGGATTACCTTCCCCACTCAGTCGTGTCTAGTCTTGTACTCTTTTTGCGTTAGTTTGCAGCATTTTCTCATTATGAGATTAATCGTTTCATCTCTTTCACCACATAGCCTACACACGTTATTTTGTTGCGTCTTATCTACTTTTGCTTTAATATAATTGGTCCTTATGGCGTTGTATTATGCTACTATAAGAAGAGAATCTATTTCTCTCTCTTAAAGTTTCCCTTTCTTAGCCATGTCCAGGTCTTCTTGTGTGAGATGTCGTCAGTTTGTCTCTTGAAATATCTGTACAGTTATTTTTTTTTTCACTTTCTTTTTCCTTGTCATTTTTGTTTTGTTGATCTTGATGTTGCCAGTGCTGTTTCAAGTCATTTTAACAACTCATTTTTATATAGTCTTCGAGTCCTAGTATTAATGCCCTTTTTTGCACTTTTATGCTCTTTTTATATAGTCTTCCTAATTTCCATAATTTGTCTTTTTCCGCTTTTCATTATTAGCATGGTAAATTATTCTATGCAAAATTCCATTCCTATATACTGACTGTATATTCTTACTGTTTATGTTAGAGTCTCCAATTCTTTTTCATTTTTTACAAACAGTTTAATGTTGTCCTCGTACATTAGATGGTTATTATTATTATAATCATTATTATTAATCACTTAAAGACTGCCTTCCAGGGCCATTAAATTCAATATCTGGTCATATCCTTTTTATAAAATTTATATTATAATTAAATGCAAATAGATAAACAAGGCAAACCTCTGTCAAATTAGCATTTGATAGTTATCTCCCTTAAGAAACTATAATCGGAATGAACGCGAACGGAGATTCCAAACTATTGTCATTAAGTTGCAAATTGGATTGGAAATTACTTTGTTCTGTCAGAGCGTTTTGGTTTTATTGCGCTAACAAACATCTCGCTTCGGTGTGTCATTTTTGCTGTGTTACGGTTTCATCCACACAAAAATCGGATCATTATGAGATCGATTATGATATAAATTATTACGCCAGTTGTATCTGGTGGTTTTTACAAGGCCCAAGTGACAGCACGTCCTTACAAATTTCCTATATTCTCTTCAGTATTTTATCATTTTCAACAATATTCAAGAGTCTAAATTATTTTTCAAAATTCCAATTATTCTCTTATTTTTGAAAAGGTCTTAGGAACTTTTTTAAATATTCCAGTAATAATAAGAATATTTGGTCATACAAGGAAAATCATACATACGGCAACATTACTAAAATCAGCGAGAATGCTGAGGAGAGTGCTGGAGTCATGAGGAGACTTTGTGTCTCTGGATTCCCAGTAAAAGCAGCTAGATACAACTGCTGCAGAATTTGGATGGAAATAGTAATTATCATTCCCTCTTTTTATTAATCTACCCTTCGAATTTCATACAATATTGTCTATTCTATTCTTCTTCCCTTTTCTGTTTTCTTTCTGTTTTTACATTTTTTGTTCCTTTCTAAACAATAACATCATTCTACATCTGACAAGCTTTCTTCTAACATTAAAACAATTTGCAGCTATCTTTGATTTCCCGATACACGTGCATGAAACTTTACAACATACAGAAGGACGACAAGGAGCAGAATGTGGTAAATACGTAATTTATTTACCACGAGCAGAAATTGCAAGTTGTATAATCTGTACAATAAGATAATAGATGAGTACAGATGTTTTTCTTGGTGATATATCGACATTTTACAGCCAAAGCTTATCAAACTTATCCCGAAAATTGTGTTTAAATTTACTTAATCTTTACTGCTATTCCGAAGAGGTGTGTGTTTGTGTGTGTGGCCAAATGGAAAATTCCAAATTTATGCATGGAAATTAACTTGACCTTGGAATCCGATATAGATTATGCAAGGTTGAGCTCATGGTCATTTGAGGTCATAAGATGTCCACATATAACAAAATATGCCATTTCTGACCAGAGTGGTTCGGTTTGGTTTAATGGTATATCAACCATTGTTGGTTATTTAATGCCAAATCTTGTTTTTACATATATATTAAATATATGATTTGTAAACACATTTTAAGGATACACTCAGTTAAATGATCAAACAGTTCTATTTCTAACAATTTAGTTTAACACAAGTCAACAAAGTTAGATGCTATGTATCACTAATAATTCAATTAAAAATCCATCATTTGTTTACACTCAGTTAAATGATCAAACTGTTCTATTTCAACCAATTCAATTTAGCATCAGTCATTTGTTTGCACTCAGTTTAAATGTCAAACAGTTCTATTTGACCCATAGATAGAACCATATCAGGTGCTACCTGCTCCAGGCTAGAGTAGGTCTGGAAACAATTGTTTAATGTCATTAACAGGACACTCATTGAAGAAGTCTTACTCCTCTGCAGAGATGCAATCGGTGTATTCTGTAGACCAGAGTGGGGCACAGACTTTGCTATTAAATACGAACAAGTTTTTGATCTTATGGTGCAACAGACATAGACAGGTTGTATCCATGTTTTTTTATAGAGCCATTTATGTATTGAACGATGATAAATAAACAACAAAAAGACGAAAGAACAAGAGATATTGTGTGCAAAAAGGCTCTCAGAAACTAAACAGAATTCTTTTTCTAAGTTTAAAACTCTCTTTACTGTGTACATATGTGATGTTCATATTTTTTTATGTATAGAATCTTGCTAAATATATGTATCAGAATTATTTTCAGTAAACATTTTGTCTCTGATCTTTTTACCGAGCATTGCTGGGTACCCCTGCTGATACTGTATCAGTTTTCAGTTTATTTATTGAATATCCATTTTCAAGAGATTACCTCTCTTTTATGCATTTAATTTTGTATTTTATGCTATTTTTATTCCTTAGTCTAATATCTTTTTTTTAAATAGATGAACAAGATTTGACCTCCAGAAATACTATTTTTCAATTTAGAAAATAAGTAACTGTTATTTTAGTTCTAGATTAATAATTTTGCTTCGTGTGTCTGTAGCTAATGAACCATTGTGCTTTTGATTCAAACATTCATTATTAATTTGATGTAGAAATTTCCAGCACCATCTTTTGCACAATTTTAGGAAAATCTTAGAAGTTTACTTAGATTTTCATTTCTTGTGCAGCTAGTCAACAATGAAGACTTGTGAAAAATTCATAAGATATGGATTACTCATCAGCCTACTGAAAGGAAGATCAGACAGCGTTTAACTCTTTTACTCCCACTGGGACGCTGGTGTCCCCGTTGAAATTCTTTCTAACCATAAAACGTTGTACTGTGAGCATGATTTTTCGTATCTAACACTTAAAAAACCTAAAAAGTAAAAGAATTGAACACATATTTCTTTTTTCGTTCGAGACAAGGAAAAATAGGCATTTTTAGACCAAAGAGTCACCAAAGAGCAATGAAAATAGAATTATTACAAAAAACCACTTTAGAGAAAAGACATGAACTACACAAGAATGCAATGCGCTGTTTCGAACAAGTTATAGGAGCAGCACCCAACAAAACAGCTGCTGTTCGGTCACTTACTTCCCATCTCACAAACCATCCATGTAAGACCAGTAAGATATGCTGGGCACTATTAGAGAAATAAGGACGAACTCATAAGCGACGTTGACGGATGGACTTCAACATATGGACACACCAGTTTTAACCAATCAGCAAAATCTTACATTCATCAGCTCTATGCAGACACAAGATGCTGTCTAGGAGACTTACTAAGAGCGATGGCATATAGGATGACGAGAGAGAGAGTCAAAGGAATCCAACCTGCTGCTGCTGCTGCTGCTGCTGCTGCTGATGATGATGATGATGATGATGATGATGATGATGATGATGATGATGCAAAACAAAGAAATTGTAAAAAGATCAAGAAAACCCTTCAATCGAAGCCTAAACAGAATTTACGTATAAAAA
Source organism: Sepioteuthis lessoniana (assembly GCA_963585895.1). Taxonomy (NCBI): domain Eukaryota; kingdom Metazoa; phylum Mollusca; class Cephalopoda; order Myopsida; family Loliginidae; genus Sepioteuthis; species Sepioteuthis lessoniana. The sequence continues at coordinate 42,934,881 of OY757923.1, forward strand.
GTTCTTCTTTGTGTTTGGTGAGACTCAAAGGGAATTCTTTATAACAAATTCAGAAAGGGGAGGTCCTAAGTATGACACTAAATTTCATCTGATATTGAGGACACAGTTCTGAAGATCCAGCGAGTGTCGAGTAATTTTTCATTGCCGTTACTCCCAGGTCCCCTCTGATTCCCTAAACAATAGCATAAAATAACTCTGGGCGGGTTGAGTTGCCGTTAAAATCAATCAATTTATTACAAATAATTTTTAACCAGATCTATTTGACCCACAAATGTGACCCTAACAAGTACCATACTTGTTTGGGCCACATTTGTGGGTCAAATAGATCTGGTTAAAAATTATTCGTATTTGACAGAACTATGTACAAAAAGCTCTTCAGAAATACCACTTCATTGCCATTACTCCAAGGTTGACTCCGACATGTAATGGCAGTACTATGTGTCAAACAGATCCGTGTAAAAATGATTCATATTTGATTGGACCAAGTAAAAAAAAAACTTAAGCAACAATTTAAAAAAATGTAAATATGAACATACAATGAACGTGATTCCCTAAACAAAATAGCATAAAATAACTCTGGGCGGGTTGAGTTGCCGTTAAAATCCATCAATTTATTACAAATGGTCGCAACCCAGTTAAATTATTACTGTACAAAGCTACTGTCAGTAATTGTTTTTGTTTGGTTATTGTTCTATTTTTAAGTGAAATAAAAAGATCTTTCTAATTTCTTTTTTTGGGGAGGGGGTGCACAACAGCACTCGTTCTGATATTGCATTGAAAAAGAAAATAACTTTCTCTGAGCAAGAAAGATACGATTCCTTTTGCTGGTTGAACATGTCCATTCATTCGTTCATTGCAAATGTGACGCAACAAATAAACATGGAGCTGGGATATGAAAGTTCTTCGACATGAGACGCTCATGTTGTTATGGCTACCGTCGTAGAAAATGCACACAGCAACCCGGGTTCAAATCCTGGATGAGGCTGCTTCAATTTCCCATAGCACTAATACCCTTCGGAAACGTATAGATCTAATTATTCTCCCTCTTGCAATTGGCTAATAATTAGGAAAACTGGACTCTTTAACCATTGTATAGCAACCGGCTAAGGAAGGGTTGGGTATATATATATATATATATATATATATATATATATATATATATATATATATAAACATGCGGCGTTTTATTAAGACCTCACCTCAGTCGGCCGGAGCTGTAAAATAAACCAATTGCATCTCTGCAGGGGGATAAGACTCCTCCTCCCCCAATGAGTGTCCTGGTATATGACACTAAACAATCTAATGATGAGGCTCCTGTAACGCTGGAGCTTTGGGGAATATGGAGTACCCCTTCATTGCCATTGCTCTCAAATCCACTCTGTTCCGGAGTGGTTACACCTGATAGAATTTTATCTATAGGTCAAATAGAACTGTTTGACATTTAAACTAAGTGCAAACAAATGACTTATGCTAAACTGAATTGTTTGAAATAAAACTATTTGATTATCTAACTGTGTGTAAACAAATGACTGATGTTTAATTGAATTGTGAGTGATACATAGCAATACTTGGAACTATCATTGTTGACTTACGTTTACAATCATATATATATATATATATATATATATATATATATATATACGTGATGATGGGGGGCAAGTGTCCGTATAGTTGGAGTCTCGTTGCCCCCCATCACAAAAACTATACAAGTTCGACGAACCAGACACGCAGGACACTGCTGGAGAAGCAAGGACGAGCTCATAAGCGATGTACTCCTGTGGACCCCCACTCATGGATGTGCAAGAGTGGGACGACCGGCACGAACTTACATACAGCAGCTATGTGAGGACACGGGTTGTAATCCTGAAGACCTGCCGGAGGCGATGAATGATAGGGAGAAATGGCGAGAGACGGTCAGGGATATCCGCGCAGGCGGCGCGACATGATGATGATGATGATATACGTGATGCATTCAATAAGTTTCCAGACTTTTTTGTACAGACATTTAGAATTGCCGTAGACTCTTGAAAATTCACTATGTTATTGCTATACATCTTATGAGATGACTGGCCAATTTCAGCTTCAAAGGGACAGCTACAGCAGGAATTGGAACACACCATACTAAAACCTGATTGTCACAGCTGGTAAATTTCAAAAATACAATCTGAACATGAGGACACTTGAGAAGAACGATATGCAATAAAATTCTGTTTTAAACTTGGAAAAAATGATGCCAGAGAAACGTATGGAATGCTTCAGACTGCTTTTGGAGCATCTTGCATGAATCGAGCATCAGTTTTTTAGTGGCATAAGAGATTCAACGAAGGCAGGGAGTCTATGAGGGATGATGAGAGGTGTGGGAGGAGTAAGGATGTCAACACACTAGAATTGATTGGCCAAAGGGTTACGGTTAGGGTTACGGCTACCATGTTGTGGTTTTAAGGGAGTTCAGGAAGAGATTCCGTCGGGAGAGGCCAACACTCTTCAAATCGGCTCTGTGGCATTTCCACCAGAACATTGCACCAGACCACAACTCCATCCTTGTCACAGACTATTTGACCAAGATGGGCATCAAGACAGTTCCTCAGCCTTCCTATAGTCCAGACCTTGCTCTGTGTGACTTTTGGTTATTCACTAAGCTCAGAGGCTGTCGTTATGAGACAATTGAGGAGATTAAAGAGGCTGTGACGAAGGTCATTGACACGCCCACAGAAGAGGACTTCCATGGGGCCTTCCAGAAGTTGTTAGAACGGCACAACAAGTGCATTGCAGCCAGAGGAGATTACTTCGAAGTTTCATGTGTATACTCTCAATAAAAGTGCCCATACGAAAAAGTCTGGAAACTTATTTAATGATCCCCGTATATATATATATATATATATATATATATATATATATATATATATATATATATTACAATCATATATATATATATATATATATATATTTATATATATTACAATTATATATATATATATATATATATATATATATATATATATATATATAAACTGGATTTGGCATTAGATAACCTACAATAGTTGATCTGCCATAAAACCAAACCATCTGATTATTAAGATCTGTTACATTCAGGTTATCACTGATTTCCCTTCATATAAAATTCGTTGTCCGATCAGTGGTTCAAAGAAGTTCAACATATCGGAAAACCACATAAAGAATTAAATGTATCAAAACCAGAATCTTTTTTTAAAATAAGATAACCAATTTAACTAAAGTGGGATTTAAGTTACAGAGAGCTAAATAAATATTTTGATAATAATGCTATAATTTACAGATGGCTAAATAAATATTTTGATAATAATGCTATGATTTACAGATGGCTAAATAAATATTTTGATAATAATGCTATGATTTAAAGATAGCTAAATAAATATTTTGATAATAATGCTATGATTTACAGATGTAAATAAATATTTTGATAATAATGCTATGATTTACAGATGGCTAAATAAATATTTTGATAATAATGCTATGATTTACAGATGGCTAAATAAATATTTTGATAATAATGCTATGATTTAAAGATAGCTAAATAAATATTTTGATAATAATGCTATGATTTACAGATGGCTAAATAAATATTTTGATAATAATGCTATGATTTACAGATGGCTAAATAAATATTTTGATAATAATGCTATGATTTAAAGATAGCTAAATAAATATTTTGATAATAATGCTATGATTTACAGATGGCTAAATAAATATTTTGATAATAATGCTATGATTTACAGATGGCTAAATAAATATTTTGATAATAATGCTATGATTTACAGATGGCTAAATAAATATTTTGATAATAATGCTATGATGATAAAAATGTAAATGAATAAAAGATTTTGTCAAAAATCCTGAAAACTTTGGCGTCTATCAATAAATCTAATTATGTAAATATCTACTCAACTAAATAGTCAATAATTTGTTGTGACAGTTTATTCATCGATGGGTGATTTTTAAATAAAATACAAAGTAATTTATATTTTTAAAACAAAAAATATATATGTAGAGCAATTATTTGTGCCTTGTCTATTAAAGAATTAGCATAGATATTCAAACATATTATAGTCTGATACAAGGCTATAATAGTGGAGGGTAAGGCAGCAGATAACAATAGTCTGAAATACTAACTTGTTAGTCACTGGTTATGTAAGTATTAATTCAAAACAAAAATATTCCATGATTTAATAGATCGATGAAGTACCTTACTGATTCCTTCTTGACATTTCTCGAACAATCATCATCAAATCATTGAAAATGAGTTACAGTAATTTTTCGATGGATTTTTTTTGTTTTGTTTTGGTTTGGTTTGTCTTTTTTTGTTTTGTTTTGTTTTGTTCTGTTTTGGGGGTTTGTTTGGTTTTAGCTTTGGTTTTTTGGTGGGGGGGTCTTTCATCCATCTATAGACGCCACTCTTATAGATGAGTAGCAGTAGTTTCCTGACTGAAAAATTTGATCCTAGCCAGTATCTGGTGAAATGGGCCGTTGACTAGCTTTTGGATTCATCCTCTTTAGTTCACATCTACCATGCTGCATCCCATGGTTTTCTTTGATATATCTGGGCAGGATTGCAGTTGTGGAGTTTAACATTTCCAGTTTTATTATAGCCAGATTATACATTTACAATGTTATGTTTGTAATGTTTTGATTGTGTGAATTTTTCTTTAAAGACAAAAAAGTTTTATACTTGCACCTTAAAATCTCTTAAGTTTTAACTAAGTAAAAATTAAGTTATCCCTTTTTTTATTTTAATCAAGCTTTGTGAATTGATCTTATTGCTTTTGGTGATTAATTAACTTTTTTTTTCTTTTTTTGAGTTTTACGTTCTGCCAGAATAGGATTCTCAACTCATTTTTTAATTCAAAGTTAAGTGAGTAAAAAGTGTAATTTAGCTTCTTTCTTATACGTTGGTCTTTCTTAACACAAATGTTTACCATGCTTTTGTCGAGCGTTTTCATCACATGTTGGCTGCGTGCTTTGATTGAAGGGAGAATGTAATATATCTCGAGCAATAAGGTTACATTATTAAACTCATCTCCCCTCTAAAAAACATGACAGCTTATACTGGATTACATGGCACCAGCAAAAGAGAGTAATCTCTGACGAGGTAAGAAAGAAAGAAAGAAAGAAAGAAAGAAGGTAATATAGAGCAATAAGATGAAGTGACACAGAGAAGGGAGATATCATTTACTATGTTTGTCACGTGGGTAGAAGTATATATAGGGAAACTAGTGAGAATCGAACGCAGTAGCAATAGCCAGCTAGTCGAGCTTACTAACCATTAGATCACGCAAGAAGCTCCTAAAAGCAACATTTTTTTTTCAAGATAGAGTTTCAATCGGCAATCATGATCAAAAAAAGAAACAACCCTGATTGAGTTCAGTGTATTTTTTAAAGCAATGAAAAAGCATAAACATTAATGTACATTGTAAATTACAATCTTCCATTAAAATTCGATAAAATTAACCTATTCTTATAAAAGTTATTCATAAAGCTATTACTTATATATATGAGTTGATATGCCACTGAACAAATGAACTAAACCAAAATTCATGTATTTGAAAATAAAACAATAAAATTACGAATAGGATAGTTATTCATTAAAACCTGCTTCTTAAAATTATAAAGCAAATTAGATATTCGCGACTGTAATAAACACATTCATTAGTACAAATAATACACATTGCTGGTTGATCATGTGGGTTTATGATATGATCTGATTTGAAGTGTTTTAATGCGAGAATAAGTGCGAAAACAAGCACATAATTTTGCACACTTTAAAATAGAAATAAAAACGCTAGAAATGATTAAAACGATAAAACTCAAACTAAACTGTCAACTCAAACAACACGACCCCTTCTGACGACCAAGAGTATGGTCGAAAGCGCTTAGGCAGAAGATATGAGACAATTTCTTTACCATCTGGATCACGACACCAGAAAAATAACAAGACTTGAAAAATTACAATTGAAAATAATGAACAGTCTTCTATTGTCTTTAATAAAACTTGCCTTTATATATATATATATATATATATATATATATATATATATATATATATATATATATATATATATATATATATATATATGATTCATTGTATTTTATATTAGTATATTAACATTACTATTATCAAAATAGGTTTTTATTTGATCAATCAGTCATTATTCGTATGCCGTTATTTTTGTTGAAATATCTCACCGATTATTTTTCCCGTGTCTCTCGCTTCCAGTCGGTGTGAAGAGATCGGAGTTTGTGTTTTGAAACCTGGAGTCATGAACAGGCCTTTTGAGAATTTCAAATCTTGCAGAACTACTGGAATTGACATGTGATGCATGAAAAAGCAGGAAGCGAACCCGCATCAAAAGTACTTTACCCAATTGGATTAACAAGCGAGATATACACATCAATACATCCTTCGGCTTAAGAAGTACATATAGAAGAATAAATAACACAATAAATAGAATAAAAATACAAATAGAGTTTGTTGTTTTTTTTTAATTTTAAGAGGAAGAGGAGGGGAAATGGAAAAAAGATACATAAAGAAATCATAAACAAGGTTTCTTTTTTTCTTTTCTTTTTTTTTTTTTTTGTAGTTTTCAGAAATGAAAAGCCAACTGTAAAACAACTTTGTCTTCCTGCTAAAAAAATAATATTATTATCAAAAGAACTTTTCAAATCAGCCATTGTAATTAAGCATTTTATCGTATATTAAATTTTCTTGGGCATTTGTTTAAAATAGAGACAAATACACAGTCGAAAACGGGTGGGGTTTTTCGCTGAAAAAAAAATGCGCACTCACGTAATAATACAAAATCTGATTTAGAAGGGATTCAGTAATTACATAAAAAGAAGAGATTCTTAAATATTACTCTCTCTCTCTCTCTCTCTCTCTCTCTCTCTCTCTCTCTGTGTGTGTGTGTGTGTGTGTGTATATATATGATGTTTATTTTGGTAGCAGATTCTCTTGTGGGCATATTTTGTCTAAAACAACAGAGAGGGATTTAGTGATTTTTAGCTTTTTATTTATGTTTTCTTTTTTAACCAACTCTTAAGCAACGAGTATGATATGATGCAAGGTCATTTTTTATGGGGAGTACAGCTGGTTTGAACTCAGAGTTTCATTCTCCGAGCCTTGATAAGACTAAGGAGTCAGTTTGACCAACAATTTACCCATAGCTGGAAAGAGAACAAATGAATTCGTGCCCAAGTCAAGGGTATTAGTGCAAAGCGAAACACAAACTGCTCCGTCCATGATTTGACTCGGGTCACCGATTTCATTTCCTATTATGAAAACTGTTAATCTACACACATCTGACTAATAAAGATTCTAAACATCATTACTTTATTATCTGGGTTGCTCACCTGTGTAACCTTTTCATTTCAATTTGAAAACTGAAAAAAAAATTAAGTTTCTGCTCGTCAATATCTATTCAGATTTTATATATATATATATATATATTATATATATATATATATACTATATATATATATATATGTATATATATATATGCTTGTGTTTGTGGTTTGGTTTGATTTTATAGCATATCAATCGATTGTAGGTTATCTAATGCTAAATCCGATGTATTCTTATATTTACATATCATCATCATCATCATCATGACGTGCCGCTAGCACGGATATCCCTGACCCTTTCTCACCACTTCTCCCTATCGTTCATTGCCTCTGGGTGGTCTTCAGGGCTACATCCCGTATCCTCACATAGCTGTTGAATGTATGTTCGTGCTGGTCATCCTGCTTTTGCCCGCCATATGTGGGGGTCAATAGGAGTACATCACTTATGAGCTCATCCCTGCTTCTCCAGCAGTGTCCTGCATGTCTGGTTCGTCTAACTTGGATAGCTTTCGTGATGGGAGACAGGTGGGCCGTATAGTTGTGCCTTGTGGGGGTGTTGGCCGCCAGGACTCGCTCAATATTGCTCGCAGCATTCTTGTGTAATTGCCGTCTAGCTTCTTTTCCAGCCGTTTAGTTAGAGTCCAAGTAGTGAATCCATACAGCTGTATCGATACGACCGCTGCCTGGAAGAAACTGCGTTTCATTTTACCGGTCACGCCTGATTTCCATATGATCGAAAGCCCATCGATAGCTGCCCATGCCTTTGTTAGCCGCGTGTCGATGACCTTTTCGGTTGATGAGACGCTGCTTCCTAGGTAGGTGAATTTGTCAACTAGTTTCAGAGGGGTTCCGTCTAGTGTGGAGATGTCACCTGTTTGATTATAGCACCATACATTCCGTTTTGTGTGCATTGACATGGAGGCCAATGCCTAAGAGTGGCTTCTATAGATGAGAATAAAAACAGCCATCGAAAGACTAACCATATTACATATATATGATTTGTAAACATAAGTTATCAAAGTTAAATAGTTCCAGTTCACTAACGAGTGGACCTGGAAGCGATGGCAATGAAGGGATACTCCACATTCCCCAAAGCTCCAGCATTACTGGAGCTTCACCCATCAGATTGTTTAGTGTCATATATCAGGCAAGTCGATGGGGCGGTTACCTCCCTGCAGAGGTGCAGTCGGTGTATTCTACAGCCCCAGCCGATTGGGCCAGTGTATGTATGTGTATGTGTGTATGTCTGTGCCTTTGAAAGAGAGAGAGAGACAGACAGACAGAGGGAGAATATCTTTGTAGAAGATTAAGTTTCTTCTCAAAGAAAGATACCTAGATTTTATTATTTCACGAGGAATCTTATAAAATAAGAAACGATCTCATTAGGTATTATTTATTTCCAACATCCTGGGCCTTTTTTTATTTCATACATCACATGTTCTCCTCTCTCTCTCTCTCACTCTCTCTCTCTCTCTCTCTCTCTCTCTCTTCTCTCTCTCTCTCTCTCTCTCTCTCTCTCTTTGATTTTTACCTTCTTTTCTGTTATCGTTCCATATTAGTGTTCTTCTCTTTGGTTATATTTTTTCATTCATGTTTGTTTTTGGCTTTGTTTTTCCGTAGTTTTACCTTGTTTCTTTTTTCTTTTTCTTTTTCTTTTTCTTTTTTTTTCTTTCTTCTCACTTCATCTATATCTTCCCTTTTCACTTTCTTTTTTATTTCATTTTCACATCACTCCTGTCTTTATATATATCTTCTTTCTTTCTTTCTTTCTTTCTTTCTTCTCACGTCATCTTGTCTTCATTATCAAGAATTCCCCTTCTTTCAACTCCGACTTTAAATTAAAATACAAAAAGAGAAATAGAAGACTCTTCCAAAGCTAGAAATTAATCCTTCAAGATTAATGGCTGCCATTTTACCTCTAGGCAAGAATTATCATTAACTTAATTGTTCTTTTCATTTTTCTTCCTATTTAACTGCTCTTGTTTTATTTATATATTTTGAAGAAGAAGAAGAAGAAGAAGAAGAAGAAGAAGAAGAAGAAGAAGAAGAAGAAGAAGAAGAAGAAGAAGAAGAAGAAGAAGAACCATCATCATTATCATCATCCAGCCAAATATACAGGTCGATCATTGATTAAAGTCTATTTTCTCCTTCTGTAAACCACAACAATACCGTTTAAAATCGATCAAACCATCTAAATTTATTTTGTCTTTCAGACTCGTTTGGAGTCAGGGGATCCTGTTTAATTTTTTCGTGTGGTTTAATAAATAAATAAATAAATTTTCCATAACTTTTTGTAGAACGAATGAGAATAGAACAAAATTGGGAAAAAATCGAAAATTTAGCTCTTTGGTTAAACAACGAAAAATAATTCAGAATCGATTGATAAATAGAGTGATACAAGCAGCCTGAGATAAATAGATAGATAGATAGATAGATAGATAGATAGATATGAATAACCTGAAATATATATGGACAGAAGTGGAGAGAGAGAGAGAATGAGTGACAGTGAGAAAGGGGGAGAGTGTGTGAGTGTGTGTGTGTGTGTGTGTGTGTGTGTGTGTGTGTGTTGTGTGTGTGTGTGTGTGTGTGTGTGTGTGTGTGTGTGTGTGTGTGTTATCACCGGAATAATTAGTTTTAAAATGTAATCACACTCATATTGAAAAGGGAAATCAGTCAATTTCCGAGTTGGACATTTTTTTCTTCATTATCGATCTAAATCTTTAGATGGCTGAATTGCCATCATTGTCGAATAAGAAATTTCATCTTAAATTTGATTGACTCGTTCACATTCTCCCAAAATAAAATGCCGAAAATAAAAATATGCCATTATCGACATTTTTCCATACAGCGTCCGGTAAAGCTATTTTCTTGGATTTTATATGTCTGCTAATACCTGGATTTCATAAACCCTAAAATAGACTAACCACTTCAAAATTAGGGTACGAAGATTGGTCCAAGGTCCACATGATCAAATATGAGAAGAAAGGAAAAAAGAAATGAGGTATAAAGTCGAGATAGAGGTAAAGACAAGGGTGATGTGAGAAGAAATAAAAAAGAAAGATTAAAAAGGATATAGAAGTAAAGATAAGTGTGATGGGAAAAGAAAGAAAAAAGAAAAAAATATATAAAGAAGAAATACATGTCAATAACGGTAAATTTTAGAATATCACAGATGTATTAAGCATACATAATGCTTTGAAAAGATTAACACACAAACTTCAACTAACCATGTCTTTTCAACACAACGGGCATTTTTCAAAAAAAAATCCGAGATATACAACCCGAATCTCGTATTTAGCAGACATCAGCAACTCTGAACCAAGACTATTTTTCAGAAGATGATGGCTTCAAAATAGAATAGCAGAAAAAAGAGTCACAAAATACGTCACTACTAAGGTTTTGTGCCCAAATAATCTTTGTGGAATAAAGAACTTCTGATACTCGATATTCATGATATAAAATAATAAAAATAAAACATAACTATTAATGGATATATATGTATCATATAAAATGGTAAAAAGAAAAGATATAATAATATATGATAGGGTAGCAGGAATTTTGTAGGTTTTTCTAAATCTTCATGAAACAGGTCATGATATAAATGATATAAAACTATAAATTACAAAATGTACAGACATCATAGCTAAACTATATAAAATCTCGATTATGATTCAAGAATAAATTCAAGAATTTTATAAAACATTTCCTATTTTATTCTTTGGAACTTATTCGGAGCAAGACTACTTGTTGAATAGGAGTACACAATTGATAAGCAGATGCACACACATAAACATATTTTAAGTTCATAAGCTTCAAATTGATGGAAAAAATAATGATAAATAAAAATAGTTGGTTATTTAGGGTATCGTGTTTTGTAAGCGCTGCCAGTAACTGTCGCGCCAACAACTTTATTGATAAGAGGTTGGTGCCTGAAGGATATAAATATAAAGAGACTTCAACTTTGTAAAGGAAGCCAATTGCACATTTGACAGTCGTGTATAACTCATGAAAATGACAGGAACTAAAAAAAAGTGTTTGTAAATCCCATTTTTAATGATTTTGATAGGATTTTAAGATATATATATATATATATATATATATATATATATATATATATACATACATATATATATATATATATATATAAAAGAAAAAAAATTTAAATTACTCATATTTTTTGTAATAATATTTATTTCAGTGGACCCTATATTTTCAAAATGTTAGATCTGCATCTTCAAAGAAATAATGAGAAATTTCTAATGAAGATTTAAAAAAAACCCACAAAATTCCTGTCACCCTACTCCCTAACCAAAATTTCATTTGCTTTTTTTTTTATTATTAAATAAAAACCAGATCATTTGTTTTTCCTGTCTGGTCGACCAATGACATTCAATTCCTGTATCGAGGTGTATAAAGTTTTGATTTCTCTTTCCTTTCCACTTATTTTTTTATGTAATGGCAAATAAACTTTTAAACTCAAATAAAGGAGATAAGTAAAAGAAATATAGAATAAAGTAATAAATTGATTTAGGGAGAGAAAATTAACTATTACAAACAGCTTACATGAGAATGAATAACGTCTTAACTAAATTAAATTATATTATAAAATATCATATGGTATATTCATACTATTTTATCAAAAACCTAAAAAAAAATGTCATTTTAATACTATTCAATATAATTGATCACATTAAAAGTAAAAGTTAAAATTATACCAGTTACTGTTTAGACATCTAAAATTATAAACAAATCCAACATAATATTGTATATCCTCAAGATTACGATTATATATATATATATATATATATATATATATATATATATATATATATATATATATATATATATATATGAAATCTTCAAGTAATTATTAATTGTTTCAAGTAGTCATTAATTGCTTTGCGAGTGGAGCTGAAAGCTTTGGTCTGACAAACTCAACCACGAAGATAATCCATGTCATAATTCTGTCACTAAATTCTGCTATATAGGGAGCATAAAAACATCATCTGACTCTCTGGATCGTAGTTTTTTAGATAGAGATTAACAGAGTTAATTTTAATGGCATGTCAATTCATCTTGAATTACTTTATGTCTAGAGATTAGTTAATTGCATACAATGTATATTTATGTTTAGGTTTTTGTGTGGTTTCTAAAGAGTTTTTGCACAAAGTTATGATGCCTAGTATTCCTATCTAATACAAATAATTTGCAAACAGGTCAATTTGACCGCTAGATAGAGCTTTAAAGGGTACAAACAATCGAAGTCGGAGTGGATCTGGGAGTAATGACAATGAAGTGTTATTCTACTCTCCCCTGATCTCTAGAATTGATGTCTCACTCTCAGATACAATTTAGTGTCATACGCATCACACACTTTTTTGGGGGGTGGGGTATCTTATCCCTCTATCATCAGCATATTCTTAGCCCTATCGACAGGAAAAGGTAACTCAGGATAAACTTGTGTTTATCTTTTTCTTATTATGCGGACAATTATTTGTGAGTTCGAGTCTTACTTGGAGATTCATATTTCTAGAATTGTGCCATAATAGGCTAAGCTTAGTAACTGGCTACTTCTGCCTTCATAAGAGTGCCTCGTGTGGTATAGTTTACATCAGTGCCTGTGTCTATTAGTCGAGTTCAAGTAAAGTGTCGAGTTTTTTAATGTTGGTATATACTACCATACATCAAACAGACTATTAGTAATGAGTTTAATTCTCACTTTTAAAAAAGTTGGCCAAGTTGAATGCGAAACCCAATCTTTCTACAGCATTTTTCTATATGTAACCTTGTTCAATTATAATAATAATAACATCCAGAGGACAAACCCTAACAGAGGTGAAAATCCAAAAAGGTATCTTCCAAGGAAACTCCCTTTCGCTACTGCTATTCGTTAAAACAATGATGTCCCTCAATTACTTACTTATGAAGAGCACTAGGTGTTACAAATTGACAAAATCACGAAAAAAGATAAATCACCTTATGCACATGGATGATATCAAGCTATTTGCCTAAAATGAAAAAGAACTGAAGAGCCTGATACAAACAATAAGTATATACAACCAGGATATGGGAATGGAATTTAGCATCGAAAATATTCCATACTGATAATGAACAATCGTGAAAGAGAAACAATGGAAGGATTAGAACTGACAAATCCAGAAAGCATCAGAACACTTGGAGAGAAGGAAAATTGCAAGTACTTGGGAATATTTGAAGCGGACATCATCAGAGGTGAAAGGAAAAAATAAGAAAAGAGTACCTAAGAAGAACAAAAAAAAAACCTGCTCGAAACCAAGCTTTGCGGCAGAAATCTCATCAAAAGAATGAACATCTGAGCAGTCCCTTTCATAAAATACTCAAGACCGTTCTTAAAATGGACAGGGGGGGGACACTCAGATAAATGGTTCAAAGGACAAGGAAACTGATAACTATGTATAAAGTCTTACTCCTGAGAGATAATATGGATTTTATGCATCAAGAAAAGAAGGGGGAAGAGGATTCACCAGCGTTGAGAAATTCGTAGATACATCAATATAAGGTCTCGAGGAATTTATTAAAAAGAGCAAAGAAAGACCGATTGCAGCAGCCAGTAACAGCAATAGCAACAAAAGAACAAGCAGTAAAACAACAAAATCTAAGAAACCGAAATGGTAAGAAAAACAACTATATGGGTATTTCAAATGATAAGGTTATGAAATTATACACGAAAAGATTTGGATATGGTTATGGAAGGAAAACTTAATCTCTTTTGATAGTAGAACAAAATCACGCCCTAAGGACCAATTATATTAAAGCAAAAATAGATAATACGCAACAGGATATCAAGTGTAGTTTATGTGGTGACAAAGACGAAATTATTGATTACATAATAAGCGAATATAGAAAATGTGGTGACAAAGACGAAACAATTAATTACATAATAAGAGAATATAGAAAAACAGCAAAAAAAGCTGTACAAGACTAGGCATGACTGGGTGGAAAGGTGATCCATGAAGAATTGTACAAGAGATTAAAATTTGATCATACAACCAAATAGTATGTACAAAGCAGAATCCATCGAAGAGAAAGAAATACAAAAAAATATCTGGGCTTTTGCGATACAAACTAATCCCGGCCAGAAGACTAGACCTAGTGTTAATTAACAAGAAGAAAAGGACTTGCCATCTTATGTATTTTGCCATTCCAGTAGACCACTGAGAAAATGAAAGAAAGAGAAAAGATAAACAAATATTTGAACCTTGCCTGAGACTTTTAAAAGAGCTATGGAACATAAGGGCGACGGTGATACAAATCGTATTTGGTGCTCTTGGAACTCTTCCTAAAAGCTTGGAAAAAAACTGGAAGAATTGGAAATCAGAGGAAAACTCGAGACCGTCCAAACGACTATATTGTCAAGATTGGCTAGAACACTCAGAAGAGTCCTGAAGATTTAAGGAGACTTACTACCACTCATACTCCAGTGAAAGAGCACCAGCTAACGCTTGTGTGAAAAACTCAATAATAATAATAATAATGATGATGATGATAATACTCGAAGGACTGCGTCTCTAAGAGTTAATACACTTGAAACAGACAAAAATCATTGGAGGCAAGACTATTTATTAGAAATTCGAGGAAGTGTTGAGACTGTCCAAATTATGGAATTGTTGAAGTCTGCAGTGATTCTAGGAAAATTGCTGAACATATAAAATGACTAAATGACTTATCGATTTTTTGTCATAACCACCAAACAACTTGTTGAAACGTTAAAAAGCATGAAAAGCCATGAAATATAATAACAGTATCTCACATTAAAGTTTGAATCTGTGCTTGTTGACCTTTGATGAGTTTTTTTTTTCTATTACCACAATGACTGACCAAATCAAACAAACCACTAACTATATTTTAAAGAATTTAATTGAGATTTAAATTTTTCAAAAAACGCATTTTGGTCCATCTGGTCTTTTATTTTTCTCCCATTTCTACAAATTTGCCAAGATTAGAAGACCCTTCAAATTTACTGAAAAACAAATGGAAAATTTCATCGACGAAGATGAAGAATGCAGGTAAAATTAAAATGATGGCGTCCTCAATCTTTGTATCTTTCCTTTTTCAAGTAGATATCGACGAGTATCTGTGTGGTCTTAAATAAACAAATATGTGAACTTAAATATATTTTACTGATATTACTAACAAAAATATTTTAGATCTACGACAATGCCCGCTTCTCATCTCTACTAATCAAATCAGGTTCTTAATTTCTAACTTGAATTAAAAGATGAATCATTTCAGGGTTTTTTTTTAACTCTTACCATTATATTAAGTATTAAGTGCATGCAAAAGTTACCGGCGCTCTTATATTTTTTAATGTGACTAAATATGCTGTTGAACACCGTTTTTTTTTTTTTTCATTGGAAACTTTTGTACAAACCTCATTATAAATTCCCTCGTCAATTCATAACAACTTTAACAACTTCCTTCCTACCACTTATTTTCTTTCATTCACGATTCCCACTGTGTACAGTTTTTCAGAAGAATAGTAGCTTCTATGACAATGCCGTTTAAGTATTTTAAACCTCTTAGCCATAAAAAAAAGTTTTTTCTATAAAATAAAAAGGAATTTGATTGGTGTTTTATTTTCTTCAGTAATTCGTCGTATGAGTTAAACTTCAGTTTAAATCCCCTTTCTATTAGAGATGACATACGAGGGTCTTTCAAAAGGCTCTAAGCCTCACCCAGATTTTAGATTTGTTGTACACTTCTTTCCTTTGTATGGGCGTCACCTGTACAGAAATTAAGACAGAAGTCGGAATTAGTTTTTTTCTAGTTTTATAAGAAGTGGTAATGTGCTGCCACAACAAAAATTTCCAGCTCTGGCTCTCCTTTCTGCATGAGGCTTAGAATATTTTGAACGACCCCCATAAGAAAATAATTATGAATAAAGAATAATAAAATTAGATTAAGTCTTTTTACCTGCTTGGCAGCGGGAATCATTATGCATTTTCCACAAGTGCCACATATTAGTGATCGAGTTCGATAATAATCTAGACTTTGAATGCTGATTTTCAAAGCAGTCAAACGTTTCTCCAATTTAAATATTGGCGGAAAAAATTTTCTACAACAATTTCAGCCATAATTGGTTCTATGCTATAATAAGCTAAGCTTAGAAAATATAGTGAAGACCTCTTTTTATCAGTAAAAAGTTTATTGCTTCTTGCAGTAAAAGGGAAAATTCTCATGGAATTGTCTCGTTGCAAAGAAAAAGAAGCAAAATAGCTGATATATATAAACCATATTTATCGTTCATGTCCAATGTGGCTCACACTAAGAAAACCTGACAAGATAGAAGATATTTACCAACAAATACTCCAACATTTACGTGTATGTATGTGTGTGCGCGTGCGCACAGGGGAAGAACAAAAGAAAAACCATGAGTATGTATTTACCGCTCCTGCCACTGGCAGGGTGTGACACAAGCTATTTTTATGCGGAGTAAAGCTGGTTTTTATTCAAAGTTTTCTTTCTCTTATATTGCCTGCCTAATCAATGCTAAAGAACCGAGTCGTCCGTGAGAAAGGCCCTGATTAATATCAAAGAACAGAAGCAACAAAATTTTATAAAGTTTATACATATTTGTATAGAGAATCAGTGGAGCATCCCTCAAAACATTAAAAAAAAACTCCACTTCGGAAAATTTTCGAACAAAAAATTTCTATCAATCTGCTGGTTGGAGGAAAAGATCTACATCCTGTCTTGTCCAAAACTGCTAATTCTCAGTTTATCTACTGGTATAAGAGAGAAGACTCGCACGTTCCTTCATTCGTTTAAATCTGAAGGATTTCAGTTGCTAATGATCAAACTCTAACAACTAATTCTTGTGTGGTTATTTTTTGTCAAACGTTTGATAATTCAACAGTCCAGTCAACCAAAACATTCAGTCGAACCCTGCTTTTCTCCACTGGAAGATTGTTTGGTTGCTTAATAAACTAGATCATTTTCTATGAAAAGCATCTCATTTAATCTTGTATAGCACTCAAAAACAAATTAAAAATGATATATGCACAACATTATGTAATCTTCAAAAAAAAAAGAATTATATATGTATAAATATATTTAGAGAGAGAGAGAGAGAGAGAGGCAGAAAGATAGATATAGATATATATAACCGTATTTATGTCAATATGTATCAACTTATCTTCATAAAAAGTGGTAGTGCTGGTAATAAAGTTGGTTTTATTGATATCAAGGAGAAAATTTTTCACAGAACTTCAAGTGATTTTTCTCCCCAACTTGACTCAATCCTGTATTAGAATTGTTATTATAAAACCATAATATGCATCTAAAATAAGTTCTGATCGTAACACCAAATAAACACCGCATCATGTTAAGACTTTTGTTTCACACGTCACCTTGTCTACTATTACGAATTTCAAGTCGTATTGTCCTGTGTTTAAGGCCAAGAAAGAAAAATATGAGAATACGTATTTGAAAAGTTAACAAGAATAACTTTTATTGCAGCTGTTACATAGGCACAAAAAAGGTATGTCACTACTGTGTCGCAAGAAAATTAAGGTTCATTAAGTTGGAAGACATGGAGGATGTGCCAGTTGAATAAACGTTCGGAAAACATATTGAAATATTATTCAGTTGATTTACTGTTTTGTTTCATTAATGGTTTGGTTTAGTTTCTTGGTTTAATGGCATATCAACCTTTGTAGGTTATTTAATGCCAAAGCCATTCTCCAAGAAGAACAGTAGTGATACTATTTAACCCATAGCTGGGAGGATAAGGGGCTTCATACCTTTCCTAAGGGTATTTGCCCAAAAGTGAACGTAATAACGCGACTGGAGTATGAATTCGCTTACTACGATTCCGCAGTCCATCGCTTTAACCATTACACCACGAGGACACCTCCTGTTTCATTAATGAAACAGGCAGTTTGAAAGAGAGTAAAAACTAAGAGTTTCACATAATATATGAGTACGCACACGCACGTATGCACGCACACACATAGATAGATAGATAGATAGATATGTAAAGATTGAAACTGATATGAACGAGCTGAAATCTTAAAATAATTCACCAAATGTCTATATGTCCGTACAAGCGTCTACGGAAAAGTTCATAAATAAAGTAAAGTTGGCGACCGTAGTCGAGGGCAACCTGAAGGCTCCCTTTTTAATAGCTACAACACCGAGGTGTAGGGAAGGGCGCTATTCCTTTCCTTGGATTGCTCTAGTTTACCCTTTATACGTACCTTATAATGTTGAGGGGGGTGTCCTCGTGGTGTAATGGTTAAAGCGATGAACTACGGAATCGTAGTACACGAGTTCGTACTCCAGTCGCGCTATTACGTTCACTTTCGGGCAAATACCCTTGGGAAAGGTATGAACCCCCTTATTCTCCCTCCAGCTATGGGTAAATAGTAGGACGGACTAGGTTCTTCAGCCTTGGTGAGGCAACTAGTCTAGGAGAAGGAAAACTCTGAATTCAAAACCTGTTAAACTCCGCTTAAAAATTGACCTTGTGTCATATCCTGCCCGAGCGGAGGGGTTGGTAAATAGTACCTTATAATGTTGATTGTTAAGCCAGGAGATATACAGTACCATTTTTTGAGTCTTTGGTATGACTCGACTTAGGATGGAACCCTGGTCTCCCGGGCTATTGGCGAACACTCTACCCATTAGACAAGCTTATTTTCGCATATTGAATACAGCAGATTGATTTTCCACCATTTAATCTTCGGGTCTTCTTTGTCATATGAATCTTGTCTGGTACAAGGTCTAGTTTTGTGAATATTCATATCTGTGTATGGATAAAAGAACTAACAGAATGGAAAAGAATTTTGACTTAAAAACCAATTTGGTAGGGGAAGTTTTGTGCCATTTAGCTCTTTATGAGATCAGATAATGATTTGAAAAATTTTTGAAAGAATTGGAGAATGTAAGTGTAGCGTATCTGTTGTTGTCGTGGAAAATGGAATCAATGATCCGAGTTCAAAACCTGCTTGCGCTTCGGAGATGCGTTAATCCTTCTCTTCTCTTCTCGCTAGAGGGAGTAGTGGAGACTGAGATCTTTAGCCTAGGTACGACAGCCGGTCTAGGAAAAAGAAACCTCCAAATTCAAAGCACGTATAAAGTAAAGTAAAGTTGGCAACCTTAGTCGAGGATGACTCGAAGGCTCCCTTTTTAATAGCTACTACACCGAGGTGTAAGGGAGGGTGCAACTCCTTTCCCAGGATTGCTCCGCTTTACCCTTGATCCACACCTTATAGTGCTGAGTGCTAAGCAAGGAGGCATCAAGTACCATTTTTGAGTCTTTAGTATGACTCGACCTGGAATTGAACCCCAGTCTCCCGGATCATGAAAATTGACTTTGTGTCACATCTTGCCTTTAGGGGAAGAGTTGATTGAATGCTCATAAAAACTTACGTACGTACGTACGCACACACACACACACACACACATACATGGAGATTCCCGTGGTGTAATGGTTACCGTCGCAGAAAATGGACACTGTGACACGAGTTCAAATCCTGGACAAGACTAATTGCATTTCGGATAGCACAAATACGCTTGGAAAAGCTATGAATCCCACTATTCTCCCTCCAGTTAGTCGGGCAGACTTAGTTCTTTAGCATTGGGTAGGCAACCAGTCTAGGAGAAGGAAAACTTTGAATTTAACCCTATTAAACTTCGCTTAAAAATTGGCCTTGTGTCACATCCTGTGCGTACGGAGGGATTTGCTAAATGCATACATACATAGACACCAGTTGAGAAGTACCAGTACTGTCATTATTTAAAGGTTACAAGGTAGTGATAAATTATCTTTAGTAAGCTGCACTAGATTTATCAAAGAACATATAAATATTGAAAGTATACTGATACAAGGAAGTCATAAAAAGTACAGAACAATTTTCTGTCATAAAATATATTAGCTTCTTTTACAACAGCCTCATCAGACACAATTATAATCTCGTTTTTATATTCTCTTCATCTGGGCTTTCTACATTATTATATACCCTATTGTCATATCATATAATAGTTTGATCTATGATATCAAGATAATAGGTACACCTTTTTTTGTCAATTAATAACAATCTAAACTTGATTATTTCTAGGGGGTGTCCTCGTGGTGTAGTGGCTACAGCGATGGACTGCGGAATCGTAGTAAGCGAGTTCGTACCCCAGTATGAACCCACTTATCCTCCCAGCTATGGGTTAAATAGTACCACTACTGTTCTTCTAGGAGAATGGATTTGGCATTAAATAACCTACAAAGGTTGATATGCCATTAAACAAAGAAACCAAACCTTGATTATTTCTCTTTATCGAACTTCCTACATACAAACTTCTGTTCATATCTTTTAATATCAGATTGTTAAATATCTATATTTTTATCTATGCATCTAATACAAATGGGCAGTATTTAACATTCAATCTCAGTGCATTTATATACGAGGGTCTGTTAAAAAATTCATAGGGTGACCAAGATCCTCTCATGAAATATAAGCAAACAAGGTTTGGTTTTCAACATAGTCCTTCTTGCGGTCTACGCACTTCTTCCATTGGTGTTGCAGTGCTTGAACCCCATTTGCAAAAAAGTAATTAGCAATAGATATGACATTATCGTAAGAATTTTTCAGCCAACCTTAGTAATCCACAATCGCTTAATAACTATGCTTCTTTTAAAACCGTGCATATCTACTTACATATAGGGCAGTCTGTCAATATCCATTTTCCTATCTCACTTTCTTCATGTCTGTATTTCTCTCTCAGATTTTATATATTAAAATCTGAAAAAAAAACAGTCAAATCAGTCCATTCATATTTCCAACTCTCTCTCCCAACCCTTTCTTACATACCACAAACTTTTTACTGCCTCTCAATACACTTCTTTATATTCCTTTCTATATTTCTAATAACTTCCACTTGTTCATATCTATCAAAATCTGGTGATGCATTTCATTTTATCAAATTCTATTCCTCTCTATAAGGTTTGGTTTGGTTTCTTTGTTTAGTGGCATATAAACCTTCGTGGGTTATTTAATGCCAAAGCCATTCTCCTTGAAGAATAGTAGTGGTACTATTTAACCCATAGCTGGGAGGATAAGGGGAATCATATTCTCTATATAAGTCTATATCAGCCTGTATATATCTATCAAAACCAGTTAATATCTTTCTCAACCTGTTCATATCTATTACAAACTTTTGATATATTTATCTCACTTCATTTATC
Source organism: Sepioteuthis lessoniana (assembly GCA_963585895.1). Taxonomy (NCBI): domain Eukaryota; kingdom Metazoa; phylum Mollusca; class Cephalopoda; order Myopsida; family Loliginidae; genus Sepioteuthis; species Sepioteuthis lessoniana. Next base: position 42,956,473 of record OY757923.1, read on the forward strand.
TCTGTCTATTGATTTCTATCTCTATTTTCCCATTCCTTCTCTCACTCGTAAGCACATCAAAGATACATGTACAATTAGTAGAACACTGAAGATCCATTACTGTAATAGATATACCCAGGGTGGATTCGTTTCCAATTTATTTGGCCATTTTAGTTCGATTTCTTTGAAATGCATCGAAACTTCAAATGGTACAAAGACAGCAAATGTCACTTGCAGTGTTGTTGACCTGGCTTCTATTTTATTTCAATCTTTACCATCACATTTAGCCGATGACCACGATATCCTTATATCTATGGCTCCACCCTTATTTGATGACAACCCCCTTTATCTTGAAATCTCACAGGCATTATAAACCAACCAATGGATTCTTATTGTTGTTAGATCCATTATACTAGGTAGCTTCGTATCCAGCCTTTCTGTTTTCATTCACTTCCTCTCTTTAAGAATATTTTATCAATTTTCTTTGCTTTCTAGCAATCTCTCTCTCTCCTCTCTCTCTCTCTCTCTCTATATATATATATATATATATATATATATATATATTCCAATCCCCTTCATCTTGAATTCTCACAGACGTTATCAACCATCCAATGGATTCTAATGTTGTTTAGTACATTGTTACACTGGAATTTGGAGAGGGTTATGCAATATCAAAGCAGCAGACGAAGTGAAAAAGGTTAGTGTTTTACTTTAAAGAGAATATTAATTGCTTAAATACTATTTGAACAAAGAAAAAAACATTTGGAAATCCAACTAATAGAATGACTTATGTGACACAGGAATTTGAAGAGAGAGTTAATAAATTGAGGGCAAGCAGACCAAGTGGAAAGGAGTATGGTCGTACTCTTGCGAAAATCTAAGATACTGAACAAGAACAAAAAAAATATTGATTACAAGGAAGGTCTGATAAAAAAATTTTAATTGCTTAATATAATGTAGACAACTAAAATTTGGAGACAAAAATGTCTATTTCATTTATGAAAATTATCAGTAAAGAAAAAATACACAATTAGCATTAAGAATGTTGCATGGTCGACCTAAGGAAAAAATTCGGTTGTTTGATAAATTTGGAAACTTTCTTTCACCTATGCATTTTGAGATTCGGATCCATCACAAAAAGACAGTTATCCTGCTCAGGAATGAGAGCCGTGTTGAACGTAGAATGATAGAGAGGAGCAAGAGAGTTCTAAAACTCTGCTGAGGCCAGGTATAATAGAGAGATACAAATTAAAGTAGGTTGAAGTTGATAGGGTGGATCCAGCCCTCTGCCAACTAAAAAGGGGTTGGACAATTCCCCAAATTTGGAAAAAATGTTTGAAAGAAAATTGGGAAAATGAAAAATTGACATTAGAGAAAAGTAAATACTATGACCAACCAACTCACTCGCTAGTTAGACACTGGACTAAATATAAGCTGGATTTTTCGACACCTCAAACCGATTCAAAGAGAGTCCGAAGAGAGTCCGAAAAGAAATAGAAGAGAGAGAGAGAGAAAGGCTTGGTATACTTTTACTCCTGAACCGGGACATTGTGTCCGACATCGAATACTAAAGATTTGACTTACTACTTGACCATTTACTTCTGTGTCACATATTTCAGTGTCACTCGACTAGGAACTAATGGGAACAAATGAGACAAGCAAAAAGTGTTCTCACATTTCTAACCTGTGTTGACATTATTGTTTGTTGTTTTTGTGAGGGGTACATGATTTTTATGTACCCCAGGAAGATTAACTTCCTATTTAGCCAACCTGTTTTCATTCTCTCTCTCTCTCTCTCTCTCTCTCTCTCTCTCTCTCTCTCTCTCTCTCTCTCTCTCTCTCTCACACACACACAATATTTTATTTTTTTGCGTTCCAACTCTCTTTATCTTTTTCTCTCTGCTGCCGTGTCAAACAACTAACTATATATATATATATATATATATATATATATAGCTAGTTGGTTTGACACAGCAGCAGCAGATTAGTCACTTACCGAGAAACAAATCACTACAAGAGCAACTTGATCTGTGATATACGTTTGCTCTCAATATACTAATTCAAGTAAATCATAAAATCACATTTTCCAAAGTAATTCTCTCTCTCTCTCACCCATATATATACCTCCACTTTTTCACATACAAACAGGCTTATATAGTTATACATATATATATACATGTGTGTGTGTGTGTGTGTGTGTGTGTGTGTGTGTGTGTGTGTGTGTGTGCGTGCGTGTGTGTGTGTGTGTGTGTGAATATACTACCGCATAAAATAGTTAATTATATTTGTATATGCGTAATAAATGCAGAGCTTTCACATTTACCTAACGTATTTGTATCTTCACACAACCGCTATATATATATATATATATATATATATATATGTATATATACGCACTCACACACACACACACATATATATATATATATATATATATATATATATATATATATATATATATAATAAAGACAATACATACACGGAATTAAACATTGAATGTGTTTATGTGTGTGTATAAGAACAAAAATTACTGCAAAATTCTCGCAGTATTTGGACTTCAATTTTTCCACTATTGCAGCAGCTACCTATTTACATGTATGTATGTATGTATACGAATATCTTCATGTATCTAAATTTATCTCACAATATCTCTCAATAGATATATGTTCATTATAATGGAACTGACTGAATGATTTCTTGGATTTAGAATGTAAATAAAAAAACAATATGGATCCTATTCGAACTATAATTTTACAAAAGAAAGAACAATATTCATCATTTTAATTTTTTTTTTATAATCACTTTGCTTTAATCCAAATAGATGCCCTCAATAGCTATACCATAAACTGAAGCCCTACCCTGAAGTTCTATAGCACTCACCTCGCCATTGATTCTGGCATTGCTTTTATCCCATAATGAATAAAATATTTCAGTTTAAAAACTTTAACGTTCAGTTATCCTCAAAAGAAGTAATCACAAGAGGACAGATTTGATGACCGAGATCGCCTTAGGAAGTCTCACTGTTGTTATGATAGAGTCAACATTTTTCAAAAAAGTTTCAATCGTAAACACATGATGCTCACCATTTCACGCTATAATAATAACTAAAACAGCATATTTCCCACCTGCTCGCCATTACTAACATATACGAAAAGGAAAATTTCAAATCTGGTAGATAATTCTGCTGGACCCTTTATAAGTATCTTTGTATTACAGATTATATTCTTTGTCGTAATTATCTGTCCTTCACACAGGAGATTTTAATAAATTTGTGTATATCTGAATGTCTATTATACACTGATGTACTCAGATGTCTGTGCTTATCATATGGTAAGGATTGTTCTTCGTCGCAGAAATTCAAACAAAAAATATGAAGTCTTGCTGATTCCCTCACAGTCGTATATTTCCTTTGGGCACCAATGGTCAAAGTTTGAACCAAGGTAAACTGCTGATTTTCAAAGCTAGCAAGAATTTCTCTACTTTGTAGATTGCTGTAACACAATCTCTTTGTCCCAATAGAAGTTAACATTGTGTATTTGTAAATTTTATAGTACTGTCGGCGAAGTTAAGAATTCACTGACTGTATTCCTTGTAGGGGGTAGGACCCTACCAAAAAAGGAGGTGTCCGAGGCATGTCACTAAACTGTACTTAATATTGCGACTCTAGTTTTAGGAATGTAGAGTACTCCTTTATTTCCATTACCCCCAGGTCAACTCTAACTCGGAGTGGTAGTACCTATTAGAGTCCCTTCTATGGATCAAATAAGTCTGTTTGAAAATTTTTCGGATTCGATTGGACCGGGTGCAAAAAGAACTCTTAAGAAACAACTACACAAAAAATATCAATGTGAATGTACAATGAATGCGATTCCCTAACTAGGCATAAATTAAACCAAGACGGGTTAACATACCTTTAAAATCAATTACTCATTACATGAGCTATCTCTCTATCTATTAAGAATTCTCAGGAACTTTTTGTAGGTTGAAGGTGATGGCTGAAGATAACGTTTGGCAGCTGAAGATAACGTTTCCAATTCCATAGCATGACTATCCAAAGAAATATAGAATAACAAGTATCTGTCACTACTAGATAATTATCTAATTATCCGAAGATGGTTTGAATCAATGAGGAGACATCTTAGCAATCAGACTTTGAAGATTCAAAAAATGTCCAAGTAGAAATGATCTGAGTATTAAAGAGACAGATTTCCATAAATGGTAACTTCAAGCCCACTTATTAATAGATTCCTTTATTTCTCAATTTTTAAGGTGCTTTAACTCCACATCCCAAAATTTTACATAGATAGATAGATAGATAGATAGATAGATTAAGAAAAGATCTTGAACTTTTTTCGCTTTTAGTATAAAAGATCTAACTTATTTTGTAAAAAGAATTGTGTGATTATTTTCATATTTTTAAATATCCTGAGTCTTCAAGATAATTTCACAAATAAAACTAAATATTTGCCAGAAAAGCAATATTTTAAATTTGAAATATTAAATTTTTCAGTTTAGACTAACACTTTTTACCTCAGGTTTTTTAGATAGTAAATTGATTTTATTTTTGTTGGAAATTATCTTTTAAAGCCAATGATACTTATTCACAATCAAACAGTACTTTACTGAGATTTCAGAAATGTGGAACTATTTACATTCAAGAAAAATATTTCTGAATATATATATATATATATATATATAAGTTGGCCATCAAAGCGACCCAAAGACTACCTTTTCAATAGTTACTAAACTAAGGTGGAGAGGAGGGCGCTACTTCTTTCTCTGGATTGATCTACTTACCCTTGATCCGTGCCTTATAATGTTGAGTGTTAAGCTAAGTGGTATCAAGTACCATTTTTAACTCTTTGGTATGACTCGATATGGGATTGAACCCTGGTCTCCACGGCCACTGGCGAACACTCTATCATGCATATATATATATATATGTATATATATATAATACAATAACAGGGGAAAGAAATATATATATACAAAGAAAGATCATATAGCCGTCAAATCATTTGATTAGTGTCCTTTTTCAAAAAACTATCACGTGATTGGCACAGGCAAACTACGGATCAAAAAGAAGAAGAAAAGAAAAGAAGGGGAAAGGAAATGAAACAAAGAAAGAAAGAAAGAAAGAAAGAAAGAAAGAAAGAAAGAAAGAAAGAAAAGAGAAGAGAGGAACGAAAAGAAAACAAAACAAAACAACAAATATACCGTATGTAAATAAATAAATAGGGATAAATCATATTAATATCGACCGTATGTAAATTGTTATATCTTTTAGCGAAATTGTAAGTTATATACAACGGCTAAAGAAAAATATGAGGGATGATACTTAGTGAAGGTTTTGAATAAATAATGTAGTTATCATAGACAAATATATACCAAAGAAAGGCAAGAGAGATTAAAAAAAATAGGACGTAAGATTATATGTATAAACAAAGTAATCATTAAGAATATGTAAGAGGATAAAATTTAGAATATGTTTAGTTCATGGGACTGAAAGAAGTATAAATATGCACGGAAAGATAATTAATTAAAGTTTGAAATGTTGTAGCTATGCAATACAAGTTTACCTAAAAAAGGGGATAAATTGAAAAATCCGGGTCGTATATTAACGGAGGATAAAAGCGAAATTGTACTGGTTTAAAAGATGTGTTTCAATCTTTTGTTATGGATATGAGATAATATCGTAGCTGCATTAAGATAAAAGTTGTGGTCAGTTTTAGATATATGTAGGAAAAGTGCATTATTAAAATTGCCTGATCTAATATCGCTTTTATGTTCATATAGACGTCTATAAATATTCCTCGACGTTTCGCCAATATATTTCAATTTACAGTATTTTCAAGGAATAGAATAAACACCAGCATCGGACCTGATTTGCCGACGAGACCCAGAGTTAAGTAAATCACGAATAGTTTTAGAGGATAAAGCGACAGTTTTAATACCAAATTTAAATTATTTTCTATAAAGTTAGAGGAAGAATTATAAGGTATAATAATGTGTTTATAGGGAAGTTTTATTGTATTAGAAGGAGTATTGATCAAACTTTGAGATCGATTTCTGTGGTAAATTTTAAGGGCTTTAGATTTAGTAAATGGTATAAAAGGTTTAGGGTGACGAAGATTTAGAAATTATTTCTTCATTTAGATATTTCGGGGAGCAGATACGGAGGGCCCTAAGCTAAAAGTCTATAATTCCTCTTTTAGTGTTGGTTTTGTGGTGTGAATAAAATGTATGTGATCATTTTTACAAGTGGATTTGCGGTTGACTTTGAATTCTAATTTGTTATCATTCCTTGCTAGTAAGACATCTAAAAAAAGTAAAGAGTTGTTGGATTCAAGTTTACGTGTAAAGTTTACGGAAGGTTCTATATTGTTTAATCAGTCAATAATTTTGATTAAAATAAGTTCTTGTGGGTAAATAAGTAAAATGTCGTCTCTGTATCGAAAGTAATTAGAATTACTAGAGATTTGTAGGGAACAAATAAATAAATAAATAATTAAATTTTAAAAAATAGATAAATAGATAAAAAGAAAACTATTAAATTAGAAGAAACTCCCAGAGGTCTCTAACGGAAAAGGAGCTTACGCATGCGTAAAAGAAAAAAGGATTTTCCCCTTGAAAAAGGAAACGATATCATCTTTCGCTTTCAGACAGTGTCCGTCGAACCAACAACACCATTTTGCTGTCTGGTGTTTTGGGCACCACGCTACCCTTGGGACGTAGCGTCGGTTAGTCCCTTCACCAAGTAAATAAAGGAAAGTATGGAAGAAATGTTTTCGTCTCTTATCCGTTTCTATCTTTTCTTTTTGTATATTTCTTTTGGGACTTTCTTTGGGCAAGGCATTGCGTCGGCTAGTCAAAGTGGGGTAAAAATAATATAACCAAAATATGGAGTCAGATATCTATGGCAACACAGCTTTGCCCTTAGCCCTTGACCTTAAAAGCCTTCAAATCCCACAGATTCCAAGGGATTCAAGATAAATGCATGAGAGAACATTACTAATAGGAGAACTCATAGGTAAACCAAATTTTTGTTTATAAAAAGTTTTATTCTGTTTGAAATAACATTGTGATGTGCAAAAGGTATAAATTTTAATTAATTTAGAGATGGGTAGAGGTAATATAGTGTTTGTTTTTCGAAGGTGATTTTCTAAATAATCAATACATTTATCAAATGGTATGTTAGTGTATAGGGATTTGATATCAAGACTAGCTAAGGATTTGTTTTTCATAGTAATGTTAATTATTTTATTAAGGAGTGAGTCAGAATTATTGATAATATCGCTGATAGTATCCAACAATGGGGATTATGTTTTAGGTAAAAGTTTTGCAATGTTAGGGGGGGCAGATCCTATACCAGAGATAACTGGTCTTAAGGGAATATCAAGTTTATGGGTTATAAGAAGACCGTAAATTTTAGGGATGGTGGGGTGGTAATTAATAAACAAAAACTAAGATTTATCCTCTTTTGAGACTTATTTATTGTAAGAATTATTGAAATCATTCACATTTTTTTAAATAGCTTGCAGGGAGATCTGTTTATAAGTATTATTATTATCAAGTAAATCCATTAGTTTCTGGACGGAGGACTCCATAACAACACCATCACCTTTGTCAGAAGGCAATATAATAATATTCTTGTTAGAAAATAGAGTCTTTAAGGCTGCTAAATATCTTCTTGGCAGGATTTGTTTATCGGTTTGGCAATTGGTAGAAGCAGCGATTGTGCCTTGTATAAAACTTTTGTGGAAATCAGAGTAGTAATATCTGTAGTTTATATCAATCAGTTTTCCCATAGCATGGTTTTTGATTCCAGTAGCGAATTTTAACCCGAAACTAAGATCTTCCGTCTCCACTATAGTGTAGTGTTAGAAATGTTTACAATATCAACTCAACTTTTCCAACTACTGTTATTACACAAAGATATCAATTTAGATTTTAGTTTGGAAATAAGGTCGTGGTTAATTCTCGACACCTCAAATCTAAGTCTTTCGGCAGTATTGTAAGACATACATTGTTTGCGACGAAGTTCTAGTCTAAGTAACCAAGCTTTTTCAAAGGTTTGTTCCTTGGAAAAAGTTCTGTACAGAAGTTTCGAGGTAAAATTGTATGTAATCCGGAAATATGTGATGGGAAGTTTTAAGAATGCTGGATATACTAGGGGGTATGATTTTCTCGTAAATACAATTAGACGAAAAAGTCCTCCAGTTTTTAAAGTAATGGGAAGAGATCAGTAGGTTTTTATATTTACGGATAATCTTGAGGTTATCCATGCTAAAATATATAAGAATGTATCTTGGTATTTGTTTTTCAAAAGGACAAAATGGAAGCAAATAATGGAAATGAATCCGACAGTATGGAAAAAATAGAAAAACAAAGTAATCCAAAAGTGACCAATTTATTAGTAAAGTCAACGTTGAAACGTTTTTGGTTTTAGTAAACTTTCATCATAGTAAACCTTCATCAGAATGGTGAAATAAGTGTTTCTTAAAGTCCAATTGAAGGCTTACTAAAACCGAAACGTTTTAACGTTGACTTTCCTTCATGATAAATGAATTATTTTTGGATTACTTTATTTTTCTATTTTCTTCATACTATCGGATTCATTTCCATTATTTACTTCCATATATATATATATATATATATATATATATATATATATATATATATAAAATCACTCAGTAAGTCCTGGGCCTAACTAATAAAACAACTTTTAGGCAAAATTCGACTTTATTCATCAACATTGTATCCTTCTAGGGTGATACACTAATTCCAACGCTTTTCTAACAATTCGATGCCTTTTTTGTGGAACGATTTGTCTTTGGCCTCAAAATACGCCTCAGTTTCCGATATTACTTCATTGGAGCCAAATCTCTTTCTCTGGAGCATTCTTTTGAGGTCTGCAAACAGCCAGTAGTCTCTGGGGCCAGATATGGAGAATAGGGGTGTGCGGAAGCAATTCGAAGTGCAATTCATGAACTTTTGCCATCGTTGCGATCGACTTGTGACACGGTATATTGTCTTGAAAGAACACTTTTTCTTCTTCATTTTTGGCCGTTTTTTTTTTTTTTTTTTTTTGGCTAGTTCTTCCTTCAAACTCATCAATAATGCTATATAATATTCGCTATTGATGGTTCTTCCTTTCTCAAGGTAACGATGTACAAAATACTTTACGCATCTCAAAATACGAAGGCCAAAACCTTGCCTTCTGATATTTGCATCTTTGGTCGCTTTAGACGGCTTTCATTTGCTGCTGTCCACTCAGCTGAGGGCCGATTTGACTCCAGAGTGAAGTGGTGGATCCATGTTTCATCCATTGTCACATACTTACGCAAAAAGTCTTTTTTGTTGTGTTGAAACAGTTACAAACAACGCCCTGAATCGTCGACACGTTGTTTTTGATCGACAGTGAGTAAACGCAGCACCCACTCTGAACACAGTTTTCTCATTGACAAATGTTCATGCAAAATAGTGAATACACTGCCTTCTGATATCTTCAACTCCTCCGCTATCTCATGCATCTTCAATTTACGATCGGCCAAAACGAGTTTGTGGAGTTTTTTGGTGTTTTCTGAGACAACTGCCAAATTTGGGCGACCTAAGCGTTTAGCATCATTTGTGTCTGTATTACCGTGTTTAAAGTCAGCATACCACCTCTTAACTGTTGTTTCCAATGGAGCAAAGTCTAAATGGAACAGATTCGGAATAACATTTATCATTGATTTATTTGAACAGTATTTTTCCCATCAGAAAACAATGCTTTATCAACACGCAAAATTCAGATTTTTCCATTGTTTTAAAAATGTGCAACAGTAAGTTGGCGACCATAGACGAGGGTGACCCAAAGGCTCCCTTTTCAATAGCAACAACACTGAGGTGACGTGGAGGGCGCTACTCCATCCCATGGATTGCTCCACTTTACCCTTGATCCGTACTTTATAATTCTGAGTGTTAAGCAAGGAGGTATCAAGTACCATTTTTTGAGTTTTTGGTATGGCTCAACCTGAGACTGAACCCCGGTCTCATGGACCGGCGAACACTCTACCAGCTAGGCCATTCACTTAAATAATTGTAAAATTGTAAACTAATAATCCGATTGATCTCAAATTTTGTCACCTCCCATTTAAAGGTCAGTACTTTATAGAAATCATATGAATTTTTTATTAGTGGCGCCATCTGTATGTCAGGCCCGGGACTTATTGAGTGATGTGTTATATATATATATATATATATATATATATATATATATATATATGTGTGTGTGTGTGTGTGTGTGTGTGTGTGTGTGGTTAGGCAGCTGTCGTTCATTTAAGCATGTTTGATTAAATAGTAAAGACACATTTTGTCTGTATAGTTTAATTAAGATTCTTTCGAATTTCCTGATAAGTGTCTTGTTTCAGGTTGGAATTGGTGGATGAATTTACCAAAATTGTCCCAAGCGCTTTCAGACCATTCATTGGTCATCATCATGGGTTGCTTACATGTATAAAGAGTGTTATTTTAATGAGTTTTGAAAGTTTTTTTTGGGGGGGGGTTATAACATAACAAAACTATGCAAACGCAGAGTTGGATAAAACTGAGTTGCAGATGAATTTAAAAAGCAGAACGTTATCAACGGAAATAGAATATTATCAAGAAATACGGAATATTAAAAAAAAAATTCTAAAGGCATTTCAAAATATTGTCGCTATTTTCAAAATTAATTCTCTTCATTCTAGTTTGTTTGTTTTGTTTGTTTTGTTTGTCTTTTTTTTTTTCTTGTTTTTTTTTTATATGTAGGGCTTCTCGGATTTGTAGTCGTAGCTTATCAATTTCATAAATATCAATATATCAATTTTATATATATCAATTTATCAATATATATAAATATATATATATATATTTGTGTGTGTGTGTGTGTGTGTGTGTGTGTGTGTGTGTGTGTGTGTGTGTGTGTGTGTGTGTGTGTGTGTGTGTGTGTTGTTTACTTTCTTTTATTATTGTTTTTGCATTGAATTCTTTTAATAATTAAATACAGTCATTGATTATATAAGTAGCAAAAAGTTTTATTCAATTTCGCGAAATTCTTGAATAGCCATTGGCATAAGCAAATTCTATTCATATTTATTTTTCCGAGTTAAATTTCTTAACCAATAAAAATATTTTTTAAACCCCAACTATCTTTTCTTCGCTATTGGATTAAGATAATTGATGTAGCGGAATATTTTATTATTCTACTTCATTCTCATAAAATAAAGTGAGTTAAAAATTTAATAAAATGTTCTAGGTAATTCAAATGGATTAGTTTTTTGCCTCAGCTATCAGTTTCATAGAAGTTAAATATCAGCAATCTAAGTTTTGAAAAGAATAAGAAAGACAATATGTAGTACTTCAGTCTGTTTATGTCTATCTTTGTTCAATATATCTATCCTGATCTACTGATATCAGCAAATACTACTAAGACATTTTACATATGGCATTTAAAATGGTAACTGATTTTCATAAGCTGAATAGTATTTTTAGGGAGACCAATCTGGGCCAAAACAAAAATGTTAACATAAAAATATTTCTAAACAAAACTTTTCAGAAATGTTTCCCAAAAGAATATGAATGTCAAAAAAATATGGAAATATAAAATATATAGTTGGTAAATCTTTTTTATGCGGCTTTATCTTTTATGACAATTAGAGCTTGTAGCAATATATTCAGAAAACGTTAATTGAAATAAGAATACAACTTCTACATAAAAAAAATAACAGATTAGTTGTCCTACTCAAATATTATTCTCATTTAATTAACCATTACTGATTAAGCTGGAGATGTAAAATAAATACAGAACATTCATTATTACTTCAGATAAAAAAAATCTTAGATCTTTAAAAATGATTCCATTCTGAATGTCAAGCATCTTAATTACCTCCCTGGTAAATCATGACAACCTCGTGATTATTTAATCTTTTATGGGCAAAAATTTAATTACATTTGTTGGATTAAAAATCAAATAATCTTGGCAGAATAAATTTAAAACTTTTTTTATTGATAACTCTAACAATTCTTGAAAGTTTGATTGAAATCAGATAAAAATTAATAGAGCCATAGTTGTACGGACATATGGACATTGGGTGAATTATATTAAGATTTCAGCTTGTTCATATCTGTTTCAGTCTTTTCATATATATCTAACTATCTCATTTTCTTTATATCTATTAAAAAAAGTAAAATATGATTTGTGTTGTTTTTTTTTTGTTTTTTTTTTCCCTTTTTTATTCCATTTGATTTAATTCCAAACTTTTCTCAACTTTATCACAACCTACAAACATCTATCACCAGCTCACTAGATGCCAAGATACCTTAATTTAAGGTGTATCTATGTTATGCAGAGTTGAATTTACACATCGTTAGACTGTCGTAAACTATGGGGGGTAATGAAGTTTTACTTGGAAACTAATAAAAACCAACCTCCCTCATATTCTTCCAGAAAGACTCGGTCAAACTGTGAGGCCATAAGCTCCAGCTTATTTAGCTTCTGCCTTATTACGTCTCTAACTTCAATTTGTTCCCTCTAAGCTTAGTATAGTATGACACAAGGCTACATAGCAATAGGAAGATTGTGTTACTCCAGTCCTTCAAAAGGAGGAAATCTTGTTTGCCTACTTATCTACAAACTGATCATTAGAAATTATTTTAGATTAAACGCCATCCTCTGGAATAAGTGGGAATATGTAATCATCTCGACCACTTGACTGTCTTACATTTATTTACAACCCTTAGTTTAATCTGGATAGGTCCACTGTAAGGGGTACCCAATGAGGATTGTAGTCACTATTCTTGCTCATTAGTGTATAGGATCAACTTAACTATTGCAATTATCTTCCTTTCTTTCCATCTAATTTTCTTTAAGTCATTATCCTATTTTTCCTTTTTTTGCTTCTTTTCCTCTTCTTTTTTTTTTTAGCTCCTCTCTCTTTTTTGCTTCCATTCTTTCTTTTTCCTCTCTCTTTATTTGCTTCTATTATTTTTTCTTTTCTCTCTCTCTCTCTCTCTCTCTCTCTCTCGGTTCATTGTCTTTCTCCTCTCTCTTTTTTTGCTTCCTCTCTCTTTCTCTCCATCCTCTCTTTCTTTCTGCTCTCTCTTTATTTGTTTCCTCTCTCTTACTCTATGTACTGTTTCTTACCGCCCTCATAATTCCTCTTTCTTTCTTGTTCCTTTCTTTTTCCTCTTCTCACTTTATTGTTCCCTTTTTTTTGTCTGTTTTTCTTCATTTTTTCATTTTTTTATTTTCCCTCTTTTGCTTTTATTTTCTTTTTCTTTTCTTCTCTTTCTTCTTTTATCCTCTCACTGTCACAGGTCTTTCTTTTTCCACTTCCCTTTCACATTCTACGTGGGGCATTCAATAAGTTTCCAGACTTTTTTGTACAAGCATTTAAAATTGTCGTAGACTCTTGATAATTCAGTATGTTATTGCTATACATCTTATGAGATGACTGACTAATTTTTATGATTTAAGATTCAAATGAACAGCTACAGCAGCAATCGGAATACACCCTGCTAAATCCTGATCGTCACAGCGGGTGAATTTCAAAAATGCAATCTGGACGTGAGGACATTTTAGAAGAACGATATGCAATAAAATTCTGTTTTAAACTTGGAAAAAAATGCCATGGAATGCTTTTGGAGCATCTTGCATGAATCGAGCATCAGTCTTTGAGTGGCATAAGAGATTCAAGGAAGGCAGGGAGTCTGTGAGGGATGATGAGAGGTGTGGGAGGAGTAAGGAAGTCAATACACCAGAGTTGATTGGCTAAAGGGTTAGGGTTAGAGTTAGGGTTACTTTGTTGAGGTTTTAACGGAATTCAGGAAGAGATTCCGTCGGAAGAGGCCAGCACTCTTCAAATCGGGTGAGTGGCATTTTCACCGGGACAATGCACCAGTCCACAACTCCATCCTTGTCACAGACTATTTGACCAAGATGGGCATCAAGACAGCTCCTCGCCATCCCTATAGTCCAGACCTTGCTCCCTGTGACTTTTGGTTATTCGCTAAGCTCAGAGGCTGTGGTTATGAGACAATTAAGGAGATGAAAGAGGCTGTGACAAAGGTCATTGACACGCTCACTCAAGAGGACTTCCATGCGGCCTTGCAGAAGTTGTTGGAACGGTACAACAAGTGCATTGCAGCCGGAGGTGATTACTTCGAAGGGGACTAGAGTTTCATGTGTGTACTATCAATAAAAGTGCTCATACGAAAAAAGCCTGGAAACTCATTTAATGATCCTTGTACTTCCTCTCTTCTCGCTTTCTTTTTCGCGTATCTTTCTTTGTTTAACTTCCTTCTTTCTTCCTAACTTTCTTTCAGGTTCTCTTTTACTATATTTTCTTCATCTTTTCTTTTTCTTTTTCTCTTAACCCCACTCGCTTGCTTTATCAACCCAGTCTCTGTTAAGGTGTAAGACAATCTCCAACGAATATATGAATATGTCACTAAACTATCTACGGGTCAAATAAAAATATCTAATCATTTTCTATACTTGAAACAATTTAACTCTAAGCAAACAAATAACTCTTAATCTGAATTATTAATGTTACATAGCAATACTTGAAACCATTTAACTGCGAGCAAATAAAGCTATTAGCCTTAAATAGCAATACTTGAAACCATTTAACTGGCTTGTTTAAAAATTGTTACCAACAAGCTATTCGTTTACAAATCATATATATCTAGTATATATGTATAAAAAGTATTTAGCTTTGAATAACCCACAAAGATTGATATGCCGTAAAACCCAAACAAGCAACGAACTCTTACTGTATTCTGTCTTCTTTTCTCATTTCTCTTTTTCCCTTTCTTTTTCTTTAACTCGGTGTTTCTTTTATATTCCTCCTCGAGCTGCCTAAGTGTCTATGGCTGAATTTCCTTATATTTTATCAAGCAAATATTTCGCATGAATCTTTTTTTATATATATAATTTTTCTCTCTTGATGTACTTTTTCTCAAACGGACATCAAAAGAAATTTTTATCAGACTTTCGTGTACTTTTCACTGTTCCTAATCTTATTTATAAATATATTAATTTATAAAATTATTTTGCACAGAATATGTGTATGTGTGTGTGTTTGTGTGTCTACTTACTGAAGTGACAATCCTTCATTAATATGTAATCTGTTTGGATGCTTTTTGGGGGGTGGGGCAGGGTTTATCAGCAGAGTATCTTTTTTTAAATTTTCATTACTTTTTTTACCTTTTGGCCATTCATATTTTATAATCAGTAAAATTCAAGATCAGTAATTTCATATAGTTATGGTTTAACCTAACCCTGTCTAGTACGGAAGAGGAGGATGTTTCCTTTGTATCTGCCAATTAGTTCTCTTACAAGAATGTTATTCACATTTACGCATTGCTAAGGCATGGACTGTGATAGACAGATTAACGTCCATATAGAAATCTGATCTCTATGATAAACTAAAAGGGAAATTCTTCCAAGAAGTAGCAGTATTAGTACTATTGTACGGCAGCATCACTTGGACTCTAATAAAACACCTCGAGAAAAAGCTAGAACTACTCAAGGATGCTGCATGCTGTTTAGAACAGATCCTGGAAGAAGAATTTTACGGCTACTTACATCCCATCAAACAAACCATTCAAGTAAGATAAGCAACACATACTGTGACTGATGAAGAAGTAAGGGCGAACTCTCAAGCGATGTTCTCCTCGGAACTCCTATACATGGACACACCAGTGTTGATAGACCAGCAAAAACTTTACATTAATCAGCACTGTGGACAGTGGGTGCCGCCTAGAAGACTTGCTCCTATTGGGATGGATAGTTATATATGAACTGTTTTAATCCAAGTTCTTAAAGCTTGAGGACAAAAATTTTGTTTGTTTGTTGGGTTTTTTGTTTGTTTTCTTGTTTGTTTTGTTTCTGTTTTTTAAATCCTGTTTTGGGGTTTCTTCATTGCGGCATTTGAGCTTGATTAAAGATTTTATTCCAGTTTGGAATCTATTTTTTAATAATAAGGA
Source organism: Sepioteuthis lessoniana (assembly GCA_963585895.1). NCBI lineage: Eukaryota > Metazoa > Mollusca > Cephalopoda > Myopsida > Loliginidae > Sepioteuthis > Sepioteuthis lessoniana. The sequence goes on from OY757923.1 coordinate 42,972,463, forward strand.
CTGCAAGATTCTAAGGCCATTTCTCATAATTGATTAAACAATCAAACAAGTGGCAAGATATTCTCCAGGATAAAATGGTGGTTGTATGACTGGGCAACATGGAAGGTGCAATCTTCAAAGAAGTAAGAAAATTCAAATGCAACATTAATAATGCTTAATATTAATTCTTTTGATAGATAGATAGATTTGAAAAGACTTATATTAATAGTCTTTCTTTATTTTCATGGCATATCAACCTTCGTGGGTTATTTAATGTCAAAGCGATTCCTGTAGACGAGCAGTAGTGATATTATTTAACCCATAGTTGTGGGATAAAACAGTTCAAACTTTTCACAAGGATATTATTCCGAAAGTGCACTTAATAACGTGATTGAAGTTCTAACTCACATACTACGATATCGCAATCCAGTAGATAGATAGATAGATAGATAGATAGATAGATAGATAGATTTCAAAAGGTTGATATTGATAAGTTGGTAAGTTGATTGGTTGGTTGGTTGGTAGCTATATGGGTTTTGTGGCATATCAACTCTTGTTGGTTATTTAATGTCAAATCTTCTTTATACATATATAGTGAATATATATGATTTGTAAACGTATAGTTTGTGGGTAACAGTTTTTAAACGAGCCATGTTAAATGGTTTCAAGTATTACTATCTTAAACTAATAGTTTTATTTGTACACAGTTAATGAAATAGAGAGAGAGAGAGAGAGAGAGAGAGAGAGAGAGAGAGAGAGAGAGAGAATGTAAACAAAAGGGCTGAATACGAAGCTACCCAGTATAATGTATCAAACAATAAGAATCCATTTGTTGGTTGATAACGTCTGTGAGAATTCAAGATGAAGGGGATTAGGATATATATATATATATATATATATATATATATATATATATATATATATATATATATATATATATATATATAAAGAGAGAGAGTGGGGAGATATTACTTGAAAGCAAAGAAAATAGATAAAATATTCTTAAAGAGAGAAAGTGAATGAAAACAGAAAGGCTAGATACGAAGCTACCCAGTAGAATGGATCTAACAGCAATAAGAATCCATTGGTTGGTTTAGAGAACCTGTGAGACTTCAAGATAAAGGGGGTTGTCATCAAATAAGGGTGGAGCCATAGATATAAGGATATCGTGGTCATCGGCTAAATGTGATGGTAAAGATTGAAATAAAATAGAAGCCAGGTCAACAACACTGCAAGTGACATTTGCTGTCTTTGTACCATTTGAAGTTTCGATGCATTTCAAAGAAATCGAACTAAAATGGCCAAATAAATTGGAAACGAATCCACCCTGGGTATATCTATTACAGTAATGGATCTTCAGTGTTCTACTAATTGTACATGTATCTTTGATGTGCTTACGAGTGAGAGAAGGAATGGGAAAATAGAGATAGAAATCAATAGACAGAGATAAATGAAGTGAGATAAATATATTAAAAGTTTGTAATAGATATGAACAGGTTGAGAAAGATATTAACTGGTTTTGATAGATATATACAGGCTGATATAGACTTATATAGAGAATATGATTCCCCTTATCCTCCCAGCTATGGGTCAAATAGTACCACTACTATTCTTCAAGGAGAATGGCTTTGACATTAAATAACCCACGAAGGTTTATATGCCACTAAACAAAGAAACCAAACCAAACCTTATAGAGAGGAATAGAATTTGATAAAAAGAGATATATAACCAGATTTGGATAGGTCTCAGTTTATATTTCATTGTTTAATGGCATATCAACCTTCATGAATTGTTTGATGCTAAGCTATCCTTGTAGAAGAAAACTAGTGGTACTCTTTAACCTATAGCTGGGATGATAAAGGAGTCCATGCCTTTCACAATTTTATTACTCCGAAAACGGATTTAATAGCGCAACTGGAATTCGAACTCTCTTACTAGGATGTTGCAATCCAGCACATTAGCCACTACGCCACAGGGATTTTCCCAGAAGGATTGATTTGAGAACACTGAGATATATATATAGGAGTGTCAGTCACAAAGTTGTAAGCCTCGCCCAAAAAGAACATAGCTGAACATTTTTGTTATAAAAAGATTTTGAGAAAGGGGTAAAATTTGCAATATAAATAGATTTAAGGATAAAATAAAAATTTACAATATAAAAAGATTTAAGGAGAATAAAATTTGTTGAAGTGAGTGACACAAGAGCCAAGTTTAGTATTTGACTGGGTAATGTTTTTAGGGGACTTTAGTGTGCCATTAACGGTAATTCAGATAGTAAATTTAGACAGTAAGTTCCGCAGCTTTCTTGTTCGGATATTGGTTCGAAAGGATAACACCGACAATAAAGTTTTTAAAAAGGAATTTTATACAAAGAAATAAGAAAAAAAGGGATAAAAAGATATAGTGTTGCAAATTTTAAAACAATTTGCGGGAAACTTATCTGAGAGAGTGTCCGGGAAACAATTTCTTTGAATTTGAGAATTTTTGTTTTCTTTTTTCTTTTTTTTTTCTTTTTTCGTTTTATTGAAAAATTTCAAAGTTCATTAAATTTCGAGTTTTCTTTAAGGTTCTTTCCACATAATTCTCGGTTGAATTTTCTTTCAGTTGATTTTTCTCGGTAGAACTTCAGTAGTCGACTTCCATTTATTTTTATTTCTTGGGAAGCTTCATTCAAGAAGCGAGTGACGAAACCAATCTGCTGTCTAATTTTTCCTGCCTTGACATTTCGGTCCCCGAATTCGCACTGAGCGTCAGACTAGTAGTTCTTAACAAAAAGGCGGAAGTCACTTTTAAGTGCCGCACTGTCTAGGATTACTTCTCCTTTAAAAAAAACTCGGCCAAAATCAAGTGCCACACGTGGCCGGTTAGATTTTTTTCTTAGAAATGAATTTTTATAGTTGTAGCAACAGACTACCACTTCTTATAAAACTAGAAAATTCTGAATCAGTTTTTCTAGTTTTATAAGATGTGATCATCTGTTGCCATAACAAAATTGTTCAGCATTTAGCTCTTCTTTATTTGTGAGGCTTGATACTAAGTGACCGACCCTCGTAGATAGATATGTTTTGAAAAACTTGAAACTGAATGAATACGTAGAAGAATCTCGGATTTTTAAAATATATTTCAACTGCCGAAAAAAATTTGCATACGCCTAATTCATTGCTAAGTTAACTAGATGGTTGGTAGATTTATAATGTCTGTGAGAATTCAAGCTAAAGAGGATTGGAATATATAGACAGAGACAGTGACAGAGGGAGAGATTGCTAAAAGGCAATTATTTAATGCCAAATCTTGTTTATACACATATATCATATATATGATTTGTAAGCGAATAGTTTGTTGGTAGTATTTTTAAACAAGCCAGAGCTCATTTCTTTCCATACAGTCAAATTTTTTCAACTATTCCTAACACTAATAATTTTTTTCAACATTATTCATTCGTTTGCACACGGTTAAATGGTTTTAAGTATAGTAAATGATTAAACAGTTCTGTTTGACCCCAAGATGAGACCCTAACAGGTACTACCACTTAAAGTTAGCAAGAACCTGGAAGTAATAGCAATAAAGGAATACTCCAAATTTCCCAAAGCTCAAAAAAAGGAGCCTCACCATCGGATGGTTTTAGAGTCAGGATACTGGGGCAGTCTTGCATTTCTGCCTCTGCAGTCGGTGTATTCTACTGTCCCAACTGACAGGGCTGTTTGTTGACTGGAATTAATTTATTTAAATTAGTTTTAACTGGTTACTTATGATTGCATATAAATATCAGTACATTGTATTGGGTTAGTATAGGAAATAGTAACTTTGATACAAGATCTTCAAAAAGATGTCTGGCGAGATAACCAAACACCACCTGCTGACTAACCAAGTCAATCGTGTTGCTTTATCTAGCGGTTAATATTGTTTCAGATTTCCGCAGGTGAAAAAAAATTTTTCAAGGCAAGACCGACGACTTTTGATTTTTTTTATTGTCGTCAGTAAAGCGTGAATTCTTCAACGTAAATCATTTCACCTGTTCGAGCTGCTCATTGTTTCGTGAAGCCGGAGTTGTAACTAACGTAATTTGTTTTATCCCAGCATCATTTTTGTAAATGATAGAATTTACAATTTAGCTTAAAGGTGATACAAGATCATAGAAGCCCTAGGGAAATACTTTGAATGTTTGAGTTTGAAAAATTTTGTCAAAAATACAGGAATCTTTTGCAAAGATACAAGAACATTTTGCGAAAATATAGGAACCTTTCAATAGACTATCGACACTTGATGCCAACCATTACGACTGACCCAAAAGAGTGTATATCAAAATCTTTAATAAATAACTCATAAAAATCCCTTCTCTGCACTTTTCCCAATAAAATCATTTTCATGATTAACAATCCAAAATGTATTTACATTAATTCTGAATCTGTTTCATCATCATCATCATCATCAAGCCGTGCCAACAGCACAGATTCCTTTGACACTCTCTCGCTATCCATCTAGGCAGCACCCACTGTCCACAGTGCTGATGAATGTAAGGCTTTTGCTGGTCGATCAACACTGGTGTGTCCATGTGTAGGAGTTCAAAGGAGAACGTTGCTTGAGAGTTTGTCCTTACTTCTTCATCAGTGACAGCATGTCTTGCTTATCTTAATTAAATGGGTTATTTGATGTGAAGTAAGCGGCCGTAAAGCTTCTGCTTTGTAAAGTTCGCCTTCTAGGATCTGTTCAAAACAGCATGCAGCATCCTTGAATAGTTCTAGCTTTTTCTCGAGGCGTTTTATTAGAGTCCAAGTGATGCTGCCGTACAATAGTACTAATACTGCTACTGCTTGGAAGAATTTCCGTTTTAGTTTATCATAGAGATCAGATTTCCACATGGTCGTTAACTCTTTTATCCCACAACTATGGGTGAAATAATATCACTACTGTTCGTCTACAGGAATCGCTTTGACATTAAATAACCCACGAAGGTTGATATGCCATGAAAATAAAGAAAGACTATTAATATCAGTCTTTTCAAATCTATCTACCTATCAAAAGAATTAATATTAAGTATTATTAATGTTGCATTTGAATTTTCTTACTTCTTTGAAGATTGCACCTTCCATGTTGCCCAGTCATACAACCACCATTTTATCCTGGAGAATATCTTGCCACTTGTTTGATTGTTTAATCAATTATGAGAAATGGCCTTAGAATCTTGCAATCCTTATTATTAAAAAATAGATTCCAAACTGGAATAAAATCTTTAATCAAGCTCAAATGCCGTAATGAAGAAACCCAAAAACAGAATCCAAAAAACGGAAACAAAACAAACAAGAAAACAAACAAAAAAAAAAAAACAATAAACAAACAAAATTTTTGTCCCCAAGCTTTTAGAACTTGGATTATAACAGTTCATATTTAACTATTCATCCCAATAGGGGCTAGTCTTCTACGCGGCACCCACTGTCCACAGTGCTGATTAATGTAAAGTTTTTGCTGGTCTATCAACACTGGTGTGTCCATGTATAGGAGTTCCGAGGAGAACATCGCTTGAGAGTTCGTCCTTACTTCTTCATCAATGACGGTATGTCTTGCTTATCTTACTTGAATGGTTTGTTAGATGGGATGTAAGTGGCCGTAAAGTTCTTCTTCCAGGATCTGTTCTAAACAGCATACAGCATCCTTGAGTAGTTCTAGCTTTTTCTCGAGGCGTTTTATTAGAGTCCAAGTGATGCTGCCGTACAATAGTACTAATACTGCTACTTCTTGGAAGAATTTCCCTTTTAGTTTATCATAGAGATCAGATATTCACATAGTTGTTAACCTGTCAATCGCAGTCCATGCTTTAAAACTTTTTAATTCCTGCCATACCAAGGCAAAGGAGCCCAGTCTGCCCCACTCAAACAAGTCGACCCGGTATGTGGAATACACCGACTGCATCTCTACAAAAGATTAAGACTCCCCCCACCACCGAGTATCCTGATATGACATTAAACCAGCTTTGGGGAATGTGAAGTATTCCTTCATTGCTCCCAGGTCCACTCTGACTTGGCGCGGTAGCACCTGATAGGGTCCTATCAATGGGTCAAATAGAACATACTGTGTGCAAACAAATGACTGATGTTAAATTCTCACTGTTACATAGAAATACTTGAAACCATTTAACCGTGCAAAAAAGAGTTCAGGCTCGTTTAAGAAGGTAATCTACAAAATGGTTTGGTTTAGTTTGGTTTTATAGTTTATCAACTATTGTCGGTTATTTAATGCCAAATCTTCTTTATACATATATATTAGATATATACAGCATTTGTAAACACATTTTGTAGATAACACTTTTCAACGAGCCTAAGCCCTTCTTTGCACAAAATTAAGTGATCTCAAGTATAGCTATATAACAGTCACAATTTAACATCAATCATTTGCTTTCACACATAGTTTGTTCTATTTGACTCATAGAGAGGATCCTATTAAGTGATACCCATCCGGATCAGAGTGAACCAGAGAGCAGTGGCAATGAAGGGGTACTCTACATTCCCCAAAGCTCCAAGACTGGAACCTCTCCATCGGATGGTTTAATGTCATATCCAGAGCAGTCGTTGGCAGGGGGTCTTACCCTTCCGCAGAGATGCAGTCAGTGTATTCTACAGCCCCAGCTAACTGGGGTATCTAAAAAATGTGTTTAGAAATTATATATATATATATATATATATAAACAGGATTTGGCATTAAATAGCCTTCAATGGTTGATATACCATAAAATCCAACCAAACAAAATCATATTATATATGTAAAAAAACATGATTTGGCATTAAGTAACCTACAATGATTGATATGCTATAAAACCCAACCAAACCAAATTATATATATATATATATATATATATATATAAGATTTGACATCAAATAACCTAAAAAATCAAACCAAACTGATCTGCCTTACTATTTTCTCATAGCTTTTCCAAAAGTATTTACGCTATATGATATGCAAACAGTTTCGTTCGGGATTCGAACACGGGTCACCGAGTCCGTTTCTTACGACGATAACCGTTGCATCACGAGACCTCATTACTTAGCGTTAATACACCAATGATGTACTAACACTATAAACAATGGAGAAAGAAACAGAGGATATTTAGAACATATTTACATTCTAACTTAGAATATATAATTAGGATAATATATATGACCTTTTCAATGATTTGGTTTGGTTTTATGGCATATCAACCATTGTAGGTTATTTAATGCCAAATCCATTTTTATACAAACAAACAGTTCTATTTCAAACAATTCAGTTTTGCATACGTACACAGTTTAGTTCTGTTTGACCCATAGATAGGACCTTATCAGGTGCTACCACTCCGGGCTAGAGTGGACCTGGGAGTGGTGACAATAAAGGGGTACTCCGCACTCCCCAAAGGTCCAGCATCACTGGAGTCTCACAATCATATTGTTTGGTGTCATATCCAGTACACGTTTTGGAGGAGTTTTACCTCTCTGCAGAGATGCAGTCGGTGTATTCAACAGCCCCAGCTGACTGGGCCAGTTGGCTGGTCTTCATTATTCTATCTTTAACTTAACTAGTGCCAATAACTAACCCAAATCATACGATATTATTCCTTTCACCATAACAATACACTAATGTTGAAATTCTTTCAAACTACAGTCACCAAAAATATATAAATCGCTCTATGAGGTTCTAAACTATTCCTATACATAAATGTATAATGGGGAGTTGACGATTAAGATTTTTATTTTCAAAAACAAACTCCAGTTTGCAAAAAGAAATCCCCAAATGTCCATTCATTTGTAGTGACCGATTTTTGCTTTGTCTTCCTAGCCTTTACGTAGGGCTGCCACGTTACTCATTACTGACTTTTGACATGTACATAAATTATGTTTCTGTCAGCGACAGATAATTTTATTAGTGTCCTACTAAGTCATAACCAAAAGGGAAGTAAAATAGCAAGCATTGAAGACCATTATCTATCGTATTAAGTATTGATACAAAATAGGAAACTTAACTCCAGATAAGAAAATTGAAAGGAACGATATACACTAACCAAATCCAATAAGATTAAAGTAAACGTCAAGCAGATTTCTTTTGTTTGGTTTAGTTTGGTTAATAGTATATCAACATTCTTGGGTTATTAAATGCCAAAGTCATCCTTGTTGAAGAACAATAGTTGTTCTATTATAGCTGGCGAGTTCATATTTTTCTCAAGGGTATTAGTCAAAACGTGAATAAAATAGCGTGACTGGGGTTCAAACTCGCTCACTTCGATCTCGCAGTTCAGCACATTAGCCACTACGATTCGAGGACTCACTCAGATTTCATGCTCTACAAATAGAGGTTCAGAGAGCATCCACACATATAACTATTGAATTGATTGTGTTACACGGGTTGCTGAGAATAGTTGGTTGGTTGGTTGGTTGGTTTTTATAGATGTCAACCCTCATTATTATCATGGCGTGCAGACAGTATGGATTTACCTGACTCTCTCTCTCTCTCTCTCTCTCTCTCTCTCTCTCTCTCTCTCTCTCTCTCTCTCTCTCTCTCGCCATCCGTCCCTATCAAGGCATCTAATATCTGCACAGAATTGGTGAATGTAAGTTTTTGCTGGTCGGCGAACACTGGTGTGTCCATGTGTCGGAGTCCAGAGGAGAACGTCGCTTATGAGTTCGTCCTTGTTTCACCAGCAGTGCTCAGTAGGTCTAACTTGAATGGTTTGTTAGATGGGAGGTAAGTGGTCATAAAGCTACTGTTTTGCAGATTGCTGCTTCCAGGATTTGATTTTATACCGAAATCAGTTAAATAATGACGATCTCTAATTATATACAGTACAAATCATTTTAAAAATCAAAACAATCACAATCATTTTAAAAATCAAAACACTCCTTTAAATAAACAGATCTATTTGACCGATATAGTCAGTGTATTCTAATGTCCACTGACATGGCATTTTACCTTCCCGCTGAGTTTCAATAATGATCGTTGAATATTTGATTAATTATTTCTTCAAAAATAATTTATTAATTAGGTTAGCAAGACTTATTTACAAGAAATCAAATCCAAAGCAAATGAAATGAAACTGCAGAAAATTTGGAGTTTTATTTCAAGACTTGAGCTTCCAACGCGACTTTGATGATTCTATTTTCTCCAATTCGCTGGAAAACGAAAATGAAGACCTTCCCTTTTTTCACCTTAAACGCTTTGTATGTTAATTTCTTCTTTCCATAACTACACACAGAGTGGCCTTAGAAATTCAGCTATAGTCATATATGAGGATGAAAGGGTAAATAATGATAATGATAATACAGAGAAAAGTTCTGGAAACCTGAGGAAACTCGCTGTCACTCAGATTCTAGCGAAAGCCCATCAGCGAAAGCCCATCAGCGAACGCTGGTGTGAAAAACTCGCAAGGAGTAATGTAATAATAAGTAAATATTTTTTTAAATTCCCGTGGTACTATCAAAGTGAGATTTTCATGCTTTACTTTTTGAACATTAAATATAAGTTTTGTATTTGCTGTTTGAGAGAGAAGAGGACGGGAAGAAGAGAAAATGCTGGCAAATTGAAGAAAGTAATTGTAGCCATAGAAAGTGACTAAAACTCCTTTGACAAAAAAAAAAACGATAATCAGTAGCAGATAGATATGATATAAATGATGTAGCATATTTGAAGCGCTAACAAAGAACATAATAAACGAATACCACAAAATTGATTGGGGTTTTAAATAACTGAAGAATATCAGTTATAAGCCAATATAACGGTTTAAATTTAAAATTAAGATAAAAATAACGAATAGTCTAAAAAAATAGACAGTTAAACATTAACTAAGTTAAAACTATATTTGCTGGGGACGGTTGCTTTTGGGGGTCTTTCTAAATCAGGATGGACTTTTCTTTAGTAATCCATTTGGTATATTTGTTTCTTCTAAGCATATACTCAGTTCAAGAGTCAGTCTGTCTAAGATGGACTTGAAATTTTTAAACCAGAATCCATGTATACCATCATGGCTTGGAGTTTTCCAATTTGGTACATTTTTGAGCATTCCTCTGAGCAATTCCAGGTATATAATTGGATTAATAACCCGACTACCTATGATGAGAAAAATCCTAACAGCACAGATTAGGGAGGAGTAAGCCACGAAGAACAGAAAGAAAACCCTAAATAGTACATGCCCAAACTCACTCCTTTTTTGACCGGCCGTTTTTGGATAGGTGGTCTTGGTCGGAATTGGTTGTGTCATTGCTCCCAGGTCCACTATGACAGGGTCTTATCTATGGGTCAGTTAGAACTGAATGCAAACAAATGACTTATGATAAACTGAATGGTTTGAACTAGAACTCTTTGATGATTTAACAGTGGTTAAACAAATGATTGATGTTTAATTGAACCATTGGTGATACATAGCAATACTTGGAACCATTTAACTGTGTGCAAAAAAATTAGCTTAGGGTCATTTAAAAATTTTATCAAAAAAATGTGTTTATAAATCATATATATTTAATATTATAATAACCTAGAATGGTTGATAAGCCAATGCAGCAGATTGGCACAAAAGAAATACTAGATGAAGCACAACTGATTGGGCCAGGTGAACCCCTGGGAATTGAGCAAGAGATTAAAATTTGTCCGTCCAACCAAACGGTATATGCTCAAACCAGAATCTATCCGAGAAAATAAAACTCATTAAATTATCTGAAACTTTCAAATACAAAGACCAGACCTAGTGTTAATTAATAAGACAAGAACTTGTCATCTCGTAGATTCTGTTGTTGCAGTAGATCACAGAATGAAAATTTTGAAAAAGACCAGACCTAGTGTTAATTAATAAGACAAGAACTTGTCATCTCGTAGATTCTGTTGTTGCAGTGGATCACAGTGTGAAAATAAAAGAAAAGGAAAAGATCGACAAATATTGGGACCTTTTCAGAGAGCTGAAATATCTGTAAAACATGAACGTGACGGTGATACCAAGTATTTGGCGCACTAGGAACAGTCCCGAAGGGCTTCAAAAAGAGACTGGAGGAATTGGAAATCAAGGAAAGAAACTAGACCATACAGACCACAACATGGTTAAAATCGTCAAGAATACTAAGAAAAATCCTGGAGACTGAAGTAACTTATTGTTACTCAGACTCCAATGACAATGGTGTGAAAAACTCGTGAAGAGTGGAATAATAATAAACTGAATTGTTTGTGTTAATAAAGTAAATAAAAGGAAGAACCCATGTCTTTACAATTCAATTAAACGAATCGTCCTCGCGGGACGATGAACGTGCTATCTCGATATAAAATGCAATATTTCTAATGGCTATTCAGAAAAAAGTTCAACCAGAAACTGAAGCAATGAGACAAAAAAAGTGTCTCCTTTTATTCTTCGGTATTCTTTCCTGAATTCCCGGAAAGAAAGCCAAATAAAATAGATGATAGCAGCTTTTGAGTATTTTTTAACGGTGGCTCCCTAACCCCAAGCTTAGCAAAGCTGTGGAACAAAGGCAGAAGCATGAAGCACCTAGTGAGGATCAAACTCTAATGCTAGTCTTCTAGCCTTGTTCATTAACCTTTACACCTCAGCCAAGTCGGGTGAGGCTGTAGAATACACCAGCTTTATCTCCGCAAAGAGGGCTAAGACCACCCACAACAAGTGTCCTTTATATGAGACTAAATCATCCGATGGTGAAGCCCCACTCCTGGAGTTTGAGGGAATGGAGTGTACCTCTTCATTGTCAGTACTCCCAAGTCTACTCTGACCTGGAGTGGTAGTACCTGTTAAATCCCATCTATGGATCAAATAGAACTATTAGTATTGGATAGCAATACTTGAAACCATTTAACTCTGGTTAAATAGAACTATTGGGATTTGATAGTAATACTTGAAACCATCTAACAGTTTTTAAACAATAAATAACAATATTTGAACCCATTGAACTGTACGCAAACAAATGATCTCTGGCTCGTTTTAAAAAGTTATTTACAAACTATTCACTTAAAAATCATATGTAAAAACAGGATTCGGCAACAGGATTCGGCATTAAATAACCCTCAAGAGTTGATATGCCATTAAACTAGATAACTTAACCTAACCCAACAATTACACCTATGTAAGGTACCTTAAAAAACAAGCGAAGCTTAGGTTTGACACAAGACCAGAAGTATGGAATGAAATACTCAGAGATGATCGAACTCACTTGCACTGCCATCATTGCTCGTTAACAATTACACCATACGAGTTACCACCGGGAAATTAAGCATACTTTAGATTTAGCACAAGGCCAATTGTATGAAACATTCAGTGAGAATCAAACTCACTAGTAATAGTCTGCTACCATTGCTTACTACCATTACATCGGGTGAAGTGTCAAAAAACAAAGCTTAGACTTGGTACAAGGTTTGACATACAGAGCACCCGATGACGTATAGAACCCACAAGTAACTGGTTTGCGAGACTAGCTTGCTAACAACACGATTTATATACTTGAAAGCAAGTTGAGTTTTGGGGGAGTGTCTGTGGTGTAGTGGCTAACCTGCTGGACTGCGATATAGTAATAAGCGAGTTCGAACTCTAGTCATGCAATTACTTTCACTTTCGGACGAGCACAAAGGTATGAACCCACCAACTATAGGTTAAATAGTACCACAACTGTTCTTCTTCAAGGATGACTTTGGCATTAAATAACTCATCAAGATTGATATGCCATTAACCAAAGCCAAACCAAATCTAAATCAAGTTTTACAGATGAATTTTTGAAACAAAAAGTCGGGTAGGACTAGAATACACAGACTGCATCTCTGCAAAGGGGTAAGACCCCCATCGCGAGTGTCCGGGATATGACATTAAACAATCTGATAGTGAAGTTTCAGTAATGCTAAGGCTTTAGGGACTACGGAGTACCTCTTCATTGTCATCGTTCCCAGGTCCACTCTGGCCCGTAGCAGAATCACCTGATTGGGTCCAATCTATGGGTCAAATAGAACTGTTTGATATTTAAACTGAGGGCAAACAAATGACATGCTAAATTGAATTGCTTGAAATAGAACTGTTTGATCATTTGACTGTGACCAATGTTTAATTGAATTGTTAGTTATACATAGCAACACTTGGAACAATTTAATTTGGTTGACTTATGCTAAATTGTATTGTTAGAAATAGAACTGTTTGGTCATTTATCTTTATGTATCAACAAAATGTATTTACAAATCATATATTTAATATATATGTAAAAACAGTATTTGGTCTTAAATAACCAACGATGGTTGATATGCCATAAAACTAAACCAAACGAAACTAAACTATACAAGAATAGGAATTTCTTTAGATTGATATTTGTAAATATTACAAAGAGCGAGGTGCTTCAGATATAAAACAAAACCTACTAAACAGTTTTTTTAAAAAGCAAAGGAAACTTGTATTACAACATTCTATCCTGATTGAATTGAACCAATAATTGAATAAAAACAGGGATTATTTAAACTTGCCACATTTCAGGTCAAAATTCCTTAATAAACATTTTCCCTATCGCGTTTCATTCACTGACCTTAAATTGATAGGATGCAAGAGGAAATGTCGTTCGTATTGCGAAATGTTTGATATGCCTTAAAATTTAATATCAAATGTTTGATATGCCTTAAAATATTTGATACGCCCTAAAATTTAAAATTAAATGTTTGATATGCCTTAGAATATGATACTTTAAACGTTAGCCCTGTCGTCGTAGCCTAGATTACACTGACTGCTTAAAATCGACAAGGAAGAAACTCAGATAAATGGACCAAAGGACAAGGAAATTGATGACTATGCACACGGCCTTACACTCGCGATATAGTATGGACAGAATATGTGTCAAGAAACGAAAGAAGAACAGGACTTGACTGCATTGAGGAGAGCGTAAATACATAATAGAAAGACTCAAGGGCTACATTAAAAAGAGCAAAGAATACTAATTACAAAAGCCAGTAAATAAAAACTCGGATCTTGTCAGAGAGCTGAAAAAGTTGTGGAATATGAACGTGAAGGTCATACCAATTGCAGTTGATGCGATATCCACTGTCCTCAAAGGCTTCGGAAAAAGTGGAAAAATTCGAAATCAGAGAAAGAATCTATACAGACTATACAGACCATTGGTAAGATTTGGTTGTATACTGAGAAGGGTCCTGGAGACCTAAGAAGACTTTCTGTTGCTCAGACTCCAGTGAAAGACAACCAGTTAAAGTTGGTGTGAAAAACTCGCAAAAATAATAATAATAATAATGTCATACTGGAATGAATGACCAAAGGAAAGACTACTCTGATCCCAGTAGACCCCAAAAAGGAACAACCCCCTACAACTATAGACCCATCCGTACCGATGATATGGAAAATACTAACGTCACAAATTAGGGAGGAGATTTACAATTCGCTAATAATTCGCAGACTGTTCACCGAAGAACGGAAAAGATGCCGCAAGGAAACCCGGGGAACAGGAGAGCTACTATACATTGATCAACACAACCTCAAGAAGAGCAAAGCGAGACGAAAAATCAAGCTATGTAGCTATGGCGTGGATTGATAACAAAAAGGCATATGATATGGTCTTAAAATGTTCTAGATATCAAAGTCATAATGTTTATCGAGAATACCATAGAAAAATGGTGAATCGTACTGACAACAAAAGGAAAAAGCTTATCTGATATAAAAAAATCCAGGGAGGAGTCTTTCAGTGAGATGTGCCATCACCATTACTATTTGTAATAGCGATGATGTCAATCACATATTTTGGAAATGCACGGGCAATACAAACTTCATAAATCGCAAGAAAAATATCATCCACCTTATGTACATGGACGATATCAGACTGTTTGCCAAAAATGAAGAAGAATTGGAAACCCTAATACAGGCAGTAAGGATATACAATGACGATATAGGGATGGGATTTGGCATAGAAAAATGTGCCGTGTTAATAATGAAAAGCGGAAAACGACGCATGACAGAAGAAATAGAACTGCCAAATCAAGAAAAAATCAGAACGCTCAAAGAAAAGGAAACTGACAAATACTTTGAAATATTGAAAGCAGACACCATCAAAAAGCGGACATGAAAGAATTTTTTTCAATACTTCAAGAGAACGAGAAAACTACTCGAAACCAAACAACATTGCAGAAATCTCATCAAAGGGATAAACACTTGGACTGTCCCTATCGTAAGATACTCGGGACCATTCTTAAAGAGGAAGAGAGAAGAACTTCAACAAATGAACCAGAGAACAAGAAAACCCATGACGATGTACAAGGCCTTACATCCCGGAGACGACGTTGACAGATTGTATGTGTCAAGAAAAGGAGGAGAAAAATTTGTGGAAGAAGATTGATTGCAGCTACCAGAAACCTCACAGACAATACAAGCATCAACAGAACAAAAATACATAGAAAACAAAAAATGGGTAGAAAAACAACTGTATGGACATTTTAAGTGACAAACAAGTGACATCTCACACGAAAAAACTTGGACATGGCTAAGAAAGGGAAACCTTAAGAGAGAAACTGAATCTCTTCCGATAGCAGCTCAAAACAACGACATAATGACTATGTCAAAACTAGATTAGACAAGACGCAACAGAATAGCAAATGTAGATTATGTGGTGATAGAGACGAAATGATCAATCACATAATAAGCGAATGCAGTAAATTAACGCAAAAAGAGCATAAGACTAGACACGACTGGATGGAGAAGGTGATCCACTGGGAATTGTGCAAGAAGTTTAAATTTGACCATATGAACAAATGGTATATGCACAACCCAGAATCCGTTTGCCCAGTTGGCTGGGGCTGTAGAATACACCGACTGTACCTCTGCAGAGGGGTAAGACTCCACCAATGAGTGTCCTAGACACTAAACAATCTGATGGTGAGATTCCAGTAATGCTGGAGCTTAGGCCAATGCAGAGCCCCACTTCATTGCTATTGCTCCCAGGTCCACTCTGGTCCACCGTGGTAGCCTCTGAAAGGGCCTTATCTATGGGTTAAATAGAACTAACGGCATACTTATGCTAAAATGAATTGTTTGACGAAACTAAATAGCTTGAAATAGAAATGCTTTTGACAATTAAACCGTACTTACATTTAAACTGCGTGCTTATGCTAAACAGAATTGTTTGAAATGTAACTGTTTTTGACATTGAAAATGTACTTACACTAAACTGTTTAATATAGAACTGTTTTGACATTTAACTGTGTATAAGCAAAATCTGAATTAGCTGAATTAGAACTGCTTGACTTAACTGAATAGCTTAAAATATACATGTTCTTCACAATTAAACTTTACTTATATCTAAACTGTGTACTTATGCTATACTGAATTGTTTGAAATAGAACTATTTTCACAAAAATGGATTTGGCATTAAATAACCTACAAAGGTTGACATGCCATAAAACCCAAACAACCAACCAACCGACCAGAATCCGTCCGTTAAAATGAGATGCACAAACTTCTCAGAGATTTTGAGATATAGACGAATCGTCTAGTCTTGACCAGACGACCAAACCTAGTGATAGTCAACCAAAAAAAGAGAACCTGTCGAATAGTGGACTTTGCCGTTCTGGCTGACCACATGATAAAAGTGAAAGAAAGCGAAAAGAGAGATAAGTACTTAGACCTTGCAAGAGAACTAAAACAAATGGAGAATTAAAATGAAGGTGATACCAGTTGTAATTGGTGCGCTCGGTACAGTGATCAAAGGATTTTCCTACTGGGACTGGAGGACTTGGAAATTAGAGGATGAGTGGAGAGTATTGTTGAGATCGACCAGACTACTGAGAAGAGACTACAAGAGAAGACTTGCTGTCTCTCAGATTCCAGTGAGAAACCATCAGCTAACGCTGTTGTGTCAAACTCTCATAAGAGTAGTAATAATGATAATAATAATAATTGACCAGATTAAACCAAAGAACTTTTAAAATTTTGTGAATTAATAACAACACATGCTTAACAAAAATCGAATATTACTTTACAATAACAAAAAAAGAAAAATTTCGCGTGTAAAAATTGAAGATTAGTTTTTGTGAAGTTCCTCAATTTTGTAGATGAATATCATCATCATCATCATCATCATGTCGCGCTGGTAGCACGGATATCCCTGACCCTCTCTCGCCACTCCTCCCTATCGTTCATCGCCCTAGGCAGGTCTTCAGGACAACATCCCGTATTTTCACATAGTTGCTGAATGTATGTTCGTGCTGGTCGTCCTGCTTTTGCACGGCTATGTGTGGGGGTCCATAAGAGTACATCACTTATGAGTTCGTCCCTGCTTCTCCAGCAGTGTCCTGCGTGTCAAGTTCGTCTAACTTGAATAGTTTTCGTGATAGGAGGCAGGTGGCCGTACAGTTGGTGTCTTGTGGGGTGTTGCCGCCAGGACTTGTTCAAGATTGCTCGCAGCATTCTTGAGTGATTGCTGTCTAGCTTCTTCTCCAGCCGTTTTGTTAGGGTCCATGTAGTGCATCCATATAGCAGTATCGATGCGACCGCTGCCTGGAAGAAACTGCGTTTCATTTTATCGGTTAGGTCTGATTTCCATATAATCGATAGCCTATTGATAGCTGTCCATGCTTTCGTTAACCTCGTGTCGATGTCCTTTTCGGTTGATGCGACGCTGCTTCCTAGGTAAGTGAATCTGTCTACTAGTTTAAGAGGGGTTCCGTCTAGAGTGGAGATGTCTTTTTTAAATAGATAGTTAACTTTTTCGGTGGGTGGTTCGATTTAAGATAATACTAACATTACTTGTTCGAGAGAAGGTAAAAATTGGTAGCACCACAACCGCAGCCAAGAATAATTCTAAAATCTATCAACAAAACAATCCTTTATTACAAAAAAAAATATTTAAAAAATAAGGTTCAAAATGAAAAATAAAGCATATACTCATTTTAAACCTTATTTTTTTCTAATGACCAGCTATATTTCTAATAAGTGATTTTTAATGTGAGATATGCAAATTTGGTAATACTTTTCGGAAAAATCGCTACCTTTATCAAGTTAAATAGGAGGCTACTCAGAAACTTGTATGAAGCCGGAAGAACCGGTTGTTTTGACGACACAATTTTATGTAGAAGCCGAACCAACAGACAGACACTGCAGCTTTATATATAGATTAATGGTTTCTGGGCTAATTTTTTAGAATTATATATATAATATCTCAAATTCCAATTCTTTATCTAATGGCATAACAACGTTGATGGGTTATCTAGTGCTACGTTTATCCTTGTAGAAGAACGGTAGCTGTTCTATTCAGTCCATAGCAGGGGGAACAAGGGGATTACTACCTTTCCCAAGTCTGAAAGTGAAAGTAATAACATGACTGGAGTTTGAACACGCTTAATACAATGTCACAGTCCAGTTCGTTTGGCACTAGGCTACAGCGACCTCCCCCAGTAATATCTCGGCTAAATGAAACAATGCTAAACATGGTTATTATAACATTGAATAGATAACTTAATGGGCGACTTTTAAAAGTAATATGAATACAAATTGCGATGAGAAACACAGAACGACTGAAAAATCAAGAGACTCGCTTTCACATTTTCCACTCTCTTAATAACTATAGTTGACATCATATCACGTGATTACACAAAGTGGTCAAAATTTATGTAAAAATTTTCAAATAAATCCATTCTTACATGTTAGCATATACTTATCATAATATTGTGCTATCCCATAAAAAAATATTGTCTGCAATCACTATATGATAGATTATTAGGAGCATACTGAAATAACTGGTTGGTTGGTTGGTTAGTTGATTAGGTGTTTTGGTATATCAACTTTGTAGATTATTTAATGCCAAATCCAGTTTATACATATACTAGATAAAAATGATTTGGAAACGATTAGTTTATTGATAACTTTTTTTAAACGAGCCACAGCTCATTTGCTTTCACACAGTTAAATAGTTTCAAATATTTCCATTAATCATTTGTTTGCACCCTGTGATGTGGTTTCATGCATCATTCACACAAATAGCTTTATTTGCACGCACTTAAAAGGCTTCAGGTATTGCTATTTAACAGTAATAATTCCATTCAACACTTTATTCATTTACACGCAATAAAATGGTTCCAAGTATTACTATGTAATACCTATAATTCAAGTTAGGCACACAGAGGGTTTCAATTATTGCTATTCAATACTAATAATTCTATTTAACATTACTCATTCATTTGCACAGTTAAATGTTTCCAAGTATTGCTATGTAATACCAATAATTTACTTTTACATTATACATTTGTTTGTTCACAGTTCGGTTAGATAGCCAAACAGTTCTATTTGGCCCATAGATGGGATCCTGTCAGATACTACCACTCGGGGTCAGAGTGGATCTGGGAGCAAGGGCAACGATGCAGTCCTCACCATTCTCCAAAATTACAGGAGGATATGGCACAAACCCATCAGATGAGTTAGTATCTTTTCCAGGACATTTAGGGGGGTCTTAGCCCGCTTTGCAGAGATGCAGTCGGTATATTCTACAGCACCACCACATCCCCGACGACTGAGCTGAGAAGTAATGGTTAACAAGCTATTCTGTTCTTCGTTTAGCCTAAGTGTTAGCACATAGGACTACAATATCCGAATTTATAAACCTAAAATACATTTTAATATTCATCTTAGAGAAAGATGTTTAGTGTGCGTTTCAAAAAATGTGCTTTTTATAAAATATTAGATATGTATAAAATTTCCCAGCTCTTCCTTTTATAAAAAGTAAAAGTAAAGTTGGCGACCATAGTCGAGAGTGACCCGAAGGCTCCCTTTTCAAGAGCTACTACACCGACGTGTTAGGGAGGGCACTACTCCTTTCCCTAGATTTCTCCACTTTACTCTTGATCCATACCTTATAATGCTGAGTGCTAAGCAAGGCGGCATCAAGTACTATTTTTTGAGTCTTTGGTTTGACTCGATCTGGGATTGAAACCCGGCCTCCCAGGCCATTGGCGAACGACCCACTCGAAAACCTTTTGATAAAAAGAAACTCTGTTAACTTTTGCACACACTTAATTGTTTGCTTTGTTAACATAATTTTTTGTTTCATGTTACGAAGTGAGGAATAAATCGCAGTTTCCTGGATTAACTTAACTATCGAATTTGATTCAAGTTAATGGCTAGTTTTCTACAAGACTTTTATAATCATGATACTGACTGCAACAGATTTATAGTAAACATCTAAAACCCTTTCAAAATTTTCACCTTTGTTAAATTTATTGTTTCTATTTAGTGTTAGCTCTCTTGTTAGGTAAATCTCCAGCTTCATCAAATCAATTTAAAAGAAGCAATATGTTTGAAACTTTAGAATTCTAATTTGTTCTCTAATTAATCTAAAAAAAAGAACACCTTGATTTCCAATGCATTGCATACAGATTACATGCAGAAACTGGCAAAAACCACATCATATGGAACCTACATAAGCTGGCTTGTTTGGATTGAAGTAAAAACACAATAATACATTATTAGTTTTCTATGACAAAATTTTTACTGGTTTGGTTTGGTTTGGTTTGGTTTTATGGTATATCAACCATTGTTGGTTATTTAACGCCAAGTTCATTTTTATACATATAAACAGTTCTATTTTAAACAACTCAGTTTAGCAGAAGTACGCTGTTTAGTTCTATTTGACCCATAGATAGGACCCTATCAGCTGCTACCGCTCCGGGCCACTGTAGACCTAGGAGCGATGACAATGAAAGGGTACTCCGTATTCCCCAAAGCTCCAGCATTACTGGAACCTCACCATCAGATTGTTTAGTGTCATATCCAGGACACTCGTTGGTGGGAGTCTTACCCTTCTGTAGAGATGCAGTCAGTGTATTCTACAGCCCCAGCCGACAAGGCAAAAAATGTTTACTGTGACATTCTGCTCTTTGAATACTGGTGTAAACAATAACCAACTGGTACTGTAACTGCCACGTAAATAAGTAATCCCAATGTTATATAGGCAACTCGTTGGATAGCAATCTTGTTCTTCTTCGGTCTGTCGTCGTTTCTCACCGCCATAACATTGTCCTATGTTCTTTATTAGCTGCTATATTCTCTTATAAATATGAAGATTTTTTTTTCTCGTGTTTACACATAATCTTATTCATTCTCATATATATTACCGACCACGTATATCGGTCAGGAACTCCGGTTCACAGATAGAGAGGTCTTTCAAATGGTCTCGGCTTACAACATAAATTTAAAACCTAATTTC
Organism: Sepioteuthis lessoniana; assembly: GCA_963585895.1. Taxonomy (NCBI): domain Eukaryota; kingdom Metazoa; phylum Mollusca; class Cephalopoda; order Myopsida; family Loliginidae; genus Sepioteuthis; species Sepioteuthis lessoniana. The sequence continues at coordinate 42,993,615 of OY757923.1, forward strand.
TAATTTCTAATTTTTGTCACCTGATCTTATGATCCTCTATTAACAGCAAAGTTTTCAACGGTCCTTAAAGATCAATTGTACACTGTATCTTTCCGGTCATTTAAACGGTTATTCGAATTTTACACTATATGTCAATGATACATCTTACAATCGATTATGTAACACTAACATACACAATAAACTTTTCATGATGAAATCCACACTATGAAAATAGAAACCCGCTTTCAGAAAATCCAGAAAGGAAGATGTCATTATATCCTGATTGTGCATTGGCCATGTTATAAAATGTATCTACAATGCAAGGGAGAAGACAAAATAATAAAGATGATAAGAATTAAAGAAATGAATGAAAAACAACAAAGGTTAAGAATAAGAAGGAATATTGATGAATGTGTTGGGTTAGTAAAATGATAATTCCTGTGTATAGAGTGAGTGAGGGAGAGACTCTCTGTGATTGAATATACTAATCACGTGATGAGCCCAGAAGTTTTGGTGCAAAAATCCCAAATCCAGTCAGACAGACTCCACCTGACGTTCTATGAGGCAGGGACCCTAAAAGCTCTAAGAAAGACAACCCTAAGATACCAGATATCTTCTACAGCGCGCCGGTAGGTCCCTTAAATTCAACTTTATACACAGGGAGGACTGTATATTGTTATTAATTATTTCACGTGATTAATAAATTGTTAGAATTAAACGAAGTATTGATTCATTTATTTGTTGCTGTTAGCCTTAGAATAAACGCTGTACTCACACAATAAATGTAATAATAAAAGGCAATACAGATATTTAAAAAAAAAAAAAGGTCCGTTTGACAATGAGTTCTGTTTGTGTTATGGTTGTACTTGTCTGGGTCGACAGTAGTTAAAGGAAGGATAAGTTTGCTGCTCAGAGCTTCAGCTTAGCATGCGTAGCACAGACTGAAAGTTGTTATTGATGGAAGAAAAGCAGTTGAAGGAATAAGTTTGTTGCTCGGGGCTTCGGCTTAGCATGAGTGGCGCACCCTGGAAGTTGTTGTAGATAGACGGACAATAGTTGAAAATATGGCTGGTTTCCTTCAAGCTACCTGGATAACGCAGATTGGCTTTCTTTTCTTGGGCCTGATGCCGATAGGAGCTGAGTATTTGCAATGGATAATTCGTTTCCTCACTCGAAAAATGGTACTTGAAGCCTCCTTGCTTAACACAGCATTATAAGGTACGGATCAAGGGTAAAGTGGAGCAATCCAGGGAAGGGAGTAGCACTCTCTCCTACACCTTGGTGTAGTACATATCCTATTTACCAACCCCTCCGCTCGGGCAGGATATGACACAAGGTCAATTTTTAAGCGGAGTTTAACAGGTTTGAATTCAGAGTTTTCCTTCTCTTAGACTAGTTGCCTCACCAAGGCTGAAGAACCTAGTCTGTCATACTATTTACCCATAGCTGGAGGGAGAATAATTGGATTCATACCTTTCCCAAGGGTATTAGTGCTATGTGAAATGCAATCAGTCTCGTCCAGGATTTGAACTCGTGTCGCCGTGTTCATTTCCTACGACGATAACAATTACACCACGGGCACCTCCTTTGTAGTATGTGTAGTACATATTGAAAAGGGAACCTTCGGGTCACCCTCGACTACGGTCGCCAACTTTACTTACTTTATAATAGTTACACGAGACTTATGCCCTTTTTTATACCCAAACAAGAGAAACAACGAATGAGTATAGCATATCAAACACTATACGCTTTCAAACATATCGTCATAGAATGTGGAGATTTAGCTCTCATAAAACATCTTTTTTTCCAACACAAACAATATAAAAGGACCTATTTGAAAGTAAATGGTATTTTGTCCTTCTTGAGTGAAATAAAAATATTTGTACCATACAAAGGGATTATTAGAAAACTATCCTAGAGAACTTTCAAATATCGTTAAAACGAAATATTAAAAAAATAGATAAACAACTACACAAAAATGTGAATATAAACGTACAATGAATGTGATTCCCTAGTCTCAAAGCATAAAATACCCCCAAATGAGTTGTCATGCCGTTAAAATCAATCAGTCATTGAAACCCAACTTGCTTGTAAAATCCACGATAGCCTTTCACGTCGTATTAATTTCATTTGCATTAATATTTAAATTGTTTATAGTACGCTTTCTCCTAATGATTTATCAGACGATTAAAATCGTCTCCACCTATTCACGAGGGAATAGATTCCAAATTCCCAGCGGAGGTCTGAAATCGCAGCTAATGACGAACACTAGATAAAGTATCACCCATGAATAAATATTAACTTACAACTTTTTAAAAATGAAATGTTAATTTTCTTCAAAATCAAAGATACCAGGATTTTATCATTACAAGCATCTTAGGTATTATTTATTAATAAAATTTATAATATTGAAACACTCTTAGTATAAATATAAATATGTAACAATCCCAAAAAAGAACATCTCACACACACACACACACATATATATATATATATATATATATATATATATATAAAAGATACAATTTTGTTTTCGTTTACTGGGGTGTTAAATTTTTATTTTTAGTTATTGAGTTTCAATCCTGCAGAATCTAATGATTAGTAATACCGAAAAATATTCATTTTAATGATATAATGTTTCACTAGAAATGATAAATTCCTCGTATCTTTAGTTTAGAAAAAAATTAATTTCTTTTAAAAAAGTTGTTTGAAGTGTACTTTTTATAAGCAATATCGTATACAGCTTCCATATATATATATATATATATATATATAGTGCGAGAGAGAGAGATACCTTTGATTACATTTGATTGATAGATTAGGCACAACAAGAGATTCACAACAATAACTAATGATTAAAAAAACAATTTAAAAAATAAGCTATAATAAAATTGTTGTGACGGATATAAAATCCGTTCTTTTCATAGATCTTAGTCACACTAGCATATTATTTTTATTCTTTCCTTATTAAGTCAAAAACACTCACATTTTAAAAGAAGAGATTTATGGATTCTCTTTGATATATTCGAATTTCCAACATCAGCTTCATTTCAGTTTAGGACCATAATTTATAATTTCTGCATCGTTTTGGCTGTGATGGTATACACAAGCAAAACTTGGGATACCACAAAAAAGGAAGAACAGACATTGATTGCGCCACAGAGGGTTATGGAAAGATTCATACTTGGAATATGGTTACGTGAGAACATCCGAAGCGATGTAATTCAAAAGCGAAGCAGCGTGAAGGACGTGATTGCGGGTTATCGAGAGCAGAAGTTCCGGTGTGCAGAACACGTCGCAAAGTTTACAGACAACAGGTAGACTCGTGCAGTAGTCGAGTAGTATCCAAGAGACCCGAAATGACCTGTCGGAAGACCTCCATGACAATGGGAAGACGAAATTGTTAAGTGATTTGGACCAATAAGGAAAAGAAAGGTGAGAGCAAGTTGAAGTGCATCGTAATCAGCAATAGAGAAAACATCGGACGGCATAGACAAGAAAGAAATTTCTGGTGTTCACCGCAGATTACTGAAACTGCAAAATGTGAGACCGCAGATAAAGAGACCCCCATCTACTTTCTTCAAGTTATTATATTCTTCACATTCCGTAAGTGGCGTGTGTGGCGGAACGGTTATCATCGAAGACAATGGGCTCGGCAAACAAAGTTCAAATTCTGGACAAAATTGTTCTTTCTCTGTGCACTAATATTCTTGGGAAATGTCTGTACCCATTTCCTATCTATCCCAGGTATAAATAAAATAGTAAAGCAGACTGTGATCTCTAGCTTAGGTAGAGCAACTAACCAAGGAGAAGGAAAGATTTTGAATCACAAAACTGAGAAGTGTTGTTCAGGAGAATCTGTCATACATTGATGCGCTATGTTCTCTGTTACCATATCGTTCCAAATGGATAGCTGGTTCTACACAAGACTTCGCCACTCTAAACAAATCGGCAGAGTTGTTCATTTCCTAAGCTTCAACTTAATTAATGGTTTTCATCCAAGTTCATGGACTAATATTATTTCATTCATTTATACATCACTACAATGCCAAATCTCAATTTTCGGGTCTCTTAGAGCAATCGTTTTCCAGCAAAAGTTCGGCTTCTTCATCCGTAAGGAATTCAGAATTATTTGTGCGGACAAATTTCGACTTGTACAATTAATGATCGTAGCGAATTTACTGTGTTTCTGAGAATGGAGAAAGCTTTTGTACGGCCTGCAAGACAGAATCTAGGTTTACACCTATGATTTGTGGTAATAGATCTTATATCAAGCAAAAATTCATTGAATAACAGTATTATTGGAACAGAATTTTCCCAAGAGTAGAACGCTGTCAACGGTTTCCACTTTTATATACGAGGAGTGTCCAAAATAACTGAACTTTTAAAACAGTACGGCAATGAGGCACTTTACTATGCTCGTCACTGAAATGTTATGAAACAAAGGTCTTGACTTTTTCTATTAAAAATATATTATGTCACGTTGGTTAGTCTTACAGTTACACGCGCTACCGTTGATATATGTGAAGTATGTTTGTTTGTTTGTTTATTTGTTTGTTTGTTTTTCCATAAGTTGAACAATGAAATATTTTCTTATGAAATTCTGCGAAGTCTTTTATGGAAACTTTTCTAATGTTGAAACAGGCATATGTGAGGATTGTTTTAACCTTGCGCCATATCATAGATAATAGTTGTCTCCCTTGGATAATTGGACGTGTTTGGGAGTCATATGTGACACTGCCAGAATCTATTTCGATCACTTTTTATCTCTGTTTGTCAAACAGTAAAGACGTGCTCCCTTTAGTCTCAGTTCGAGACGTGTTTTCTATCAGGCCATTTACAATAAAGACACCTTAACTTTATCGTACAATTTATTGACCAAAAACTCAAGTAAGAATTTTTTTCCGTTTTGTATCTCTTTTACATACTGCTCGTTCAGAGAACATCTTGTAAAGATTTTATCTGTTGGGCCACATTAAATAACCAACATTATTTGTATATTTTTGCTAATATTTTGTGTGTGTATGTGTGTGTGTGTATGTATGTGTTGCTGTAATTCAGCAAAACTACATATCATATCGAGGTTTTTTATTATATCAATATACTGAGAATGTTCTAATTCAGAGAAAAAAGTAATTTCCTGTCTAATTTGCAACTGAATGATAATTTTGTGCGTTACAAATTTGATCTTAGTCAGGCCGTATAAGTTCATGGATTTCAAAAACAGGATGCACCTGTGTCTGAAGATAAACAAAAGACAGCGGGTATGCCACGTGAATTGTGTAGGTGGGGTGACGGAAGGAAAAGTAACCAAGAAGTGCGTGATCATCCGAAAATATATAACGACGGAAGTTTTCAATCCCGGTGCAGTGGGCCGTGGGTAGAGATTTGAACAGTGGAGACACTAGACGCTACGCCAGTCTGAGCGCTGGTCCGAAGTGGTGGGGTGCAGACGGCTCCTAGATCGAGTGGTAGAGAAAAGTCTAAATGTACAAGACTCGCTAATGTCGAAAGCGAGTATGATTCCAGAAGAAAATAGGAGAGCCTGGCGAAGGTCTCTGTAGTAAATTGATTTCCACCAGCCTTGTGGAGTCAGAACGACGAAACAAAAATGATTAAATATTTTAAATAGGCCCTATGCTAGCCTCGTGGAGGCAGAGTGAAGAAGTAAGGTTCTCTGAAAATATCGTGTCTGAACATGGCGTAAATTTTAGCAGTTCCTGACTCTCTATCTTTCACGCATCATTTCGTAATAAAAAAAAAGAGATGAATATTTTTTTATATATATGTATCATGGTCATTCTTTCGGTAAATAACACGTTAGGTCTTTGTTGGCATTGGACGTTGGTTCTTTTAATCATCCATGTTCTCGATATAACAGAGACAAAACGCTAATGAAAAGACTTCAGTTGTTCCTAAATAGAAATATCAATATCATCATGAACAGCTCTAAACTATGGAAGGTTAATTAGAATTCTTCTGTCCTTTCTAAGTAGAAGTATCAATATCATCATGGATCGCTGTTTCAATGGAAACCGAAGAGGTTCACAAATCGTCTAGTTGTATATAAAGGTGGATATGTTTAAACTAAATCGATTCTTTTGTTTTGGCTGTTTCTTAATGTTTGCATGCATGAAATATCTTCCATTGCTTCTGGATGTTGACGTTAATGTTGCGAAGGAATTATTATAGGTTCTGTGACAGCACAGCCATCAATGTCTACTCCTAAACAGAATCTATTTAGGACACACCCATCCAACCCACAGCTTTTACAAGCCGTTTCCTACTTTATCCACGATTGTCACATTAACGCCAGATAATCTCTTACCAACATTTAAAGAGTGCCTACAGATCTCACGATTAGACAGTAAATAATTGTGCAAGTTAATATTTAGATTTTAATTCGGATTAGTCGTCCACTATTCAAATCTTAATATTATTGATTGGTGGGATTATTTTATACTAGACGACCTGCGAATCTTTTCGGTTCTCGTTGTAATAGCAGTCCATGATAATACTGATGTTTCTATCTAAGAGTGGGTGAAGGATTCTTGTCAGCATTTCGTAGTTATCTCCGTTACATCGAGAATTGGAAGGATTAAAAATATAATGTTCGACACAAAGGTAAATAACACAAAATCATTACCCAGTTGCAAATTCAACAAGAAATTCCTTTATCCTCTAAAGCCATTTTAAGTGCATTGATCGCTATGATATGCTGTTTTTGCTGGGTGAAGGTTTGGGATTATGGCTGGATTATTTACACAGCATAGTTTTCCGATAACTTAATATGCTGTTTATATTAAGTTATTTGAATGCCAAGCTGAGTAAGTCCCTTCTCAAGGCAATGGTAATTACTTGGTGATGCTCATCTCCACTGCAACTGATATACGACAGGTTGAACAAGGTTACATAGTATTAGCTGCAAAAATCGCTCTCTAAACTGGCCTATTTGTGAGGACTGAATATGAATTGCCTTTTACAGGGCCCCAACAGTCATTCTATTTACCTATAGTTGATTTAAGAAGTATAGTCATCCCTTTCCCGTATATATATATATATATATATATATTCATTTGTGATCCATCCCACCGTCAGAATATGGCACAAGGCCGTTTTATGATGGGGCCCGTACACGAATAGAGACTTATGCGCGGCAGGTGCAAAAACTCTTGACCCCGTCGGCATTCCTCTTCCGGGGCACCTCAGACTCAAAGCAATAAACTTAGTACTGCAAGCATGGGAAGACCTATGGGAGATTTACTAGCCGTAATAACCACGATTTACTGTAACATTTTTTCAAGAAAAGGTTTCAATTTACAATCATGCAAAAAAATTTTTTTGAATAAAAACAACTGTGACTGATATTGGTTTCAGACTATTGTATAAAAACACTCTCTAATAGAACGTGAGAGGTTCTAAATGAAAATGAATACTGCAACCATATATTTGTATAAGGAGTATGCTTTTCTTTTCATTATAGTCGACACAAAACAATTTCTTATTTCTAAGTCTGTTTACTCGCGTCTATGTATTTTTCAAAGACAATCAAAAAATGTCTAAACATTAATGTACATTGTAAATTAGATCCTTCATTAGAATAATTAAAATATTATTCAGGCTTCCTTATAAAAGTTTTCCACAAAACTACTAATTATATATGTGAAAATAAAGCAATAAAATAACAAATAAAATTACATGAACTGCTATTTATTAAAACCTGCTTTTTAAAATCATTATGCAAAAAAACTTTCCAGTGACTTTTGTTATTACATATAACAAGTTGATCAAGGATTTAAGATGATGTGGACTATGAAATGGTTTTAAATAATATCGTTTTAACCAAAAATAGATTTTAAAATATTTTTCTTAAAATGTCCTATCAGTAAAAAAAACACATTTCATAAATTCTAAAGATTGACCTAAGTCAGTCTAACCGATACTAGACTCTGATTCAAAACTTCCATGGTTTATGGACACACCACCTGACTCCTTTGGGATGGGAATTAACCAATAGAATTAAAGAAAACAAAATTTAACTTCAGTGACAACTTAGGATTCTGGGGATGTTTACAAGAGAACCTATAATTCAAAGAGAATAATTAGAAAGAGAGAGAAGAGAAAGCAGTCAGAAGATTGGGTTCGTTTCGTTTGGTTTTTATGGCATATCAACCATTGTAGGTTATTTAATGGCAAATCCTTTTTCTTCATATATATTAAATGTATGATTTCTAAACACGTTTTGTAGATAACATCTTTAAACGAGCTTCAGCTCATTTTTTCACAGTTAAATGGTTTCACTTATTTCTATCTAATATGAATAATTCTTTTTACCCTTGATCTTTTGTTTGCGCACAGTTAAATGTTTTTGTGTAAGGCTATTTAACACAAACAATTCAATTAAACATCAGTCATTTATTAATAAACAGTTAACTGATCAAACAGTTCTATTTCAAACAATTTAGTTTAGCATAAGTCAACAAAGTGAAATGGTTCCAAGTATTGCTATGTATCACTAACATTTTAATTAAACATCAGTCATTTGTTTACACACAGGTAAATGTAAAAACAGTTCTAATTCAAGCAATTCAGTTTAACATAAGTCATTTGTTTGCACTCAGTCTAAATGTCAAAGTACACAGTTTAAATGTCAAACAGTTATATTTTACCCATGGATAGGACCCTATCAGGTGCGATCACCCCGGGTCACAGTGGACTTAGGAGTGATGACAATGAAGGGGTATTCCTCATTGCTCAACGCTCCGGCATTACTGAAGCCTCACCATCAGAATGTTTTATATCATATCCAGGACACTCGTTGGGGAGAATCTTACCCCTCTACAGCCGACTGGCCCACCGTGACAACTAAACCCCTAGGTACTCAGAAGCATTAAAAAAAACAGTTTCACCAAAATAAAGACAAAATATTCGTAAGAATAATTTCCTTTTCTTTACCTACTAGCGCCTATACCCTCAAAGAACTGTTATGGAAAGTTGCTTCCGACACCAAAATAATTGCTAACTAAGGACTCTCTCTCTCTCTCTCTCTCTCTCTCTCTCTCTCTCTCTCACACTCTCTCTCTCTCTCTCTCTCTCTCTCTCGCACACACTCACACACACACACACTCACACATTTAAAAATAAAAGCCACTGTTATTATTTATTCCCTATATTGTTCCTGTTATTTCTTGTTAGTCGAAATTCTTTTGTCGATTACATTCCTGAGGCCAAGTTACTACAACTCACCTCACACAGCAACAACCGTTTTGATGTTAACACAGGTGCGGAAACGCACTTAGAAATTTGCATTTATTCATACATGTGTGTGTGTGTGTGTGTGTGTGTGTGTGTGTGTGTGTGTGTGTGTGTGTGTGTGTGTGTGTGTGTGTGTGCACGCGAAATATTGAGTGAATCATATTTATCTCTGCAAGAGAAAGAAGTGATTAAATTTCAGCTCGAAGGTAAAATCTTTTAATAATTTTTTCGCAACAATCACGAATTGATTTATAACAAATAAAAACAGAAATGTTGCATTGTTATGTTTTTAGATAAATAAAGTTATGTTTTTTTTCGGGGGGAGGAGATTGTTTTTTGTTTTGTTTTGTTTTGTCTTTTTAAATAATTTTTGCTTCATTTAATGTCTTATCAAAATTAGGGTGGTCGAAAATAATAATAAAGATATAGGTTCGGTTGAAAATTGTATTCAGGATTCCGCAGCAAAATAAGTTTGGGGACAACTGGTCTGGAGCACGACAGTGTAACAAACTAATATTTGATATCTTTGTATTTTTTGGAATTAAGAAAGGGAGACGAAGAGTACACCCGTAATACATTAAAAAAATAAATGCAGATAAAAGTTTCATGATATGGTGTTATACGTGGGGTCTGTAGTCTAGCAAATATATCTACTCCCGCCGAATCTCTGCTTCATAATCTGGAGAAGGCAGCAAAAGGTACTATTAGATGGCGAGCTTCTGAAATTAGTCGATCAATTCATATACTTTGGTAGCAATATCGCAGAATAAATCATGAAATGCTATCGAAAAGCTATGGAAATCTAATCTCTTCGATAAAATAAGAAAAGAAATTCTTCCAAGCTGTAATCGTCTCTGTACTATTGTATGGCTGCACCATTTGGACTTTAATGACGTGCTTGGAGAAAAAGCTTGATGGGAACTACGCAAGAAGGATATTACACTTTATCTTAAATCGATTGAATACGTACATAGTTATGCTCCCTGCCATGGGTTCTGCTGCTGTTCTTCTTCTGTTCTGGTGGCGTAATGGTTAGCAAGCTTAACTAGCAAACCAATACAAGCGAGTTCGAGTCTTATTAGGTGCACCATTTATTCGGGTTTGTGTCACATTGAAGCAAAAAGCTTCGTAAATTACCACTTTAAATTATGTAGCTATTTTTATTAACTCGGGCTCAACATTTACTTTATTTCTAGTTTTCGTTTTAATCTTTTTTTTTTTTTTTGTATACTCGACTGGAATAATGAGTATCAATAAATCAGCATTATCAGCACCCATTCCGAATCAAACCGAAAAGAAATAAAACACTAGTGCAGACTGAGTATGACTTTTAACGAAGTATTTTCTTTTTAAATTGGAAAGAAATACAAACATTCAATAGCGCTTCCAAGCAATTCTGGATTACTAAATTAGCACCTTTTTTTTTTCTTTTATTTAAGGTTCGTGATTTATTGTTAGTGCTATTCTAGTTCTATGATCACTGCTAATAAGAAAATCCTTTTTTTTTTTTTTTATTCTTTCTTTCATTCTTTTTCTTTCTTTCTTTCTTTCTTTCTTTCTTTCTTTCTTTCTTTGATTTAGTAACTTCATTTTGATCGCTTAAATCGAAGGAAACCGAAATGCTTACAACTTTGTGAACAATTCTTTCTTCTGCGCTTTTCTTTGACTTTTTCCGATTTCCTTTTTCTCTTTTTTAGTTGTTGTATGTGATTAGAGAATATCGGACAAGCGTTTGCAATTGAAGTGTCGAGGCAGTCGATTTTATCTTCCTCACGACAAATGAGAGTTCTATTTTTTATTTCGGCCTTTTTTTACGGATATTGTTAGCACAGTGAAAGCACAAGTTCTCTTCGTTTCTTCTTTCTTTCATTATTTTTCCTTCAATTGATTTATTTGTTAACAGTCACTATTAAAGGAAATCGACAATCTTGAATTTGCAACATTGAAGGTCCTAGAACTGAAAAAAAAGCTTATAAACAATAAACAGTAACGGGAATTCCTTATAGCTGAGATAATTGCTTCTTGCTAGACGGGGCCAAAGATCAATTTTCAAGTCAGGTAAAATGCCAAGATTTTCAAAGCTGATTTTCAAGTCAGATAATCCCACCCTCACTTGAAAGTTTGACTTTACGTAATATTCCTGTCCTCAGTTAGCCTTAAGGAGGAGTCATCGCAGCGTAGTGGCTAATGTGTTAGACTGTGATATCGAAGTAAGCTAGTTCGAACTAAATTCGCGCTATTACATTCATTTTCAGACAAATATCCTTGGGAAAGGCATGAAACCCCTTTTCCACCCTAGCCATTGGTTAAATAGTACCATTACTGTAAACCGGCTCATTGGTCTAGTGGGTAGAGTGTTCGCCAATGGCCCAGGAGACCTGGATTCAATCCCAGGTCGCGTCATACCAAAGACTTTAAAAATGGTACTTGATACCTCTTTGCTTAACACTCAGCAATATAAGGTACGTATCAAGGGTAAAGTGGAGCAATCCAAGGAAAGGAGTAGTGCCCTCCCCTACACCTCGGTGTAGTAGCTGTTGAAAAGGGAGCTTGTTCCAGGAATAGTTTTATTCGACTAAGAAGAGGAATCCTTCGGTTATTCAATAGAGAAGAGGCATTCTTCTGTTATTTGACCGACAAAAATCCTCTGTTATTTGATAGAAATGTAAGTAGACAATTATTTATTGACTCCTTTAAAAAGTGGGTATGTCCTTGAGATGGCCTCGATGATGGTATCGGATGAGAATTCAAGAATCCACCTCGGTCTCTTAAGTCACTCTTCTTTGAACAGTAAAGGCGAACTGTTAGCCTCTCATCTTTGAACAATGGAGATGCTGTCTCCTCTTCTGGCCAGGGTCATTATACTGACCATCTAAACCAAGTAAGATTGTTTCGACTGAGTACCCCTTTCATATACTGCTTGTTCACTGAACAATATATGCATATCTGCTGTTACACGTTTGTGTATTCTTGTCAATGCATATGTTTCTAGATGTACAAATGAGCTTATCTTGTCATTCTTTGCGTTTATTCAGTACTAGTGTATCATGGAGATACTTATGCTCATATTTTGCCCTTGAAGGGTGGGGATAGACAAAAAAAATCCCTCCGTGATTTGATAGTGAAGAGAATTATTACTTTTTAACCAGAAGGAACACCTCTTATTTAAATTGAAATGTTATGTCTTGTCCTGGCAGATGGATTAGACAAAGAGACAGTATTAAATATCCAACACAAATATTTTTAAACCATTCACTTTAAACAAGGTCAAAATGGCTTCTAATCATCAAAAGGCTACATCAATGTGGCAATGAGATATGGCAAATGAATAGGAATGACCAGAGAGTGAAACATGATTGAAAATATGAATGTATAGATGAGTGTGTAGTGACTCGAGACCAATAAGATATTTCCTTAACTTTAATTTAAAAACTCAAGGTTAAATGATATTGGAAAACTCTCACGAGAGAGCTTGTTATCATTTCAGCTTTTCTCAGGAAGCAGCTATTTGTGTCGGATTTGCGTGGAGAACGAGAGATATCAAGAAAGTATGGATGAGATTCGTAAGACTGGCAAACTGAGTTTCGAATGGAAACTGCAGAATTGGTGGCAATTGGTACTACATACTAAACTATATATACGAATGCTAAGGTTTAAGTCACTCTGAGAGCTCCGGTTCCCAGGATATCCCCAAAGTTAAGCAACGATGAGCTTGTTCATTTTTGAAATGGGTAATCATTTTGGAACAATATGTAGCGTAAGTAACCAATTGCGTGTTTGCCAAAACTTAGTAAATAACAACTATATATCAAACAATATTCATTGAGATCTTTGAAGCGACCGACGAGATATCTCGTGAAAAGATTTATTCCTGGTTTTCTTAGACTGGTTGTGAATTGATTTGGTTTGGTTTCTTTTTTTAATGGTATATCAACCTTCATGGATTATTTAATATCAAGGCCATCCTAGTAGAGCAGTAGTAGTACTATTTAACCTATAGTTGGGGTGGATAAGGGGTCCATACCTTTCCCCAGCGGTAGCAGAGAATTCGATAATGATTCAAGACCATTTGTTGATAGCGAAAGTAATAACTGTTCTTGAATGATTGATACAGTATACCATTGATATAACGTTACGCAAAAATATCCCCGTCCCAAATGATTAAACTTATAATTCTGACGCAGGATGCGGTCCTGAAATGAATTAATAAAATATAGTAACTGAATTGAGAATCTCACGTTAAGCTTAATTTCAATTTTTATTAAACGAAGGCACAATGTTGAAGAAATATTCTTACAAAAAAATTTATCAACTTTCATAACACCCAGAAAATAGGGTTTGGTTTGATTTGGTTTCTCTGTTTTAAGAGCGCATCAAACTTTGTGGGTTATTAAATGTCAACGTCATCCTTTTAGAACAGCAGTGATATTATTTAACAGATAGCAGGGGAATGAGGAGCTTCATACCTTTCCCAAGGGTATTTTGAAAATATGTGTTGAAATTTCAATATAATATTCTAGTCGATATATTTTCAATCGAAACTTTCAATTAAATTTGAAGAATAAAAATTACTGGACATTTTTTGTCGAAATTTTGAAATGCAGAATAGTCGTTCCAAGCTGTAAGGCCGGATTTAAAGCTAGTTGCCACGAAATGTCAATATAGAGCTCTTGATTCCAATAATAAATCATGGATTTCAAGGATGAATTTATGAAATCATATCTTGGTGAAGCTACGTAGGAGAAAATCGTTGATTTATTCTTAACATTATGGAAGGAGTCCTTATGATTTATTGGCTTTAGTACAATACTGCAGCCTCGAAGTAAGCGAGTTCAAACTCCAGGCACGCTATTATGTTAACTTTTGGACTAATACTTTTGGAGAAAGGTACGAAACCCCTTATACCCTAGTTACGGGTGATATCGTGTTACAGCTGTTCTTCTACAAGGATGGCTTTGGTATTAGATAACCCACGAAGGTTGATATACCATTAAACAAAGAAACCAAACTAAACTTGACATTACGCAAACTCACTGTAGATGTGTCTGTCCCATTGCTGTAATAAACGAAGACATTTTTAAAAACTTATAAGTTAATAAAATTTGTAGAGAAGTAAATGTTTGTAAAGGAGCGTCTTACTCATTTTCAGATATTCAGTCGGCGTATTTCGCTGTGAAACCAGACTTGGAAAAGTTTAATTCTTAAAGTTTTTATACAAAGTAAAAAATACAGTTTTCGATTTTGAACTTACATTGGATTGTTTTGAGTTTATTATGGATGACAAGTTTTTTTTTTAAAAAAAGATATATGGAGTATGGTGTTGTTCTCGAGGTTTTGTTAAAAACAAAACTCCGAGTGTCAGTTCCACAATTAACAACACAAACAATATGAACACTGCAGACAAAAGAAATTTCACAAGAATGTTAAAACAAATATTTTATAACATAAAACAAGTAAGGAAAAGTCAATACAATGTAGCAATGTTCATAGATGTTTGTTATATGTTTATATGTGAGTGGGTGGGTGTGTATATTACATTTGTTATGTGAATGAAAACGTGCTCTATCAAACAATGTTATTGTGTTCTCGATATCTGTTATAGTTCCCTTTGAATGAGATAGAATGCATTACTTTTGGAATACCCACACGCCATGTATTTCAAATTCTTGTTCAGTGATTCTTAAATGGATTTTTTTTTAGATATTATTGATCCTCTTATTTAGAATTTACTAAATATCATGCGGTGACTGGATTTAAAATTTACATCGAATTACCTGACTTGTTTTCGAAGAGGATAAAAAAAAGATGAACTTACTGCAGGGGTAATGTTCTGTAAGACCAGCTTGCTAAGCACATCAGTTCGTATCGGTGTCAGCCAATGGACAACTGTTAGCAAACAAACCTTGTGAATCACTTTTTATGAGTTCAATTGGAGAAGGGTTCTTTTGTTGTGATCTACAGGTTTACTAGTAAATACCTACTTAGATATTTAACTGATCTTAAATAGTGAGTAAAAAGAAAAACGAAAAGCGAAAAATACATAACGTCATTCTCAAATAATGTTTATACTTTAAACAAAATTGCAAATATACTATGTGCGAGAAAATCATCTGAATTACTCGTCATTCAGATTAGCAGTTGATAAACAAAGCTGATAAACTTTCGGGGGAGCCGGAAGAAGCGATTGTTTTAGCAACATAATTATATATAGAATCCGAACAAACAGAGCAGCTTTACATATTGACTTTATATATATATATATATATATATATGTGTGTGTGTGTGTGTGTGTGTGTGTGTGATCATTGTATTTTATATATAAGTAGATTATCTCTATGACTCTGGAGAGGGGGATATATCGTTGAAAATATGAATGAAAAATGAAGAAATACAATGAAATCGCCTTTCGCAAAGGATCATTGATAATGACATAAGCAACGATTATTTCCGGGTCAATTGGTCATACAACTTTTGCAACATCCCTCACAAAATATCCTATTCGATGAATCGGAAAGTGTACCCGTCTTCTTTGACCTTGATAAACTCCACCTGAATACTGGAGGAACTGTCACCATGCCAAGATGAAAAGGTTATTTGGTATCTAAGGGACCTGGCAAGGAAAGCAAAACATGATGTTGCTGAAGATTCCATCATTTTCTTTGCAAACGGCTGTAACAAAATGTACCCCGTGGCATCGACGTACATCCTCTGTCTTTTTCTGTTTGTTTGGGTTTTTTGTTTTGTTTTTGTTTTTGTTTTTTTATATACCATCTACCCATCTGCTGTTTTCCTTTTGAAGCCTTAGTGAAGTTATTGTTCGGTTTCCTGGGGCTTTTGTTTCTTTGCTCATTTGTCTAAGGAACAGAAGAAAATTTTTGGCATGGGCCGGATAAAGTTACTTGGATTTAGAGAAATATGTCTCGCAAAATATTGTAGTTGCACCCGTCGGCGCCTCTGCTGCAAAAATAGCTTTTCTTTTTTTAATATTCGGAGTTAAAACCTTGGCAGATGGTAATCGTAGAAAAAAGACGATTCTTAATATCTATTAGCAAAATCGTTATATTGTGTATACTGGCGCCATCTTTTTTAATGTATCTATCTCTGTCCGTTTTTATCGACCAATGAACATTATATATATATATATATATATATATATATATATATATATATATATATATATATATTATTCATAGCCGTTTATCTAATTCAGTCAATCTATATTCATCAATCCATCTATCCCACTCTGTTCATTTTGTTGTTTCTTCATTTTTATCCTTCTATCACTCTCACCCTGGCCATATCCAGTAAACAAATCTGAAGTTTCTTTAAACTGTTATTTTGTGGCTTAAGTTTCACAAACTTTTTCGTGATAGACAGATACGTAGATAGATAGTAGATAGATAAATAAAATAAAACAGACTGAGATAGATAGATAGATAGATAGATAGATAGATAGATATTACTTCATAAACTTGTTAATTATCTGTACATGCTACCTATTTGTCACCTAATCTTGTTTTAAATTTGTAACGTGATTCGAGGTAAGATAGATAGATAGATAGATAGATATCACCAAATAAATTTGTTGTTAGTTATCTGTGCGTGTTGCCTATTTGTCAACAAATCATTTTTTAAATATGTAACCTGATTAGGGTTGATATTAATTATCCCATGGATGGATTTTTTGTTTTGTTTCGTTCTTATTTCTAATGTAGTATTGTCTCTGGGTATTGTAAACATTGGGATTATCCACTTTGTTACAGGTTTAGAAGTTTATATAGATGTTCTAAGACTGATCTCAAACTTGTTGCGGAAAGTATAAATGGCAACTTAAATCCGTCGTTTATGTAGTTTTCTGTGAACCTTATTGACATATTCTAATGAAGACTGGTAAAAAATCTTATTTGCAGGTTGGTGAGACATATTTCAAAGAAAATGAGGGGAAAAGTGAAATGTCACTCCCTACCTTTTCCTTGGTTGCTGAATAATAAGCAAAAATATAAAGATAGCAAAATATATTATTTTATTTAACGAATTTATATATAAGATTTACAACTTCTTTTTAACAGAATTTTAAGTCATTTCGGTTTTGTCCAAGAAAAGTAGTAATAGAAATATTTTCTTTTTTTTTATGTGTCTGTGTTTGCTTAAATACATATTCACATATTTATGTATGACATAATTTTTGTTTTGTTTTAAGGGACCTGGGTTCCATAGGATCTGATGGTCCCTGATCAATTTTCCTCTCTATGTTTGTTGATAGGATCTCCAAAGATGGTTCTAAAATTTCGAGGAAAGAGATTTGATTGGTTGAGAAAGGGATTATGACAATATTTTAAAAATCTTGTGTTAATTTAGAACAACTTCCAGTCTGTTTAAATCTGCTTGTATTTTTTGCATGTGAATTTTAGGCTCAATGGTGAGTCAAAAGTTTTGCAATATTTTGGTAACATGAGGAACAATTTGGCCACCCCGGATGATTTTGCTGAGGTTATAGAGATAACAAACCACCCTGAACTGTGAGATGCCAAACTCACCTGATACTTGCTGAGTGCTAATTGTCGGATTTGCTTCTTTTGGGACACAACCTCGGAATCCACTACTTTAGGCATACCTGACTATGCCTGATCGTTGATTGCCCAGTCGGCTGGGACTGTAGAATACACCGACTGCACCTCTGAAGAGGGATAAGACACCCCCCCCAATGAGTGTCCTGATATGACACTAAATAATATGATGGTACTATTTACCGACCCCTCCGCTCGGGCAGGATATGACACAAGGTCAATTTTTCTAAGCGGAGTTTAACAGGTTTGAATTCAGAGTTTTCCTTCTCCTAGACTAGTTGCCTCACCAAGGCTGAAGAACCTAGTCTGTCCTACTATTTACCCATAGCTGGAGGGAGAATAAGGGGGTTCATACCTTTCCCAAGGGTATTTGCCCGAAAGTGAACGTAATAGTGCGACTGGAGTACGAACTCGCGTACTACGATTCCGCAGTTCATCGCTTTAACCATTACACCACGAGGACACCCCCTAAATAATATGATGGTGAGGTTCCAGTGATGCAGGAGCTTTGAAGAATCCAGAGCCCCCCTTCATTGCCATTGCTCCCAGGTCCACTCTGGTTAAATAAAACTAACTGCATACTTATGCAAGACTAAATTGTTTGAATTAGAACTGCTTGACTTAACTGAATTGGTTGAAATAGAAAGGTTTTTGTCAATTAAACTGTACTTGCATTTAAACAGCGTGCTTATGCTAAGCTGAATTGTTTGAAATGGAACTGGTTTTGACATTGAAACCCTTCTTACAGTAAACTGAATTTTTTAATATAGAACTGTTTTGACATTCAACTGTGTGTAAACAAAATCTGTACTTATACTAAACTGAATTAGCTGGATTAGAACTGTTTGAATAAACTGAATAGCTTTAAATAGAAATGTTTTAGACAATTAGACTGTGTACTCATGCTAAACTGAATTGTTTGAAATAGAACTGACTATTTGCATAAAAATGGATTCGGCATTAAATAACCTACAAAGGTTGACATGCCATAAAACCCAAACAACCTACCAACCAACTGATCGTTGAGGTTCTTGCAACCTGAGTGAAATTCCTTACTGTACTAAGATCAATTACGTCTTCATCTTTCGCACAAAAATGGTTTTTAATGCTTCCGCAGCATTATGGCCAAGTTCGTACTTGTAAAGCATAATTTCTCGAATTAGTCAATGGTGCACGTACATTTCTACGGCTTTCAAATCGCTCATGGAGTAAAGTAATGCTCAAAGTGTCAGCACACTAACAATTATGATATTACCAACTACAGAGGGTACCTGCCACGGTTTTAACTGCTTTGATCACGCACTGCAAACAACCAAAATATTGCAAAACTTTTGACTCATCTTTGTAGATATTTCCAGTGGTCTCTACAGACTACAACACCTGGAATAAGAGATTATTTTAAGCAATTAAAACTAATATAGGAATCCTATTCTTCTGATACATACAATAAAAAATACAAATTGATTCAAATAGTCTATGGGAAGGGTTGGAAGGGTTATGCAGATGTGTGGTGTGTTTGAAACACTTCTGCGTGACGAGAAAAAGAAAGGCTTTATATGAAAACTCTTTTTTTACAAGATCTAAAGAAAATAGAATGAGTCAACAAACATCATACGTTGGCAATGACTTCCACGTTGTTGTTCTGTTTTAAAACTACAGCAAACTACTTTATTTTTGAAGGCACTAAATTCTGATGTGGAGGTGGCCATTGTCTTATGATCAGTTGTGGCACACCGTAAAAATAGTCCTGTCAATTGACAACTTATCATTTCTCAAGAGTCCTTTGTTTTATTACATCTGTCAGCATTACGCACATATATATACTTAGATTATTCATGCGTAGAGAGTTTAAGAGGAAAAAAAAGAAACGAAATGAAATTTGAAGCCTGTGATGTTTTTAACCTGTCATATCACGTCAACTGGTTGAAGAAGCCAAAAAAATCAATTTATATATATATATATATATTTCACAAGTAATACTTTATACATATATAAATGTGTACACACACGTATTTATGCGTATTGCGTATATGTAAAAATATATGCGAGGTTTATTTGCCAGTCACTATATATCTGTTTGTACGAATAAAATTATATATTAATATATAAGTATACATGTATGTACAAATGCACATGTAAAGTTGCATAAAATATATTTGTAAATATATATGATATTTGCATGTTTTATAGTTACACATAAATAGGTGTAATATGTATGTGTATATGAATATTTTATCCTTGTATATAAACATATACATACATATATGTTAATACGTACATAAATATACAACTAATTCTGTTATTTATATATATATATATATATATATATAAATATATTAAAAAAATCAAAGGAATCTTTTTTTAAAAACAGAAAGGAAGATTTTTTTTTCAAAAATTTTCGATAAATGTTGACATTGCATAGTTTGAAATTGGTTGATTGAAAAATTTATTTTAATCTCCCAAGAATATTTGTTTTGTGGCGATTAAAAATGGTTAAAAATAAAACAAAGTGTTCAGGCGTAAACAGAGGCCTGACATCAAATTTTTAGTGTCTGAGAAAAACAAACCATGTTAAATTTACATAAGAATGTTCGATGTCTATTGAAAAGCATGTTTTAGTAAAAAGAAGAAAAAAAAGATTGTTTACAAATGGGCTCAATATGGGTTTGCCAATACGAACCAGAGTTGAAAAGACAGAAGATGGAGAGGAAATACATAGACTCTCTGGAAAAGAAAAAATTCTGGGCGAAGCGGTCTGTGTTAAGAAGGTCATGCTTGCAATATTACGGTGTTCAAATGGAACTTTGTGCTAGAACGGTCTCAATAGACATTTGTACAACCGCTACTACGCATAGACATTTTTATCACCATGTGGCGAATGGGTTTATGCACGTAGCGCTACGTCTTAAATGTCAGTCGGGCCCTGTTGTAACCTCACCGTGAAAAAAAGTGACGAACTCAAAAAAAAAAACGTCTTGATTCGCTAATACAAAAGTTTATTCGCTACTCCAGATTTTAGTTGTCGTTGGAGAGAGAAACGCATAAGAAAACTGAGTCGACTGCGTTAGCTAGACAAAGAGAAACAAAATGTCGTGAGGAGAATGACAGCAGAGACAGACCTTGAATTTTCTTTCACATTTTCTATTGTAGCTCTAACTCATGGTTCCTCGCAGAGCCCGTCCTCACAGATTCGTGTCTGGGTGTGAGACTCCTTTTCGGACCTCACCCCAGAATGGAGGCCCGCAACTTTCTGCTATTCACATCGTCGTCTCTGGTGTCCAACAGACTATCTTTACCATGTCGCGTTGCGTCCGGCCGCCAACTAACTCCTTTACCTGTCTTCAATCCCACATTCACTGCCTTATGGCGTTTCCATTTGAATTTCCTTCAGCCAATCAGAACTCGTTGTCGATTTGCTGCTGATACATTTGTATTTTTAATCCGGGCGTCCCAAATTATATTATATGCTGACTGTGTTCTTAGACAGGAAAAAACATTCTTATTGATTTCTTTGAAAAAATGTGCAATTGTAAACTGCGCTTCCAGCTGACAACTCCTAAAGCAAAATTCATATATATTCGTATGTGGGGAGTATTTAAAAACAAAATAACACATTTTGCTTGTAATTTGTTAAATTTTTGTAATATGGAAAAATTTACATAATACAAATAAATTTATTTCGACAATGAAAAATACTGCAGTTTACTTTATATTTTGAAAAGAATTTTAAATCTATAAAAAAGAATCAAACTTTTATTCTATTTGAATAATCTTTTGGGAACTTTTGAAGCATTATATATATATATATATATATATATATATATATACATTATTTTTGTTTTTATAACTATTTTTATAACTCTGACGACGTGAAAAAACAGATTATACAATTTGTAAATAAAAAATATATTATAAACCGATATCTAGAAAAAATTATTAAGAAAAGAAAAAAATAAAAACATCTGTACTGCTTGAAAATAAACAACCATGTCTGCCAAAAGAAAAAACACCGACAGAGTTACCTTAGCTAATACGTAAAAGTGCTCAATACACTAAGTCGAGTAAGAATTATCCTGGAGATCCGTTAGGTGAAACCTAGGTAGGTAGTTTCTGGATATATATATATATATATATATATATATATATATATATATATATATATATATATATATGCATGATAAAAATGGACACGGCGACACGAGTTCAAATCCTGGACGAGACTGATTGCATTTCACATAGCACTAATACCCTTGGGAAAGGTATGAATCCAATTATTCTCTCCTCCAGCTATGGGTAAATAGTAGGACAGACTGATTCTTGGTTAGGCAACTAGTCTAGGAGAAGGAAAACTCTGAATTCATACCTGTTAAACTCCGCTTAAAAATTGACCTTGTGTCATATCCTGCCCGAGCGGAGGGGTTGGTAAATAGTATATACATGATAAAAATTAGGTTCACCTGATGCTATTATTGCAATTTTATTTAGTCAACAAAATTGGACACTAGTAACAATAATAATATTACAAAAAAATATGAAGGCAAAAGTGAGATAAAATGAAATAAGAGGGAGAGAGATCCTTGTTTAAAATTCAAAGTAGTTTATCATGACAAAATGAAAGTCATTCCAGTCAGTCGCATATACATATTTACCCAACCTCTCCGTTCAGGCAGGATATGACGCAAGGTCAATTTTTTAAGCGGAGTTTAACATGTTTGAATTCAGAGTTTTCCTTCTCCTAGACTAGTTGCCCCACCAAGGCTGAAGAACCTAGTCTGCCCTACTATTTACCCATAGCTGGAGGGAGGATAATTGGATTAATACCTTTCCCAAGGGTATTAGTACAATGTGAAATGCAATCAGTCTCGTCCAGGATTTGAACTCGTGTCGCCGTGTCCATTTCCTACGACGATAACAATTACACCATGGGTACCTCCATAGTCGCATATATGTCCCAATGCAAATATGACAAGTAACTCATAAATACAAAAAAGTTTTTAAAAATCATAAAAAATCTTTCACCTACTGATACACTCACAAAACAGGGGAAGAAGTCACTACTTCTTCCCTCCAGCTAAACAAGGGTTCACACGTGTATCTTTTCTTATCCTTTTTTCTTAGATACCAAGTCCCTAAAAAAGCTCTTTTTTCTTTTCTTTTAATAAAAAGCCACTTTCTGTCTTTCTTTCTTATGCGAGACAATGTCTCTAATAAGGTGCTTTTTTTTCTTTTTCTTTTTCTTTTTCTTTTTCTTTTTCTTTGTCGGTCGTCTCTTCTCTCGATAGAGCAAGTAATGGCGTCTGAGACTTGTTTACTTGTTGGAGTCGTCTCAAGTCGATAATTCTTTTTCTTAAAGAAATAATTCCTCTCAAATATAAATTTATGTAGTTGAAACCTACTTTTTCAGCTTCTTTCTTTCTTTTCTCTTCTTCTTAGCTTGAGCAGTAGAAACCTATTTTCTTCGGTTTCTTTCTTTTCTCTTCTTTTTCAGCTTGTACTAAATTTGAATTTCCTTTTGGAATTCTGAATGTAATACAAAATCCTTCAGGTGGATTTGAATTCTTCTCATTTCTTTTCTTTTTGGCTTTCAAGCCTTCTTTGAATTCCCTTCTGGAATTCTGAATGAAGCACTAAATCCTTCAAGTGGACTTAATTCTTGTTACTCAGCTCCATTTGAGTTGAGAAGTAAAAAACGCAACCTAATTCTAAGGCCTCCTGTTTCAAACTGACTATGATTGATTTCGGCAGGTAATACTAGGGGCAACAGTAACCCCCTCCATAGACTCCGGCCAATCAGATCAAAGCTCCTCTACCAGACAGAGATTTTCACCGAACACAAAAATTAACCAGCAGTAAAAAAAAAAAAAAAAAAAAGAAAAAAAGACACTACAAAATAGGCCCCGAACTGACTCGGAAATGTTGGCACTCCATTCAAAATTTCCACACTATTGATTGTCGTCATAAGGAATAAAACCTGTGGGTCAAGTTATTTCTAAACGATAGTGTTTGTGTTTCGCTTCGTGCTAATGCCCTTGCTATGAGTAAATAGTATGGCAAACGGGACTCTTTAGCCTTAATAAAGCAATCCGTCTTAAATAGTGGTTTTCAAAGAGGGCGGTACCGCCCCCCAACCCCGGGGGGCGATATGAACTTTCAGAGGGGCGCTGGCGAGTAAACAGTCGGATGGGGGCGTTGAAATTGTGAAGGGGGCATTGAAGCAATTACAGTAAAATGTGACGTTGGTGTTGGTAGAAAGGCCGGAAAAACGGGGCGATTTAATTAAGCGTCCCCCAGTCACTGCAACTAGACGTACGTGTCACGTCTGTATCCAGAACTCTCTTCGTAAGGGACAATTTTCCCCTGGTCACCGTTTTCCCCTTTGTTTACTTCCCGTTTCCTCGCTGCGACGTTAAACTTTCTGCCCCTTTTAAACTCCGTTACTTTTATTTCTCATTTCTTCTCCCCTTCTTAATTTCTCCTCTCTTTATTAATTAATCCCAAACTCTCGGCATCGCGAAAGCTACGAGACTTATTCTTCTCGGCGGGACTTTCAACCATTCCGCCAGACATTTTTCTTCCCGACAACACGCATTCTTTCCTTCTCGCTTCAGTCACCCCTTCAACATGACTCTGGTATGTTTCATTTGCCTTATCTCACCATGTTTACTTCCTACTTGTTGCCTTCAATTTAAATATTATCGGAATATTATTCGTATTTGCTATGCTACTTGTCTCGCTTTTACCCGCTTTATTACTTAGTTGTTGTTGTTGTTGTTGTTGGCGACCGTAGTCGAGAGCGACCAAAAAGCTCCCTTTTCAATAGCTACTACACCGAAGTGTAGGGAAGGTTGCTACTCCTTTCCCAGGATTGCTCCACTTTACCCTTGCTACGTACCTTATATTGCTGAGTGTTAAGCAAGTAGGTATCAAGTACCATTTTTAAAGTCTTTGGTATGACGCTACCTGTGATTGAACCCATGTCTCCCGGACTATTGGCCAACACCCTACACATTAGTAAGCTAAAATTCTACTTGTTACAGTCGCCTTACATTCCCTCCCTTCCTCTCTTTCTTCTTTGCCTTTCTCTTTCTCCCCTGAAATTTCTACTTATCTCTTCCCCTTCGTTGCAGTGAAAACTTCTTTGTTTTTATTTTTTCTTTCAGAAATTTACCTGTCTCACGTTGGAATAAATTTCTCTTTCATAATTTGGGAATTAGTTAGTGTTCCTTTATGCATGAGTCCGAGTTTATTCTGGTTGTCTAAGCAAGATGTTTATTAACATTTGGCGAGGGCAGCATACATACATGGCAACCCCAGGAGCATCGAAAAAGAAGTGTTGGCAATACTCTGTGGAGTACTTGAAGTATGGATTTATACAATCCACAACAACCCATGTGCTTGGTTTGTGAGAAAAACTTTTCTAATGAAGCAATGAAGCCGTCTAGTCTCCGCGAACATTTACAGAAGATTCATCCCGATAAATCTGGCAAAACACTGGCGTTCTTTCATTCTCTTCGAGATCAATTTTTGAAGCGAAAAACAATGAATATGTTTACTTCCTCATCGAAAAATTCAGATGACGGTCTGAAGGCTTCTTACAACATTTCTTTGCTGATAGCGAAAGCTGGCAAGCCCCACACTATTGGAGAAGAACTGATTCTGCCTGCAGTTAAAGAGATTATTAAAAAAGTCTTGCACAAATCTCCTGAACAATTCATAAAATCGATTCCTTTCAGTGACAACTCAGTTCAACGAAGAGTAGACAAAATGGCTGAAAACGTCGAAGAGACCCTCAGTAAGATGTTGATGACAACTGAGTTCAGGTTGCAATTGGACGAATCCACTCTTCCGGGAAACGAATCGCTACTTCTCGCATATGTACGCTTCATCAAGGGTGGGTCACTGTGTCAAGAATTATTGTTTGCACGTCTCCTGGAAACAGATACCAAAGGAGAATCAGTGTATCGAGCTGTGGAGGACTATTTCCAGAAAAAAAACCATTCCACTTACAAACATCATCTCATGTGCTACAGATGGCGCCCTGTCCATGGTTGGTCACCACCGTGGATTTCAAAGTTATTTGAAAAAAGCTGTTCCGAAAGTCCTCACAGTTCAGTGTGATCCATCGACAACACTTAGTGGCAAAGAATTTGAGTGAGAAGCTACATGAATCCTTATCGACTGTGATTACTGCAGTCAACAACATCAAAGCGAATGCTCTCAATTCTCGACTGTTCCATCAGCTGTGTATTGAAAATGACGAAGATTTTCAATGCCTGCTTCTCCATACAGAAGTTAGGAGGTTGTCGAAAGGTAACTGTTTAAAAAAGGTTTTACACACTGTTTAACAGTGTTCTGGATTCTTTTCAAGAATCCAACCCTGAGCTTTACGACAAACTGAAATCGAGTAAGACAGATATTGCTTACCTCACTGAAATGTTTTCTAAATTCAATGAAGTGAATTTGCGGCTGCAAGGTGATGAGACTTCATTAATCAAAGCCAAGTCCGCCCTCTCGACATTCCTCTCAAAATTACAGCTCTACAGCAGGAACCTTGGACGCCGCGAATACCGTCAGTTTCCATGTTTGACTTGGAGAAGAAAACAGGAGTGAAGGACGATGACATTGCCGTGTACTGCGCTCATTTAGCGGAACTCCACAGGGATATGTCAGTCAGATTCAACGACCTATTTTCTCTTGAAATCCCTGGCTGGGTGATCGATCCGTTTACTGAACCCAGCACAGAGATGCCAATCCATCAAGAAGTGGAACTTGTAAGTTTGCAAAATGACGAGGATCTGAAACCAAAGTTCAAAACTTCTTATCAAGCCTTTTGGAAGCAAATAGCGATCCCAAAACGCTACCCAACCCTGTGTAAAGACATCAAGTTGTTTTTCATTGCTTTTCCGACTTCCTACCTGGTTTAGAGGGGATTCAGCACTGTCTCCAGGCTCCTCACCAAACAAAGAAACAAACTCAACATAACAGAGGTGATCTGAGACTGCACCTGACAAACCTTCATCCTGATGTTGACAGTTTGATTGCAATGCACCAAGCCCACCCATCTCATTAAGCAGGGTAATTGTTAATGATTACTCGTTCAGTTTTACAATTTATTTCATGTTCAGTTCAAGGTATTTGTGATTGAAAAATAAATGTTAACCATTTTTACTTGTTAAAATTGTTTTTTATACTCTTCAAACTGTTTGTGATTGAAGAATCAACCAATTCTTATGACATTTAACATTACCGTCGTTCTGGCGTTCGTTGGAAGAGGGGGGCGCTGGCATTTTGGTCCGGTGGTGAAAGGGAGGGGCAAAAAAAGTTTGAAAACCACTGGTCTAAGAGAAGAATAGTTTAAAACCTGAAGAGAGGTGTTTGGAAAATGTGTGACACTCTAGCATACCATTCTTTTGTTTTTCATCATCTAATTCAAAAAGTGTTGATCTCCTCCACCAGCCTATCCCATTTTAAACTAACTCATCTGTGTATACATTTATCCACCCCTCTACCACAAGCAGGATGTGACACAAGGTCAATTTTTAAGTGGAGTTTAACAGGTTTGAAATTTGAGTATTACTTTTACTTAGACCAGTTGCTGTACCAAGGTTAAAGAGTCCAGTCAATGCTATTTCCATAGCTGGAAAGAGAAAAGTTGAGTGAATACATTTCCCAAGGGAATTAGCGCTATATAAAATGCGAACAACCTTGTCCAGAATTTGAATTCGGGTCGTTGTGTCCAATTCGTACGACGATAATTGTTACACTACGTGTAAGCTGTCAAGCAATTCACATCTTAAACTGAACTGTTGACACTCATACATCATGTGTGAGTAGAGAGCCTTAAAAATATAACACAAGTATATATATATATATATATATATATATATATATATATATATATATATATATATGTGTGTGTGTGTGTGTGTGTGTGTGTGTGTGTGTGTGCTCACTACCAGTCAAAAGTATTTGGCCACCCTCAAAAATTTTTATTTTTTTTATTTTTAATGAAACAAGTTAAGCACCAGAATGGTTTTATTTATCATACTAAATACAAGTCCTAAATACAAATTAAACAAAATAAACTTCTTAAACTTTTAATTCATCAAAATGACTTCCTTTGGCCGTTATCACTACTTCAGATTCTGGGTATTCTTTCGAGCAAAGACTGGGGGTAGACTGGAGATAGTTATGCCCAGCTTTTCTGTTAGAGTTATCATAGGTGAGCTCCACTTGTGGGTTGTTTAACCCTGAATTTTCGGTCAAATTCATCTTACTACACCAGTTCAATCAGATTTAATCCGCTGATTACGCCGGCCAAGACATCAGTTGAAAGACGTTCTATTCCTCTTTGCTTTTACTGTACCTCTGGCAGAGTTTACTAATATCCTTTTAGTCATTATCTCGCATAAGTACTAACCCTTGACCCACATGCTGCGTTCCAGATGGGATCGCGTAATGCTTGCAGTATGCAGTGATAGCCGGTCTGATTCAATTTGCTCTTCACCTGATGCAAATCCCCGACTTTCAAAAGCACCCCCACACCATAACAGAGCCTCCTCCATGCTTTACAGTTGGTGTTGGGTTACAGCTCCTTTACCAACTCTTTGCAGCACATGCTGTGTAACATGATGAATGAAGAAACCATAACACTTGCTTTAAAAAAATATAACTCTCTCTTTATTTCTTCTTAAGG
Organism: Sepioteuthis lessoniana; assembly: GCA_963585895.1. Lineage (NCBI taxonomy): Eukaryota > Metazoa > Mollusca > Cephalopoda > Myopsida > Loliginidae > Sepioteuthis > Sepioteuthis lessoniana. The sequence continues at coordinate 43,022,112 of OY757923.1, forward strand.
TCGAAACTCTATAGGTATGTGAGAGAGACAGGGAGAGACAAAGACATACGGAGGACTGCCACATTTGCCCTTATCTTCTTCTTAGCCACGTTGTGCTATGATCAGGGCCTTACTTCTTTGCTTCTCGGCCGGAGTTAGGGCACTCAAGATCGTCAACCGACGTAAGCTGTTTATACCAACGTATTGCTTGTTTTCCGGTTGTTTACTCAGGGGCATCCTGTGTATAGAAATCCCTGATTGATAGCCCTGTCAAAGAATAAGCAACACACATAGACATAGACCCTCCTATTTTATCCAAAGACTTCGAACTTTGATTCATCAGTCCAAATAACTTTGTTCCACTACTCTGTTGTCCAGTTTTTGTATGTCTTGGCCCACTAGAGCCTTTTGACATTGTTTTCCTTCCTCAGCAGTGGTGTTTTACAGCAATTTTGCCATATAAGCCAGCTTCACAGAGTCTTCTCCTCACAGTGGATGGCATTTTTTACGACAGTGGCTCAGTTGTGCAGTGATATTTGGAACAGTCAGTTTTCTGTCACGCAAGCTGGTGATTCTGATGAAATTGTTCTTTACATAGTAAAGAACTAGATAGGTAGTGTCTAGTAAGCAGTAATTCAATGCAATATAATCTAATGTGAGTTCAAGTGGTGGTATAATGTAACTTTGGGAAAAACGTTTTATTTATACTCAGTACTAAAGAAGAAAAATGCCTTGAAATCAATTTTTCAAAGTTATGGAGGAAGACTTGTATTTAGTATAATAAATAAAAACATTGTGGTGCTTAACTTCTTTTATTGAAAATAACACTTTTAGGATGAAAAAGAAAAGTTTTTGAGAGTGGCCAATTGAGGCACTCTGAAAGTAATGCCTACTACTTATGAAACTAAAACAGACACGGGGACCATAATAACACCACTGGATAGAAAAATGATTTTTTTAAAATGTTTAGAATTGAGTAGCTTTTCGAAATTTCCAAAAGTAAGAATTAATGTAAAACACTCTCACGTAGAGTCTCTCATCATGTTTTTGTTATACACTTCTTGGTAGTAACGTTCAAAGTCCACTATATCCTGGTGGAAGCGGTCGCCTTGCTTCTCTACGTGTGATATTATATTCTCCTTGAATTTATCACTATGAACGTCAAAGGATGTAGATTTTCGCGGACATTCTGTAACCCGTTTCGCCGTTGTTCTTCACTAGAGCCTCAACTAAGTTCTCATCATTTTTCGGTCTTGTAATTGCCAAAGAAACTCCTGACTATTATGATAAAGCTGTTCCAAGCATCTTTTTCCTTCCTACTGAGTTTCTTGGGAATTTTATGAAGTCCATGAAGACACCAGCTTTGACTTCGAACAGCTTAGGAAAGAAGTCTTGATGAAGGCTGCAGACTCCAAATCAAGAACTGTGATATATTGTTTCATAAGATATAGTTTTAAGTGTAATAATGGGAACAACACCCATGAGTCTACAAGTTACTTATACTTGTCATTGTGCCTCCTCACAGAGAATTTAGACCGTTGTGGCCGGTACTTCCTGTGGTAGCGCTATGTGGTGCCTTATCTCAAAGACAAAGATAACAGGAAAATTTGGTAAATCCTCCAATCAGGAATGCTTACGTTTGGAATTTCATTTACTTCAAGACTTCTAGCTAGATCTTGGTGCTGCTGTATTCCTCTTTGAGGTGCACTGGATGAGCCAAGAAGAGAGACAGATACTGATTTCCGTAAAAGAGCAGCACAGCTTGGAGGCTTCTGGATGAGCTATTAATGAAGAGACGACATTCGTTCAGATTGTAGCCAATTCAGATTGCCCCGCATAGACCAGATACAATGTTGCAGAAGAAGAACCCATCTTGACGAGAAAAAGCTTGAAAATGTTGCTCATGCTTCCTCAGGCTTGTGACTTGCACAATTTCATCAAACAAATTTCATTTCTTAAGCCTATATGTCAAAAGCTCGGGATTGTTAGACCCATATCACTGATCAAGTCATTGGGGTCTCATTGTTCGGGGTAGTATGGCTTTCCTTCACTAACTACACCTCTGAAATTATAATCTAGATCTTCAATGTCTTCTTCTAAATTGTTGCTCTAATTTGACAATGGCTGTTTATATATGTCAGAGTGGATACAGGTCAAAATGGCACTAGGCCGATGGATGATGGAAGGTCTGTATACATGATAGGAAATGCATTCTTCTCGACATTTGAAAGGATCCACTATGCAGAAGTAGGAATCGCATGGGTGACCAATAGGTTCACACCAAATTCTTGGAGTAGTGAACTTCCTGACTGTTTTTTCCCTTCAGTGCCATCTCGCAAAAGAGCAAAATAAAATTGTTACTTTGAAGCATTTTTCGACCACAACTAATGTGTAAAATGTTCATCGAAAATATTTTTATTTTGGATATTTATTCAATCGGAATTTTAGAAAAATAGATTATAATATATATCTAAATTTTAAAAGGTCTAAAATTTGTTTTATATAAATTTTATTCTTCTAACCAGCCAAAGTTTTCGTCGTATCTTCTACAGTTTTTGAGTGTTTTCTTTTTTTTATTATTTTGTTTTTGTTTTTGCTTTGTTTTGTTTTGCTTTTTGTTTTGTTTGGTTTGGTTGTTTTTTGTTTTTTCTTATTTGTTTTTGGTTTGTTTTTGGGTTTTTTTTTGGGGGGGGTTCAGTGCTCGCAGATCAAATCAGGTGCTCAGAGTTTGTCTTGATCCTCGATAAGCATGCGGAAATATGCCGAGTAGTTTTTGCAGATTCTGTGGCAGAGTACTTTTTTGATCTTGTCACCAGAGATTGGCCACATCTAAAAAAGATTGCATCTGAAAAATGTTTGCTTCTTCTTAAAATCATCATTCATAAATTAAGATATTCACTTAGACAACTAGACATAAAGTGATAAACCCCTATATATATATATATATATATATATATATATATATATATATATATATATATATATATATATATATCATTCGAGGAAATTTTGGAAAATTATATAAACTTCTTGAAAACTCCCGTAAGTTCTGTAATATTCAATAAAATTCTTTAAAATTCTCGCAATTTCTCCAGCTACTCTGCAGTGAATCTACCTGACATCTTCTGGAAAATAACTAAATTTGAAAATTACTTTACCATGGCAACATTTACTAAGAAAATAACACTTTCTAACTAGGAACACGAACAAGCAAAAATTTTACATAGTGTAATCATTTGTTTGTACACTTTTATATGGTATCAAGTATTCATATCAAATACAAATAAATTTCACACAGTTATATGTCTTCAAGAATCCCTATTTAATACTAATCATTTTTAAACAAATCTATGTGACTAATAGATGGGACCCTAAGAAGTATAACCACTTCGTCTCAGAGTGAACCTGGGAGTAATGGAAATGAACGAGTGACTCCACACTCTTCAGATCACCAGAACTGGAACCTCGCTATTTGATGTAGTTTAGTATGATACCCAGGCGTTCCTTTTTTGTGGGGTTTTTACCTCTCTACAGGGGATACAGCCTATTCTGAATCCCGCCGAAAGGTGTATATATATACATGTGTGTGTGTGTGTGTGTGTGTGTGTGTGTGTGTGTGTGTGTGTGTGTGTGTGATGCAACCAAATATGATTATTCTGGAAAACAGAAAGGATAATATACATATGTACATATTCCAACTGCGAAAGTCTGGAAAAATAATCAAAACTGAACAATTTGGAAGTAGTCCAAAAAAACCTTCTGTTAATGAAGAAGGATTAAAAATCAAAAGAAGAACGAGCGTTTTTCAAGGGAGGTAAATCTAGGAAAATTACTATTTATAATGTAAGGGAGGTTACTCTTTATTGTATCAGCCTCTACTCAAAATGTTTGTCTATGTACACGTCTGAACACATGACTTATATATATATATATATATATATATATATATATATATATATATATATATATATATATATATATATATATATATATATTCTGGAAGATTTTTGGGAAGAGAAATGCAATAAAACAATATTTGACTGTTGTCACCGTTTTAGACTTTTGGTGATCGTCATTTGTCGTTTATAGTGGTTTACTGTGCAAGAAAGAGAACAACTATTAGCACTTGAAAACTTTCAGAAGAGCTCAAATAATTGAAATATACAATTAATAGGACATTACATAAGCCTAAAAAATAAAGTGCTGATTAAAAATAAAAATATTTTTCATACACACGAATAATTACTATTTGTTATTATTATCCACTGAAATTCGTTTTTAATAATTCATATTAAACAAAAACTGAGATCATGTCTATCATCCTCATGATAGAAAATTAATTAAATAAACTGAATAACCATTTTTTTTATTAACAATAAAGAAAAACTACTCCAAAAACCAGATTTAGGAGGGGGAAATACTCGCCATCAACAAATAAGAATTTCATATTTCGATGGTAATTTTTTTCTTTTCGGTTTTTTTTTTTTTTTTTTTTTTTTTTTAGATCAGCTATGGACAAAAGAGTACTACTACTGTTCTTCTACAAGGATAGTTTTGGTATTAGATAACCCAAGAAGGTTGATATGCCATTAAACAAAGAAACCAAACCAAACCAAGAATACTGTTAGGTACATTTACGGGATTTCAGTGTCAGCATTTATGTTGTAAGAAACAACCGAAAATTACAAACCATTGATAGTGATTGATTGAAAAAATTTAACAGCATGTCAACACGCCTAAGTTTATTTTATGCTTAGATGTTAGAAAATCGCGTTCATTGCACGTTCCTATGTGCAGTTTTTGTATAGTTGTTTCTTGGGCTTTTTTTCTTTTTCACATGGTCTGATCGAATACAAATAATGTTTAAAGAGATCAATTTCATTCATAGACGGGATCATAACAAGTACTACCACTGTGAGTCAAAGTAGACCTGAAAGAAATGGCAATTAAGGGCTACTCCATATTCCCCACAGCTTCAGTTTAGTGTCATACCCAAGATAGCCCTTTTTGCGGAGTCTTACTCCTCTGCAGAGGATAAAGTCAGCATATTGTAAGCTCCGACGACGAGAATACAATTCATCGTAAATGAATCCTCATTGAGTCCGCAATAAAATATGCTCTGTTGTCAAACAAATTTAGACTTACTATGTATATTTACCAATCCCTCCACCCGAGCAGGATGCGATACAAGGCCAATTTCAAACTCAGTTTAACAGGACTGAATTCCGTGTCTTTCTTTCAATTAGACTAGTTGCTATACCAAGATTAAAGACGCCAGTCTACCCGACTATTTGACCATAGCTGGAAGATGTGTTAGGTGCATACCTTTAACAAGGTAATGCAAATAGCCTTGTCCAGGTTTGTCAATGTCTAATTCCTATGACGGTAGCCATTACATTACGAACGCCTTAGATTTACAATATACCGAAAAGCAACATTGTTAAAATCATTACTTGTATCGTTTTACTTTATCAATATCATTTATGTGAGTAGCATTTATTTCATCCAGTTGGTCACATTTGAGAAAAGCATTTTTAATGAGAGATATTATTGTTATGTGTGGTTACGTTATTTTTTCCTCGCTAAATGTTGTTGGAAAATAAAGGAGGGAGAAGAACCAAGATGTCGAAATGTTTTATGATAGTTTTTAACGGCAGCGTGGAATAAAGGGTTTACGTTTATCCTGCAAGTCTCGTAGGAAGGAAGGAAGAAAGGAAGGAAATAGTTATGGAGTTGAGAAGGAATTTTAGCAGCTAAATGCCTGAGCGAAATGTGCATCATTAGGTGTAGCAAAGGTCGTGTTTGCTGGTTAAGGACAGGAATGATGTAGTCGCCCATGAATGTGTGGTCCTGGTTGTTTGGGGAGAGAAGCGTGAATGTTCTCCAGAAAATGTTGCCCGGGGATGAAGTAATTTACAAAGCTCTTTGCCCAGGGATGAAGTAGCTGGATGTCTGAGCGAAATTTTGCGTCGCAGTCGACAGAGCCAAAGCTGGAAGGCGAATTAAAGGTGTTCCTGTGCGTAGCGGATTGAATTCATCTAATTTATATTCAACTGGGAACCCTTGGTCTATGAGAATAGACTCAAGAGGTCCATAAATTAGATGTCTTTCCTCATGGTGTCGTGATGCTGCTGCTCATGAAGAGAGCGGATAGTAAGTACGTCTGTCCTTTTTGAAAAGTTCTGAGGAAGAGATAGTTTGGCGAGCTTTACCCAATTTGGTGCTGCCCGGAAAAATGATCCGGGATGAATAGGATAAGTCATCCTCATTGGGCGAAAATATGCGTCGACCATAACGGTCAAATTACGCGCCAAACAACAATACGAAGTTCTTTCTGCTACACGTTAAACCAGTCAAATCTCTTTCGGTGCTCGACAAAGGTATTCCAGTAAAGCATAGAAAAATGCAAAGAAAAAACTATAACTATCATGTCAGAAAGTTGTTGAAATTGCATTAGATGATCGTAGCAGTAACATGAGAATTATTTCCCTACGCGCACTCAGTGTAAACCTGTGGCGTAGGAATACGAAGTGAACACGACCCAACACACATGGAGACAGACCCGGGCCGAAACACACCGACTGTCTATTGTTACTGTTGTAAATATTTTAGTGTTGATAAAATCTCATTCACATAATAACGCTTGATTTAGAATTAACATTAAAAAAACACAAATTCACAATGATGATAACGATATAACTTAGAAGTTATTCTGGAATAGTTCTGAGAAAACTGACTGAATATAAGCCAAGGTGATGTCGAATTCGGGAGGTATTCTGAATGAATTGCTGATAGATAGATAGATAGATAGATAGTCACTTAAATGTTGACTTTCACTTTCAATTTTTTAATTTAAAAAATATCAATAAACTGATTAAATGAATATCTATAAAATAATGCCATAATCAACAAGAAAAACTTATTTCATAATCTGGTTTGTTTCTGATTAAAACAATGATAATCTCCGAGACTGATAATATGAAATTATATTGAACATCAATTGCTTTAGTTTCCTGTCTTCTTTATTTTGTGCTTCATCATATGAGTATGGATAGCTGGGTTTTAGCAAGGTCACTGTAGTTGGTACCATTGATTTTGTGCATAGGCCTAAAAGCCTTTGTGCTAGGCTAGTGTTGAGACCTTCAGTTGGTGTATTGCGAAGGTTCAGTAGCCCCAGCAGTAGATCCTCTTCTGAGGCCTTGCATTTCCGCATTAGGCGCTTCATTATCTTAACAGCCGCCTCTACAGCACCGTTTGCTTGACTGTTGCCTGGGAATATCGTTTCATGTGTGAACGCCCAATCACTTGAGAACTTTCTGAATGCATCAGATGAGAATTGGGGTCCGTTGTCTGAGACGAGAATGTCTAGTATCCCATACCTAGCGAAATGGCCTGTTAGACAGCTATTCACAGCATCTGAGGTTGAGTTGTTCAGATTGTCCACCTCAAAAAGCTTCTGTATTGGTCCACTGTGACTAAATATTCACTTCCACTTCATGAGAAAATGTCGGCAGCGACTCGTTGCCAGGGTCTTTTTGGTAATTCTGTGACTATGAAAGGCTCTGCTGGTTGACGATATGCATATGTTGCACAGGTGGCGCTGGCTTATACATATTGCCGTATTTCAGCAGACATGCCTGGCCAGAATATCAGGTCCATCGGTTTTCTGATGTAGGAGTTTATGCTTAGGTGGCCAACGTGAGATTTTGTTTCATTTCTGATCTCATGGCGAGGGGGATGACAATTCTCTATCCTCTTCGTATCAGTCCATCTTGTGCTGTCAACTCATCCCTGTAATCAAAGAACGGTTTTAATGAATCAGGCAATAGTCTTTTGTCACTGGGCCAGCATGTAGCAATAATCTCGGTGTAGTATTTTCATGATGGGGTCCTCCAATGTCTTGGATCTGATTTCTGAGAGCCTGCGGTCTTTGATGGGGTTCATCGTCAAGTTGTTCACTATAATAAGCTCTTCTGCTTCTGGTTTATCGGTGGATGCTCGTGAGAGTGCATCTGCTAGTGAAATTTCTTTTCCTGGCTTGTATTTTATTAAGAAATCGTATTGCTGAGCACATAGTAGCAAATTTTGAAGCCGTTTAGGTGCCTTTGCTTGTGGTCTGTGAAAACATTCACTTTCCTTCCATGTGTGTAATGGTGAAATTTTTCCAGACCATACACCACTGCTAGCATCTCTTATATTGGATAGCTATAAAAACTAAGATTACTATTGTCAGTGGCAGAAGATATCACTCCTTCTCTTGCACTGTGTTTACAATTACGAGTAACGTTTGACTTTGAGGACAATAAGCGTTTTCTATTGTAGACGATATAACTATTTCGTTTTTTTTTCTTTATTTTTTCCTTCAGTTTAAAATCATTCTTTCACATTTCTTTCTTTCTTCTTTCAATAATTTTCTTCTTTTTTTATCTTATAATTTATTAAGCTTTGCTTAGTCGAGCATACATATTGTTTACTATACCAACTATTCCTAAGTAATCACCAAAGTATTTTGCCCAGTTGAATACATCGACTAAACAAAGTTATCAACATATTCATATTGGCCAAGAGGGTAGAGTGTTCGTCAATGGTCCGCGAGACCTAGGTTCAATCCCAGGTCGCGTCATACCAAAAACTTTTAAAATGGTACTTGATGTCTCTTTGCTTAACACTCAGCAATATAAGGTACTATCAAGGGTAAAGTGGAGCAATCCAGGGAAAGGAGTAGCGCCTTCCCCTACACCTTAGTGTAGTTGCTATTGAAAGGGAAGCCTTCTGTTCGCCCTCAACTATGTTCACCAACTTTACTTAATTATATATATATATAAAGGATCTGGCATTAGATAACCCACAATGGTTGATATGCCATTAAACTGAATGAACAAATCAAACTATCTACGTACTGAGTCGGCCGATCACTTTGAGCGTGATTTGGCAAAGAGTTTTTCTTTCTTCTTAATTTTTCTTATTTTCAGCTTCTTTGTTTTTTATCCACATTTACTTTTCCTCTTTTTTTTTTTTTTTTTTTTTTCTTCTATCTTGTCTTTCTTTATTTCGGTCATTTATTATCCTTTGAAACATTTTGGTTTTTACTTCATTCTTTTTATTATTCATTCATCAAAGCTTTTCCTAATAACCTCTTTCTCACTCCATGTGTTCTTTTTTTTAACTTTATAATTTAATTCTTTTTGTTGTCTGGATGTCTCGGTTACTTTCTAAAAAAATAATTATCATAAAACTCGTTATGGTGAATCACTGAAATGCAGAATTCCTGTTTCGATTTGAGACGAGTCTTCTAAAAGAAAATTGAACCTTTCACATGCAAATGAAAGCTTTCATCTAATATATGAAATAGCTTGTACATTTCATGGCTCTATGACATTTTCATGAATGGTTGGTCGAGAACTTTTCACAACAACACGTGTAAAGGCTGAAGTGCCGGACTGCGACATTGTAATAAGAGAGTTCGAATTCCAGTAACGCTATTACGTTCACTTTCGGACTAATACTCTTGAGAAAGGTATTAGCCCCTTACATAGTACCACAAATATCTTTCTACAAGGATGGTTTTGGCATTAAATAACTCAAGAAAGTTTATATGCCATTAAACAAAGAAACCAAACCATATCTACGTACAAAAATGTAAGAAGTAATGTTGCTTTTCTTTCAAAATCTGCTTACTTTCAAACAATTTTACGACAAATTAATTTTAAAAAAATGGTCGAGAACGATGATATAACTTTTGACTTCTGTCATTTCCCACGCTTTTTTTTTTTTTTTGTCTTGTTTTTTCGTTTTGTTTCTCTTGTTTATTTTTTGTGGGGTTTTTTTGTTTTGTTTTTTGTTTCTTAATGAGACGATTCACCAAGGTTTTGTGATAGTCAACTAACTTGTTGAATGACAACGTTCAAAAGAACTGATCGACACTTTTAGGGATATATTTAGCCTCAAACACTGGGTGACATAAATCAACCCAACCTCTAAATGAATTTACTAAAATAAAATTAACAAAAATTAAGTCTGCTATAATGAATACCCGTTTATTCATTCACTGTTTTGCATTATTTGTTTGAAAAACCAAAGGCCAACGATAGGCGTGTTTTTGCTTTTGTTTTTACTTTTGTTTTGTTTTTTGTTTTTGGTTTGGTTTGGTTTGGTTTGGTTTGGGGGGTCGCTTTTTTGTTTTTGTTTTATTTGTTTGGTTTTTTTGTTTTTTGCTTTTTGTTGATGTTTTTTTGTTTTTTGTTTTTTTGTACGATATTTGTTTTTAAACTAAATTCTTAAGGACAATATCGTATCGCCATTCTAATTAACAACTTTTCTATTTAATCGCCAAATATAGAATAGACGATTTTATATGGATTTTTTTAAACACTAACATATATTTAATTTATAGATAACCCTTGAACCCGATGGGTTCGCCTTGTAACAGCTATCCATAAAGATATTGAAACTTCTATTTAGGAATGGGAGAAATATCTTTTTAATTAGCATTTTATAGCTATCTCTGTTATATCAATAATTTAGATGATTAAATGATGTTTAGTGGTAATTCAGACCTCCAAAAATTATCATTAAGCTACAAATTAGACTCAAAGTTGTTGTTTTTTCTCAAAAATTGAGCTGTTTTTTAATGCACTGCTTTAATAAAAATGTGGCTATAATCGACTTGCTTATATATATATATATATATATATATATATATATATATATATATATATATATCACCGTGCTAAAATGAAATGAAATTTGTTGTGCGTTCTTAAGGATATTTAGTATATCTCGCAGTTTTCTAGTCTTCATGAGAGATTCATGATTTTGATCCAACTCTCTGCTTATTTGTTTTTCCTAAGCTGAATGTCATTATCTATCTATCTATCTATCATTAAATTCTCATAATGTTATATATATATATATATATATATATATATATATATATATATATATATATATACCAACACCTCTGCACGGAACAATGTGAAACAAGGCCAGTTTTTAAAGCATAGTTTTACAGGTTTTAAATTCAGACTTTTCCTTCTCTTTGACCAGTTGCTTTCCCAAGGTTAAACAGCGCAGTCTGCCCTACTATTATATATATATGTATATGATGTAATGGTTATCATCGCAGAATTTTAGCACGGTGACTAGAGTTCGAACTCTGGACAAGGTTGTTTGAATTTCACATACTGCTAATACCTTTGAAAAAAGTATGCATCCAACTTTTTTCCCTCCAGCTATAAGTGAATAGTAGGACAGACTGAGCTGTTTAACCTTGGAAGAGCAACTGGTCAAAGAGAAGGAAAAGTCTGAATTTAAAACCTGTAAAACTCTGCTTAAAAACTGGCCTTGTTTCACATTCTGCTTCGTACAGAGGTGTTGGTATATATATATATATATATATATATATATATATATAACATTATATATATATATATATAAAACATTATGAGAATTTAATGATAGATAGATAGATAGATAGATAATGACTTTCAGCTTAGGAAAGACAAATAAGCAGAGAGTTGGATCAAAATCATGAATCTCTCATGAAGACTAGAAAACTGCGAGATATACTAAATATCCTTAAGAACGCACAACAAATTTTATTTTATCGATTGGAATTTCGGATCAATCAAGAACGATCAGCAGGGAAAGATCGATGAATAAATCACATTTGAATTGAACAAGGAAAAAAAACGCTGAGCGGCGATTTGCACTAATCATAATGAGCACTATTTAAGTTGATTCCATTTTTGTCATGTATCATCATTTGCGATGAAAAATGTAAAAATATACCTAGCATAATCCCCGAAGAGATGAAGTTATGCATAAGCTTAACAAAATGCGGCTTAAGGATCTATAATACTTGCCTGTGATCTTTTCAGGGTCGAATATATAACTGATTTTAAGGCAGTTTTTTTACGCTGAATATAAAAAAAACGTGCTCATTTTTAATCATCAGATCAAATTTTTAAGATACAAGCTCTAACTTGAAATTCATAGAACAGTGTTATAAATATCTATTTTCTTGCTGAATTAAACAAATGATTCTAAATTTAAGGCTGATAGATTTGTAGGATGTTCACATTGTGTCATAGTAAACTAAAAAATGCACAAAAGAAGCTATTCATGAATGAAAAGCCTTTTCATGGACTTTCTCCTGCACCCGGCAGTTACTGCATCTCGTTTTAAGCACCAATAGTAATCAGCGAGAACGTCTACATCCCACCGGCTTTGGTAGCGCACTTCCATAATGTGAATGTCTTGGTGAAGGCACTCACCCTGCTCTTCACTCAAATCTCCACAGTTCTTTGGAAAATAGTCCAAGTGTGACCATAGAAAGTGCAGTTTGACTGACATTCGTGCCCCGATTTGACGGAAACTCTTCAGTTTCCTTCTCGTATTCTGCACTCCGGTGGTTTCCCAGGAAGTTTGTAACTACTGACTTCGGTAACTGCCCGGTGGATAGTTTAGCTTCGCTCAGTGCTTCGTCAAACATTGGGTTCTTCATGAGTTCTCTCATTCAAGGGCCATCAAATACACCAGCCTTGAGTTTATCCATGCTTATCCGAGGGAACTTCTTGCGGAAAGCAAACAAACTGCCCATTGCCTTCACAAAGTTCTTTATTACTCTTAACTTGATATGTATGGGTGGAAGCAGTATTTTGTTCGGTTCATTGAGAGGGTGAAACTGAATGTTATGCAAGCCAGGTTTTAACCATTGTCGTAACGGCTACTATTGTCTGACATAATGTTGGTCGTCAGCCCAGCTGTCCCAAAGACACAGAAAACAATGATATTTTAGGTACCCAACTTGGAGCCCTAGGACCAGTCAAACCACCTTAAGATCTCCACAGATCAACCATTTGTGCTCTTAGTAGTCTACAGCAGACAGCAAATGATCCATGCTGTTATTAGTTTCATTCTTTTGTACTGAATGTCCAATTGGGATAGTTGAAAAACTATTCCCATAATGTAGAAAAACTGCTTTGAGACTTCTGTTGGATGAGTCAATGAGATGTCTCTATTAATTGCATCATACTCTAAGCCCATTGATTTAATCAATCAATGTTGTTGCAATAAACCAATGATGATTTATCCAGGAACGTGAAAAACTTTCTAAATTCTCTCTTACAGTAGAACGTTGTTCTTAGTTCCAACAGATGTTTCTCTTTGAGACGTGAACCCAGCAGTTGAGTTAGACTCCTATGAAATGTTTAGGTCTCGCGTTAGGTCGTTGAGTTCCACTTGTGCCAAGGGTCGTCGTCCTCTTCTGGTTTGTAAGTGTTATACCCAGCAACAACAGTCATGTCACTATGTTCGGAATCAGAGCTATATTCTATGTTACTATCTGGCTCTGGAACAGGAAGTTCTGGACTATGAGTAATTGTTCTTATTGCAGAAGGAACATCAGGGTTGTTCTTGCGATTTATTCCTTTTAGATTTATCATACAGTAATAGCAGTCCGTTATGTGATCTTTTCCATCCCTCCAGACAATTCTAACGGTAAATGGCACGCGCTTCCTTTTACCATTCCACCAATCCCTCAAGTTCTCCACACATGTCTTACTGCAAACGTGGGGAGAGAATAGCTAATCCTGATTCTCTACTTTGACTCCAAAGTAATCGCGATATGCCTTCTTCTCAAAGTCAGCGATTTTTGCTTAATAGGAAGAACCCCATTACTGAAGATATAACAGAACCGCAGATATAACAGAAGACTTACGATCCATTCTTACAGGAATAAAAATGTCAAGCTGAAAAGGGAAAAATAAATCAGCACTCAGCTCGTCGTTGACACTTGACACAGTACATTAAAATCATTTTAAGCTGAAGGATAAGCACTGCCCTCTCTAGAGATGTGGGTGATAGCGAGTAGAGTGTTACACTGTAGTTAGGTACATATACAACATTGTATGCTCTACTAAACATCAGGCACCCATGATCAGCTGTGACAAGTAGAGTCCACAGGTTTTGAATGAGTGATATAATTGTGTACAACTTGTTGTGGAGTATTCAAGCACATCTTAAAAACCAGACCCGATCAAACACAATAATTGGTAATTTTGAATTCAGCATAAAATGGTAATCATATATCACTTGATAAATCTTTGATTTTTGCAAAAACATCTTTAACGTAGGCCCGTGTAATCAGCAAGATCTTTGAAAAATTATGGAATTTATTCCTGTTTGGGCCTTTACAATTCTGGCCTATTTTCAAGTTTCTATGTAAAATATTTTCTCAACACGACATTGAAATGTACAACAATTGTACAGGGTGTTTCAGAAAATTTTATATCATTCCGTGATCTCATAATTTGATCAATTCTCATTCGAATTACCTCAGAAACAGCTCAAAATTATATGTTTGATTATCAACGGCCTTTCTTTTCCAATGAATGGCTTTTCTCTACCTAAAAAGGGGGTGTCCTTGTGGTGTAATGGTTAAAGCGATGGACTGCGGAATCGTAGTACGCGAGTTCGTACTCCAGTCGCGCTATTACGTTCACTTTCGGACAAATACCCTTGGGAAAAGTATGAAGCCCCTTATCCCCTCAGCTATGGGTTAAATAGTACCACTACTGTTCTTCTAGGAGAATGGCTTTGGCATTAAACAACCTAAAAAGAGTTGATATGCCATTAAACCAAGAAACCAAACCTACCTAAAAATAAAAAACCTAAAAGATTAAACATAGAATTTTTAGTTGATTCTAGACACACTATTAAAATTTCTGTCATTTGAACGTGAATTGGTTCAGTTATTAGATTACGAAATTATATCATTTTTTTCTGAAACGCCCTGTGCATTGCTTACGATATTCCTGGTGGTAAAATTTCCCAATATTCATATCAAGACCACTTTCACAATTTATCATAACAAGATGTTAAGGTTTTTGTTTTTTATTCTCTGCATTAAATGTTTTGACGTAGTTTCTAAAAAACATTAACTTTTTTACAATTCCTCTAAGAGATTTGTAAATTTCAATTAGTTTAAAAAATCAAATTTTTGCAGTGTCTTATTGTTGATTTATTTTATAGCTCTAACACAAGGACATGCTGCTGAGGCACCAAATCATATTAACGCTTTCCAGACTGAATTTATTCCAGAATTTCACTCAGATTTAACTTTAAAACTAACTTCAATCAAATTTGAGATAAAACTAGAAAAAAAAAATTTAAACGAAATTATGTCGGCAAGAGTCCCAGTGGCGTAGTTGATAAACTCCTGTACTCCGACATCGCAGTAAGCGAGTTCGAACTCTAGAAGCGCTATAGCGTTTACTTTCGGGCTAATACCCTTGAGAAAGGTATTAACCCCATTGCTCCTCCCTCCAGCTATGAGTAACATTTCTCTCCTTCAACAAGGATGGCTTTGGCATTAGGTAACCCGCGAAGGTTGATATACCATTTAACAAAGAAGCCAAACCAAACCAACCAAATTTATTTAGCATATACAGCCAACTGATTAGATTGGACTGTAAAGAAAACGTACGTGTATAGCGAACTCGCCAGTCTATTTAAAAAAGGGTTAAACTTACAAATATCTTGATCTCCAGTTATCGTATCCGATTCTTACTTTTTGCACTGAAAATATGACAAGCATACCAAATCTAGAAATTATCTAGGATACTAAACGGATTTTCAGTTTATACTTACCCATAGATGATCTACAACAAAGGTGTAAGTCATTCATTAACCTCGATATCTGCACGAATATTTGATTGTTTGAATAGTTTGAAAGAAATGTAGGGAGAAAGAGATACAACAGAAAGTAGTAGATGTCTATTTTTTAACAAAGATTAAGAAAATAGAAAAGAAAAATAAGGAATAAAGATTTTTAAAGAACAACAGAAGATGCAAAGAGAGATACTGAGAAGTAAAGAGAGAGAAAGTTTGGTTTCTTTGTTTGATGACAATTCATGGGTTATTTAATGCCAAAGCCATCCTTATTGAAGAAACGTAATGGTACAACTCAACCAATAGCTGAAGGTGTAAGGGAGTTTATATCTTTACCAAGGCTATTAGTCTGAAAGTAAAAGTAATAACGCAACTGGAGTTCGAACCCGCTTACTACAATCTCGCACTCCAGCACGTTAGCCACTACACCTCTAGAGAGGAGGAATTTAAAAGAAAGGCATAATAATAGACGGATACAAATATTACAAGAGAGAGAGAGACAGAGACAGAGAGAGAGAGAGACACACAGAGAGAGAGAATCAAGTAGAAAGAACGAGAAAATCGGTAGAAAAAAGAAAGATTTCTAATAAACTTTTTTTAGTGGATGATTATTGAAATTTTTAATTCTAATTTTCTTTTTTTAATATACAAATTATAAAGATAGTAAAAAAGATAAAGAAGGGGAAAAAAACAAAGCGGGAAAGAGAAAGCAACAAAGTAGGGAAGAGAGAGAATAATAAAAAATTGATAGAAAGAGATTTTTCTTTTTTCGAAATTGTAAAACGTGGATGATTAAGTATTTAAATATCAAATTTCAAAAGGATTTTTCTTTTCTTTTCGAGATAAAAGCTACACGTAAGTCTATCAAGAAACAGTATTCTAAACCCACCCCTGAAACGTATCTTTTGTGTCCAGACATACAAGTAGTAATGCCTGGGAAAATATTTTATTTGCAATGAAAACAATAACTCGTGAGGGGGATCAAAGTATATTTTGATCGTTGAGCTTTCTAATTTTAACATTCCTTCACTGTTTTAGTTGCAGTGAAAGTATGTTAAAATTAGCAAGCTGTAGACTTAGAAAATGGAATGTTTGTAAATAGGTACATGTCTGTGTGTACATAAAAAATTCAAGTAAGATAATGAAATATCTTTAAACTTGTCTCTTGAGAGGATTAATTGAAAAACAACAAATTATTAGTGTACAAAAGTATTTTAGATTTTTTATAGACCTTTGTTTAAGGTTTATTTCATGTACACATCTAAAGCCTATCGACGAATCCACTATATTATTAAGATTATCATTGGTATTTATACAGAATAGCCAATCGATAAAATTACTTTAATTTAGTTGGTTGGTTGGCTGGCTGGTTGGTTGGTTGGTTGGTTGGTGTTTTATGGTATATCAACCCTTGTGGGTTATATAATTCCAAATCCTGTTTATATATATAATTTGCAAGCGAATAGTTTGTAGGTAATTCTATTTTTAAACGTGTTGTTAGATCTCATTTGTTTGCACACGGTTAAATGCTTTCAAGTATTCCTATCTAACACTAATAATTCAATTTAGAATTAATCATTTGTTTACACACTACTAAATGGTTTCAAGTATTGCTATTTAACATTAGTAATTCTATTTATTAGGTATTCCAATGTAATATAAATAATTTGTATACAGCTGTATGGTATCAAATA
The DNA here is from genome assembly GCA_963585895.1 of Sepioteuthis lessoniana. Classification (NCBI taxonomy): domain Eukaryota; kingdom Metazoa; phylum Mollusca; class Cephalopoda; order Myopsida; family Loliginidae; genus Sepioteuthis; species Sepioteuthis lessoniana. Next base: position 43,039,457 of record OY757923.1, read on the forward strand.
ACTAATGATAATCCTTAGTAAATGATTGAACTGTTCTATTCGACTAATTGATAGGACCTTAACAGGTACTACCAATCCGGGTCATAGTGGACCTGGGAGTAATGAACGCGTAAATTTTCCAAAGCCTCAGGACTAGAGTTCATTTGTTTTTATACCAAAAATTATTTGGAAATGTAATATTTACATTCACTATCCGAGTATGGGTAACTTTCCGACATTTGTTTCATTTTTTATGATCGGTTACAGTTAAATCTCAAAATTAAAAATCGTTCATCAGCCATACCTCGACACATTCTTAAAGGTTATGCATAACATAAAAGTTATTTGATTGAATTTTGCGACCGCTTCAGTCTTTTAGTGTTTAATAGTTAGTTTCCATATCACTATAAGTTAGTTCGAAGTACAAAATAAATAACGAAACTTCTTTGAAACACAATAATGAAAGGTTTATTCTTATTGCAGAAGTAAACTTGAGTTAGAGTTAGAAAAGGTTCTTTTTTGTGTCACCGGTAGTATGTTGGTTCTCGAGTTTGTAGAAGGTGTGCCACTATTGCAGGTAGCTCGTATGACAGGCTGCAGGGCTGGTTCTTTTGTGTGTGTAGCTAGTAGCAGCGTTATCTTCTGTGAAGTTCTTCCATGTGGAATGTCCGTAGGAGAGGACGCAAGAGAAGTTTTTCTTCGTTGCTAGCCGGGTCCTCTCTGACGGTAGCGACGTCCAAAAAGGGCTAGAAGAAAAAGTTCTTGAGAGGAAGAAGGAATCAATGCGCTCTGCCTCTGATTGGTCAGTATGTGGCCGAATCGCTTGGCGGGGGCGTTGATTCGCGAGAGAAAATAGATCTGTGACTGCTACAGTGTTTTTGTTCAATTATTTTCCAATCCCTAAAACGAGATCATAACTGAAGAGGAAAAGGAACTGGTACTACACTCAGATCCCAATACGAACTCCGAGGAGCTACTTTCTGATTCATGGCAAAAGCGTCAGTATCTTTCACAAGTCTTAGAAACAAATCAGAATCTATAAAATGGAGTTGGGGGTAATAGGTTTTTCCATATGCGTCGTATTCTTCAACCCTATATCCTTAAGACTATCCCTTGTTTCGTTCCACGAAACACGACCTGTTTTGCCAGCAAATGAAAGACATTGAAACGTTCTCCGAAGTAATAAATGAATCAAATGTAGAATTGTTCTTTTATGATTGAATACAAAATTCAGTATAGGAATCCCTCATGGCATAACTATTATCATCGTTGGAAATGGAGTCCACGAGACTGTTTGCATTTCCCTTTGTGCTAATGCCCTTGGAGAAACGCATGAATCCTCCTCTTCTCCTTCAGCTATAGGGTAGAGTGGAATTTTTGGCCTTGGTAAGGCAAACAGTCTAGGAGAAGGAATAACTGAATTCAAAACTTTGTTTATGGACATTATCGAATCGATGGACGAAAATAATGCAATATAACTGAATTATGGTACGAGGCCAAGGAAAATAACTGAATAACAATACTATGAATTTATGCGAAGAAATTTCGATTTCACAACACTTTTGCAACAACCTGGTCGATCAGAGTAAATGCGTATTTCCTTTTAGGTCAATGTTCAAGTCGAAATGAAAGACAGGATTCTAAATATTTTCTAAGCGGATTAGCTCTCATTCTACTTGGAAGTAACACAATATTCCCAATCCCTCATATCTGTCATCATTTGACCTTGTATCAGACGAGGCTAAACCCAGTAAATAATAGATATTTTCCGATATTTTCATCATTTCCAAACCCCTAGAAAATTTTCCCTTTATCAAAGAACCCTCATGCAACCTGCACATACACGCACAGAAGTAAAATAAAGTAAAGTTGGCGACCTTAGTCGAGGGTAACCAGAAGGTTCCCTTTTCAATAGCTACTACACCTAGGTGTAGGGGAGGGCGCTACTCCTTTCCCTGAATTGCTCCACTTAACCCTTGATACGTACCTTATATTGCTGAATGTTAAGCAAGGAGGTATCAAGTACCATTTTTAAAGTCTTTGGTATGACGCGACCTGGGATTGAACCCAGGTCTCCCGGACCATTAGCGCACAGAAGTAGAATGTAAATATAAAGTGAATTCTACTTTGAAAAGGAAACATATTGACCATCTGACTATGAGGCACAACTCGTGAAACTGACAGTAACCTAAAAAAAAAAGGGTTCATGGAGGAAATCTTATTTTGATTCATTTTTATTGATGATTTTAACTGGAATAAATTTTGAACTTTTAAACATAATCTTGACTACGTCTCTTTGTGTTAAGCACTTTAACGAAAAAACAAGTCGTTTTTAATTATATATATATATATATATATATATATATATATGGATGTATATTTAGTTTTGTAATATTATTGATCCACAACTCAGTTTCACGTGCGGGAGGATAAGATCTTCAGATGAATCTAAAGATTCAGCTGAATTGTGAGACTCTTTTTCGCTTTAGAATTTAGGTGTTGTCCACTTTATAAAAGCATTGAGCACTTTTTTTTTAGAAATTCTTTCAATGTAAATATTGAGTAAATATCTGCTGAACATCATTCTTATTATTCATGGTGCGATGATTAAAATGTCACCATTTTAAATCATTATTTTTCCGCAGACACTTTTTTTTTTCATCAACTGTGCACCAAACCAGAGTTACTTGGGTATTATCTGTGAGGAAAGTAGCCCTATAATGTAATTCACTCTTCTAGAAATTCAAAAACAGCATGCTTTACTGCTTGGTATTTAATACGAACATTTCAGAGTGTTTTGGAGTCAATCTGAGGACAGTGCAGAGGATTCGAAAAGAGTTCGGTGAATCCAATAGTGATTACGAAGGCACGGTAGTTCGAAAGCCTACGTCTGGTCGTTCTGATAAGAAAAGGACTCTAGAATTTGTCGATGAGGTCCAGGCCATGATTGACAATGATCCTAGCAAGTCAATCAAGTCCACAACCAAGGACATAGGAGTTTTTGAATTCCTTATCAGGCAGGTATTATATGAAGACATTTGTGTGTTTGTTTGAGTTTAATGGCATAACAAACTTTGTAGGTTATTTAATGCCAAATCCATTTTAATGCAAATAAATAGTTCTATTTCAAATAATTCAGTTTAGCATAAGTACACAGTTTAATTGTCAAAAACCTCTCTATTTCAAGCTACTCAGTTTAGTCAAATAGTTCCAATTCAAACAATCCAATTTAGCGCAAGTAAAGTTTCTATGTCAAAAATAGTTCTATTTCAAACAATTCAGTTTAGTATACAAAAACAGTTCCATTCCAAACAATTCAGTTTAGCATAAGTACACAGTTTAAATGTCAAAACAGTCTTATTTCAAGCAATTTAGTTTAGCATAAGTACAGTTTAAATTTCAAACAGTTCTATTTGACCCATAGATAGGACCCTATCAAATGCTACCATTCCGGACCAGAGTGAACCTGGAAGCGATGACATTCCCCAAAGCTCCAGCTTTACTGTAATTTCACCATCAGATTGTTTAGTGTCATAAACAGGACATTCGTTGGGGAGGGGATCTTACTCTTCTGCAGAGAAGCAGTCGGTGTATTCTACAGCCCCAACCAACTGGGTAAGAAGACATTTTTTATTTCTCATACAAGTTGATAAAGGGCCAATTTTTATTACAGACCATGAATAACAAATGAAAAAACCACACTGCAAATCTTTTCAACAAATTCAAGTATCACCTCCAACCAAACATACTTTGGTTTTTCGCAGATAAGAAAAATTTCAGCCAGGATTATTTAAATATATATATATATATATATATATATATATATATATATATATATATATATATATATATTTACTAATCTAATATCTACCAGCATTCACGGTACCAGAAAAAAAGAAAAAAAAACCGCCAGGAACAAGAGATAAGAGTATCTCGAATCACCGCCCGGGGGAAAAAATATTATAGGTCAAAAAGAAAGAAAAGGCCAACCTCGTCAGACCCCTTGAAAAAAATCAAGGGATATGCAGTCAGTCGGTCAAAAGAAAACTAAAACCTTCTGCGAATCCTGCAATGCTACAATTACAAGAGTGCTCAACACGAGTGGAGCCAATTATAAAATTAACTTAAATCGCGAGTCGGAAATCTTCTACTAAAGTTTCACCTTATCGGATCATCAGGAAGTCTAACCCCGATGATCCGATAAGGTGAAACTTTAGTAGAAGATTTCAGACTCGCGATTTAAGTTAATTTTTATATATATATATATATATATATCGGTCAACTTACAACTTATATGACAATGTGTATAACAAAAAAGGGATGAAAGATATAGTGTAAGTCAAACGAGCTTTCATTCAACAACCGAAATGAATCAAAAATATTCATAATTAGAATTAAAGTGTTGTATATATTAACAACTTTCATGAAATTAATTTATTGTATCCCCTTTCTTCTCTCATGGAATATTCAGCCTGGCTTCTTTCGAAACATTAATCAAACTACTTTGTAGATCGGCCAGAATTTTGAGAAGAGTCCTAGAGACTTACTGCCGCTCAAATTCCAGTGAGAAACCATCAGCTAACACCGGAGTGAAAAACTCTCAAAAGAGTAAATAATAATTATAATAACAATGACGATGCATCAGGCGTTACATCCGAGATGTGACATCGATAGACTATCAGTGTCAAGAAAAGAAGGAAAAAGATTCGTCAGCATTGAAGGTAGCTTTGATGCATCAACACAAGGACTCGAAGAATATATTTTTTTTAAAGTAAAGAAATATTTATTACAGCAACCAGAAACAACACAGGCAACATAAAGATCAACAGAACAACAATAACTAGGAAACAGAAATGGGGAGAAAAACCACTGTTTGGATACTTCAAGCGACAAACTAGCGAAATCTCACACAAGAAGACTTAGACATGGCTAAGAAAGGGAAACTTTAGAGAGAGACTGAATTTCTTCTGATGGCAACATAAAACAACGTCATAAAGACTGATTATTAAGGAGGTGCGTGTGGTGTAATGGTTATTGACGTAGGAAATGGACACGGTGACACAAGTTCAAATCCTGGACGAGACTGATTGCATTTCACATAGCACTAATACCCTTGGGAAAGGTATGAATCCAATTATTCTCCCTCCGGCTAAGGTTAAAAAGTAGGGCAGACTGTGTTCATCAGCCTTGGTGAGGCAACTAGTCTAGGAGAAGGAAAACTCTGAATTCAAACCTGTTAAACTCCGCTTAAAAAATGACTTTGTGTCATATCCTGCCCGAGCGGAGGGGTTGGTAAATAGGATAAAGACTGATTATGGTAAAGCGAAAATAGATAAGATGCAACGAAATTTCAAGTGTAGGTTATGGGGTTGTTGTGGCGGAATCACCAACTTATGGACTCAACCACTCTCCATAATACCGGAAGACGCAGCAATACGAAGTCAGTCAAGTCGCCATCGCTCGGTTATGTGAACTAGCTTACTGTCCTATGTTCTTGTAACCATCCTTTGTTCTGGTAAATATATACCTATACTATAACCGTGGTGTTCTGTTCTCTTTGTGATCCCTTCCAGGGCCATAACACTGGCGATGAGGCATTCAAACCCATTATACTAGCAGATCGAAAATACGGACTCGTGCAGGAACCACAAGTCAAACCTTAACACGGACACTTCAAAAATTCAAAACTGCATACCCACGAAAAATTCGCCATAACACTGACGAACGTGGATTCAAACATTACAGAGGTATCCCGTCTCAACAAGTCCAGTTATTCTCGTCAACTAAGGACGAGCGTCACCTTTAATATCTGGGAACTAATTGCGAACCCAACGGGAAAACCAAGCACAGCCTTTGTTTTCAACAATAACTCTGAATGCTTTTTTTTTTCTAAAAAAAAACCCCACCCAGTGACTAAAACACTGTCAAAAAAAAGAAAGAATTTTTTCTTCTCTTCCCTCTCTGTTTGTCTACTACAAACAGTTAATATTCAGAACAATTTCCGGTCGCGAACAAAATTTTCTTATTTTAAAAAAAAGACCAGTACCGCTTACAAAGTACTATCCTCACGGGACTATAATTGAACAAATTATAAGTACAACGTTTATTTGTTGTTTTGGATGGTGAAACGAATTACCGTTTCTCCACCCCCACTAAAATCGTTCCAACATAAATATCAGGAAATAAATAACTGTCCCCCCCACACACACACACTGTTGTACTCTTCAAAAGGAAAAAATCGGCCTAACCGAAAATCTTAAAAAATCTGTCAAACCGACCACGGCTAAATCTTTAAAAAAAAATAAAATAAAATAAAACCCTAAGAGAAAAAAGAATATCTACATTTCTTTTTATTGGAAGAAATAGAGAAAAAAAACTGTACATTTTTTATATTTGGACTAACCAAGCAAAATGGAAGAACTACAGGCGGCTATGACAAAATTGGTAAAACTACAGATTAAACAGCAAGAACGACAGCAACGCACAGAGGAACTACATAAAAAATGGGAGGAAAAACAAGAACTACTACTAGATCGACAGCAACGCGCAAAGGAATTACAGTTCGAACACCAAAAACAATTATCCGAGCGTCTACAGTGTACGGAGGAATGGCCGGCACAAATCTTAAAGAACAATGCGCATACGGATAACGATAGCGCATTTTCTCAAGATTCAAAATGGAATGCCATTGACAATTTTCACTACGAACAGGAAGAAGATTAGTCGTTCGCGGCATACTATAGGAGGTACGAAGATTTCTTTAGTATTGACTGCAAGAACTGGTCTGATCAGAAGAAGACCCGCCTACTATTAGGCAAGCTCGAGACACCTGAACATAATAAATTCGTGGATTTCATTTTGCCACGGAAAACCTCGGAGCTATCGTTCGACGAGACGGTAAAACTCCTAACTGAATTGTTCAGCCCGAAAACCTCTCTCTTTCACCAGAGGTGGAAATGCTTGAACCTGACAAAAAATAACGAAGATGATTTTGCAAGGTAATTTTGCAGCTGTAGTGAATAAACACTGCGACGAATTTAAATTATCAGAGTTAACGGCAGACAACTTCAAGTGCCTAGTGTTTGCACAGGGACTTTTACTTCTGGAGGAGATGCAGAAATTAGACGGCGCGTTCTAACTAAGTTAGAAAGTGAACCAAGTTTAACTCTCCAAAAACTAACAGAAGATTGTCAAATAATTGAAATTATTAAAAAAGACTCTAAAGACATCGAATCTGGCATTTCGCACATAAAAAGAGTAGTCAAACAAACCAAGACTCACAAAACAAATAAAATACAGGATAGAAAAAAATATCACATATACCCTCGCAAATCTGACGACAAATTCGAAAAAAGAAAAGTTCCTAGTCCTTGCTACAGATGCAGAGGTGTGCATTAGGTAAAGGATTGCCCATACTTAGCAAAAAAATTCTTAGTATGTAAAAAATAGGACACAAAAGTTCCCATTGCGGGAACAAAAATCAAGCTAAAAGCCGAGTGCGCCTAACAAAAACTGTAGATATCCAAGAAGAAAGCTTTCGGGAATATGTAACAGTTAAAATTATTGGCAAGCATATCAAATTCCAATTGGATTCAGGATCAAATCTAACAATTCTGAATTTCAACACTTGGAAGAAATTACAAAAGCCCACAATGTTAAGATCCCATAAAACAGCAAAGGCCGTTAACGGCACACAAATCAATTTTGAGGGAGAAGTGATTACCAATGTACGTGCTCAAAAAAACCGAAAATCTATTCGGTCCAGACTGGATGCACGAATTCAATTTTTGGGACTTGCCTATATCTACGTTCTGCAGGAAAGCAGAATCGTGTTCATTGGCAACAGAAAATTTAATCTCTAAACTAAAAAAGGAATTTGCAGAAGTATTCACTCCTGGCCATGGGAAATGTACGAAAATGGCCGCAAGACTAAAATTAAAGCAAAACATGCAACCAGTTTTCATAAGAAAACGTGCCATTTGCATCCCCAGACAAAATAAACCAGGGGTTGGATGGACTAGAAAATGTCGGGATCTTATCAAAAACAGAATACAACCAGTGGGCTGCCCCCGTAGTCTATGTTAAAAAGAAATCAGGGGAAATCCGTGATGACATCTCGTCTGGTTTGAATGCGGCCTTAGAGGACTTTCATTACCCACTACCCAGTCCCGAGGAAGTAGTCACTAAACTGAACGGCGGCAGCTTTTTTTCGAAAATCGATTTAAGCGACGCTTACCTGCAAATCCCAGTCAACAATGACAGTGCTAATCTTCTTTGTATCAACACCCATCGAGGTCTTTACAGATACGAAAGACTTGCGTTTGGGGTAAAGATCGTGCCCGTTATTTTTCAGCAGTTCATGGACACCATGCTGGGCGGCCTTGACTTTGCCATCGCATATCTGGACGACATTATTATAGCTTGCAGAAACATGGAACAACTTACAGACCATATCTACCAAGTATTCAAACGATTACAAGACTATGGTTTCAAAGTCAAGGAAAATAAATGCGAATTCTCCCTACAAAGAATAAAATATTTAGGGCACATCATAGACAAAGACGGCAGGCGCCCAGACCCAGACAGAGCTACTGCCATTAAAGATATGCCGGCACCGGAAAATACAACACAATTGCAAAGTTTTTTGGTCTCGCAAACTATTACCAAAGCTTTATCCCTAAAATGCACGAGCTTCGGGCACCACTAAACAAGCTACTAAAAAGGGATAAACGTTGGGAGTGGACGACTGAATGCTAGGCAGCATTTGAGGAAATTTAAAAAATCCTAACCTTAAACCTTTTCCTCTCACACTTTAACCCAGAACTAGACATAATAGTTGCTAGCGACGCTAGTCAGTAACAGGCAATCGCTTTCGCATCCAGAACACTGCTTCTGGCTGAAAAACACTATTCTCAGATAGAGAAAGAAGGACTTAGCATTATCTATGCTGTTTCAAAATTTCACCGTTACCTATACGGTAGGCATTTTACACTGCACACTGACCATAAGCCGTTGATAACCATTTTGGGATCAAAAAAAGGACTTCCTACATTCACTGCAAACCGTTTGTTAAAATGGGGAACTATTCTATTGATTTATGACTTCAAATTAGAATTTCTCTCCTCAAAACAAATCGCACACGCGGACGGTCTGTCGAGGTTAATTTCTACCCAAAAGGAACTCCTCAAGGACTCGGTAATCGCTGCGCTACGCATAGATTGCGAAATTAAAACAATAATCAACAACATAATCCGCGAACTACCGGTAACTCTTCTAGCGATAAAGCCAGAAGCCGTGAATGACGAATTCATTAAGACTACAAAGCAGAAATTATCACGAGGGGGTGTCACTTCAGATATTTATTCTGTTTGCGACGACGTGTTGCTTTATAGTGAAAGAGTCGCTATCCCTAAAACTCTTCAAAAAAGAATATCAAAGGATTTCCACATGGGCCATCCAGGCACCAACAGGATGAAAAGCCTAATGCGAACTTTCGTCTATTGGCCGTCCATGGATCAAGATATCACCAATATGGTTAAAACATGTAAAGGTTGTGCCTTGGCTGCTAAGGCACCGCCCATTACTCACAAAACCTGGCCTAAATCCGAACGACCGTGGTCCAGGATTTACATAGATTACGCTGGACCATTAGAGGATTTTTATTATTTGATAGTGGTAGACAGCTATTCTAAATGGCCTGAGGGCCTAAGATGTAGGAAACCAACCACAGCGACAACCATTAATTTCCTACATAAGTTGTTGGCAAGTTTCGGTGTTGTGGATTGTCTGGTTAGTGAAAATGCCACCCAGTTCTCTTCGTCTGAGTTCAAGGAATTCTGCAGAACCTACCAAATTAAACACATCACGACCCCACAGTACCACCCCAGAAGCAACGGACAAGCCGAACGCTTCGTGGACACGCTAAAAAGGGTATTAAAGAAAGCTTTTTTGGAGGTGCCTGTGGTGTAATTGTTATCGTCGTAGGAAATGAACACGGCGACACGAGTTCAAATCCTGGACGAGACTGATTGCATTTTACATAGCACTAATACCCTTGGGAAAGGTATGAATCCAATTATTCTCCCTCCAGCTATGGGTAAATAGTAGGACAGACTAGGTTCTTCAGCCTTGATGGGGCAACTAGTCCAGGAGAAGGAAAACTCTGATTTCAAACCTGTTAAACTCCGCTTAAAAATTGACCTTGTGTCATATCCTGCCCGAGAAGAGGGGTTGGTAAATAGGATTAAAGAAAGCTTATGGCTCGCCTACGGAAAAGTCCCTTCAACAATTTCTCCAGGTCTACAGGATCACAGCAAACCCTAACATACCAGAAGCCCGATCCCCAGCAGAAGCCATGTTTGGTCGAAAAATTAGATCAGTGTTCGAAAAAAAGGTGCCAGAACAGACTTTACAAAACAGAACCTCTACTGTACCACACAAATGATTCAACCTTGGTGACAAAGTCTACTTCAAACACTTCAGAAACAACGTTTCCTTTTGAGAACTGGGAACGATAACCCAAAGAATCGGTAATGTCACATACATTATCCAGGGCCCAAAATTCGAGCATAAGAGACACCTCAATCAAATCAGGAAACGCACCACCGAGAACCTAGTGGGTCTGCCGCAGGAGGAAGCAGAGGCAATTGACACCGTCTACGACACATTTGACATCGAACCTCCCCAAACCATGCCAGAACCACGACGCTCTGGTCGGAAAAAGAAATTTATGGACCCTCTTTTGGTCTGCCCAAAGAAAAAGAGATACTGATTTCACCAGTCGGAGTAATCAGCTTGGGAGGGAGTGTTGTGGCGGAATCACCTACTAATGGACTCAACCACTCTCCATAATACCGGAAGACGCAGCAATACGAAGTCAGTCTAGACCCGAAAGGTTTTCGGCTAACACTCGTAAGTCTAGATCCGGAAGGTTTTCGGTTGACACTCCAGTCGATAGGTCACACTTTGCTAACGGATCTGGCCGGGTGTGGCTGGCTGACTGGAGATTTCCTCCGGTCTCGGAGGGGCGTCCCCCCAGGCTTCTACCCCCTTCGGGGGGTTAGGGGGTGTTGCCTGGCGCCTGAGGCGTCCCTATAAAGGGGAATGCCGACGGGGCCGTAGGTATTTTTAGAAAATGCCGGACGCGTGTGAGCTCCGGTCCTGCACCCGGACCCACCAAAAAAAGGCCTAGTGCCGCACTTGCCCGTTCGGTGGGGCGCGCAACAAAAACAGTCTAGATCCGAAAGCTAACCTCGCCCCCTCGCGCTTATGCGAACTAGCTTACCGTCCTATGTTCTTGTAACCATCCTTTGTTCTTGTAAATATATACCTATACTATAACCGTGGTGTTCTGTTCTCTTTGTGACCCCTTCCAGGACCATAACAGGGGGGATAAAGACGAAACCATTAATCATATAATAAGTGAATGCAGTAAATTAACGTAAAAAGGTACAAGACTAGACATGACTGGATAGGGAAGATAATCCTTTGGGAATTGTGAAAGAAATTGAAATTTGACCATACTACCAATGGCATAAACGAAAATAAGAATCCGTCCAGGAGAATGAGGTGCACAAACTTCTCTGGGATTTTGAAAAACAAACAGATCACCTAGTCTCGACCAGAAGACCAAACCTAGTAATAGTTAACAAAAAAAACGGTCGACTAATGGACTTTGCTGTCCCTACGGACTACAGAGTGAAAATCAAAGAAAGCGAAAAGGGAGACAGGTACTTAAACATTGCCAGAGAACTAAAAAAGCTATTGAACATGAAAGTGACGGTGATACATAAGCCCTTACATCCCTGAGATGACCTAGGCAGAATGTATGTGTCAAGAAAAGAAAGATCAAGAGGATTCGCCGGCACTGAAGATATCGTCGATACATCAATGCAACGACTAGAAGACTAAATAAAAATGCGATCAGAAACAATACAGACAACACAAGTATCAACAAAATAAAAATAACCAGAAAACAAAAATAGGAAAAAAAAACAACTATATGAACATTTCAAGCGACAAACAAGCGAAATTTCACAAGAGAAAACTTGGACATGGCTAAGAAAGGGAAATCTCATGAGAGAAACTTAATCTCTTCTGATAGTAGCACAAAACAACGCCATAAAGACTAACTATATCAAAGACATTGGCCTAGCGGTTAGAGTGTTCGCCAATGATCCGGGAGACCAGGGTTCAATCCCAGGTCGAGTCATACCAAAGACTTAAAAAATGGTACTTGATGCCTCCTTGCTTAACACACAGCATTATAAGGTATGGATCAAGGGTAAAGTGGAGCAATCCATGGAAAGGAGTAGTACCCTCCCCTACACCTTGGTGTAGTAGCTATCGAAAAGGGAGCTTTCGGGTTACCCTCGACTATGGTCGCCCACTTTACTTTTACTTATATCAAAGCAATAGACAAGACGCAACAAAATAGCAACTGTAGATTATGTGGTGATAGAGACGAAATGATCAATCACATAATAAGCGAATGTAGTAAATTAACGCAAAAAGAGCATAAGACTAGACACGACTGGATGGAGAAGGTGATCCACTGGGAATTGTGCAAGAAGTTTAAATTTGACCATATGAACAAATGGTATAAGCGCAACCCAGAATCCGTCCGAGAAAATGAGACGCACAAACTTCTCTGGGATTTTGAGATGCAAACAGATCACCTAATCTGGGCCAGATGACAACACCTAGTGATAGACAACAACAAAAGAGAACCTGCCAAATAGTGGACTTTGCCACTGGGTAAAACAGAAAGAAAGTGAAAAGAAAGATAAGTACCTCGACCTTGCAAGAGAACTGAAAAAAACTAGGGTACATGAAAGTGATGGTAATACCAGTTGTAATTGGTGCACTCGGTACAGTCAGCAAAGGATTGATACAGGGAGTGGAGGACTTGGAAATAAGAGGACGACTGGAAACTATCCAAACTACAGCATTATTAAGATCGGCGAGAATACTAAGAATAGTGCTAGAGAGTTGAGGAGACTTGCTGACACTCAAAATCCAGTGAGAAAACATCAGCTAACGCTAGAGTGAACATTTTTCAAAAGAGTATAATGATAATAATAATTTTTAAACAGTTATATTTTCAAGCAAAAAATAATAATAATCACTTTAAAAAATATAAGTAACTATTTTCAATACAAATGAGGTGCATACAGTCATATGGTTTCAAGCATTGCTATCTAATACTAATAAGCTGAAAGCAATTATAGTTTCAAGTAATTAAGTTGGCGACATTAGTCGAGGGTGACTCGAAGGCTCCCTTTTCGATAGCTGCTACACCAAGGTGTAGGGGAGGGTGCTACTCCTTTCCCTGGATTGCTCCATTTTGCCCTTGATATTTACCTTATAATGCTGAGTGTTAAGCAAGGTAGCATCAAGTACCATTTTTTGGAGTCTTTGGTATGACTCGACCTGTGATTGAACCCAGGTCTCCCGAGCCACTAGCGAACACTCTAACCATTATGCCAATTCCTATTTAATAATAATAATAATAATAATAATAATAATAATAATAATCATCCTGTATTTGCTTATCATATATAGTTTCAAGTATCCCTATCTAACACTTATCATTTTTAAATAGAGATCTATTTGGCCCCTAGATGGGACCCTAACAGATACTACACCTCCAGAGTGAACCTTGAAATAATGGCAACAAGGGATGATTTCATATTCCCCTGAACTTCAAAGCTTTACCATTGGATACAGTTTAGTATAATACCCAGGACACTCAGAAAAAATTACTGATATACTCTGTAGCAGAAAGAACTTCGTATTTTTGTTTGGCGCGTAAATTAATTTGACCGTTATGGTCGTCGCATATTTTCCCCCAATGAAGATGACTTATCCTATTCAGCCCGAACCGTTTTCCCAGACAATATAAAAATGGTGAAAGCCCGCCAAACTACCTCTTCCTTAGAACCTTTCGAGATGGACGGGCGTACTTTCTGTTCGCTCCCTTCATAGCAGCAGAATCACAACACCATGAAGAAAGCCGTCTAATTTATGGACCTTTTGAGCCTACCCTCTTAGACCAAGGGTTCCTAGTTGAACATGAATTAGATGCACGTAATCCGCCACTTACAGGAACACCTTTATGTCGCCTCTAACTTTTGTTATGTCAACAGACATCCAGCTACCTTATTCCTGGGCAACCTTTTCTGGAGACATTTCATGCCTCTCTCCTACAGCAACCAGAACCACACATTTATGGGTGACTACATCCTTCCTGTCCTTAAACAGCAAACACGACTTTTACTATGTCTATAGCGACGCATATTCCGCTCAGACATTCAGCATTGCCTTGACTGTAGCGACGTACAAGACGCTCAGGCATTTAGCTGCTATAGTTCCTTCTCAACTCAATAACTATTTCCTTCCTTCCTTCCTTCCTAAGAGACTTGCAGCATAAAGGTACCCTTTATTCTGGCTGTCATTAAACCTTCTTGAAAACCTTACGGCATCTTCGTTTCTCTCCTTTATTTTCCTTCGAATATAGTGAGGAGGTAACGTAACAATATTCCTCGCTAAAGCCCTATAAACTGTATAGATATTGATTTTAAACGAAAATAATTTACACACAATTACAAGTGATAGGTGTTTATTATAGCATTCTTCTGTTGGGAAAAATCATCTATATTACAATGATCCAATTTTTGTTTGTAGACTACAATAACTCAGCAAAAAATGGCACATCGTAGCGAAAATTTCTCTTTTCAAAATAGCGTTAAAATGCTTGAAATAAAACAACTTCCTATCTAATTTTCCCCTTAATAATAATAGAAAAAAGTCTGCATTCGACCTTTGAATAAGTAGACTTTCATATAATACGGTGCGGAAAATCTCACCATTTCTTTTTCGAACCATAATCAGCTCAACCCTATCGGTGGGACTGCATCCTGTGCAGATAGGTAAGACACCCTGCTCCCCTAAAAAAGGTGGTTTGGGGTATGACACTAAGCTACATTCGGTGGTGAAACATAAAAACATATCTAAACCGGGTTTTAAATCTCTGTGTGTGTGTGTTGTGGAGAATGGGGGGGTCTGAAGGTAATTCTTTCTAAAAGAATCAATAAAAAAAACGTCAAAAACCGATTGGTCAGCAAAAGCTTTAAGTCTTACAATCAGTTTAACGAATTACGTATTAATTTTCCCGTTGTTTTTCTTTTTTTTCTTTAATGACATATCAACCTTGGTGGAGTATTTAAAGCCAATATATATATATATATATATATATATATATATAGAGAGAGAGAGAGAGAGAGAGAGAGAGAGAGAGAAAGAAAGAGAAAGAAAGAGAGAGAGTCATATTATGCCGTTTCGTATAAAATAAACATATAATTTTGAGATTTCTACACTCTGTTATTGCATTTTATCAATGTATTCGATAATCTTAATGCTGAAATAGAATTCGAATTCAAGCAAGTAAATAGTTTTTTCTTCCCTCTCTTTTTTTTTTTTTTTTTTTTTTTACCTTTCTCCTGTTCCCGGGCACGCTCCCACGACACGTTAGCGTGTTTTTCTTCTTTATGGAAATTCCGACCTTGTGCTTTTATGTAAGTTTAAAGCCTGTTTTCACACAACTTTACAGTCTTGATAATGTTAACCTCGTGGCTATTTTTGACCAGAATTTATTGCATCAGTCTGTTATAAAAACAGCTTGTCATTTCAGAAGATTCACATTGGCAATTCTTTCTGCACAACAATTTGTTGATAGATTTGCTGCACAAATTTTGAAGAATGAATACGTTGTTGATATTGTGTTCGCTTATGCTTTATGCAACCCTAGACCAAGCAAGTAAGTGATTTTTGCATTTTGATTTGAGTACCATTAAATTGAAACAGGCGTTTATAAAAAAAAATTTTAAAACGTCTTTATTTGTCGGTGTAAAAAAGAAAAAAAACACGCCACAGCATCAGACGAGTCTGGATTTTTAATTTCAAGTAGTCAATGGAAACTCTGTATCAAAAGAGTAAAATATTTTATAAGTATTTTTCAAATATATATGGAAAATATTTTGTATCTTGGAAGTACTTTGTGTATTTATTTGCCTTCTCCTTCATACTTATTCCCTTTTCTCATTTGAAGATTGCAATCTTTAGTCTTACTCATTCAAAAAGATTGCAAGAAACTGTTAATAATGGGACAGTCAAAAAGATGTGAGTGAACTACGTCGATTTTCGGTTTTATCCCGCTATATGAGTCAGTGTTGAGCACGTTTTGTAATTTTTCTAAATACCTTTTAATTTGTTAATTCGGATATATATATATATATATATATATATATATATATATATATATATATATATATATATATATATATATATAAAGGTCATGGAATAAATAAGAAGAATTTTGTTTTAAAAAAGCAAAATGATTTTTTTCAATAACTGTAATTGTTGTTAAGTGAAAGGTTTGTACAGGTGTATTTTTTATTCAACTTGGCTTGTTTGCTTACAAAGTAACGTAAATAAGAATCGAGAGTGATTAGTCTTCATAAGAGAAGGAATCAATTAGTCAACAGCCTGACTTATCGTTTCTAGATTAATTTTGATTTTTGAATAATCACTTTGGAATCAGGTTCTATCCTTACAAATCACTGGATATGAACCCAGTTGAGAAAATACGAAGTGTTATATAATGACAATTAACAGGTAGGAAGTACTTTAACCTCATAAGTTGTAAAAGCTGAGGGTTTTAACTTGTTGGACGGATAAACTTTTCCTTTAATTAATTAGATCTTTTTAGGTGAGATGTTAAGTATTTTCCCTTCATGTAATCTTTCAGAACAATGAAAGTTATTTAAAGGTACCCATCTCCACCCAAAGTAATATGAGACAATGATTACTAGGCTTGAATAATTGGCTTGATTTATTTGTTTTAATGGCATATCAACCTTCTTGGGTTATCTAATGCCCGAACCATTCTTGTAGAAGAACAGTGGTGGTACTATTTAATCCATACCTTTCCAAAGGGTATTAGTCAAAAAGTGAACTTAATTACATGACTGGAGATCAAACTTGCTTACTGCGATGTCGCAGTCCAGCACGTTAGCCACTACGTCACGAAAACTTCCCCCTGAATAATTGGATGTTATTAAAGGTGGTTACATGTGTTTTATGCTTATTTTTTATGACATTTGTGTTCAAATATTTCGCACCCTTGAGGCCATTGGACTGTAGCCACCCGAAATATCTGATGGTGTTACATTTTCATACCAAGTAGGGTTTTTAGAGAATGGAGTCACAAGCTCCAAGCCAACTAACTTTGAATTCAGTTTTGCTTTTTTTTTTTTCTTTTTTTTGTTGTTTTGTTTTGCTTTCTTCAAAAGAGGTTGCTTTACCAAGGCCAAAGAGCCCAATCTGTCCGACTATTTACTCACAACTGAGTGAGAAGAGAAGGATTTGTGCTTTTCTCAAGGGCTTTAGCGCGAAAGTGAAACGTAAATAACCTCATGTTGGATTTGAACTTGGTTCGTGAAATCCATTTCCTAAGACGATAACTGTCATGCCTCGCACTTCTGACATTTGTGACATTATCGATGTCTAATTTCAGTTATAAACAATTAATTTAATGAAATCTACTTGGTTTGTGTTTTTTTTTAATCTTCACATGAAGTCTGGTTCCCATACCAAGGCTAAAGAGCCCAGTCTGCCCTACTCTTTTACTCATGGCTGGAGGAAGACTAGCTGGATTCATACATTTCCCTCGGGTATTTGCATTATGTGAAATGCAAACAGCCTTGTCCGGGATTTGAAGTCGGGTTGCTGTGTCTATTTCCTATGACGATATCCATTACATTACGAGCGCTTTCTTCATTTTCGCGTGAATGTATGTTTTTAACAAAAGTATGTTTTGTCTTCATATAATGATATTCCCTGTTTTAAGTGGATTCAACCACAAATATACGTTTAATTCTGCTGTTGTCCAGGATTTTCTTAACAACTTAGTCCACTGTGCTCCTCTGCAAAATGAGGCTCGGCTTAACAAGGATTTAGAAACGAATCGCCTATAGTTGATCTAAAACTATTGTATGCTATTTCGAGCTCTACTGGATTTTATAGAATATGCTAAACCGATGTTACAGAGAGCGAGCGAAGTGCAAGCCTATTGTGGTGAGATGCGGGAAGTTCAGCGATTAGTTATTCTGTACTGCTTGCAATATGCTTCACATCACAGAGCCTAGTTGGTGAAGGGTGTCATCTGTTTAGCCACTAAAGCAGAAGAAGTTATTTCAAAGTGTCTATGAATCAGGAGAGGAAAGCTGTGAGTGAGGTAGCTCTACTTGGACCCAACCCTGGACTTGATCAACCTGATTGGTTGAGTTACTTTGTGTTTGGATGTCTGATTACTGAAAGATTCAAAACATCCAATGACCCTAGAAGACATCATTTGCCCTTGTGCATCACAAGTTGGTAAATGTGAATGAATGAGTAAATATATCCATTTTATCATTATCGTATATCTTTTACAAGCCTCTAATTTTGACTCGTATTTTCTTTTAGTATGTTTTGTTTGCTTTTTAATTTTTTCGCAACTCACTCAGAACGTTAATCTACATCAATGAGAAACAGTGCAGATCGGAAATGATATAGGATGAATCGTCGGTGAGATTCAAATTTGGCCGCAGAAGCTTGGTTAATCGCACCAGCTGCCCTACTAACTGAATTTAACCAGGCGTATCAAAGTAAAGAGTATGTGAGTTCGAATATCTCCAAGGGCTTATATCCTTTATTTTAAAAGGAAAATTTGAAGGTTAAAATTTGTAGGAATGTGAGTGACACTAAAGCCAAGTTTATTATTTAACTGGGTACTATTTTTAGGGGGCTTTAATGTGCAATATCAAACGGTAAATTTAAACAGTAAATTTAAACAGCAAGTTCCACAGCTTTCTGGTTCGGATACTGATTCGAAAAGATAACGTAGACAACGTTTTTAAAAAGGAATTTTATACAAATGAAACAAGAAAGAAAGGGATAGAAAAGATAAAGTGTTGCAAATTTTAGTACAATTTGCTGGAACTTATCTGAGAGAGTGTCCAGGAAACAAAGTTCTTTGAATTGGAGAATTTTTCTTTTCTTTTTTTGTTTTGTAGAAATATTTCAGAGTTCATTTAATTTCGAGTCTTCTTTAAAGTTCTTTTCAGGAAAATTCTCGGTTGAATTTTCTTTCAGTTGTTTAACTTGGTAGAATTTCAGAAGTCGACTTTCGTTTAATGTTACTTTTATTTCTTGGAAAGCTCTATTCAAGAAGCGAGTGACGAAATCTTCCCAGTGGCTAAAATTTTCGTGCTTTCAGGTCTTTCCCCAAATTCGTACTGAAGGTCTGAATAGTAGTTCTCGACAAAAGTAGGAAGTCATTTTTTGGTGCTGCACTGTCTGGGATTACTTCTCCCTTTTCCACTCCGGCCAAATCAAGTCCCCACGTGGTCGGTTTGATTTTTTTCTTAGTAATAATCTTTTTATAATTTCCGATCTCCACTATTTCTCATTATCACAGATGGGCATTCGGAGTGAGTTGCGATAAAAAAGCAACTAAAAATTAAAATGAAAGAAAATACTAATAAAAGTTAATAGTTGACAATGCTTTACCTAAAAATTAAAGATAGATTAATAATTATTTTTATGTAGTTGTATCTGATATTTTTTGTAGTTGTTTTTTTTTGGGGGGGGAGGGGCTATTGTTCTTTTGCAGGTTTTTTGTATTTTGTTGTTGTTGCTGTTGTTGTTTTACACATTTTCCCCTTCATGTTTTTTCTCTTCTTGTCAAATTTATTTTCGCTTTTTGCCCATTTTTCTTCTCTCGTCAGGTGGTCTCCCAGCTGATTTACCAGAACCGCCCTCTGGACCGGTATTTCCCCCGATCGTCCCAGATCAACCGTTTTCATTCTGTGGACAGAGGTGTAAGTAAATCAAACAATATTAATCTTTTTCCATCCTGAATATGTTAAATACAACCACGGAATAAATTCATACAATATTTTCTTACTGCAAATTGAAAAATAAAATACTTTAAAGTTGCTACTTTCCACCCAACAAATTATAATCATTTGTCAGAAAATTAATATTGTCCCTATACTGAATATTTAATAGTATCAGTCTAAATTTCTGAGATGAGAAATTTTTTATTTCCTACATTATTTACACGAGTCAGAATATTATCCTCATCGTGATTGTTATACTAAGATGAAGACAATTATCCAAGACGCGAAAATGATGTTGATAAAATACTTGATAGTATTACAGAAAATACATTTTTTTGAATTCGTGATCTTTAACTCGCAAAAGATATGTATCTTCTTTCATACTACTTTTCTGTTTTCTCCTATGATATTTATAAAATTATTTACACGTAGTTCTTTATGACAATTACTTTCTTTGTTCTAACTATAAAGTTATTATCAATTAGTTAATCTAAAAAACACAAATAATCTGCAGTGAGTTTGAATATTACGGAGAGACCCTTTACTTATAGTCTTGTGCCAAGCTAAAGTCAAGTATTTCAATTCTATAACGGTTCATCAATTATTGTATTACATATTCTAAATTTTTACCACATTCTTTTTCTACTTCAGTCAAGTCATATTGAGAGAGCTAATTTGTCATAGCTGTGCTATTATGTAAGAAATACTTTAAATGAATCTAACTTATGCTCTGTTATCAGACTAAACAAATCCATTACAGTCTAATTCTCGTAATTCTATATCAGTATATATTCATTTATGAATAAGGAACATGTCAAAACTCAATTTCTTAAGTGAGCAGGAAAATTCCCATCTTGGCTTTATGGACTAAAATACTGTTTTTATAACAGAGATAAAAGTACTTTGTTACAGTTAAAAACCTTTAGAAGCAACCTCCAAGCCGGAAGAAGACCTAAGAATACATCGACAGAAAAAATTCTTATTAAAACAAGAAGAAATCATGGAAGAAAAAATGCTTTACCTTAAAAGTTTAGCAAACGAGAAAATTATTCTTGGTCTTAAATAACAAAACGTTTGCTTTTCAGTTTTCACACTTTCCTATATATATATATATATATATATGCAGCATTAATCATAAGTAAGTACACTAAAAAAAATATATAAAAAGCTAATTTTCTTCCGAATAGATCATCATCATCATCATGTCGTGCTAGTAGCACGGATATCCCTGACCCTCTCTCGCCACTTTTCCCTATCGTTCATCGCCTCAGGCAGGTCTTCTGGACAACATCCCGTATCCTCATATAGTTGCTGAATGTATGTTCGTGCTGGTCGTCCTGCTTTTGCACGGCCATGTGTGGGGGTCCACAAGAGTACATCACTTTGTTTCTAGTTGAATATAATACAGTCAAAACGAATATTATTAGGCATTATTTATTACCAAACTCCAGAACTAAAAATATGAAAAATGTAGCAGTACAAAAATAAGTACACCTTTCGTAAGTATTCATACTATTTTATTTTTGGTTACCGTGTTTCAGTGCTGTAGAGAGCAGTAATAAATAATACAAATAATATCCGTTTTCATTGTAATACGTTCCATTTGAAATAATAAAATTCTGATATCTTTGCGGAAGAGAATTAATGCTTCATAGTTTTTTTTAATTTTTGAATCGTACAGAATTATGGGGAATTATATATATATTTACTAATCTAATATCTACCAGCATTCACGGTACCAGAAAAAAAACCGCCAGGAACAAGAGATAAGAGTATCTCGAATCACCGCCCGGGGGAAAAAGAAAAAAATATTATAGGTCAAAAAGAAAGAAAAGGCCAACCTCGTCAGACCCCTTGAAAAAAAATCAAGGGATATGCAGTCAGTTGGTCAAAAGAAAACTAAAACCTTCCGCGAATCCTGCAATGCTACAATTGCAAGAGTGCTCAACACGAGTGCAGCCAATTATAAAATTAACTTAAATCGCGAGTCGGAAATCTTCTACTAAAGTTTCACCTTATCGGATCATCAGGTTAGACTTCCTAATGACTCGCGATTTAAGTTAATTTTATATATATATATATATATATATATATATATATATATATATATATATATATACTCGATCATAATTGATAGTAGGTGTAACAGTTTTTTCATAGTATTAATGCCAAGACAGATAACGTGGTTATAGTGAAGTGGCTAGTCTAAGTTCTCCCTCACTTTATCATAAGAAGATACCAATGACGAGTTGTTTTTTAAGATGAAACAGCATGCAGAGATGAAAAATATTGTTTACTGTATCTAAATCATTCATAATACATATCAACCAAAATAACTGTATTTTAATATATGCATAATTTCGAAGATATGAAAATAAAATAAGATTGTAGAGATACAACGATTGCAATTAATAACTTAGAGTACAAATACAATTCATACAATCTTAAGCTTCATCCTGCCAAAATCCAAAATATAAATCCAAAAGTGAACGTAACAGTGTGACTGGAGATTGAACTCGCTTGCTTCGAGGTCGAAGTTCAGTCATTAGGCCACAAAGACTCCCTCGGTAATTGTTATAGTCACTTCATCAATTCATTCTATTTTAATCTTTAGCAGACAAAAAAGACCAAGGATCGTTGCAAATATATATATATATATGTGTGTGTGTGTGTGTGTGCAACGATCCTTATATATATATATATATATATATATATATGAGTGTTCGGCAATGGTCCGGAAAACCTGGGTTCAATCCCATACCAAAGACTCAAAAAATGGTACTTGATTCTGCCTTACTTAACACTCAGCATTATGAGGTACAAATCAAGGGTAAAGTGAAGCAATACAGGGAATGGAGCAGTGCTTTTCCCTTCACCTCGGTGTAGTAGCTATTCTAAAGGGGGCCTTCGGGTCACCGTCGAGTAAAATCGCCAACTTTTACTTATATATATATATATATATATTTTTTTTTTTTTTTTTTTTTTTTTTTTTGCAGGGGATTGTAAACATAACTGCACAGAAGAAAAGAAGGCACTGCGTAAGTAAAAACGTTTAGAAATCGCAAGTTCTTTTGATCATACTCTAATATACACTGTGTAGAAAAATCTCTTCGTGCTTTTACATCGACCATTGCTGGTGGTATCCTCTTGTTGAGGACCGTGATGCCTAGTATCTCATTGTCAACCAGGGTCATTTTCAAAAACTAAAAACCAATGGAAGAAGAACCGAAACACTACGTCATCAAACCCTAGCCAGACCTTCTACTGCAATTGCTGCGGTCGTGCCTGCCTATTCTGCATTGGCTTTTTAAACATATATATTTAATGAGGCCCTAACAGGTACTACCCCACCGAGTTTAAGTGTACCTGAGAGTACTTCACACTTTCAATATCTCCAGAATTGGAGGCTCACCATCAAATTCAGTTTTATGTTATACCGAGGTCTGCTAACCTAGCTCACTATCCACCCACTCTTTTTAATACCTTTGGGTTTCCAAACCTTGGTGTACTTCACCTTTATGCTCCCATGCACACATTGATTGTAAGAAATAATCTCAGTAACATATTTTACTAAAATATTCTTTGTGATAAAAAAAAGAATTATGCATAGCTTAAAAGATCAGGACGCTACATTTCCGATTTAACATTATATTCTCCAATATTCGCCGAATCTTTTAAGTATCCGAATCCTTTTAGTACATTAAAATACAGGGAGTCAAGAGCAAAAATATAAGCGAAATAGGTATTCTCTTCGCCAAAAAATGAAAGCAATAAATTTTAATTTTAACAAGGAAAAAGGCTATTAAATCTCTTATCCGTTTTTATGCAGTCGGTAGGAAACTTCAATAAAATATTTCATCACTTCTTACTATTTCTTATAAAAGAATACCTTTTTTTCCTGCACAAATACGAGGCCAGTATCTGAGTAGGTGTGCTATACGTTAAATGAATTCTTGAAGATCGCTATGTTATTTCTAATTACACCCTTTTCGATGTACAAGTGATTACCAGATACGCTATGTGGACAGACTGTTTTTGTTTCTGTATATCAGCTGAAAATAAGCAGTTGCTATTAAATTTGAAACATTTTTGTGGGCGCTTGGTTATGTAATATATTCTGTCTATAGCATTTAAGTTAAATATAATGACGCTTTCTCAATTTACGTAATTACTTTTCATATCTCTTTTCAGAAACATGCTGTTCAAGAAACAAAAGTAAGTCTCTCCCTCTCTCTCTCTCTCTCTCTCTATATATATATATATATATATATGAATAGTGCGTGTGTGTGTGTGTGTGTGTGTGTGTGTGTGTGTGTGTGTGTGTGTGTGTGTGTGTGTGTGTGTGTGTGTGACGACTGGGCTCTTGGGCATAAACAAGGACAATTATAAAAAAATTGCTGGAAGAATACAAGAGAAACTATAGGAATAGACTCCAACAGTCTGCACTTCCATCTGGAATTTAACACTGATGGAAAACTAGTGATATACTCTGGTACTGTTAAGGTAGTCTAGTTTAGAAGTAATGACGTTTCAGATTCAAAACTAAGCCCAAAGCCAGGTCATAATTTGACGAAAGATTTATTGCTTTTGCTGGAGCACTTCCATAAATTATACACAAAACACACACACACACATTATAAGATATATATATATATATATATATATATATATATATATATATATATATATATATATATATATATATATATCTTCACGAGTGAAGAAGACGCTTAACTAACTGATTATTTTTGTTGTCTTTTTTTTGTGTTTTTTGCTTGTTTTTTGTTTTTGTTGTTGTTTTCTTTTTTTCCGTTTCTTCATTAGTTATATATTTTCACATCTTATATTTGAATTGTAGATGGACCCATAAAGGCCCTACAAGTTTGACTAAGTTTATCAATCATCTCATGTCCCTTCTTTAACGCTTTACCTGTATCTTCTCTTTCTCTACCCTTGCCTTTACAATATTCATTTCCTGTTCATGTTTCTTTGTAAATGTTATACAAACATGATTTAGTTTCATAAGCGAAAAGGATTAAGGAATGCAAAATTATTTTTAGCATAAATCCTCTCTTTTATCTTCCTTTTCTTCTATCTTTCCTTACAAATTTTAATGTATCACCACTCTCGTATCTCGTATGAGAAGAGTTACCCAGAGTCGTGATCTGGAAGCGGACGAGGGTGTATTGCTTATACACTTAACAACCACTTTCCCATTTCTATCTTCCATTCAGTCTTTCTTAACTACCTCTCGATATTCATCCAACAACAACCCCCCTCTCTCTCTCTCTCTCTCTCTCTCTCTCTCTCTCTCTCTCTCTCTCTCTCTCTCTCTCTCTCTCTTCCCGCGGGATATCATAACTAACTGCAGCTCAGAAAGGTTGGGTATTGGTGACAGATATTACCCTCTGATCCTAAGTCAAAAAGCACAACGGTCGCACATGCAAGCAGAATTATAAATTAGATTAGCTTCTTTTATCCAAGGGTTGTCAATTTCAATATGTTACTAAAATTGCTTCCCATGTTCTTTTAAAATTTTGTATTTTTTTAAATAAAAGCTTAAATGAAAATACTTCAAGGTGATACATTAAATACTCACTTAAGATTCATGGCTGCTATAAGTTGATACTATCTCAGCCTGTGTTAAACAATTTATATTTTTAAAAAAAATGAGTTACCTACAGTTGTTTGTAAAAAGAAAAAATTTCATGACAAACATAAATTTGGTTGCGCTCGACTATTGCTTGTTGTAAGGGAGATAACTCTTTATTTATATTCATTCTTGATATGAATATGAATAAGTTTACAGCTCGTTTGTTTTTCGAATCAATGTGCTGGTTTAGATTTCTAAAAATGTACTTGTTCAAATGAAATCTCATAGTTTAATATTATATTTAATTTTAATAACGGGTTACATATTTATAGTCTTAACTAAATGTAAAATATTGAATTATAATGTTTGTGGTACTGAAGGCTAGGTCTCTATAGAATTATTTCTTTTTTATAAAAGTGAATGAGTAAATGAAAAGAAAATTATTTTTTCTATCCTTCTAAAATCTTATTCAAATCTGATCAGAATTTTAAAAAGCAAACTAAGTAGTTAGTTAATTTCGATCCTCACTTCATGGCCCTGGCAATCTTAAGAAATTAAGAAAAAAATTTTTAAAAAGCAACAGATTTTGCAATTGATCAAATATATATGAGCAGTACATTCTAAAGGTTAATACTAATAAAGAGTGTAGAAAGTAGTGGTCATAAGTATTTAAACAAACACAAATTATGTTTGTTTTGTTTTTTAATCTTCATTGAGAAATTTAACATTGAAAAGCACAAAACATGACGAAATGCCTACCTTATAATGATTGCAGTAAAATCTTCTGGCGTAATATTCCTGTTTTTAAACACCCCACCAAGGTGTAATCAGTGATGGTACTATAGTTTCAGAAGTAAATAGATTTTTAAAGATAGACTTAGTAATCCCACTCCCCTCTCAATGTATATGTTTTTTCAAATACTTCATATGTATATTAATATCTTACATATTTTATATTTTAGTTCCTTCTTCTACAGAAAACAAAGGTAAGTCAGTATTATTGAATTCTACTTTGGGTGGGTGCAGCAATAATATCAAAAATTTTAACAACTTTAAGAAGTTTGTCAGAAATGCTACGATTATAAAAAAATATAAATGCAAGAACAAGTTAGAATAATATCAATTCTTCTATATGTGCGCATCTAATAGCACTTTCATATATCTGATTCTTTGATTTAGTTTCTTCGTTTTTAAAGGCATATCAACTGTTATACATCTGATAAGGAATTTCCATGTCAGTGATCATCATAATGATGTGCCTCTGTATATTATCTAGTGGTTTCTTGTTGGGTCAGGTTGATTGTAAGATCAGGAAATAGTAGAATGTCAGGAGGTAATTTAGAGACTCTGGTTAAGAAGAGGATATTTTCTGATAAATTATTTCACGAGTGACTTTTGGAGTTATAGATATGGCTAAGAAAAAAAGGACTGCAGATTGTAAATGTTTTTTTATTCCTACTCGATGGTAGAAGTTTTAATGGTCAACAACATAAGAAATGAAATCGGTGACATGAGGTCAAATTTTAGCAGAAACAGCTGGTGTTCACTTTGTAGTAGAAGGTATATTTTGGTTTGGCGCGCAATTTAATTCGACGCATAATTTCACCCAATCAGGATGACCTATCCTATTCACTCCGAATCTCCTTTTCCGGGCAGCAGAACTTGGGTAAGCTGCCAAACACAGTCTCTTTGGTTGACAACGCCGGCCAGTGCAGACGTCCCACTGGCCGCTCTTGAATAGCAGTAGCACGGACACATGAGGGAACCTATCTAATTTATGGATTCCTTGCAAGGAATCCCAGTTGAATATAAATTAGATACTTTCAACATGCCACGTACAGGAACAACTTTATGTCACCCCCAAAATTGGCTATGTCGATGCGACACCTTTATTCCGCTCTCGACACCTAGTTCTCAATTCACCTCTGGGCCACTTTAATGGAGACAACGCACGCCTCTCCACCAGACGCACAAAATTCAAAGTGACTCCAAAGTTCATTTCCTCCAACGGCAACATGGCTTTCACTAAACTACGGCGAACACAATCCCTCACACGTCCGACGACACATGCTGTCTTCTCAACTCTATCATATCTCCATTTCGTCTCTATACTCACAGCCTTCCTACGAGACTTGCAGCACAAAAAGCAAACCCAATATTCCAGGCTGCAAATAAAAACTATACCCAAGCACATTTCGACTATCGGCATCAACATCTTCATCCTTCCTTTATTACCTTACAAACTTAGCGAGGAAACAACTCAACGTAAACACACAAACACGTTACAACTTTTCCTCGCTCAACAATAACAAAATATCTTTTCGCTAATTACAGCAAAACTCCGGCTAAAACTTTAAACTAATTTCCATTGAAAAGGCATAATCTCCACTCTTCCTCCGAGCTGAAGATAATTATTAAGGAATACTGGGCTTTCTAATCTTGGCCTCCCCTACTAATAGACTGGACTCTCTAGCCTTGGTTGGTTACCAATTTAAGAGACTGAAAGCTGATTCCAAACAAGGATAGTAATCTCTAAAACAGACTAGTTTCACTTCTTCTAATAGGTCATGTCAAATTAACTCAGAGATTATTCCTTATTGTTTGTATCCTTGTACAACCTGTTACGTTTTGCTTGGAGTGCTACTAAGTAATCCTCATAACACTGAGAAATGCAATGAAAGGGGTTTGTCTCAGGAACAGTTATGGAAAACATCCAATCCAGAGGAGACTTTTTCTAAGTTGATGAATCACCAAACGTTTAAACACACACACACATATACTCACACCTACAACAGTTGTTTCTGAACGATAACATTTTTGTTCGATTCACACAAAAAATATGTTTCCTGAGCATCACAGTAGTTTTTGAATATTATCAGCACATTCAATAATGCCATGATAATATCGTTAACCAAGATAATTTTGGTCATAATTTTCCTACTCTTACATATCTAATATATATATATATATATATATATATATGATAACAGTGTGGGTTTGTGTCGAACCAAGTGCAATATAATATGGAGAGTGGTCAATACCTTGGATAGAGCTATTATTCGTTAACTGCCTGATGATTGTTATTTTGTAAAAATCTCCATGAAACCCAGGGGTCGCAGTCTAAAATCCATTAATTAAATATATATATCTAATATATATTTATTTATTATATATATATATATATAATGAATAGATATGCAGCATTACTGGTTCATTTTTAGTTGCTTCATTTGTGGCAAATCAACTCTTAAAACTCTTTGAAATGTCTTTAAAAGACTCTTATCCCGAGGATGACTTGAGGTCAAGACTAGTAGGAATTCTTTTTTTAATTCAAAAGTAATTTTAAAGAAATATTATCCCTGTTTTGTGTGTGTGTGTGTGTGTGTGTGTGTGTGTGTGTGTGTGTGTGTGTGTGTGTGTGTGTGTGTGTGTGTGTGTGCGAGAGAGACGAAGTGTTTCAGACTGAACTTCAAATGATGAAAAAAATCAGTTTTTTTTATGCAGTCATCGTACCACTAGTGGTAAATAACGGCGACAAACCTTTTGTAGTTTTAGAAAAAAAAGAATATCCGGAAAATTACGAAATAAATCGAAAAAACGTATTTCATTAAAAAAAAGAGTTGAATTCCAAAATGTATCAAAATTCGAGAAAATTGAGACGATATCGTAAGTTGAAATAATTATTTCGTTAAAGTATTTATTTCAACATAGAGGAAAACGTAAAATTATAACATGCAAAAATCTATAAATATTCCAAGAAAATAATATATCGGTACTTATGCATCTATGTTACCGCGATAAAGCCGAACTTTCACGAGCGTTTCCTGACCGATAACGGAAAGAATCGGAATATGCCGACAAAACGCATGACGACCAGTCTGTCAGGGTATGCGCTGAGTTGATGCCGCACTCTCGTCTTATATTTTTAACTGTACCCATCTCGTGCGACCACAGATATATCAATTTTAATATTTGAACCATGGCCAGTTTGGACCAGGAGAAAAACGTCCCTTCGCGCAATGCAGTCCCCGTCCTGCATTTGGTATTTCGACATCTCCAGGCATAGCTTTTTCTGTTTTTTTAAATGGCAAGGATGCTCGCATGTCCGGCAACTTTTAATTTTGCCTATAAGTTTTTTTTCTTGGCAGAATTGTATCACCTTTTCCACAGATTGTAGTTTGTCGTTTAGCTGCGATAAATTCATGTTGTTTAAAATTGCTTGAATAATACTGTTCTCATAACTTTGTCAACAAATTGATTGAATTATTTTATCGTCTGCCAGCTTAAATTTGATTGGCTAGGCGTTTCGGCATATTCCGATTCTTTCCTTTATAGGCCCGGAAACGCTCGTGAAAGTTCGGCTTTATCGCGGTAACATAGATGCATAAGTACCATATTTTCATCTCCTGGAAAAATACTGTCTTCAATTCTTATGGTAGACAACTCAGTTTTTTTTAAACACAACAAAAATAAATAAATATTAAAAACCAGAGAAGTTTTATTTTTCTTTCCGGAGAGAGAAAACTATAAATATCAATTTTTTCTCTCTTCAAAATATTTCCTGCTTCAAAATATCATTCTATCTCGGTATTTTTTCGTCATCCAACTGTCTTCAAATCTTCCCGTCTGTTTCATTAAAAAATCTTATTTTGTCTCTGAAACCGTTAATGAAACCGTTAATGAAATTTTCACTCTCAACGTTCATTGGTTAAGGGGCGCAACTCCCGCATCTTTATTTTTAATTTGATTTAACAAGCAAAATTTTTAAATGAATGTCTCCTTCTTCTTTTTACTATTCAGAGATTTGTTAATTCTTTTAACTCTTTTTATGATATATATATATATATATATATATATATATATATATATATATATATATATATATATATATATATATAATAAAAAGAGTTAAAAGAATTAACAAGTATATATATATATATATATATATATTTAATTCATGGAATATAAATTAAATATTTATATATCTAATATGTATTTATTTATCATTATTATATAATAGCTCTATCCTAGTTATTGAGCACTCTCCATATTATATTGCACTTGTTTTAACACATACCCACAAAGTGATTTAGTGACAACCAACCCTCTTATAATATATATATATATATATAATCCGAGGAAAGTAGTCTAAGGATTAGACTAAAAAGTAATAATCCAATGAGAACAGGAATATCCAGTTGAGTGCTCAATGTCAACGGTTATCGAATATATAATTAATTTCAGATTTAAAAAATATCGAAATTACGTGCAGAGCAAAAACATTTTTTAATATAAATTAAAAAAGAACTCAATTTTATAATTCCATTTTATATATATATATATGTGTGTGTGTGTGTGTGTGTGTGTGTGTGTGTGTGTGTGTGTGTGTGTGTGTGTGTGTGTGTGTGTGTGTGTGTGTGTGTGATAAGGTTATCTTAATTTTAACCTATAAATGGAACTCAGGAGAATATGGAGTACCTCTTCATTGCCATTATTCCCATGTCTACTCTGATTCGAAGTGGTAGCACATGATAGGATCCCACTAATGGATCAAATAGATTTGTTTGACATTTAACAGTGTGCTAACAAATGACTTACATTAAATCGAATTGTCAGAAACAGAACTCTTTGACCATTTAACTCTACGTAAACTAATGACTGATATTCAATTGAATTGTTAGTGATACATAGCAATACTTGGAACAATTCAAATGTATGCTAACGAATGAGTAATGTTGAATAGAATTATTGTTGTTGATTAGCAATACTTGAAACTCTTTAACTGTATGCCTAAATTGAATTGTTAGAGTTACATAGTGATAATTGAAGCTATTTAACCATGGGCAAATAAAACTATCAATATTAGATAGGAAGATTTGAAAACATTTAGATGAGTGCAAACAAATGATTAATACTAAATAGAATTATTTGTGTTAGAATACTTGGAGCCATTTAACTGTGTGCAAACAAATTAGCTCTGACTTATTTAAAAATAAAATTATCTACAAACTATTGCCTTACAAATCATACGTATAATCATTTAACTATATGCAAATAAATGAGCTCTGGCTCGTTTAAAAATGTTATCAGCAAACTATCCGTTTACAAATCATATATATTTAAAGAGGATTTGACATTAAATAACCTATAATGGTTGATATGCCATAAAACCAAACCAATTTGACCTGTAACTTTCATGGTATAATATTCAATCAATATGATTGATGGATTAGCATTAAGTGCATTGACATGGAAGACGATTACATAAAAGAATAGGTCTCAGTTATATAAGTAGAATTTCTAGGCTAAATAGTCATTGAATTTTTAAATAATTAAATTTACTAACATTTGTTTTCAAAACAAATAATATTTTTTAGTAGAGAGAAAGTTGACACAGTAAAAGATATTTGACATTTAAATGTGTTCAGTAATAATATTTGTAAATTTTTTTTTTTTTTTTTTTTTGTGAATTCATATAAAAAGGAGCAAATTGTACTTTGAAAGTTTTAGTTTTTTCAGTTTTTTGTACTGTGGGGGGGGGCTTCTTTTTTTTTTTTCTTTTTTTTCTTTTTTTTTTTTTCTTTTTTTTCTTTTTTTTTTTTCTTTTTTTTTTTTTCGCAGTGACTGCTGGGCACCTCGCATAGTTAACGACCTGTCTGGCTATTGCTAAAAAGTACCATTAACACTGGGTGTTCCATACCAAACCAGATGAAACTTTATCGGGCCATTGGTCTAATAAGTAGAGTGTTCGCCAATTGTCCGGGAGACCGAGGTTCAATCCCCGGCCGAGTCAAACCAAAGATTCAAAAAATGGTACTTGATGCCGCCTTGCTTAGCACTCAGCACTATAAGTTAAGGGTAAAGTGGAGCAATCCTGGGAATGGAGTAGTGTCCTCCCCAACACATCGGTATAGTAGCTATTGAAAAGGGAGTCTTCGGGTCGCCCCCGACTAAAATCGCCAACTTTACTTTAAACAAAACTTAGTTACGACTATCAATTTGCTTCGAGTGAAAATGATGACAGGAAAATTTTGTCGTCTGTCCATTTGAAAATATTTGGGTGAGAAATAGTTTTAAATGGGTGTCTGCATGTCAGGTTCTCTGTTTTCCCGAAACATTTAGCAAACTGAATTCTGTCGCTCTTTAAAGAATATTTAAGTTAGCCGACCTTTTCAATAGTTACTACACCGAGGTGAAGGAAAGGGCGCTACTCCTTTCCCTGGATTGTTCCACTTACTCTTGATTGGTACCTTATAATGCAGAATGTTGAGGAAGGAGGCAAGTGCTATTTTTTGGAGTCTTTGGTGTGACACGACCTGGGATTGAACCCCGGTCTGCCGGGCCATTCGGGAAGAAAAATAATCGTTAAGGAATAAAATGCTTTATACACTAATCAGATAAACAAATATATTTCCAACGCAGCATCAGAGTTATAGATTATCATTAGATGAATATAAAAGAAGAATATTATAATAATAATAGTTTACATTACTTTCAAATTATAATTTCCAGACATTTTGCTCGCAAGCAAACTTAATACTACTGAAATTATTACTCTCGTCAGTACTTGTTAGAACTACTGATAATAATTAGTAAATTCCCAACAACATAAACAACAAAAGAACAGGTGACATACGATCAAGTCATATTGAAAGCTCTAGTTTCAGTTAGATTACGGAAATTAACCATAAGGAGCCTGGTCCCCACTGTGAGCTTCCCCGACCCAACGCTCCCAGCTTAAAATGAGGTAAAATGTTGCAATCTGTTATTTAACAGCCTGACAGGTTTGTCAATCATTATCATTTATTTTAACTAATATTCTTCATCTTAATGTTGGTTATTTTTTAATCGTAAGGGAGTCGTTTTTTCTACGACCGCAAGGAACCGCGTGTATTGTAAAACAGTAATAAAGAATATGTTCTCGGCTCCCCAAAGACAAAAGTGAACGTGAGTTTGTTTCTCAATGAGGACTCATATTTCCGAAAAGCACTGTTCCACGCTGTTGCTTAGGAGCTGGTAATTGACAGCTTACAACATTGTATTGGCAATAGTGATGTAGAGATAGGAATTCTCCGGCTGCAGTTCAGGTCACCCGAGTATATGTACTTCTGGTAGCGGTACAAATTCTACCCGCCCGGGTTTTAATGGTCAAAAAATGCCAAGTCTGTTCAGTTCGTAGATGGAAGCTCACTCATGAGTATCAGGTACCGTAAACAATCTGAGAACCGTATGCCAGACAATCAAATCATTGTAAAATCTTTACTTTTGGACAAGTTACGTTGAAAGCGCTGGTCCAGGTCAGCAATGATGACGCTGTTCAATACTTAAATGGGTGATCATCTAGTAAGTAACAATAAAAGAACAGATTCATCGTGTTATATGAAATAAATGTTGTGCTACTTAAAATTCGGTAATTAAATTCAACGAGTGATCAAAAAATTAACAAACTGTTTTAGAGGCACAGAAAAGATGCCCCCATAGAACTTGGCGCTCAGGGCGACTTGCATGTTACCGATACCTTGAGTCTGCCCTGGATGTTTGTATGCATTTTATTCATTGATAAAGACATCTAATAACATCACTTCTCATTTGTTACGCTTGGATCATTTCGCATTTCATCTGATTGTAATTTTGTTCTTTATTTTTGCAGATTTCTGTGGCTCCATATGTTCAGGTTTTGAAAATGCTTACTGTAAGTAAAAAGACAACTATTTGAAATCAACAAAGATATTAGTATAATTCTAACAGTATTTCTCAAACTATGCTGTGCAGTACAATAATTTTGTAATTTTTTTCCAAATACGTAAACATGTATCTCGTGCTTTGAACGTGTCTGGTACTGATATTATGGCTGTCCACTTATGGCCATAGAGTTGGCAATTAAGTTGAATATATGTAAACATTTATGTTGGAAATCAGTGAGCTTCTATTCTATTTTTCTCTTCTTTTCTTGTTCAATTCTCCTATTTTGTCTTTCTAATCTTCCCCTAAACCTTCCCCTTTTCTTTTCTTTTCTTTCTATCTCCTTTATATTTCCTTTTTCCTTTTCTTCAATTGCGTTTTTTCTTTTCCCATGTCTATTTCTTTTTCTTTCTTTCTGTCTTCTTCTTTTCCTTTATTATTCTTTTCTTTTTCTCCTTTTCCTTTGACTCCGTCTTTTCTTTTTTACACTGATTCATTTTCTAGTTCTATAAATAACAAATCTTTTAGAATCTAGTACGAATCAAACATTAATAGTAAAAACATAATTTACCTTTTAGAATGTTCACGTTGCTCCTAGCAATATATAGTGTAATCAGAAAAATACTTTAATTTTAGACTAAACAACTAAAGGAATAGTATCAAAACACTGAATCATAAAAAATACTTTTCCCGGTGGAACATTTTTGCCTAACGGATCACGATTTTAACAGAGACAAAAATAAGCATTATTCGTCCAAACAGCTAGTTTCCACTGTCTCCTACTTTTAACATAAAGATTCACAAAAAATATCACTACAGTAAAAAAATATTACATTATGCCCTGTAGCAGAAAGAAACTTAAATTTTTGTTGGGCGCGTAATTTAATTTGACCGTTAGAGTCGCCGAACATTTTCACCCAATCACGATGACCTGTCCTATTCAGCCCGAACCATATTTCCTAGCAGCACCAAAAATTGAAGAAAGCCCGCGAATCTCTCTCTCTCTCTCTCTCTCTCGCTCAGAAATCCTCAAAGGGAACGGACGTCTATTCGTCTGTTCCCGAATAGTAGTAGCCTCATCAACCATTATTAGGAGAGTCATCTAGTTTATGGATCCCTTGGGTCTATTCTCCTAGACTAAGGGATTCTAGTTAAAAACAAATTAGATGATACACTAACAACTTCCT
Source organism: Sepioteuthis lessoniana (assembly GCA_963585895.1). Taxonomy (NCBI): domain Eukaryota; kingdom Metazoa; phylum Mollusca; class Cephalopoda; order Myopsida; family Loliginidae; genus Sepioteuthis; species Sepioteuthis lessoniana. Next base: position 43,074,841 of record OY757923.1, read on the forward strand.
ACCTTCTTTCTTTACTACGAGGCTCGCAGCATACCAGCGTAAACCCCTTACTTCATGCTGCCATTAAAACCTTCCTTCAAAAACCTAACGACGTCTTCGTTCTTCTTCACCACCTTGATTTTCCATCAACATTTAGCGAGGGTATAACTACCAACGAAATACCAACGCAACCAAAGTAATACCAACAAAACCAACTTAAACTTTAAACCTAAAAACCCAACAATAATAAGAATAATAATAATGTTATCCCCATCGCTAAAGCCCTATTGAGATTTCTAGAACTTTTATAGATTACTCGTTTATACATACATACATAAATACATACATAGACAATATATATATGTGTGTGTGTGTATGTGTGCCAAATCTCCAGTAATCAAATCAATATTAAAGAGAAAATTTAGAAAATCATTTCCATTCAAATCAATAATAAATAGGACAGTTTAAGAATAAAATATTAACTCTAATAATGATTTATTCTTTCTTTTTTTCAGTGAAATGCTTAAAAACTTGCCAACCAAAACCAAAATGTAAGTATATGGTAATTCTCATATTTCTTAAAGGTATTTGCGCCAATACATCATCCACACAATAAAAAAATTGATTTTACACCCCGGTTCAACTTAGATTCTTCTCACACAAACTTTATGTGGAGGAAATTAGCGTTCGCTTATCCACTCAATCTTAATTTTAAGATAACACGAGGAATTATTAAGTAGAACCAGATTTTGTTTACTCTATTTTAAGATGAAGAATTGTCAACCATTGATGTTGCCTAGTATTTTCTTTCCTTTTGATGACTATTTTACTATTTCTGATCCGCCTAATTCCTCATCATCGTACATTGACGGCTCGATTGAATTGCGATAAAAAAAAAAACTAATTGTTGGCAAAGTTTTGTCTAAAAATAAATTAATAAATAGATAAACAAATAACGCTGCTATCACAGCTAATGTAAAAACAAACATAGCAATAAATACGGCACTGAGAAATATTAGGAAAAGAGTCAAGGATAAGTTTTAAAAGTTTGGTTTTTTATTCTGTCTGCATGACATATCAAACTTCCGTAGTAAAAGAATTAAACTAAAACTTTGTCCAAAGCTCTTCTGAATTTCTTTAGTCTAAAAATCAGTCAACAATGTAGAGACAAAAAAATAGCAAAACATGAAGATTTGAGTAAAATAAAATTAAATTAAATTAAGATATGAATATCACGTTATTGCTCTGCCACTATTGTAACTATGCGCAACGGTGTCGACTCCAAGCAGTAAAATTTTACTGGTTTGGGACAAAGTTGAACAAGCCACAAGGCGGTATCACAAAAAAGACAAACTTCGAAGACACCTTAATTGAAGAGGTGTGTATGACACTCTGCAACCATGTCCTGCATGTGGAGTTCTTACTACGTATATGGACGCCATACAGCACTCCCTAACTCCATCTTTAATTCTGATCGAGTGAATTAGAGAGGACACCTCGGACCCGGTCCTTAGGCGCTTTCAGCTTGCATACAACGCCAACAGTAAATAAACTCAAAACTGCAGTGGTTCTATCTCCATCCGGGCATATATGGCGCACTAACACCGACTTCTTTAAGGTACACAGACTACCAGCGTTAGGGTACTTAAATTGGCAAGAGTTTTATCTACCAGCCCCCGACCGTGCCACAGCACCAAAGATGTATATTTACAAGGAACATTTTTTTAAATCTTTTCATCAAAAAAACATTTTCACCAAGATCTCTTTTCTTTTTTATTTTATCACTTTTCGAATGGACTTCTCAATTGTCCACATACACGCACATATCCATGTACACGAATACATATACTCTACGTATGCTCACACGCACACTCACAGATATGTTTAACCCTACATCAATATATATATACACACACACACATACACTTCAGCCCACAAGCACACACAACCATACAGACATGCTTACTCCTACATAAATATACATATACACACCGGCACAGACGTGCTTATATACATATACATATATATATAATGACCATACTCACAACCAAATACATACGCACCAATGCAGCTCCCTGCATCCAAGAGCAAATGAGCTTATAGTGTCACACAGAATAATAACAAAAATTGATTTCAGAATCTTTTAGCAACTTTAAGTACTACTACTTCAATAATTAAACAAGTTAACTGATCTATGTGGAGTTAGTCAGAACGAAAGCAATAGTTGAACGTTAAAGATTAAGTTTGATTTGGTTTCTTTGTTTAATGGCATATCAGCCTTCGAGGGTTATTTAATATCAAAGCCATTCATGAAGAAGGACAGCAGTGGTGCTATTTAACCTAGAGCAGGAAGGATGAGGGTTCATACCTTTCCCAAGGGTATTAGTCCAAAAGTGAATGTCATAGTGCAACAAGACTTCGAACACCCATACTTTTAGGCCACAGTCTAGCATGTTAGCCATTACACCACAGAGAATCCTCTGGTTAAAGATTAAAAGAAATGCTGCTCGATCGTAAAACCGTTAAGGTGTATTTACATCATTAAGTTAGCTTCAATGGTATAGAATAGGATTTAAGTTTCATCCAAAGCTAATTATATGGAGAGAGTTTCCGTGATTTTTCTGAAGGATAAAAAGCAGAGCGGACAAAAATGTGTGGTTAAAAAGTAAAACAAAGAATGTATTTACCCAACCCCTCCGCAACATACTGGACGTGACACGAAGTCAATTTTTAAGCGGAATAAAACAGTTTTGAATTCAGAATTTTCTTTCTTTCTCCTAAGCTGGTTGCCTAACCAAGGCTAAAGAACCCAGTCTACCCAATTATTTACTCATAGTTCAAGTGAGAAAAGATGGATTCACGCCTTTCCCAAGGGAATGAGTGTGATGTGAAATGCAAACAGCCTTGTCTAGGATTTGACCTCAGGTCGTCAATTACGACGATAACCGTTTCACTAAGACCACATTATACTCAAAAAAGAGAAATAACGGTATAAGATTTATGGAGAATGTGATCGTTATTCGACATTGAAAAACAGTATTGGATTTATATTCATCGCTCTATTCGTTTTTATACACCAGATGAATGTTCATAGACATCATTATATAAGCCAGCTTGACTAATTGAACATCTTTGTCAGATAAATTTGAAAAATTATATGGATGTTTCCTTTTAAAACAATCCTAATATTTTTATATCGGACACTCAAACAAAATCAGATCAATAGCTTTTTTCTGCACTATGAAAGTTTAGTCTTGTTCATCTCTTAAAAGTAATATATTGATTTATTTTTATTTGCAGCCTGTCCAACCGGCAACTCTCTGCCCAAAGATTTCTGTCAAAAGGCTTGCAGTCATGGCCGCGCCAATTCTTTCCGTAAGTTTTTATCCTTCATTGATCCTTCTCAGTTGAGAGAACTGGGTATATGATAAGACAGAGATCACTGGAAGATCCACCTGGGATAATAGAAGTGAGCTTGGAGATTTGGAGGCACTAAGATTCGTATTTTCATTTTAGATATGGCTGATTTCATGGCCGTTTTGAAACTATATAACCTTATTTGGTAGCACTTACACACACACAAGCACGTGTATCAGACATTCATAATTTATTCTATTCCGATGAATATGTTTAACCAATATATATTTCTGATTTTAAATCTAGAGGTTTGCGCAGATGAATGACACAGTAGTGTCAGATATATGTCAACTAGTCCATAACCAAAATATACTTTTTGAAATATTGTATGGGTGGACACACACACACACGCATATATATATATATACCAAAATTAACAGGATTGTATTATTTCTAGTGGAACAAAACGCATGTTATTACATCTATATAAAAGTAGGAGGAATTTACGAAAGAAAAAGATTTTACTAGAGGTATGAGAGGTGAAAACCTTCCTTAAATAAGATCAACTTCGAATATAGCAACCTCATTATAAAATGCCTATAGCACAATTCCCTCCAATTCTCCTTCCCCTCTCCGTACTCATACCTCTAGTAAAAATTCTTATCTACCGTAAGCCCCCCTCCCAATTGTTGTTCCTCCTACTTTTATGTAAATGTAAATGACTCGTCATGTTTGTCATTTGATTATTCACTCTTGTTTTTGTTGTTCCCGCCATGTTTAGGTCAGTTCATTCTGCTGCCTTTTTCATGTGTATACGCACCTCTGTAAGGAAAGAGACACTGGTTATGATCTCTTTCTCCCATTATTACAAATAAAAAAAATAGGACATCAACTGTTAATTCTTTAAAAGAGTCTAAAAGCGACTTTAAATATGAAAAACGATTTTGATTTTTATTACAAATTCGTGTCATTTTCTTTGAATTAAAACTAAAATTAAAACATCTAAAAAGACGTTTAAATTATTGCAGTTCGTTTTAAAGTTTTATTTTAAAAATCCTTGACCATTCCTATAAATTGTAATGTTTTGATACCTCGCTAGTTGATGTGAGCAACATATACATTAAGCCTTTTTTATGTGGACATCTTTTGGGATTATGTATGCAAAATATGAAAGGTGTATCTAGTCTACGTAATGCGACATTTTTTGTGTTGTAAAACAACCGATACAGGCTTTTATATTGAGGATGATGAGTTTGTTCTCGAAGTTTTGTTAGAAGCAAAACTCCGAGTGTTGGTTCCACAATTAACAACACAAATGATACAAACAATGCAGACAAAAGAAAATTCACAAGAATGTAAAAACAAATATTTTTATGGCATAAAACAAGCGAGGAAAAGTTAATAAAAAGTAGCAATGTTTGAATATGTTTGTTATGTATATATTTATATATGTATGGGTGTGTATGGTACCAATATGTCATAGGAATGGTAGTGAGTGTTGCTCGAAATATCTGTGTGTACGAGTGTTTGCCGTCAAGACAGGAGGAAAAAGTGGTAAAGTCGTACTCATATATATGTGTGTGTGTATGTACACATGAGAAATAAACAGTAAATACCAGAGGAGTATGTGTCTACCCGCAGACTGAATGTGTGTATGCATGTAGTAGGAGATGTTGAGGTCCATGAAAAGGTGAGTAAACTGAAAGATGGCATGTATACTAATTTTGATGCGACTATGAATGTGTTTTCTCCCATTTTCGGCTGTGGTGTTGCTGTCAAACAGTCTGGAGCTGTATGTGGGTAGCTGGGAAAGCTGGAGATAACGGAGGGTGTGAGAAAGTAAGAGAGCCAAGAATATGTGAAAGGTCATTGCTTATTAGAGCGTGAAATAAATAGATTCCTAGTCACGTGACCGGCTCCGAACACAAGATTTATTTTTGTGCGAGACAAGTTCATTTGTGGTTCAAACACGCAGACGTAATTGAAAACACCGGCACATGACTATTCTGTCCAATCAGCCTCCACAAAGCACTTATTTTATTTTGGCGCCTAATTATTTTTGTTTCAGAAACAAGTTTTGTCTTTCATTTATATAATTGGGAAAGGTATGAACCCCCTTATCCTCGCATCTATTAGTCAAATAGTACGACTTCTGTCCTTTCTTAAAGGATGGATTTGGCAACCCGAGAAGGTTGATATGCCATTTAATCACAAACGAACGAAATTTGGCTAAAATACACATAAAAGTAAAAACTGCTAAGTGAGTTTTTGATGCTATTTTTCAAGAATTTTCTCCTTTTTGTGCTCTTTGCTGACTGGTCTAAAAATATAGAATAGTAAATCCTCTAAAATGATGAGATACAAGAGTCATTCAAAAAGTTCTAAGCCTCATCCAGAAATTGAACCCATAGCTGAATATTTTTGCTGTAGAAACACACTAAACTTCTGTCATAAGTAGGAAAAAATAATTCAGATTTCTGTCTTAATTTCTGTGCAGTTTATGCTCATACAAAGGAGAGAAGTGTGCGGTGAATTTAAAATCTGGGTGTGGCTTAGAACATTTTGAACGACCCTCATATGTGTTAGTTGTCAGTGTATTTTGAAAACCTTTTCAAAAACATTGAGGAATAAAAAAAAAATTATATTCGACATTACAAGTTCACTCATATACAATCAGTGTTTATTTTTCATAATCGTCGGGTCATTGCAGTACTTTATTTCTGAAAAACACGAGTTTCATATTCTGATGAATACTCCTGTACATATTTCTCAACCATTTTATTCTGTTTTTCTTTTGTTTTTTAGCAGAAAGAGAACAATGTCTGTTTACCATGTCTATGGTATCACCATTATGTAAGCCTTACTGTCATCACGATAAACACTGTCCTGCAGGTAAGTACAATCATTTTTTGTAATGAAGTAATGCATACGTACATATGTGTGCACTAAATTGATGCTTTTAGATAAAGAAAATAAAGCGTTACATACGTCATGGAATAATATCGGAAGTAAACTCGAACATGTTCGTGTAAATACTGAATAATTTTCTTTTCCTTTACTTTGTAATGGTTCATTGGTAGTATATATATATATATATATATATATCAAGGACGGATTTGACCAACGCTTACTCCTATAACGGTAGGGTAGAATTCAAATGTTGATTTGGTCACCTTTACCGTTATATAAACGAAAATAGAAAAAAGACGGAAATATCTAGTTTCCAAGTTTTATTACTCAGCTGGAGGCAAAAGGAAATTGTCCAAGCTCCTGGTTATGTGAAGAAAGATGCAGAAAGCTATATCTGATAAGAGTGGAGTTGAAGACTAGCAGGACTCACGGCATTATTTGTTGACGAGTGGAATCCTCGGGGTTGAAATGAGCAACACGAAATAGGTCAGGAGAGTGTGTGTAAACGTCGCACACAACCAACTAGTGGTACAGTTATTCATGAACCAAGGAGAAGTTAACAGTTCTCCTCATGAATACTTGGAGTAAAAGTTTGCTCTTCTTCAAGCCGAAACAGGGAGAAAAATCCTCAGGGTATGTGGTCTGAATCCTTGGTTGTCTGGAGGAGTCAGTCAGCACGTCTTGGTCCCTCGGCGAAGAGAATGTAGAAGAGGAAGAAAGCGCTTTCATTGGCTTATATTTAGCCCCGGAAACCGCTCCGGGCTAAATGGCCAAAAACGTTTTGACAACGTATGTAAAGAGCAAAAATCATGGGGTGATTTATCGGTGAACCGAAACCCAACATGAAATGGATTTTTCTGCCTAACTCAGCAATTCACAAACTGTGCAAAATGAACAAAGTTCTTTCTGCTACACTCCCAATTTAAAAACCTTTTAGAGTCGACAAGTTGAACAAATCAAAGACCGTTGGCGCCTAATAACCCACGCGACCCGCAAAGCCTGCTAGCTCAGAACAACATACACCCACTCACCTCCTGATCCTTATCTGGTGAGAGAAGAGAACATATATACCTCTTCTAACCTACCGACTTCCTTTTGAGATTTTGAAAAGGACGGGAGATAACAGCCAGGAAGAAAAAGTAGGTAGTTGCAGAGAAGCAGGCGTTAAAAACGCATGGTCGAAAGGTATTCAGTTTTAATTAGCTTATCACATATTCATTGCCTGTATAAATTGTACAATAATAATAATTATATACATGAAAGACAATTTTCTTGTACTTAAACTTCATGTTTGTTGCATTTGCTTTTTTGTTTACTTTTGTTGACTTTTCGTTTTACTTAATAATTTTCGTTCGCCACCTCCCAATACGGATTCGGAAGCATACACGCTGACAAACATAAGACTACCCCAACAACTTCATATCGTACACGAAAAAAAAGTTCTTTACAGAAACAACAAACAAAATAGAGTTCTTTTCTTTATGTGGAAAAATGTAAGAAACACTTTAAAGTTTCTTTCCTTTTTATATGTAGGAAAAAAACCAGGGTTTTTTTTAACCGCAATTTCTTTACACTTTCTTCTTCTTTCACATTTTTCAATTCTTTCTCGTGGCCGTTTTTTACACTGAAAAATAAGTCTCTGTAGATGTTATATTGAAAGTTTGAATTTCAAAGCTAAATAGTCACCAAATTCTTAAATTTAAATTTAGTAAAATTTGTTTTTAAAACAAATATTTTCTAAGAAGAACGAGAAAAGTCTTGGTAAAAGGGCCAGGCTTTATTCCGTTTACTAAAAGTTTTCTCATTCCCTATGATACCTGCATCGGAAAAATAAGGCCTAAAAATTCGGCTTCAGGTTACCCTTACGGCGCTTTTAACCTGGACTAACTCCAAAAAAGTTAACATCTTTTTTCTTCTAATTTCTTCGCGTTTGCAAAAATCATCTGACTTTAATCAGTCACACCCCTCCGCTGATTGGTTATAACCTTAAGCCAATCAGCAAATAGCTCACAAGACCAACTTTTAAAATTTTTAACAATTGAAAGGAAATAATTCTTCTTAATAAACTTTATTATTTCCTTATGATGGTGACTGCCACATCTTAACAGATGATAGCAGTTTTAACCACCAAAATTGCAACTCAAATATCCATGTTAACAACTAATTCAACTTGCAAAAAATATGCAAAAGGCATAAGATTATAAGGTAGTAAGACATCTGTACGTCGTTTGATTATAGTGACATTCGTTTGACCGATACTTATGTCACTCTCTTGGTCTACAATCCAGTGACAAGCATAGCAAGAAAACTGGTGACTATGTAAACTTCAAGTTTTATTTCAGGGTACCTTCTCTTACACTTTTGGGGGTGTCCTCGTGGTGTAATGGTTAAAGCGATGAGCTGCGGAATCGTAGTACGCGAGTTCGTACTCCAGTCGCACTATTACGTTCACTTTCGGGCAAATACCCTTGGGAAAGGTATGAACCCCCTTATTCTCCCTCCAGCTATGGGTAAATAGTAGGACGGACTAGGTTCTTCAGCCTTGGTGAGGCAACTAGTCTAGGAGAAGGAAAACTCTGAATTCAAAACCTGTTAAACTCCGCTTAAAAAATGACCTTGTGTCATATCCTGCCCGAGCGGAGGGGTTGGTAAATAGTACCTTCTCTTACACTTTTCCCATACAAGTAAACAAAGGTTTGATACGGGAACTTTCTTCTCCAGTTTTGATTTTGGAGTAAATTTCTAAAAGGGTTGCCTTAACCACGACTATGTCATTAAACTGGAGCCTCTTCTACCCAAATACATACATACATACATACACCAAATTCGGATTCATATAAAAGTATGTTCGGTAAGGAAAGTGAATCAGTCCAAATTGACAACAGCGATACGGTATGGGTTTCTTTGATGGATTTTTTCTTTTGTTTAGTATGCACATTTTATCGAATGAGTTGTAGGAAGAGGGAGTTTTTTTTCTAAAAATCGGCGGAAGAAGAATCGTAGGATGTTTTTACTTTGTATTATTTTATTTTCGTATTTTATCATTTCTTGAATTTTTTTAAATCTAATTCTCTAATAGGTTCACATCAAGTAAAGTAAAAGAAAAACATTTGGGCAAAAGATTCTCCCGAAAAGTGACCCTTGGAACTGATGTTATGAAAGCTAAATCAAGATCTTGACACAAACATTGATTGCTTATTTTTTCAGATGAGAAATGTTGCCCCTCGGCTTGTTCTTTTAGCTGCCAAAAACCTGTGTAATTGTTCAAGGCTACAAAAAGTGCCATTCCATGTAAGTATACTATTTTTCGGTGTATTTTTTTTTTTATTCTGGCATTAAATGAAAACTATGATAGAGATTTTGATATTAATAAATAAGGATGCAAAGAGTTACGGTCTCATTAGTATATATATAAATGTGTGTGTGTGTGTGTGTGTGTGTGTGTGTGTGTGTGTGTGTGTGTGTGCTGACTGAGAGAGATAAATAGATAGATTTAAATCTATAAATCATAAAAATCAAAGGCGAAAGATAAACATGTTTTAACAGATAGTCATGAAGAGACAATGAACAGATATACAAGTAGAAAGATTAAGAGGTTTTGGTCTGGTCTGTTTGTTTAATGGCATATCAAACTATGGGTCATTCAGTGCTGAGATTTGATACAAATAATTTGCACACAGGAATACTTGAAACCATACATCTATTACTAATAATTTTCAAACAGATCTAGCCGATCCGTAGATGGAACCCTAAGAGGTACTACAACTCCAGGTCAGAATGGCCCTGGAAGTAATGGCAACGAAGGAGTACTTTACATTCCGCAAAGATCCAGAACTCTAACTTCACCATTGGATATATTTTAGTGTCAAATAGCAGATGTATCTTTTTTTTTTTTTTTAAGCGGGGGGATCCTACCCAGAGTATTCTAAGTCACGTTGACAAATCTGGAATGAACGGGTCACAGTTTGATAAATACTTACAAACATAAAATACCTTTTTTTTATTTTGGTTTGTGAGGGAATTTTTTTTTTTTTTTTGCGGGGGGTATTTTATTTTGTTTATCTATTTTTATTTTTTATTTTTGGTATAGTGTTGACGTGTTATTGTATCTTTGTCTATTTGCCAAATAAGGTTGAAAAATCTTCTCTAGTCTTTATTTGGGTTTTTCCAAGATACATGCATCTCCACCGAGTAATAAATATATTTGACAATGAGGAGAAAGAAATATAGGAGAAAAAGAAAAAAAGTGACAAGTGCTTGTACAGAATAGCCCACCCATGAAAATGGACATTTTATTTGCTTTTTTGATGATCATTTTAAACTATACCAACAACAAATACCATTAAAATTGTTCTTAGGGGTGAAACAAGTTTACATACATAGGTAACAAGCTATAAGCAAACAAACGAAGGTAATATATATATATATATATATATATATATATATATATATATATATATATATATATATATATATATATATATAATTGTGCTTAATTCATCAGATAGGGGAAGTGCTCGTGTCTCCGTGGACCACTTAGCTTGACCGTGCCGCGCATTTGACTGGTTGTTTGCAACAGCCAATCAGATGCGCGGTAGAGTGGTCTACATTCGTTCAAAATCAATAAAAGCCAAGTGTCTTCAAGTTGTTACACGGTGAGAGAGTGTGTCAGAGATTGATCTTGATAGGATGGGCTTGGCGAGAGAACTATGATGTTGAAAGACCTGAAACTCCCCATTGATCCAAGCAAAGGACATCACTGACGACGCCCTCCGGCGCCCAAATGTAGTAAGGACCGTATATTCAATGTATGAGAGAGAGAGAGAGAGAGAGAGAGAGAGAGAGAAAGAGAGAGAGAAATATTTGTGAAAAAGACATACAGTAAAGTTATTTTGTACTATGATTTAAGAAGTTTCATTTTACCATTTTTTGGAATGTCAGTACGTGGTTCTACTGCTGCGACAAAAAAATAGATGTCGGAAAATATTCAAAATGTCTTTAATTTTCATTCCCTGTTCAGTTGTTTAAAAGAAATAAAATTAACGATTTCTTTATGAAAAAATTAGTATTCGGGAAAGATTTGATGTGCACGCCAAATTTCAAAAGAGTCATGTTTAAATGACGACTCATGCAGTTTCATTAGCAGAAACATGTTGGCCAGTCCCCCGAAAAAAAGTCCCAAGAGAAAATGTCCCAAAAATCTTCCCTTGTAGCTTGGAGATGAAAAATGTAATTTACTAAGCTTAGAACACCCAGTGAGAATCAAACTCGGCAACAATAATATACTAGCCCAGCATGCTTAATTATCTCACCATACGAAGTGTACAGTTTGCAGATTAAAGAAAAAGGAAAGTTTTTACCAAGTTTTATCTTAAATAGTGTTTGTGTAATGGCTACCAGTAGCAATATTAGTAACTTCTATTTTCTTTTTTCATGAAAAACACCAAGAATTTGTTTTTGCTTTTCTATGAAGAAATAAAGTGCTTCTTTAAAAAAAAGTCCTTTCTGATTTATAAAAGAAAGAATAGAAAATGTGTAACCTGGAAAATAGCATAGGAAAATAGCATAGAAAATTCTCTAATATAGCCATTAAAATTAATTTGGCAGAGTAAAGAAACTGAGGGCTTAGGATACCGTAATCAGTACGAAAAGAAATCAATCCGAAACCAACTGGTACCTAGCCAGTTTACGATCCTCAACCCGTCTGATGATGATACCTGGACCCTTCACTGATTTAATCTATAATCTTGAGTTATAGGACATGATAGACGCTTAATATAGCATGATGAGTGAGGTGAGTTCGATCTTAATCGGCTGTGACTTGGTTGTAGTCTTATACTAAATTAAACATAGTAAATACATAGGAACATCGGTATCAAAATTTGTCTCTCAGACCAATACTAATGTAATGAGTTTAATTCTCATTGGGTGACCACAACCGAGGTCATGTACTAGATCAGTGGTTCTCAACCTTTTTTGTCCAGTGCACCATATGTTAGAACCCCCCCCCCACCAACAACTTCTTAAATTGTCTGAATCAAAAGGTGCTTTCCAAATACCATGCATGTAATCTTGAAAATCTTTTATTTTTCTATATGAGTATATAAAAATTTACTTGGATTATTTCTATAGTAGATTTTTACAGATTTAATTGCAGTAGAAATTGTTGATGGATTTCAAAACTTGAATGAATATACTGTGAGGGCAGTGGTTGCAGGAACAAATAGGTGTTTATGGGGTGTAGTTGCAAACACCACGCCCTAAAGTTTTTAATTCAGAGTTTCCTCTTCTCTTTAGACTGGTTGACTTACTAAGGCTAAAGAGCCCAGTCTGCTCTTCTATTTCTTCATAGCTGACCGGGGCGGGGAATAAAAGAATGATTTATGCTTTTCCCATCTGCACGAAGTGAAACGTAATCTCAAGGATTTGATTTCAGTTCGTCGAGTCCATTTCCTACGGTGATAACCGTTACGCTACAAATAATAAACTTCATTTATCTTTCAGGTGAAATTCTCTTGATTGATTCCTTAACCAAGATGGCACGGCTCGCATCCGAATGCGGAGAGGAAAAAATCCAAACCTTTTCCGAATAATTTTAATTGTTAATTAAAAGAATATTAGCAAATCTTTTTTGTCTTTTCTTTTCTTTATAAATTTTAAATCTGAATATAATTCTCTTTTTAACCCACCTCCCTTCCTTCTTCAGGGAAAGAGTCCCCATAGCGTAATGGTTAAAATACTGCAACCTCGAATTAAGCGAGTTCAAACTCTAGTTGCTCTATTACGTTCACTTCTGGACTAATATAAGATTTCATCATCATCATCATGTTGTGCTATCAGCACGGATATCCTTGACCCTCTCACGCCACCCCTCCCTATCGTCCATTGCTTTCGGCAGGTCCTCAGGGCTACATCCCGTATCGGCACAGAGCTGCTGTATGTAGGTTCGAGTTGGTAGTCCTGCTTTTGCACGTCCATGTGAAGAAGTCCACAGGAGAACATCACATAAGAACTCGTCCCTTCTTCTCCAGCAGTGTCCTGCATGTCTGGTTCGTCTAATTTTGATAGTTTTCGTGATGGGAGGTAGGTGGCCGTATAGCTGCTAATTTGTGGGATGCTGTCTCCAAGACTTGTTCGAAAGATAACCAATAAAAGGTATAAACCCTCTTAACTGTGAGTTAAATAGTATTATCACTGTTCTTCTAAAGAATGGTTTTGCCATTAAGTAACCCACGAAGGTTGATATTCTATCATACAAAGAAACCAAACCAATTTTTTTTTAACGAACTTTTAAAAAAATAAAAGATCTTTTGTTCTGTCAACACGGCATATCGTGCTTTCTTCAGATAAACCAACCTGTTTGGATTTTTTTATAGTACTTGTTAAAAAAACTACAATATTAAACTTATAATAGCTTTATTATCTGGAGTGGGCTATAGTATTGACAACTTGAGGGCTTGTATTCGTATATTTGTCGTATATGAGTACCATAACTTGCCATAGCAATTATTTGAATATGGGAGGAAAACAATTTGTACACTTGTAACAGAGAAAATATATTATGGTTTAATATTTCCTCGTGCTAAACAATGTGAAACAATTCACGATAAATAAACATATTCTATTGCTTGAGCAAAGTTCCTAGAACGAATACAATAAGGACAAGAGATATAAGAAATAGCTTATAAAGAGTTGCATGAAATAATTACCTTTTAGTATAAGTTAAGAGTCCTTAATAGAATGAAAGTTATGTGAATACTTACGTCAAGCTATAGTATCGTGCATTATGTGACACGAAGTTTGTTGGGGGAAAAGTCCCTTCTGTAATGTTGACACTCATGCGTGTTTCTGGTTGTTGAAACATGACCGAGAAGTAGGCACTTCTTTCACACCACCTAACGGTCATTAGACGTACTTTTTGGCAGACACAGAATGTAATCCCTACACCTCTCCGTAATGCTTACATTAATTCTGGATAATTGACAATCCCTTCACATTCCCGACTTTCAGTACATTTATATCGTTTTTAACAAAAGGGGCAAATTGTAGCCTGCCTTGTTACATTATGAAGAAAGGAAATATAGGAATGAGGACGAGAATATTGATGAGTTTCAAGAAGTTTAATGATAGCAAGATAACCCTTGTGCTGAGAGTTCGTACATGGAAGATAACAGTTGCAAATGACAGAGCCGAATTAAACATCTAACCTTGAAGTTTCGTGGACCAGTGGGTCTAGGAGAAATGAATAAATGATGAAAGAATAAACTCCTAAAGGAACACTGGCCCAAAAGTTGAATGTGCTCATCTCATGTAGTGATGGTCTGATACTGCTGCTAGAATCGTGAAGAAGAGAGAACGAAAGAATGTTACACGCCTTTTATATTGCCTGGGGAAGTCATCCGGGCAAAATGGCATGAATCATTCAGATTAGACGAAATATATAAATTCGAAACCCCATAATTTGAAATTCTTTCTTTCTACTACTCGTTAAACCATTAATAATGCGTATACTCCAATAGACCTGAGGTAGTGGTCAAAAAGTATCGAGATTGAAGCTGTATTTACCAAGCCAAAAATAAACAAAGATTGAAACATCAATTTTCTTCAAAGTAGCATTCAACACGTTTATTCCAACGAGTTTTTCATTAATCGAAGCCCCTCTGAAATTCCTCTTTTGATATGATATGAAACTGTGCGGTCGTACTTCTTTTAATATCATCCAAGTCTTCAAATCTTACTCTTAAGATAAATTTTCAGTTTACGAAACCAGAAAAAGTCACATAATAATCATTCTGGTTAGTATGGAAGGTGCTACAATTGCATGATAGTGTGTTTTGCCAAAAACAGTTGATCATAAATATCAAAAATTGACACTGAATAATCTACAATAGAGACGCCGAGACATCATCTTGTAAATTCAGGTGTGCACACGTCTTCATTAAAATTATGGAATGTTAAGGCTTCATTCTTGATATTTATTTTTTATCACACCTCAAATAATAGCTCTGTTCTATCAGCAAGTCTCGTCTTAATTCCACTGACAATCCCTTTATAACAGATTTTGAATGCATCACAGGAGGTGTTCCCGTAGAGTAGTGGTTAAAGCGCTGAACAGTGGAATCGTAGTATGCGAGTTCGAACTCCAGTCACGCTCACATTACGATCACTTTTGGACAAATAACCATGGGAAAGGTATGAACCCCCTTATCCTTGCATCTATTGGTCAAATAGTACGACTTCTGTGCTTTCTTAAAGGATGGATTTGGCATTAAATAACCCGAGAAGGTTGATATGCCATTTAATCACAAACGAACGAAATTTGGCTAAAATACACATAAAAGTAAAAACTGCTAAATTTGATGCTTAATCCGGAAACATATCTCCGATTGTCAATCTTAACACGAGAAAGTCCCCGTGATGGTTAACGTACTTGTCAGCGGCCTCGAAGTGAGTTCGAACTCCAGTCGCACGATTACGTTCACCTTCGAACTAATACCCTTGGAAAAAGTATGAACCCACCCCCTCCCTCCAGCTATAAATACCACAATAGTTCTTCTACAGGGAAGGTTTTGGCATTGAATAACCCACCAAGGTAGATATGATATTAAACAAATAAACTGAAACCAAATCAAACTTGAAATGCATTTCCTCAGGTCCGTGGTAAATTTCGTTTCTTATCAGTTAACTGTTTTTTTTATCAAAGTCTATCTCGTCTTTTGAAAATTCCCTTTCCTATTATTCTTTTTCTTCTTACATCATTCCTACATCAAACAGATCTCCAGTCATTGATATTAACCACAGTCAATCTTCCATTGGGGATTAGTTTTGTGAGCACTGTCCATAGGACTGCTCTATTTTGCGGGGATTTCACCGTCTACAAACAGGAATCATAGAGTCTGTCTACTGGAGATAATGAAGTTCTATACATTGTTGAAAGGTCTCGCAGAGAATTGCAAATCAAATGAGATTCTTTCTGCTTACAATTTCATGCCATGATTGGCTAATCTTGGTACATAACCCTTTGTGCACATATGTTTCAAATTCGTTACAAAAGCAGACTGTTGAAATTCAAATTCTTTGATCCAAGTTTTTCACGGATTTAAGTCCGAAATCAAAATGGCGTCATCTTGTCCGCTACACTTCACCGCGAGATGCACTTGTTAGTTATGTAATTCTATTCCTCGTTTAGTAAAGTTAAGTAAAGTTGGCGACCGTAATCGAGGGCGACCAAAAGGCTCCCTTTTCAATAGCTACTACACCGAGATGTAGGGGAGGGTGCAACTCCTTTCCCTGGATTGCTCCACTTTACCCTTGATACCTACCTTATATTGCTGAGTGTTAAGCAAGGAGGTATCAAGTACCATTTTTAAAGTCTTTGGTATGACGCGACCTGGGACTGAACCCAGGTCTCCCGGGCCATTGGCGAACACTCTACCCACTAGGCCGGTTAAAATTTCACAAATATTGACTTCAACAAATGAAGCCGTCAGTGATACATAAAAAAGATAAAATACTTCTTTTTAAACTTAGTATATATTTAAATCCAAATGTTTTTTGTTTACATGTCAATGTAAACGCACAGGATTCCTGCTGCATTAAATTACTACATTGATTAGAATTTTGGTTTGGTTCGATTTGGTTTCTTTGTTTAATGGCATATCAACATTCATGGATTATTTAATGCCTAACCAATACTTTTAGAAGAGTAGTTATGATATTATTTAACCCGTAGCTGGATGGGATAAAGGGGTTCATGCCTTTCCCACGAGTTGGTTAGATTTTCAAATAATGTACTCTTATATTTTCCAAACCATGATATACTTGAGTGAGGAAACAAATCCACAAAATTCTATTTGAAATTGAATCAATAAGTTACCGTAGTGTGTCGTGAGCATCTAGAGTTACTTGGATGCATCTTGTTCGTAGCTTCAGTATGGCGAAGGCATGAAACGAACGACGGAGAAGAAAATACTGACAGAATGTTTCAGGGTGTGAAAATATGTATGCGTGGAAAATTAATTCAAGAAATATACCACTAAACAATCTAATCTCAGAAACCATTGCTAATGTTATGAGTTTGATCCTCACAGAGATTCCCATTAATTGGTTTCGTGTCAAACTACAAGGAAATTTTGTTATGAGTCTTTGAATAAATTTCTGGTGGAGTTGGACTTGGAGGAGGCTAGGTTTCAAATAAAAAAGGCTGTTGAATGTCAACAGCTAATTGAGATTTAATAAGTTTTATTCCTTCAGGCACAATGCCAAGAGTATTTGCACACATTTTCTACTATAATTCCCAACATTATTAATAACCTAGAAAATAAACTTGTCTGTCATTGCTCAATACTGCCAAGTCCTATTAAAATTTACTACATTTACTGTAGAAGGGCATCTAGGGAGGATTGAACTCACAAGGGTTTCAATAGTTTGAAATACTAGCTTGCTAGGAATTACACTGCAAGGAACTCAACAAGTTACGTATTGACCTTTGACAAGTCGTGTTAGTTTGTGGATTTCAAAACAGGATATGCACCTGTGTCTTAAGATAAACAAAAGACAGTGGAAATGCAACGTGAATTACGTTGGAAGAATGTATAGGCGTCCAAAAAATATATAACGACGGAAGTTTTCAACCGCTGACAATCAGCAGGGTCACCGGTAAACCGTGAGCAGTGACACTAGACGTCACGACGTCTGGGTGTTGACCCGGAGGGGCTAGATGGCCCCTAGTTGAGAAGTAAAGAAAAGTCTCAATGTACAAGACTCGCTAATGTCGAAAGCAAGTATGATCCTGAAACGAAGGAGGAAAGAAGCACGAAGAAGAAATGAAGATGATCAAATGTTTTAAGCCGGCCCTGTGCCAGCCTCGTGGACGCAAAGCGAAGAAATAAGGCTCTCTGAAGATGTATCACAACTTGGTATAAATCTTAGCAGTTCCGACTCTCTCTCTCTCTCTCTCTCTCTCACACACACACACACACACACAGTCAATTTCGTCACGATTTCATAATAAACAAGAGAAATATTTTTATAGATAAGTGTTATTGTCTCTTTTCTTCTGGATATACAATATACTGTGTAATATAACCAGTTTGTTAATTATCTCTTCTACTACCATTCGTATTAATAGATGTGATAACCAAAATTTTCTTGTCTTATATGTTTATTCATTATCTTCAAGAGTTATTGTTAAACCCTTTTTATTTCAGTATTTCACTGTTTTGAATTGAAACAGAATAAAACTAGCGTTCAGTCAAACATCAGTCGAGATATGTGTTTTAATTTTCAACCAGCATCAAGGAGCTGCTATATTTTATTTGAAGTTACTATGATGGATAATGGATTGAGAAAAAGACTTTGAACAACAGAAAATGTTTTTCTTTCTTTTTTCTTCGCCTATTCATTTCCAGTCAAAGAAAACCTACCTTGACCGACAACTCTCTCTCTCTCTCTCTCTCTCTCTGGCTAGTTGGTTGAACTGCAAGGGGCTTACTGCTATTCTTTTCTTACTACTATGTTTCTGTTTAACCCACGTGTATCGTTTTCATTCAATCAGGCATCGTCAAATCACGTGATGTCACTTCAACCACGACACGCAGCTGACGTAATATTCGGTCGGCATACAACCACGTCATAAAATTTTCTTTGGCTTTGTCATGTGACAGCAAATCTCCTCAAGTCTCCAGGACTCTTTTCAGTATTCTGGCCGATCTTAAAAATGCTGTAGTTTGGATGGTCTCCACTCGTCCTCCGATTTCCAACTTTTCCAGTTCCCCTTACTAAGCCTTTACAATTGGTATTACCGTCACCCTCATGTTCCATTGGTTTTTAGTCCTCTAGCAAGGTCGAAGTTCTTATCTCTCTTTACGTTATCTTTGGTGTTTATTCTATCGTATTCAACTGGCTACTCATAAACCAAAAAAATTAAAACAAACCCCATTTCCAAGAAGCGATGAGTCACTGATGCCGTCAGCCAATAGCTATCTAGGGACTGGTTGTTAAGGACCCAAATCGTTCCACATAGGACGTCTTTTAAAATATTAAATTCAACCGGTCTTTTTAAGGACAGTCCACAACTAATGGACAAAATAGGTAGTAATTAAAAAAAAACTCGTCGAAGTTTAATGAAGTTTCTCACTACTATTTTGTGATCATGAGCAAATTCATTCTACTTAGACAACATAGAGTAGTAATACGTTGTAGACATAAAAGCGTTGGTATCAAAACGGTCGGGCTGGCATTGGCTGGACGTCAGCCAAGGGTGTCGGAGAAATCCGATTTTCTACAGGTCAACTCTACGACCGAAGCCTTATCAGCAGCAGCTGCCCATGACGCACTGCTCCAGGCTTCCCTTAAAGCCGACGTCCTAATTCCAGCTAGTAGACGACGCAGGAAGACTACCAGCCTCTCTGTTTAAAATCCATTTTCAGGGCTAACCAAAAAGTCTAATCCAACACCTCCTGAGGCGGCACGATGCAGGGGCCCCGACTACCAGCTTCTCAATCTAACAGTCCTTTCTGGGATAATTCCAAAAGTCTAACCTAATACCTGCTGAGACGGAACGACACACTATCTTCCTGCACCGGCGATCATCTTCCTGCACCAGTAGCTACCAGTCCTGCACAGCGACCACTTTCCTGCAGCAGCCACTACCTTCCTGCAAAAGCAGCTACCAGTCCTGCACCAGCGACCACTTCCCTGCAGCAACTGCAGCAGCAACTACCTTCCTGCACTAGCGACTACCTTCATGTACCCGCAGCTACCAGTCCTGCACCAGCGATCGCCTTCCTGCAGCAGCAACTACGAGTCCTGCACCAGCAGCTACCAGTCCTGCACCAGTGACTACCTTCCTACAACAGCAGCTACCAGTCATGCGCCAGTGACCACCAGTCCTGACTATCCAGTCCTGCACCAGCGTCTAGATCCTGCACCAGTGACTACCTGTCCGCTGTACGCTAGTCCGATTTACGATTCGCTATAATAAAATTTGGCCTTTCGAAACAACACCTTGTTTTGTCATTCTTGCCTAATTCGTTGTCAATCACTTATATTGTAAAAGTTTGTGGGATCGATATATTTATCGGCCCCATCAACAACTCTGTGGTCCGCAGAGACAGCAAAACCCACTATTCGGCAGGTTCTCTTTTTCTTTTCTTCTTTTTTTTTTCTTTTTTTTTTTTTTTTTTTGTTGTAAACTATGACTAGGTCTGGTTGTCTGGCCGGTATTAGGTGATCTGTTTGTATTTCAAAATCCCGAGAAACTTGTGCATCTCATTCTCTAGGACAGATTCTGGTTTGCACATATACCATTTGATAGTATGGTCAAATTTCAATGACTTGCACAATTCCCAGTGGATCACCTTCCCCATCCAGTTGTGTCTATTCATACTCTTTTTGCGCAAATTTGCTTTATTCGCTTATAATGGGATTAATCGTTTCGTCTCGGTCACCACATAACCTACATTTGCTTTTTTTGTTGCGTTTGATTTATTTTCGCTTTAACATAGTTGGTCCTTATGGCGTTATTTTGTGCTGCTATCAGAAGAGATTCAGTTTCTCTCTTAATTTTTCCCTTTCTTAACCCTGTCCAAGTTTTCTCGTGTGACATCTCGCTAGTTTGTCGCTTGAAATATCCATACAGTTGTTTTTCTTTCCATTTCTGTTTCCTAGCCATAGTTTTCTGTTGATTTTTATGTTGTCTATTATTATTATTATTATTATTTCTATTGCAACTCGAGTAAGCTGTCAATCTACGACAACGGTTCGGATCATAAATAAATCAAACCAGTGGCTCTATGAGAGTGGGATGAAAAGTTCATGGGCTGAAAAATTCATATGATGACGTTATATCTACTGTTGATGACTTTTTACCAATGGGACCCAAGAATTGCTATACCGTTAGAAGATGTGCGTGGACCACAAGAAGACTATGTTGAAAAATTAACCGCATTTGGTCACATCAATGAGTGTATCTTCGTCGGCCAGTTAACTTTTCAGCTGACCCTCGTATATTGTTCAGTTGGTAGAGCAGCTTGTGCATCCCCCCGAGGCAGAAAAACGTGATGTGGTATCTCACCAAGTGCTTATTCTTTATTATTTCGATTTGTGCAGTTAAACAGTCGTCAGAGACTGATTGTTCCAGAAAGTTATGATATTGAAAATTAAAAAAAAGAATTGAAAATAATGATGAAATTAATGTTTAAGAATCGAAAATGTTCTGAAAGTTCATATCCTAACTGGCTCAGCTTCGCTATAGGGATTCTTGCGGCATAGAACTGACAACAGAACGGAATCAATTTTGTTACGTGATAATTAGTAAATATTATAATTAAATGTTGATTTTTAATCGTGTGTTTCTTTTGCCTCGAGGAAATGCACAAGCTGCTCTACCAACTAAACAATATACGAGAGACAGCTGAAAAGTTAATAGGACGACTAAGAAACTCTCATTCATGTGACCAAATGCCGTTAATTTTTCTTGTGGCATAGAACTAACAGAACTGAATCAATTTTGTTACGTGAAAATTAGTAAATATTATTAAATGTTTTTAGCTGGAGGTTTTGGCGTGGTGAAATTGTTATTGTTTGTGTTTAGCGAAGAATAGTTGTTGTTAGCGAGAGGGAAAGTGTTATGTCTTAGTAATGGTTTTAGTTACATGTTTTTGGCGAGGAGAAGTTTCGTAAGGTAATAAAGGACGGATGAAGAAGTAAGATGCCGATAGTCGAAATGTGTTTAGAATAGTTTTTATTTGCAGCATGGAAAATGTAGTTTGTGTTTGTGCTGCTAGACTTGTGGAAAGATTGTGAGTAAGGAGACGAAATGGAGTTATGAGGAAGTTGAGAAAGGCAGCGCGTATCGTCTGACGTGCGAGGGATTGTGTTCGCCGTAGTTTAGCGAAAGCCATGTTGCCGTTGGAGGAAATGAACTTTGGAGTCACCGTGAGTTTCGTGTGTCTGATATTTGGGGAGAGTGTGCGTTGTCTCCATTAAAGTGGCCCAGAGGTGAACTGAGAGCTAGGTGTTGAGAGCTTAATTGTGTGTCGCATCGACATAGCCAAATTTGGGGATGACATAAAGTTGTGCCTGTGCGTGGCATGTTGAATGTATCTAATTTATATTCAACTGGGATTCCTTGCAAGGAATCCATAAATTAGATAGATTCCCGCATGTGTCCATACTGCTGCTGCTATTGAAGAGCCGTCAGTGAGACGTCTGCACTGGGCGGCGTTGTCCAGCTAAAGAGAGTGGGTTTGGCAGCTTACCCAATTTCTGCTGCCCGGGAAAGGAGATACGGGATGAATAGGATAAGTCATCCTGATTGTGTGAAATTATGCGTCGAATTAAATTGTGCGCCAAACCAAAATACGAAATTTTCTTTCCACTACATGTTAATTTTTATGCGTGTTTTTGTAAAGAGGGTGTTTGTGTGAAAGTGTCCTTGAAATCAAAAAATCTGATTTCCTGAAATATGTTTGTTACTTGGTGAACTGATATATTTATTCAAACTTTTCTGCAAACATTTTAAAAACTTATTTGTACATGTTACCGAACTTATCGTAGCCACCACTGGCTACTCAACCTAAAATCCCCGATTTGGAGAAAACGCTGAGTCACTCGTGACGTCAGACAACAAAACGTTGTGCATACGTTTCATGATGCCAGCTTCTATTACTAACACTATTTGTCGAAAGGATTAATTCTGCTGGCCTTTCGGAGATGAAGTCATGACCACAAGATAAAATATATTATATCTAAAAATTCCTCTTCTAAGTATTATGAAGTATTTCATTATTACTTATATTTAATAAAAGAAATTCCTGTCTACATAAACACTTCCCTCGGCCAAGCAATGTAGTAGCGGCTGACCCTACATAAACACAGATAGTAGAAACCAAAACTCAACTTGGTAGCCGGAGTTCGGCCCGGTGAAGTGTTCAAAGTCAAGCAGAGATTCGAGGCCGAATAGCTCCCAGTTCGGTTGGGCCACCTTCGGGTGGTCGATAATGTCTTTGACAGCATTGTATAGCATTGGACCTCTTGGTCTAGTCTAAGCTATAATCAGGCATCCATGCCTGGAGTCACGTATGAGTCCATGTCCAGCGAGGCTCATCAGGCTCACCTTCCACTAAGTGAGCCGATGACCAGCATTGTCCATCAGTGTTCGAGTCTAGTCTTGTGCTCGACCGCCCCTTCCTTTAACTCCCACTATAAACTGACTGTCGGGTCATTGACCATGTGTCAAGTCCTGTTCGATGTGAGGCATTGACAAATAGCGGCAGCCGAGGTCACCCGAGCCAGAAGGAATCGGTTCCTCCAGCTCGATTCTAGGTTCGAGGCCAAATGGCTCCTGGTGATGATGTCATTGACAGCATTGTATAGCAGAAGACCTCTTGGTCCAGTTTAAGCTATAATCCTGCATTCGTGCCTGGACTCAGGTTTGAGTCAATGTCTAGCAAGGCTCATCATGCTCACATTGCACTAAGTGAGCCGATGACCAGCATAGTCCTGAAGGGCTCGAGCCTCGTCTCGTGCCCGACCTCCTCTTCCCTTAACGCCTACTATAAACCGACCGATGGGTCACTGACCTTGTGTCAAGTCCTGTCTGGTGGGAAACAGAGACAAATAAACAGAAGGAAGAATCTGCACCTCCACCGCGATTCCAGGTCAAGGACAGATTCGTGGCCGAATGGCTCCTGGCTTCGGCTGGGCCACCCTCGGATGGGTGATGATGTCATTGGGAATCATTGTATAACACTGGACACCTTGGTCCAATTTAAGCTAGAATCAGAGTCCATGTCCATCAAGCTCATCAGGCTCCCATTAAACTAAGTGATCTGATGACCAGCATAATCCAGCATAGACCAGCAAAGCTCGAGCCTTGTCTCGTACCCCGATACCCCCTCCCAGCAGCACGGGGTCTGTGTCCTCATCACCAAACCAAGCTGCCGAACGTGGGCTCTACGTCCTTATGACCAGCCGAAGCAGAAGAAGTGGAATCCAACCAAAGACAGCTGCGGAACCAGCACAGCCAAACAGACGAATCACAGCTGCCATCTCATTCAAACCATACTTCTCAGAGCTAATCTCAGAAAGTCTAGCATTCAACAGCACTTCTAAGAGCTAACTTCAGAAAATCTACCGAGACCTCCTCTGGTTTCCTCACTACCGCAGCCAGCTCCAACTGAAGACCAGTACCAACTTGACCCGGCAGCCGTTTCTGCGCAACCAAGCAACCAATACCAACTGCAGACCAGCACCAGCTTAACCCAGCAGCCGTTCCTGTACAACAAGACAAGTGTATCTGCGTCCACGAGCGACCGCACTGATCGGACTAGCACCAACACATCGATACACACCGGGTTAACCAAGGATTGAACAAACCGGGACATTGATCACACAGTATCTGCAACGAGCATTTATCCCATGAGCGACATACTGATCGGACTAGCACCAACACTCGAGGCTACATCGACACACACCCAGTTAACCAAAGTAATGCACAAACCGGGATATCGATCATCCAGCCTCAGCAACCAATGTGCCCACATCATCGACTGTCTCCAGCAACATCTACAACCTGACCATACAGCAACACCTAATATCTGCACCAACCTTCTAAATGCACTGTCGCCACAAATTAATAGATAGCTGAGTCTAAGACTTTCTATAACGCCGACATCATTCAACACCCAAAAGAGACTGCACCTACGTGATACAACAATCGCAATTCTATACATATACCTTTCGCGGAACGATTTCTCAATGAAACCTGAAATTTAAACCTATCCACTTGTTTCTGTCATTTGTCCAATTCTCTATCAATCATAACACGACATACAACTGTCCACAGGATCGACGCATTGAAATACCGGTCCCGCGACAAACTAAACTATTCTTTATATTGGTAACACTGATCGTTTTCTTGTGGAAAACCTCACTCCAGATAAATACTTATTAACACTTAGCCGATTTAACCATACTAGCAGTAAGATAAAGAGATCGGAGTTGCCCGTGGTGTAATGGTTATCGTCGCAGGAAATGGACACGGCGACACGAGTTCAAATCCTGGACGAGACTGATTGCATTTCACATAGCACTAATACCCTTGGGAAAAGTATGAATCCAATTATTCTTCCCTCCAGCTATGAGTAAATAGTAGGGTAGACTAGGTTCAGCCTTGGTGAGGCAACTAGTCTAGGAGAAGGAAAACTCTGAATTCAAACCTGTTAAACTCCGCTTAAAAAATTGACCTTGTGTCATATCCTGCCCGAGCGGAGGGGTTGGATAAATATGATAAAGAGTTCGGAGTTATCTACTCCGAGTTCCGTTTTTCTTCTTTTTTTTTTTTTTTTTTTTTGTACGAGGGTATTCGGTTAATGACACATTAGTATTAAAAGTCTGTGGACAAAGCCTACATATCAATCAAAAATACAAACAGTCAAATTTTGACCAATTTTAGAATTCAAAAAAGGGAAAATACTACAATTAGTCCAACATTTGATTGGTCCAAAAACCACTAGTGGACGTATACCTTGCTTCCCGCCTGAAATACAAAAACCCTAAGTTGATCCACTTTCCATGTCCAAAATCCAATAAATACGTGAAAATATCTTCGCCTGGCAGTTCAGTTACAATTTCTGCAGGAATCTTTGATGATGAAAATAATTAACTCAAAACCATGACCGCGTGAATCAATTTTTATCAAATAACAGCTAAGTACCAGGTCGGTCACTTTGGCTTATAGAAACTATTTATATATTCTTCAGTCACCAACTTACATATATCAGCGAATACACTCGTACTCGTGTTTTTAAATGCACTGTAATATGAGTACTACTATTATCGCTGCCTTTCCTTCCCTACTGCTAAAATTACTGCTGCATTGTGGAACTGCGATTTCGCCTAAACACATAATGAATGCAGGACAATCACCCTTGTAAATGCAACACTCAACTTTATCAAAGATTCCAACAAACAAACTTGTCCACAAACAAATTCTGTTCTTAAAAACAAGCTATTTCGATCGAACAGATTTTCTTGTTGAACTCACATTTGCAGAAATAGACTCTTTCATTTGAAAAAATTCTTTCGTTGAATACTTATTTTAGGAACAAATCTTTGCATGTTTCTCTTTTTTGCATTGCACTTTCGTTGCCAATTGTTAATAAATACATGCTTGTTATAATTATTCAACACAATCTATGTAGTCTGGTTTATTCATTTCAACATATTTTTGTCTTGTCGAATTATCATCAAACGCATCCTAATTTAACGGCTACAAGTGGTCTCGTGTACTAAAACGTGTAACATGTATTTGTCTAGCTGGGTTAATTCTCCAGCTTGGAATATGGTGGGAAGTTGCCGGGAGTCAAAATAATTGTCTTCTCTTGGATTGGGATCTTGACTTCCCATGTCACGTAAGAATTTATTTATTCTCTTTTTGCCTTCGTTCGCTGAACGGATAAGACCAACAAGTAGCAGTCCTCGTGCGAAACGAACGTTTTTCATTTCTGTGCATTGGGCAGACCCCAACTCCAGTGATGTACTTAATTTCACCTCACCAAGAAAACCATCAGAGAAAGTAAGACTTTAAAGTTTACACTTTTTTGTCCCCTTTCATACATGCTTGTTCTTGGTACAATGCGTACATTTATCGGTTTTGGGACACGTTGCGAATTCTTGAAACATTTGTCATATTATATGTATCCATTAAATGTTTTAATTTTGTATATGAGATTATCAAGTCTTTCCTTTCCATGAATTCAGTTAGTGCATGGCCCGTTGGTTGGATTTTGGGGTGTTACAACATACAATGAGAAAGAACTTCATTTAACACAAGACAAACAAGGAACATCTAATATTTAAACAATTTTTATAAAACAAAAACGTCAACTTGGATTTGAATGTTCAGAAGTTCCTCTTTGTAAGTAGTAAATTTTCGAGGTGGTGGAAAGTCAGATATCAAGGAAAAAAGGGGAAAGGAGGAGAATGTTTTTAAAGAGTACTTATTCCTTTTTCTTTTCTTTCTTTTATGGTCAGGCAGTGGAACTAGCAGAAAGGTAGTTTCGGCTCTTAACTCGAGGGCGGACGTTACTTCTCTACTGGTTATCGTATTTACGTGCTTCCTTGGGTCTCTTTTGTCCTCACTGACTCGGTTCACAGAAAACCTGAGTATTTATCTCTCTCCACCGGCTCCAAATTCGCCACTCCAAAATCCTTCTAATTTTGGCGCGACCGCTTCCCATTGGCTACTTTACTTTTTATTATTTTTCTTTTTTTCTGATTTTTAACCGGATGGATGCGTGGAGCCTTGTGCGTGGCGACGCGTTTATACATTTTGTATGTGGCAGCCGACGAGTCAACATCCGGTTGTGAGTTTTATTGTTAATTCCTAAATCTCCACAAGTGTATCAATAGATATATTAATGCCAACATCGGAACCAGGTAAATTATAACTGGCACATTTCATTCCGATAATGCCAACAGCTACAGAAAACAATGTATGTCTTTTATCTGTGGGTATTTGGGTTTAGATATCTAACTCCATTGTTTTCTTCTCACCCCATCCAACTCATTGGCGTCTTCTCTGTCTGTGAAGGCTACAAAGGAATTACAGAAGGAAGGAAGAAAAGAGACTAAGATACCTTTTGAATTTCAACTTTATTTTGGGGTTTCATACAGCTACTTTGTAGCGAGGAATTGTCTTCTTGGACCACTAAAAAAACAGTCGCATCTCCCAAAAAAGGCGTTGAAATGTACTAGTCGTTTTTGGGTTTTTTTCTTTCTAGGGCCTTTAAGTGTCTTTCAGACATGCCCAGTTCCTACTTCCTGTCGGGCACCTCTGGGAACTGTAACCTTTTGAATTTGTATTTATTTTATTTTTCATTTTTGTAACCCCCACATATCTTTTATGGAATTTCGTTAGTAAATTCCAAACCACTAATACAGGAAATCACAAAAGGTTTGGGCAGTTTGTAGAGTATAGAAGATGTATTGGTTTGTAGTGTTGTGTAGGAAAATTCTGAGGTTTGTAACTGTTTTTTTCTTCTTATCCTCCATTCACTTATTTTCTTTTTAGCAAATTGTGAATTTGAGGGTCCACCATGTGTGTCTGTTCAGTCGGTATGTTCAGCAGACGCTGCAAAGAACAGGATACACAACGCGCTTCTAAGGTCTTTGGCCTTTGCAAACACATATGCTACGACTCGCTGTCGAGAGAAAAAGGTGTGTCAAGGGAACTGAGAAAGGGTTTCTCTTTGGCGCAGGAAACCCCCTCTTTTTAGGCATGCGCCGATCTCGCTGCTTGTCCAAGGCCTTCTAGGAGATTATTATTTTTGTATTTATTTGATTTCGTGTTTATTTTATCTTTTCACGTTATAGGATTTTTTTTATTTTCATTTAATCCCCACAAGTACTAGCAGAGAAATAATTGAGACAGCATTTAAGTGTAGCGGTATCGTTCCGCCACTCTCACAGTTTCGCCTGCAAAACGACCTCAATCCCACGTTGTTTGTTTTTAAGAAAGGATTAGTCATTGCAGATTTTGATCGAAACTGTAAGTCACGAGTCAGCTTCACAAAGAAAAAAGAAACAAAACAAATTCCTGAATACTCAGGTACTATAGTGTTTATTCACTCTTCGAGCAATCCTAGTGGGTCACGGCGCACGTGATACGTCTCTCTTCAGTCTGAGTAGACCTTCACTCTTGCGATAAGGACGGCAGACGAAAACTTGGGCACAGGTCAGTCAATTTTTAACTGTGTTTAACAGCCAACGGCTTGTCTCTCCAACTTTCATTCCTTTGTCCAATCCCTGACTGCTCCTTTGAATATAAAAGGTCCCGACTTCCAAAAAAAGAAAACTTCTCACCCTGCTTTGACCTCCCATAACCAAAATACATTAAAAACATAAGATCCTAACCTACTAACTTCTGACTGTACAAGCGCCTTAAATTTATCACGGACATAAAAAAACACCCTTTCATCGAAAAATCTTTTTCTATTTTATCATCTATTAAAAATCTGCCGACTTGTTTAGGTATCCTTTTGATACTAACAAGACATGCGGAGCACTGTTTGAGAAGTAAGTACAAACTTATAAACGACGTTCTCTAATGGACTCCTACACATGGATGCGCCAATGTTAGCCGACCAGCAAAGACTTACATACATCGACTCTGTGCGAATACTGGGTGCAGTCAAGAAGATCTACCGGGGGCGATGGATGATGGGGACGGATGGTGAGAGTCTGGGAATTTCGTGCCGTCAGCACGACTTGATAAATACACACATCTACATACATATACGCTACGCCTATGCCTAGATATACCCACACAAATATGCTCGCACCTATGTGCGTATATATATATATATATATATATATATATATATATACACGCACGCACCTAAATATATGCATCCAGCGACAAGAGTTTATAGCGTCACATAAGCAGTTGACAAAGAAAACAAAGACATTGTCTATGTGTTCTTCGAATCGGCTATAACGAAGTTGAACCAGAGAGTCATCCAGATTAATATAAAAAAAAGAAAAAAGAAAAATGAAATTAATTTTTAAAAAGTAGCAGTTCCCAGACACCTGACCGGAAGCGAAATCAGTACATGCCTGACAGACTCACTGCTAGCAAGGTCACGCACCTTTTTTGCCAAACAACCGGAGCTTCGCACCAGGCTGTGTCTGCTGCTAGCAAGCCGCCACTACTGAACATATCTCACTGAAAAACACCGACTGGACATAACCACCAACCTTTAACTCATAACCCACCAAAAATTACAAATATATTTCAACTTCTGTTTGGGAAACGTGACCATATCAACTGATTCAGGAAAACTCTCGCCACAGAAGCTATTAAAAGCCCTAAAATAAAGTTGGAATTTAAAAAGGTATCTTCATCTCTTTCCGTCTGCAATTCTCTTGCAGCCTTCCACAAAGAGGCCAACAAGTCAAATGGAGTAAGAGCAACAGCAAAAGAAGTCAGATACTTAAACCCAAAATCAACGACCATAGACTAACACCAACGACTACTACCTACATACGAAATAAAAAATACCCAATATAACCTTCCTACGCTCCTTAGTTATTTGCTAAGCTTAGCTTAGTGGTAGCATAAAGCAAGAACTATGAGGCACCAAGTCAGAATCAAACTCATTAACAATGATCTGATAATCTAGCTTGCTAACTATTTCACCATGTGAGATGCCGAACTGCATTGGATAAGTGACCCCCAGTGATGCAGGTTTGTTTTATTTTATTGTCTATGCGGAAGAATAATTTTCCTGTCGGATTTTTCACCCCAATTATTCTAACAAATTGCCAAGTTTTAATAATAAAATTAAGTTTTACTGACATGTACATGGACACTTAGTAATAACTTTCTGGATTTATCAGATGCCCGTGGGTCCCCAGGTGGAGAATATTATAATTTTGTTAGAACAAAGTCTGGAAAAAAATGTTAACCATAAAACAAAAGGAACGTAGGTATTGAATGAACATTTTGACATTCTTTTTTTTTTCTTATTTCATTGCATGAATGTACATCGAATCCGACTGACTTACTCTTTTGTATTATACACCTGAACTACGGTTCTGATGACAACTCAATTAACTGCTTAACATCAAGATACTAGGGTTCAATGGGTGGTCAGCCACTCGAAGTAGTAATGTCAAGAGAAAAAAAAATTGTGCGGTTATAAAAAGATCAGTTGCTTTCAGTTCGGTTTTATTTATCTTGTATAACTGCTTGGATTCATCCAGTTCCTCACGTGCAGTGTAATATTGACAATCTACGCACAGGCACAGATATCCTCAATTTCTAATGAACCAGAGAGCTTTCTTTATATAAATTTAAAAAAAAAACAAAACAAAAAAAAAAACCAAACTTCATGATCATTCTAGATTTATCGATATCTTTCTGTACATGCGTAGATTGCCAATTTTATATTACGCATGATTAAGTGAACGAACCGAAGTGGGTGAACCTCAATCAAAATATAAGATTAAGAAGAGTATTTGTATTGGCTATTTCTTTTCACACAATCGGCACCCTAACTTTCATGCTGTGCTTTGTCTGAAAAAAAAAAAAAAAAAAATGTCTAATCTTCATTCATAGATTACTTCCCGTATCCCCTCTTTTAAATTTCCATTAGTAGGGATATATTCCCCTTCTAGTGTATTAAAATGAAGCTTGTAAACGTTGATTAAAATCCATTTTTAAATCTGCTGTCCAAAGTTAAAACACTCAAGCTAGGGGAAGTAACTCCGACTAAATCTGAAGTTAACTTGGCAATTCAATCAAATATTCTGGTAATTATTACATAGATTCAATACTTTATTAATAAAACAGAATTGATATTTTGTTCGACAAGAATTTGTACCAAGACCAACATAAAAATGTTTACTCAGAATCCCTTCTCTTACACAATCAATATTAATTTTAATTAGTGTTATCCTTCAGAATCGCAACTCATTTGGGTCATTATTTTTAACAGTAAAGAACAACGCGCCCGAAAAACGAAAATCCAATTGAGTTTCGATAATAATGAATAAATAACAATTAAAACGAAGGTCAACATTAATCAAAATTAATGCTTCATCTAAGAAATTGATAAATTATGAAGTATTTTATTTTTCTAATACAAACTTCATACTTATGCTGGTCTTAATTTACAAGGAAATTTAATCGAATTAAGATTCAAGTTTAAAGAGAAAAGATCAAGCATACACACGAACATACTAAAGAGAAAAAAAAAAAAAAAGAAAAAACAGGTTTTTTATGCAGCAGTTTATTTTTCACTTATTTGTGTAAAATATACATAAATGATACTTAAGTTTTTTTTTAATGGCCAAAGTGTAAAAATATTTTTAAAACATCTTTATACAATTTCATCAAATAATTTGAAATACAATCTCCAACTGTTTAGCTTGCAGATAAGTTTTTGGTAACCTACTGTTCTAACATCTCTGAATGTCAGAAATGTTTTATCAATGTCAGCTAGTGTTTACATTGTTTCACCACTCATATCCTTCTAAAAGTCACTGTTTGGGTCCAATATAAATAAAATAAAATCTCAAAATAGTAGCATCAAGTGCAATGTGTTAGTAATTCCAGGTGACCTCAAGTTTTTCTGGTTTGGTCTGTAGCAAATTCATTTGAGGTTCTGGCAGTCAGTGTTTAAGTGCTACACATTAAGAAAAATCACGGGCGCGTATAAATTTATAATCTATATAGAATTGGTAGTAATAACCTCATGCAAGATTTGGTTTAGTAAATATCAGTTATATTATTACAGTGCAAAATCTCTTTCAGTGGCCCAGTGCACTAAATACTGATATTCTCAAAGCAACAATTGGCACATAAAGTGAGAACATATGGGGGATAAAAAAAATGAAAACTGTTTATTCAG
This sequence comes from Sepioteuthis lessoniana, assembly GCA_963585895.1. Classification (NCBI taxonomy): domain Eukaryota; kingdom Metazoa; phylum Mollusca; class Cephalopoda; order Myopsida; family Loliginidae; genus Sepioteuthis; species Sepioteuthis lessoniana. Next base: position 43,107,507 of record OY757923.1, read on the forward strand.
ACGTATGTCCTCATCTTGATAGTTGTTCTATTGAAACCAAGATTACTTCTTTCAAATAGATGAGGTTGATTATGAGTAAGTGCATTGTTAGTGGTTCCATTGCAACATTGGAGCCTGAACTTTAACTCTCAACATCATCTACATGTTGGAGAGAATTTTAATCTGTTGGTTATGCATGTGCTTGCACTAGTCAGTAAGTGAGGAACCCCCCTCCTTTTTTTATGAACAGTATAGAGATGGTCCTTGAAACTCCTCCCTTCTTTGTTATTTACTAAGCTTTGGCACAGTTATTTACAGTATGTGATGTTCCTAAATGGTCACTCATCTTAGAACGGAACAGGCCCATTGCTGCTTAAGTTCAGTAATCTGGCACTGAGTAGGACTTGACCTTTATCAGAAAATTTTGTCTTATAGTCACTATAATGATGACCTATTGAGGACACTAGTAGTCTAAGTACATCAATGTATAATAAAGATAATTTCTCAAAAATTCATGATGAAAGAAAAAATGAAACTGAAGAAATCAAGACAATACTCTCACAATTTACTCTAAAACTTTAAAAAAAAATTTTTTTTAAAACCTGAACATGAATCAGAAATTTCAAAGACCTTATCTCCTCAAATCCAGATTGAAGACTAGTACATGATTTTGAATTCAACATTTTCCTATTTACCTTTAAATTTTGTTTGGAATCATTCACCCCATCTGAGTCATTGATCACATGTATATTGGTGTTATAAGATTGCTGTTGAAAATCTATGGAATTTTTAAAGGAAAAGAGCCGTCAGATCTTGGAATATAATCAAGTGAGAAAAAAAAATCTTATCTAACTTTTTCCTTTGCAAAGTTATCGAATATTAATGAGAAAAATACACAAAGTAGCTTTCAAATAAATGCAGTTGTTGAATGCACACAACTTCTGTTGAGAGACAGAAATATAACACTGCAATAAATAACTAGAAAGAAAAAAAAAAAAATTACCAAATGTTCTACCTCCACCACAACAGACATTCTTATTCAAATTTTGTAATTTAAAAAAAAATAAATCCAATGAACCCTTAGTCTTTTAGATATATTATACCGGAGCTAAAGTAAATAAAAATCCACAAAGAATTTAAACTTTACTCCAGGGAACATTTGTTTTTAAACTATCAGTCATATTAAGTATATATAATCTCTTTGCACCTAAATGTCAGGTTTAAAAGATTAACTTGCCATCATCACAAGTTTGAGAACTTTACTTGGACATTTGAACCTGGATCATCTATCCAACATACCAATCCCATTTTACCATTTTCTACACTAAAGTTACTTAACAATTCTCCACCAAAAATGTCTTGCAAAATTGTTAATACCATTGTGAATAGTCCAGGACTTTTTCCTCTTGCTAAGCAAATGAAGGGAGTATCTTATATCAACCAAATCAATTACAATAATAGAGGATTTATTAAATGCACCAATCAAAGCCAAATGGACCACCATTACTTCTTTGATCAGTTCAAATGGCATCCCCTGTTCAAAGTCCAGCCAGATGACCAAGAAGAGCTGAGGTGAGGAAGAAAAAAAAAAAAAAAAAAAAAAAAAAAACACACACACAGAGGTACAAAACCAATCAAGAACTATCCAGTCGCAAGATACCAACTCTCATCCCAACTAAGTTTTCACTCCACACCAAATTTTCCAGCAGACTAAAGTCAACCTGCTTCCACATGTAAAAATCTCAGTACAATTTCTTCTCAGGTCACTGGAGTAGTGAGCTCTAATCTTTAGGATAGAGAAGTCTTTAATTTCAAGCTTAAACCTGCTTGAGCTAGGGTGTTTTTAACTCATGAAAGTGAATTAGATGAGAAAGACATTGAGAAACCCTTCCTTAGGATTACCTCATTAGGGTTTCAGTCCTCTCACAATCTAGATATCTTATGTGACAAGTTATCAATAAAGTTGATGTAGAGCCCTTATTTATTTCTATGCTTTCTCCTGCCAATAGAGCAATTTTCCACTTCAGACAAGGTACTTAAGTGTTCAAAAGCTACTAAGCTTGAATTCCACAAGTGAGTGAACAAATAAATCACCAAACTACAAGGATGGTTTTGGAAGCATTCCTAGTTTCTTTCCACTTAGTCAAAAGATCCTGCAACCTCTATCCTTGTCTATGACTCTTTTGAAAAGAGTAATGCAACTTATTTCCTTTCCATCAAGTACTACAACCAAGGAATCCAAGAGAGCATCTCCTGTTTTTACTGCTTCGAAAATTAATTTGTAGCATGAGATATGGATGGATAGGTCAATTATTCATACACACTATCATAGCAAAAAAAATTTTAAACTCCTCATAGATGATCTGATTTCTCCTACTCAGTTAAAGATTTCTGTAGATGAAGACTGGTCCATTAATTTTGAAAATGATCATAAGAGAAACGAAGCCATAAGGAAACTATCTATGAGGTCTCTGAAAGGAAAGATAGTTTTCTTAAAACTGAAGATTTTTCCAACGAAAAATATAAACCCTCTTTATATATGGTGCATAAACCTTTCATAAAAAAGGTTATGATTATAATGTGAACAAGGTAGAAAAGATTTTAAAAGGTAGTAATTGTCTAAAGGAATAATTTTTTTTTTTTTTTTTTCATTCAAAAGTCCAAAATTTATGAAAAACAAAATTATTCTATATACTATCTGGAAACCTTTTCTTCCCCCCACCCTTCTCTTGAAAGGGTCATTTCATTTTTTTCATTGCACATCAGAAGAATCAAAGTTGTTATTCTAACAAATTGGTCTGCTAGACAAGCTTACTTACCTTTACTCTACAGCAAGCGCCCTTCAAATAGAGGTTGAAAAATGCAGTAAGGTGTCTGGTTATAGCATTAATAGCTAATCTCATTGTGCCAATTTTCCACACATACCCCCCCAAAAAAAGCTGTGAGACCAAATATTAAAATTGAACATATTTTTATCACTTGACAATAATAAATTTGATTGATTAATGGCATATCAACCTTATTAGGTTATTTAATGCCAAATCCATCCTTCTAGAAGAAAAGTGGTACTATTTAACCCATAGCTGGAAGGATAAGGAGGTTCATACCTTTCCCAAGGGTATTAGTCCAAAAGTGAACAACCAGAGTTTGAACTCACTTACTACAATTCCACAGTCCCGCACTTTAACCATTACACCACAAGGACACCTCATAATAAATTGGATTCAATATAAGTATAAAAAAATAAATAAATAAATAAATATAGCAGAGTTTTGTTAGGTGAATCTAACAATTTCTTTATAAAAGAGGGGGGAAAAAAAAAAAAAAAAAAAAAAAAAAAAAACACTCAAATCTACAAAACCCAGAGTCAGAATAATACCTAAAATATAAAGTTTGTAAATGAAATTAAATACAGTCAACTAAATGTTTCATGCAGTGAAAACACCGTAATCATCAAATAGAAAAAATCTGATGGCTGTGTTTACATTACATTAAACAGCATTTGATTTCATTTGCTCACCATACACAAAGTTTGTGAAAAAGTAAAGAAATTACAAGATTATTTCTGTATAGATCAGAGTAATATCTGTACCCTTGGAAACTTCATGCTGATGAAAACAGTTATCTGGAAGAGTATAAAATTTAATACTACCTCAAAAATGAATACAAGATGAGAAGAACCAGACAAATATACACATTTTATTTGTAATATTAGATTTCCAAGGATACAGAAATGTCATTGATCCATGGCAGACATGCTAATGGGACACTTTCATTCAAGTAAGGCACACATCCAAACAGAAGTCATGGACAAAGAGATAAACGAGGCGGAATTATTATATAGACAGATTGATATTCTACAATGAGCACAAGGCCAATGAAAAGACCATCTTGTTTACAAGAATTTCAACAAATATTAAACTACTTTTTTTTTAATAAATAAATAAATAAATATCTCAAAAAAAAAAATAACTTATATCATAATATTTAATTCTCTGGCTGAAGAGAAATTTTAGTTTTGAGATAGAGCTAAAAAGAATCAGTCATTTTTAATTTTTGACTAACATGGCTTCCTTTATTTATTTATTTTTTTTTTTTGCACAACTATTCAGACTCCCATTCTATATAGAATGGGAATGGCACAAATCAGAAATAAACAATAACTATTCTAAAATCTGAAATAGATGGGGTTTTTTTACTTTGTTATTTTAATACCAGAAAATATTAACACCCAAAACTTTAATTTACTGTGAATTTCAGTTGAAATTACATTAACACCTGACAGAATCAACTGCTCCTAAAAACTTTAAATTCTGAAGGAGTACCATCATACACTTCAGCTTGAAAATTAATACTTAAAAAAAAAAAAAAAATAAAAAAATTTTTTTTAAAAATCTACCAATATTTAGCAGTTTATAATATTACTAGAGATGTGGAAGCATCAACAAGCTGATAAAACAATCATTGCAGCTTCAATCTGAAATTAGGAGTAAGTTTATATTAAAAGAATTTTGCCTATTCTTATTTCAACATTTACATAACAGAATGCAGATTAATTCAATATGCTTCAACATTTTCATTGACAATCCTGTAAAATGTGGCATTTTATCTTCAGTGAAATAAGCTGGACTCATAAGCTTAACTTGACAAAAACCCACACAAAACAAAATATACAATAGAAGTTTCAACCACAAATATCCTCTGAATTTTAGCTGAAAAGACAATGTAATTAAAATTTTACAATTACTTCATAGATAAAATTTCATCATATTTAAGAATGGGTGTCCTATTTTTTCCTCTCCCTTAGTCATTGATACTTCCAGGAAACATTCATCAATGAATATTTATTCTTACCTCTCTCCATTTCATTTCATTATCCCAAATATACAAAAATTAGAAACTTTCACCACAAACAAATATTTTAATTTCCCACACTTTGAACACCCATCCACACAGACAAATAGTTTATTCCCTACCCTCCTCCCAATTATCGAGTTTTTCTTTTATCCTTTCAAGCCAATAAACTCAAGAGAATATTTAGTTTTTTTCAACTAATATCCCCACATTTTCTTTTTTAATTCTACCAAATATTTTAATAAATTAATATATTTCTTTCTAATTATAGAATTTTGAAGAGAGAGCAGGATTACTTTTGATTTAAGAATTGGTTTACCATTCTCAACTTAACTATCTTTAACACTTTGCAAAAAGAGGGGGGAAAAAAAAAGAAAAGAAAAAAAAAAAGCTAAATTCAATAGCACAAACACCCACATGTATAAAAAAAGACTTTTATACTCACTTATTCAATTTGAAGTCATCTTAATAATGAAACTAAAACTAAAAGCAAGCCCATTGAGCTCTTCAGACTATTTTTAACATCCGAGCTAAATGTTACTTATTGACTTAGCTGACAATTCTATTTCTATAGAATTTGAAACTGTAAAAGTGGAAAATTTAGAAATATCCCGATTCAAAATTTGAGAACATTCTTCCTTAAAATTCCATGGAAAAGTTACATACATTTTACCAATGAAAATCTCAAACATTTTCTTTCAGATATTCTTCTATTGTTGTTATAGAGGAAGGGAAAAAAAAATCACAAAAATGCTGTGAAAAATGGAGATGTTTGCAACTTCATTCTTTTTAATTTTAAGGGCCCAGGAAATTAAGTCATGTATACTAGAGACAAATGTCCCCCTCAGTAATTTAATTCAAGACAAATTTACACAGGCACCAAAAAAAAAAAAAAAAAAAAAGCATTAAAATCCAAAAAATTAGCTAATTTGTGATATTATCTTTTAACCATCACACATACACAACGCAAACAGACTTTTCAAAAATTTAAAATAAAAATAAAATAGAAATTTTAAAAAAATCTAATATTTAAATCATTCTAACTCATCTTCTAAATGACAGATTTTTAAAAAAATTGCTATGTATTTTTCATAGAGAATGCAAGTCTTTAATAAATTACAAAGTATTTCTGCACATGACATTCAGTCCACATGTTCCTAGACCTCAACCCTTACTTCATTACTATTCCTATATTGTTCAGGCTCAGTTTGTTTCTGACAAAAGAAACACTAAATTATTAGAATTTAATGCTCTCGAGATTAAAGAACTCAAAAGCAGTACCATAAAACAATCTGACAATAATTTTGAGATTTTAAATGAAACCACTAAAATGAAGTGTTTTGCACCAGATGCATTTTAATCCCCACCCAGCTTTGTCCTAAAATACTTGAATGATATTACTAGAAGTTGTGACCAACGTATTAAGCCAGAATAATACACGGTACAATTATTTGGTAATTGCTGATCATACATCAAGATCTTCATATTATGATAGCAAAATCAATAAAAACTAAAATATCAAGAAATTAACTAAATTTTGACAAAACTTGCTGGAGACAATCTGCCAACAAAAAAAGTCATCTTATAACGTTAAACCTATGCTTTGTTGATACCATAGTTCACAAGAAATGGTCCCTCACAACACAGAGCAGTAATTTTCATAAAATGAAGGTTATTATCCTTCAATATTTCATGAGATATACTAAATGCCCTTTTAACACATTTCAAGTGGGTAAAATTTCTTTATAAATAACCTAAGTTGCTATAGAAACATGTAGCAATGTTGTAATAGACAAAATTGAAAAATAAATTTCAATATAAATCCTTCTTGAGATAAAAGAAAAATAGATTGTTATCAGTTAACTGAATAAGCTGCTCCTGGTATTTTTGTCTTAAAAGAATGTCTTGCTAGGGTTGAAAACAAAAAGTTTACCATCAAAAATTTGACAGGTTAGTTCTAAACTGGAGTTAAAGTTACAGACTGAAAGCTGAATAATGGTCATTAATAGTCAATATTAAATGGAAGAAGAAAGATTGATTTCTATTTAAGGCAAATGGTCTTTTTTTTCTTTTTGGAATAAATTAATGTTAATTTTCTCTTTATCTATTTGCTGTACCATCTGTCCTCATACATAAAAAATAAAAAAATTTAAAAAATGCCTTAACTAGCACAATTCAAAACTCTAAATTATTTTGAGGGGATAGGGGTGGGTCCACACACATCACTAGTTGATCATAAAAGCTTTACAGCTGCTCTATTGACAAAAATAGCAGGAAGATTTAAAATTTATAAAGCTAAATCATGAAAATTTTCAAAAGGAATAGTTTAATAAAACTACTTTCAGCTATTTGTTGCAGCTTAAAATAATAAGCTAAATTAAAACTAACATGATGTGTTTGATAACTGCTGGTTAATTTACAGTTCAGTTAAATAATTTGTATCTGCTACTAAAAAAAAATAATAAAGTTTTGTTGTCCCGATTTGCACCTTTGGCGTCATGAAAATCTCAGAGCACAAATCAATATACCGCACGTTTATTTCCCCACTAATAAAAAGGTAATACATTATACAAGCTAAACTTACAATGGCAGGAGAGAGAGAGAGAGAGGAAAATAAATAAGACAACACACAACCAAGATATTTAAAAGCTAGACACATTGGGCTGAAGTGGATTTTTTTAAAAGTTATAAGCAATATTCAAGTTATGTAGGAGTCATTTTTTATCATGGCAAAGAGAATCAGTAATTTCATAAAACATTGAATCCAATTTTGTTGCTTGGGATAAAATATCAAGTACAAAAATGTTGAAATGGACTTTATAATTGAGGCAGTAGTATAAGTTGTGAAATATTGGCTGAGCCACTCAGCAGCTATTCTTGTGCAAAAACTTTATTTAAAAAAAATAAATAAATAAATAAGACAGAAAGCTTTTTTTTCCTTTTAAGAGAATTTTTTTTGTTTCTTGTATTTCTTGGGGATAAACAATTGACTTATTTGAGCATGTTTTTTTCTTCTTTATTTTATCACAAAATTTATTTCCCGCTTACATTATATCCAATCAATAATTTAAAAAAAAAAAAAAAAAAAAATTATAGGAATGTGTAATGTGTACAGCTGTGTATACATATATATGTGCTCAGACATACATACAAATACACAAATATACAAACACCATGTCAAATGAATATTCTTCCAACTATGTTAAGCAAAGTTTATAAAAGACTATTCTGGCATAAAATTTAAACAGGGTCTTTTCAAGATACCATTTGTGGAGAAACAAAAATGGGAAGAGGTAATCAAAGCAAATATTGTCAGTAAAAAAAAAAAAAAAAAAATGTTTTCCCCCTCTTTTTGTATCCAAAGCTGACAAGTTCATTTTAGTCTTGTTACCCTTAATCTACTGCAATATGAAGCTTAAATTTAAAAAAAAAATAAAATAAAAATTTAAATTAAACAAAAAAAAAAAAACAAAGTTATAAAATGATTTGTTTCGGCAGGGAATTACATGAGCAAAAGTTTAAATTTCCAACTGGAATCTAAATTTCAGTTAGAGATTTCTGATAGCAGCTAAAACAAATAGCTCTGTAGTTTGAAGACATCTCCGATTTATTCTGAAAACAAAATATGATCTACAATGTTGATGAGGAGTTATGTTAATTCTAGCTCCCAAAATAGTGGTGTGATTTATACAACGGAATTTAATGTGATAGGAAGTAGCTTGGATACAGTTACAAAAGTTCTTGTCACATTCCTCACAGCAGTGCAAACACACACACACAAGCATGGTTTGAGGTTTAAGAGTTCTGCTTGAGTCAGCAACTAAAGAAAAACTGAGTTAGGTAGTAGAAGAAGTAGTAGTAGTAGTAGAAATAGTACAAGTGGTGGTTGTAGTAGTAGTAGTAGTAATAGTGGCGATTTTGTAGCAGCACACACACACTTCTGCACAGTCTCACTCATACACACATATACACCCTTACATCCCATGTGTAACCACTTAGTCCACATTTGATGATCTTTGTGTCTGGTCATAAAATTCCACTTTATATTTACTGTAGCGATAGTAGGGGGCACAGTCTGGAAATATTCTCTCCATCATTGTCTTTGATGGCCGTATTCCTTCTGTTTTTCCCATCATCCACTGTGCACAAGCCATTTCCTGTTCACTGGAGACATTCACTTTACGCCAATCACTGAGCCATTTATCAAATTTTTTGTGCAATCTCAGGGACACCCTTTTGTGGGACTGTAAAGAAAATTAAAAAAAAAAAAAAAAAAAAAAAAAAAGAAAAAAATTAAATTATAACAGATATCAAACTTACAGAATCCAAAATGAGCAATTTTTTCAAGTCTGTTTAAAATTAAAGTTAGTTACACTTAACAATCCAGAGTTCCCAAACGTCTATCATCCAATTCAAAATGTAGTTCAGACAGAAAAAAAAAATTTTTTTTTAAATATCTTAATCAAAAAGAAAAAATTTACTTGCATTAAACTCCATAGAAACTCATGAAGTTTGAAAAAGAAAAAAATATAGAAATCAAAATAATATCTTCTTCCTATTTAACACAAAGCAGTTTAATTTAGAATATTTTCCTCAAAATTCCCGAAGATATTTTCCTGTTGAAGGAGTTCAAAATTTTAATAACTCTTTTTCTCATTAAAAAAAAATAAATAAATGAATAAAAATAAACTAAATAAATAAAATAATGAACAGATATCCAAACTAACATTCACTTAGATTCCAACTGATTTTAAGCAGTAGTTGATTTATGACAATATGTAATTATTGCTTTGAGCTGAATTTTAACAAAGTTTATATTAAAGAGATGATCAAACATTTTAGTTAATTGCTGGTGAGATTCATATTGGAGATTCAAAAAACCAGTAGCAAAAGTGCAAAACAAGGAAATTCAAGAACAAGTGACAAACCTTCAACTAATATATCAAACCATTCCCAGCTTTAAAATTAAATATGGTAATGATATTCAGGCAGTATGGTTTTCAGCTTCCATAACTTTGCATCTAACCAGCAATGTCCACATTTTATCTCTTTAATAATTCTAATAAGAAACAAACAATAAAACTTTACTACTGCAATATATCACTTAACCAATAGCTCAATTATTCTAACAGTTTAAATTTACTAGCTATTCAAAATCCTTTTATTAATTATACAGCTCCTAAATTAGGCTCATAGAATTCATGTTAGCCAAAATACTTAAACTATAATCACCAACATGAAGTTTTTATAATTATCAGTGAAAAGTGATGCTATAGTAAACCTACTTATATCAAACAAATTATTTGTAACAATTAACAAAAGGACAAAGTTGAAAAAAGGTTCACGTAAAATTATTTCTGCTTTTAGACAAATATTTATGGAAAAATCCTTCACTATAGTAATTAGACAAAAAAAAAAAAAAAGAAAAAAAAAAATTGTATAAATTTGAAATAAATTTGAAATACTTTACAAAAATACAAAAATTTTAATAGAAAATTTAAATATTAATAGAGAAATTAGTAAAAGAATTTCCTTTGAAGAAATGAAATAGAGCAAGACAGATCAGGATGTACAGAATATCACTGAAGTGATGAGAAAATAAAAATTTACAAAATAATTTCCAAGTTATTATTGTATCATGAAACTAGTTCAATATTTTCACAAATATTTAGTTCTTTATTTTGAACATTTATTAAGATGATACTTTAGATCCTATCATGAACAAAATTACCATTTCTGGCAATTTATTTTTCCTTAAGTCAAATTATTTCCGAGATTGAATCAAAAGAACTTAACACAAAATATTCCAGTTAAATTTTGTACAGTAAAAAAGTATCAGTCAGATAATAATTTGAGATTTTGTCGAGATGGTCTTTGGCAGAAACCTTAGTAAACAAATAAGTATTGCAACAAAAATATAAAGCACAATGTTAAGCCAAAAAAATATTGTTCACTGCAAAAGCACACAAAATGCTCAGATACATGAACACATTCACAGTTACATGGAAAGCAAAACTTGAAATTTGCAGACTTTCCCCATCTTTAAAAAATATGGCAGTTAGGACATGGACATCAAACCTTGATAATCAAAACATCAAATCTGGCAAGAAACCATGCTAAAGAAGTGTTAAAAAGCAAACAAAAATAAAAAAAATAAACAGCAACCAAGATTTAAAACTTAGAAAGTCATAATCGAAGCTTTACAAGAAAAAAGATCAATTGGGAGTGTTAACAGACCCCAAACCTAATATTAACTGTGTTTTGAGCAAGTATGCAAAAAATATATCAAATTTTTTTTTTTTTTAAATACACACTTTACATAAGTGAAATACAAGTGATGATACAGAAAAAAAAAAGTTGACAGAGTTAATTAAGTACAATCTAAGAAAAACATTATCATAAAAAAAGAGGAAATTTATACTTTAAATGAGATAAAATAAAATAAAAATAAGTACATAATCCTGACTAAACTAATTTTGATTGTAAGTATACTTGTCTAGAATGCCAATCATCAAAGAAATTGTAATAACTGAACTATCTTAATTACTAAGTTAAATTAACTTCCTTGAGACTTGTACCTAAAAAACTAAAACCAAAAAGATTTTTAAGGATTGTTTTTGTTTACTTTTTATTCTTAGCTAAATGTAGATAAATACCAAAAAAAAAAAAATTATTTATCATCACTACAAACAATGGATTAAAAAATAATGAAAGACTGCTACAGAAAATTGTCAAAAATTGAATTCCATTCAGTCAAAACAGACAAAAATTGCCACCAGAGATTAAAGGTGCATCAAGACGATGTGAGTCAAAAAGAGTTAATGTTGGCCCTATTAAATAATGCAAGCTTTTGCTGGGAAGTAAAATTTGGTTAGTAGTAAGGGCAGAGACAAAGAAGCAAAACCCACATCTCTGAAAGATTCACATCACGATCTGGCAGGAAAAGAGACAAAGATAGACTGACTAGTGATAAAAATTGTGAACAGTAATTTTATTTTTAAAGTATGTTTTATAAGCAGAAATAATTCTCTAGAGAGTTTGATGAGGGCAGTTCAGACACAAATAAAAAACGACTTACCTCCCTTGCATGCTTCAGAGAGAGCTTTTTGTACAAGTAGCTCTCGCTGTTCACCACATAAACCATTTTGAATGAGTTCACATTGAACTTGCATTCAGTGTTGTCGATAATGTCGATGTCATTATGTAACCGTTTACCATAGGCAGCGGCACTGTCACGATCACAGTCTTTTCCAGGGGAATCCTTCAGTAAATTACGGTGTCTCAGGTTCCTGTGAAGGGGAAATAAGCTTTCGGTAAAAACTCATCAACATGGAATGTCTAATTAGCAGCAAAACATTTTGCTTGCTCAAACCTTTTGGATCAAGGATCAATTCATTGTTGCCAATGTTCACAACTCTAGGGCCAGTGGAACAGATACAAACTTTGTTCCTTCATGGACATATTCATTCCATTATTAATAGTGCCCATCAAGTCATTGCAAAAGTTGTCAACAAGACACTTGTGAGTAATTATCATGCTTCCCACACTCTGCCCTGGTTTCTATCAAATGCTGGCATTCGTAAACTCTACAGCTGGCCAACAGATGATTGCTTCAGATGCACATAGTCATTCGAGTGTTTAGTCTGGTTTGCTTAAATTTCAACAAGGTTGACTAGAAAATTTTTTAACTTTTCAAGGATACTCGATTGAAAAATATTTATATGGCTTAAGTCCTGTTATGAATTGTCTACACTTGAATTGCTGACAGTTTAAGGCAGACAAACACAAACACACATACAGATCTAATGCTTGGTGGAAGATAAATATAGGGAATTGTCATTGTCTGTGTCTAACTCAGTCACTTATTAAGGGAATAAAATACCAGTCAGGAGTGAACAGAGAAAAAGAACAAAAATATCTAAATTCAACCACTTTCAACCTGGCCATAAATTATTTACAATCAAATAATTCTGCACTAAACATGCTTCTTAAATAAGACTATGTTTTTAACCACTTCCATCCACTGACCCACCTCATTACCAGGTTTCATTGTATTTTTATAAGTATTCTTTAAAAAATAAATAAAATCATACACACTTTAAAACAAGAATTTTGCACAGAAACCACAAAAGCAATTTCTAAAAAGAAAATTTAACATATCCTGAACCAGTATACAAATACAACCTGGAGAAGGGAGGGAAAAAAAAAAAAAAAAAAAAAAGTTTCTTATAGGGTTAAATGGAAGGCATTATTAGCACTCGTCCTGAATATAAGAAATTTCCAAAGAACCATACTACACTGGCAAAGATTTCAATTTCTGTCTACACAAAAAAGTTGGATCTGTAAGATCCAAAAGGAAATTAGGTTTTTAAGTTTACAAAGGAAACAATTTTTAGAAATTCAAATGTAAAATCTAAAAAATTTAGGTTAACCAACATGACTGACTTAAGGACATTGATATTTAGAAGAGTGAATTAAACTAAATATAAATTGTATATCCTTTATTAATTAATTCTTTATTCTAGATTGACTAAAAAAGATTTTAATGGTTTTTATGTAATAGATGTTAATATGATCAAAATTATAGTAGTTATGAATCTTGACTTTGTGACCAAATTCAACATGACCAGTGTATTTCTGGAGCATGTAGCAAGGTTTCAGAATCTAGTTTGTATTAAGCTTCTGCATTATGATATAAGTAAAAAAAATAAATAAAATAAAATAAAAATACTGTAAATGAAAAGGCACTTTCTGAATATATTTTATGTACAAAAAAAAATTTAGAAAACAAATTTTCAGTTTAAGAGGAAATTTTCTGAGAGTAAAGTCTTGTTACATTTTCAAACAAAGAGCTTTTACTGTCATGTGTTGTCATTTTGAAAGCATTTCCATCTTCAAAGGAATCTGATCACAGAATAAAAGTAAAAGCATGAAATTAGGAAAAGAAAAAAAAAAGAGAATTTGGTTCAACACATTCCTTATAAGCCTTTTTATGCTCCTTTTACTCATCAAGGGTCAAATTTCATTATGTCATTAAATCAAAATTTGGCAAATACGAATAAGAAATCAGGTGGGGCTAAAGTAATTGGGCAGTCAATAACAATAGGCAGCACCTATTACTTTTGTCCCACCATGTACTTGCCTCTCGAGATGATAATGTCTTCCCAAAGTTTTTGTTACCTAGTGATATCCAGTATCACTGCAAATCAAAACCTTTCTAAATACAAAAATTTAGAAAACATCTTAACGTTCATACTGGCTCCAGATTTTCTTTAAAGGATTCAAATTCAACATGCCAACTAGAAAATTCAATTGAAGCAAATCACCTATTAATGTTTTTTCTAGATGAAGAATCATGCCTGTAATATTAAATTTAACAGAAATCAACACATTTACACTAAATTTCTAAAAACAAAGCCATGTTTAATTTGGGAAGGAATAGGCAAAGTTGAAAAGAAATGAAAAAGTACCAAAATATGGAGCATTTTAATGGAAACGAGCAAGGGAGTCATGCCATTTTAAATATTTTTGCATGGTAGCTGGGACTATATAAGCAATATTCAGCTTGTTATCACAAAAAGCATAAAACAATAGCACACAAGTTACCAATGTTTAAATACTAATGCTGTTACAAAATAAGATGTATTCAGAGATCAAGAGCACAAACAAGTTTATTTTTCCTATCAAATTATAAAATTAAACTAACCTGCAAATAGAGAACAATCCTTAAGAAAATCTACATTAATAATGTAAGTCTGCATCAACATGATTAAGAAATTTCAACATTTGAAAAACATGTTTATTTTATTTACTTAAAAAAAAAAAAAACAACAACAACAACCAAACAAACATACCTCCTGGGCAATTGCTGCCATTTTGGGGAGGGGGGATAAAAAATTTCTAACAGGGAAAATTAATGTATTCAAATTTTTGTTAAATTTCATGTAATAAATAACATTTGATTTGTTTTCCCTCTTGATAATCTTTAGCAACTGTAACCATTTTACAGAATTGGTATATTAGACATGGACATATATATATATATATATATATATATATATATATATATATATATATATATATATATATATATATATATATATATATATATATTAGTTGTGGATAGTTCATGAGGTCAAAGATATATATATATATCTTTGACCTCATGAACTATCCACAACTAATATAGTTAACATAACCCTGGACTTTTATTTTTGTCATGTTGGTAAACTTTAAAAACGTTTACACAATTTACATAGTCCTCCAAGTTTGAGAAAAGCAGTTTTAAATGTCCTTTATTAATAGTCTACCAAGATAGATCATATCCATAGTCAAATGTTAATCCTGATCTTGTGTAATAGTACAAGACCCTATCCTGGCTTAGGACGCAATCTGTTCAAAGTATAACAGCAAAGAGGAAGAATTTCTCTTTCATATTGTTGGAAACATTTTCATCCATCAAGAAAAAACACAAATTGAAACAAGACAGATTAAACCTAAAAGAAAGCAATAAACTTTTTTCTTTCTTTTCAAACAATGATACTAATGTATCATTCATATTGTCGAATTTGATATAGTAAAATTCGAGAATGTGCCAAGTTGCAAGCAGTTCTTAATAATAATTAAAAAAAATAAAAAAATAAAAATAAGGAGAGAGAGACGAGCAGCAGGCTGAAGGTTACAGAAAGAAAAGAGCACACACTCACGCATACACACACAATGCTATGAAGCAGAAATTTAGTCATGGCTGCAACTGAAAGAAGTTTTTAGTTAGGACAAAAGTCTGCATATAAGGCATTTCTTCATTATAAATCTGGAAGGAAGGTTAGCCAGCATACAGCCAGAAAGAAAGAGAGAAAAGCAAATGTACTAACCTAGGTAGAAATACAGCTTTTTTTGTTAAGCTCTCTTGAACATCCATGGGGAGGGCAGATTCAGCGGTGTAACTTTCAATATAGTTTGCCCATTTCGTGGCATTGTTAGGATCCTCAGCACCATCATCGGATTGCTCATGCTGTTCCGTATCCAGAAGCTCAATTGTAAGTCGACAACCCCGTTTGTACTTGAAGATTAAAACAAAAACCCTCACTTAATAATCAGTAATGAACATTTCTTAGCTACAAGTATAAATATTTGAAGGAGGAAAAAAAAAAAAAAAAGCAAAGAAACTATGGTATTTACAAGAAAAACTGCTCACTATATTTCTAAAGGAATTATTTTACAATGGACAGAAAGAGAACTGCTAATTTAAAATAAGTTAACATTAAAAAGCTTCACATGTCAGTTTTGTGGGGGGGGGTCAAAACTTTACTTACAACAACAATCATGAAAATTTCAAAATTGTCCTAACAGCATCTATTTTCAAGCTACAAGCATCAGCTGGTTACTCTTAAATATATCATTTTATCACTGACATTTGATGCTTTCTTGTTTTTTGGGGTTTTTTTTCAGTAGTGCCAATAGCACCTTAACTAAAATTCAGAAAAATTATATTTGATTACAACACTAAAACCTAATCTGATTATTTTGCATAAAAAAAAAAAAAAAAAAAAAAAAAAAAGAAAATGCTTACTATCATAATTTTAAAACAGTTTTCATCACAAAGAAGATTCTCCACTTGCTTCTGATACAGATTCTCAGCATGCGCTCGCTGATGAGCAGTTGCTACACGACCCCCAACTGCACTGTTCTTCACCTCCTCATGGTAGATCTTGTAAATTCGAGCACATGTATCATCACTAGTAAAATGAGCCAACTACAAAAGAAACAAAAAGAATAAAACATCTATGAAGGCAGTTACCATTAGTCTATAAAGAGATATACAAGTGAACAAATTATAAAACTGTATTTTCTTTTGATTAATTCCTTATTCTAAATAAAGAATATTCAACAAGAATTGTATACATTTGGTAACGATATTTCTGCTAATAAATCATCAAGTAAAGATCAGCTCATACTAGACATCCCCCCCCCAAAAAAAACCTAATACTTTGTTGTTTTTTTTTTTTCAATTCAATTTTCCTTTGCATGTAAAATTTTAAATGACATTGCCTGAAATAATTCTACATCAGCACTTAATTACTAATAAAATGTAATTTTGAGAATGAAAAATAAGTTTTGAAAATTTTAGCAAATCAATTGCATTTTGCTAATCAAATAGCGAATACTAACAATCCTATTTTACAAATTTTCATATAGAAAAAAAAAGTTTCTTCCACCCCTTAATTAACAATTGAGAATTTTTTTGGCAATGCTCAGATTTTAAGTGTACTTCAGATAGTCTTACATCACAGTTATTAGCTTTCAATTTATAACTTTTTCATTTAGACAAGCTGGTGTTAAATTTTCACAATAGTCTAAATATTATATTACAGCATTTTAATAAAACTGAAAATTATTATTTACAATCTTTTATAGCTGACAAGATACTAAAACTATTCAATATTAAAGATTCATAATTGAATAAAATCACATCAAAAATATAAAAAAGTTTATTTACTAAGCACAAATAAAATCATAAAAAAATGTACATAGAATAAATATAGTATTTTGATAAATGGAAAATTCTGTGAAGAATGAATGCTTTTAGTGAAAAGAATAATGCAGTATGAATGTGTCATAAATGGTACTAGTTAAGAGTAGGAGAGAATAAATAGAAAAGACCATCTCTCCCTCTTTTTTTAGCCATATAGAATAGACGAGTAAATAAGACTTAATCTTAAATATTGTCAAAAATCATGCAGTTTATACATCACAAAATAATGTTTACCTGAGAATTATAAATTTCTAACAATTCAATTTAGCATAAGTCAACAAAATTATATGGCTCTAAGTATTGCTATGTATCATTAACAATTCAATTAAACATCAGTCACTTGTTTTAACACAGTTAAATGATCAAACAGTTCCAACAATTCAGTTTTGCATAAGTCATTTGTTTGCACTCAGTTTAAATATCAAACAATTCTATATTTGACTCATAGGTGCTACCACTTTGGCTCAGAGTGGACCTGGGAGTGATGGCAATGAAGGGGTAGTCAGCATTTCCCAAAAGCTCCAGCATTAGTGGTGCCTCATCATTATATTGTTTAGTGTCATATCTAGGACACTCGTGTATGTGTGTGGTGGTGGGGGTCCTTACCCTTCTGCAGAGATGCAGTCGGTGTGTTGTAGAGTCCCAGCCAACTGGACCATTGGCTAAATGAGTACAGGGTAATAAATATATAGAAGCAGATGGTGGTAAAATTTAATACTTATCAAGTGGGTTTTCAGTTTGAAGGATGAGTGAAAGAGTATTGAAATACATCCTCACAAAAGTAATCAATATTATTTTAAGATACTGATATGGCAAAGAGCACAGTAAGAGTAACAGTTTCTATACTAAATAAGTAAATAACGATTTGAGCAACCACATGTAATTAGAACAAAATTAAGATTCCACCATTCATTTCAGAAGAGCAGGGAGGAAAAAAAATTTATAGATCTATTTTTGGGGAGTTAGCTAGTGTCAAAGCCAAAGATAGCAATGTGTAAATTGGCCATAGATTAACCACAACTATTGAACATTTTATATATTTCATAAAATGCAATGGAACAATTATATATATATATATATATATATATGTGTGTGTGTGTGAAAGAGAGAGAGAAAGAGAAAGAGAGAGAGACTGACTATGTTAAAATAATTGCTTTAAATAAAAAATAAAGGTAAGTAGGAGAATTCTATTACTCATATTAGGCAATAAATAAAACTACAACCATGAAACCTGTTGTCTGTCTCCACATGAGTGAAGATAACCCCCATGCAAAGGAAGGATATGAATGCAGTTGCTTTCTCTAAATCTTCCTGTAATTATTACTGCTGCTGTGATTTAATGGCATTCAAGCTTGCATCATTAGCCAACCCTGAAGAATCAAGGGACAAAAGTCACCATTTTTACACTGTAACAGTGCAGTGTAGTGAGATACTGAGCTTGAAGACAGTGTGGACAAAAACTATACAAGGGATGGAAAAGAATCTCACCGTTTCAATCTGGAAGAAACAAAAATAAAATAAATGCTAGTTTAGTTTTTAACACTAATTTAGTTTTTATAGAACAAATAACAAAATAAAATAACAAAAATGGAAAATATTTAATTTTTTTTTAAATTCCTTCCTGTAGTTAATGATAATAAAATATACAATTTTCTTTTTTTAAAAATGTTCTTGAAATAACTTTAAAGAATAATCTATCCTAAGAGGAATAAAAGTAAAAAAAATAAATAAAATTTTGCAATTTCCTCACATGAAGAATTCAGATTGCTAAAAACTGATGACATCTAATACCAAAATGATAAGCCTCAAACTAATGCAACTTCATCAAAGAAAAGAAGAAGAAAAAAAAAAAAAAAAAAAAGATTAAGAAAATATTTAGAATTAGTGAAATTCTTAAACTGCAAGTAACATTTCAGTATACTAAAGGTGCGTGGAATAAAGTGATTTGTGAATGAGTTATGAAGACAAGACAAATATCAAAAAATGGTGAAAGAGAGGGGGGGTAAAAGGCATGAAGCATGAACTTACCTGTCTGACCAGGTTTTGCACGAGTTTGTCCATTGTAAAGGCAATGTAAGCATGTATGCCAAACATCTCACGAAGTTGGTCCTCATACTGACTAGACTCAAGGTTGCCATCCAGCAGATTTTTTACCATCTCCAGAAAATAAGGGTAGTAATCATCAGGATCTAAATCGCCTACAAGTATAAAAGTTGGATAAAGTTTAAAAGGGAAGGAAAAAAAAAAAAAGAGAGAAGTTGCTTACTGAGATATTATTCCTATTTAATTAAACATTACTCATTAGGTTTACTGGCCACTTTTCAAGTTGAAAATGTAAAATAATTACAGGGCCTTCATTATTACTTTAGAGGAAAAACCTGAACCTGCAAATAGAATGAGTTTAGTGAATGGCGGCTTTTTTTAAATCGTGTATAAATAAAATAAAAATAAAAAAAAAAGGCCATTCAAGTTTTTTTTCTTTCTTTTCTTGGTTTCACAAAAGATAATAGACCAAATTTTTTTTTCTTTTAATTATTTATTTCAAAATAAAAAAAATCAAGTTGACAAAATTAGTTTAGTTGGGTTGTGTTTTATGGCAAATCAACCCTTGTAGGTTATTTATTGCAAAATCCTGTTAAATAAACAAATAGTTTGTAGTTAAGATTTTTTAAACAAACCAGAACTCATTTGTTTGCACACAGTTAATATAGTTTCGAGTATTGCTAACACTAACAATTCTAAATGGTTTCATGTATTGTGATCTAATACTCGTAATTTTCTTGATATTAATCATTTGTTTGCACTCTTTTTTTAATGGTTTCAAGTATTGAGAAGAACAGCAGTGATTCTATTTAACTGATAGCTAGAGGGAAGGACTAAAGGGGTTCATCATACCTTTCCCAAAATAATGAGTCCAAAAGTGAACATAATAGTGCAACTAGAGCTCACTGTTACTTCAAGACCACAGTCCAGTACTTTAGCCATCATGCCATGGAGAATACCCCAACATTGACTTTAAAACACTCCAATTCTATCAACAACGAATTACCCATCAGATGAAGTTGATTAAACATTTTGTTTCTTTCTAATTTCATTTTAGTATACTTATTACACAACCGAAACTGGTTTTAACTTATTCTACAAACTGTAGGTTCCTTTGTTTAAAATGCTATAGGATTTGTACAAAATTTTAAGATTATATGTTGTGACTATAGGTAAATCAAAGTGGTTCTTAAGATGGTTTCCTAAAAACTTTATATCAGAAAACTTCCCAATATTTCTTTCCTCCTAAAGGCACAAAGAATTTAATAATAAAATAAAAATTCACTAAAGTTTGGTGTTTTGTTTTGTTTTTTTGGATTAAAAATAAAATTATCCATGTTCAACTAGGTGTCTATTTCTGTCTGAAAAATTTCTTTCCAATAAGATTGTTTACACAGGTAATATCTATAATAAAGACATCACGAGTACTTGACGAAAAAAAAAAAAGCACCTTTATTACATACCAACATTTGTCTACATGTATATATACATTTACAGCAGAGATGTACGTGGTGCATTCAATAAGTTTCCAGACTTTTTTTGTACAGGCATTTAAAATTGTCATAGACTCTTGAAAATTCACTATGTTATCTTATGTGATGACTGACCAATTTTTATGATTTCAGGTTCAAATGAACAGCTACAAGAATTAGAATACACCCTACTAAAGCCTGATTGTCACAGCTGGTGAATTTCAAAAATGCAATCTGGATGTGAGGACATTTTATGCAATATGCAATAAAATTCTCTGTTTTAAACTTGGAAAAATGCCACAGAAACCTTCAGACTGCTTTTCGACCATCTTGCATGAATCGAGCATCAGTTTTTGAGTGGCATAAGAGACTCAAGGAAGGCGCGGCGTCTGTGAGGGATGATGAGAGGTGTGGGAGGAGTAAGGAAGTCAAATACACCAGAGTTGATTGGCCAAACGGTTAGGGTTACTATGTTGAGGTTTTAAGGGAGTTCAGGAAGAGATTCCGTTGGAAGAGGCCAGCACTCTTCAAATCAGCTCAGTGGCATTTCCACCAGGACAATACACCAGTCCACAACGCCATCCTTGTCACAGACTATTTGACCAAGATGGGCATCAAGACAGTTCCTCACCAACCCTATCGTCCAGACCTTGCTCTCTCTGACTTTTGCTTATTCCCTAAGCTCAGGGGCTGTCGTTATGAGACAATTGAGGAGATGAAAGACAAAGACAAAGGTCATTGACACGCTCACACAAGAGGACTTCCATGGGGCCTTGCAGAAGTTGTTGGAACAGTACAACAAGTGCATTGCAGCTGGAGGAGATTACTTCGAAGGGGACTAGAGTTTCATGTGTGTACTATCAATAAAAGTGCTCATACGAAAAAAAAGTCTGAAAACTTATTCAATGATCCTCGTAAACAGAAATTTTTTAAAGCTACGTGTAGTGTGTAAATTTAAAGAGAAAAATCACGAAGGGAGATATGTAATGGTACTGTATAAAAGTTGGGTAAATAAAATGTAGTTAATGTATTTAAGGTAAATACTTTATATAATAGAAAAATTAAATTATGGATTTAAAAATGAATAGGTAAGTCATTACATTCCAATCATATCTATTAAAGAAATCATTGCTTTCTTAGAGCTTCAAAAAAATCTTTGTCAAGTCTTACCTCCCTTATAAATAATAGCATTACTTTTGGGATTACTTGACATTAATTAGCGTAAGTAGTTTCATTTGGAAGTAAAATATCAATCTTGGCTAAATAGTTTCAGGAATGACTCAATTATGAAAAGTTTGGCTGAAATTGGGCCAAAAATGGCAGAGCCTTAGTATAGGGATGGACAGATAGATAATAAATACATAACCTGACATTAGCCAAATTTTTATCTAAAATTTTCCATGTATACCGTTTCATTGTGATGATAGTTACCACTTAATCAAGTACATTGGAAGAGGAAAAGAATTGTGTAATAAATGCTTCCCTCTATCCAAGTTTCAAACTTGTAGATTTATATCTGCTAGTTAGATCTGTTTGACAGTGACACTAATGACCAGTATACAAACCCATATAACACAAATCATGATGTTGACTTATCTTCAAAACAAACAGCATCTACCTATTAGGAAAACTGGTTGTCTTAAAACCTCCCATTTAGTTTGGTGCATACCAAGATATTATGATCTTCCTCTATCTATACAAATCAAAGATTTTCAAATTTAATTGATATGCAGATTTCATACTTAAAATGTATTTATGTATATTTATTTAACACAAACAGAAGTTAAAGTTTGACAACACAGTAAACATACCTAAAAATAATTATACTGAGGTCAAAATTTTATTCAAAGACATAAAATCTAACATAATGGTTTCATCTTGTTTAACTTTATCATATATTTCCGCCAATCAAATCTGACTACGTGCAAAGTCATTTTGTTTTTCACCCATTTTAAAGAATTTATAATTATAAAATGTAAAAAAATATAAAATGATTTTCAGCAAATAATACATACTACCATCAGGTTAATTCTGAGATTTCTTTAAGATAATTTTATTTTTTCTTAATCTAAAGAATGGTGGGATACCAATTTAAACAAAGAACAAGTATTTTACTTAGATAGTGATTTATTTCAACTAGCATCTCTCAATTTTTAGTTGCCTTTCTTTTTCTTAAAAATCTCAATTCATTCAGAGTAGCAGGTATCAAAAAAAATTTTTTCTTCAAGTAATCATGTCAAAAAAAAAAAGAATAAAAGCTAAGATTTTTAAAAAAATTTTTACTGATGAAAAAAATAGAAAAACAAGTAAACATTTAAGATTATTAACAATGTCTATTTAAAGAACTCAGCTTCAATTTTTCTAAATTACAAAAATTTATTCTAAAAACAAAGTTTTAACTGATATGCACTCGAACCATAGCAAGAGATGCAATTCTTATAGCTCACTTGTTATTTAAAGTTTTATATGACACTAAAATGTAAACAATGAAATCCAGCACAAACAGATTATGCTATGAAAAATTAAAACACACACACACTCCAACGAAATTAATTTTAAGAAATATTTTTAACAATCCTACTTTTGGTCCTCATTCTAATCAAAAGTATCAAACTTACTTTGAGCTCGTAAGCGTAGTGCAATCGCTGTGGATTCTTTTCTTCCCTTCTTTTTGGCATTTGCTTCTTCTTCAGCTATCTTCACAGCTTGACTGTAGATTTGGCACAACCGGTCACACAGTAATTGGTGAAGCCGAAAGAACAGATACCAATTGTTGTTCACAAAAAATAGGGAGTATAAATCTTGCTAGAAAAGAAAAACAAAAATGGCTATATAAAATCTATCTTCAATAGGATATTACACGTTAGTCAAGACAAGGACATTAAAAAGGGCAAAATCAATAATAATTGCAGATCATCATAATAATTTTAAAGTTGTATAAAACTTAATAAATAACAAGTCTAAAAGGGATAATAAGCAATTCTAATAAGTTATTCAATACCAATATTTATAAAGATAGTTACCAAATAATATTTTATAACTTAAAAAAAAAAATTTTTTAAAAGTTAAAATATGCTTACATCTTCAACATCTGGATTGGCTTTACCAACATTACCATTCAATAATGGCTTTTCTGCTGACATTTCTGCACATTTTTTCTCTTTTTCAGAGATTTGATCAACATTGTGGTTATTACTGCTAAGGTTACTTGTGGAAGAAGATATAGAATGGCTTCTACAGTTATCTTTCTCAGTTTTCTCACTTTCTTCTGCATCCATATCTGAAAAAAAAGTATATCAATTCTTGTAAAATTGTTTTTTAAAATTTGAAAAAGTTGTTTTAACATATGGGAATATGAAAACAATTTTTGCACAATTAACAATGAAACTATTTCAAGCCTAATATTAGTCAAGTATCTATTCACCTTCGTCTTTATCTTGTTCATCATCACTCAATTCTCCACGAGACATGAAGAATAAGTCTGGAATGAAGTGGTGGAGTAACTGCTTGATCCTCTGCTTGTCATCTTTAGAAATACCTGAAGAAGAAAAAAAAACATCTATTAAGAAAGTACAAATACAAAAGAAGCCAATAAAATAGAATATAAATTGTGAACATTATCAATTCTCAAAAATAAAAAAATGCAGAGGCACAAAAATTTGTATGGAAGTTAAGATGAAAATAAAAGAGAAAAGGAATTTTAAACATTTAAATCTTGGCTTATCTGCAAATTTGAAATTGGACTTACTTGCTTGGCGCTTCATGTGATGTACAATGAGATTTGTGGCATCTTCAATCGTTGATCTGTCTTTATAAACAAATGAAATATGAGGGCCTGGTGTGTAGCCATCTTTACGTTCTGACTGGTCTGCTTGCTAAAGTAAAAAATATAGAAATTTTCACTTTCAATATTAGTAAAAACGAATTTCTAAAAACAATCACGCAAATAATTAGCAAAATGAAGCAGAGAACAAAAGGATATATGCAAATATGGAGAAGGATGAAATGCTTTACATGTTGTCCAGAAATGTAATGTACTAACCTCATCATAAATAGTTTCTATTTCATTTAATAGAGCTTTAGATCTGATAGCTTTCACATCATTCTGTTTGAAGTTGATGCCCATATGATCTAATGATTTTAAATAGAATTTTTCATTCTGATCCCGCCAGAGTTTGTTGAACTGTTTTTGATTTTCTCGCCATTCTTCTTCTTTTGCTTTTAATCTGAAATATGTATTACATTAAATTAGCTATGAATAACTCAAAGTTGTTAGCATCACAACTATTCAATATTTTGTAGAAAAATGATTAAGGAAATAATACAGGTCCAAATTAATAGAGGCATTAGAAAAAATACAAACACTCAATATTTCCCCAGTTTTAAGATATCTATTTTTAGCAAAATATACTGATTTCAATATTTTACATACTTTAAAATTTCTTTTTAAAAATTAAAATTTGCCTAATTTTATGTTGAGGAAGAAACTGTATAAAAAGATTTTTTCTTCAAATTTTTATAAGAAAAATTGGAAAAACAAATAATCCAAAATTCGATGAATTTGTTATGCAAGTCGACATTGAACATTTCGGTTGTAATAACCTTCTTCAGGACTTTAAATTCATAAAAAATGTTAAAATAGTGATGGATGTTTGATGAAATAACAGGAGAAAAGAAAGTGTATAAAATAAAACCTTCATAACAGCATATTTCTTTTTATACACACTTCCTTTTATCTTGTTATTTCATCAAACATTTTTCATGAATTTAAAGTCCTGAAGAAGGTTATTACAACCGAAACATTCAATGTCAACTTTCATAATAAATTCATCAAATTTTGGATTATTTGCTTTTTGCAAACTTTTTTTCATACTGTACAGATATATTTCTTTATTTACTTCCACGTGTACACATAATAGATGTATATAAAATGCAATACATATATAATTTGTAACACTTCAAATAATACACAGATACTGAACCAAGGTACAACACTTATCCTAGGAAGAACAGATACTCTGATCCTAAGCAGGAGCATCTATCCATACTTAAGTAATTGGGTTATTTTAACCATAAATAAAGCTACATAATTTGGTTGACAGGATTATTTTTGATAGAAACTAAATTCAGCCAACAATAGACTAATATTTTATTGAATAGTCAAACAATTTTAGAAAGCCATACCTTCTTAAAACCAATGGAACTGCCACAATAGGATTTTTCTTCAAGCCATCAATTATGTCACCAGCTTTATCACCATATAACCTTCAAAATTACAATTTAAAATTCTAGTTAGTATTCACCATTTTTCTTCTTTTAGGTCTAATATAACATTAATCTTTTTTCCCCTCCGCCCCATAAAAAGTTGTATTCATTGTGAGTACATTTAGAAAAAAATTAAGTCAACTGTTAAGTCAAAAATACCAACAAAACCAAAAGCTATGAATTACTAAATTAAATGTTTGAACTAATCCAAACTGGTTTTAAAGACAATTCTCCAAATCCTTAAAAGAAAAAAAACTTTTAAGCAGACAATTTCCATTTCAGTTTTTTTAATTTTAACTAAAAGAAAGCAAGCAAAAATCATCAACTCACCGGTGAATAGCTTTTCTGTGTAAAACTTCTGATGTTCCACCCAAACAGTTGTCTAACTTAAATTTGGCAGATTCTTCTGGACTCATTCTTGAAAGCTTTTTCTGAACTGTTTCCAGTACTTTTATGACAGCAGAATTAGTTTCAATAACAACGTCTAACTGTTAAAAAAGAAAAGGATTTTTTTTTTTTTTTTTTTTAAATTCATACAAAAAGCACCAAAGAATTAACAAATTTAAATACTTAAGTAGAAAAATGCATCAAAACAAAGGATTGAAGGGGTTTTTTTTGTTTAAATAATACATTGGGAGAACAGAAACATGAATGAACATTTGAAAATATAACCAGAGAACTTACTTCAAATCGTTCATCTTCACATCGATAGACATGCTCTTCATATTGGGTTTTTCTTGAAGTGACAAATGTTGAGTCTTCTGACCAAGAGGGGAAGGACACCCAAGTATCATTAAGAACTTCCTTGCACAGAGCAGTACGCCCAGAACACTTTGGCTGAGGGTAAGTTGATGGAAGGGCCCGATAACTTGCACCAAACTTTTTACATGTTGAAAAGTCTGAAACCAAGAGAGAATAGAACTTTATGCAAACCAATTTGCTAAAATACAGTGTAAGAAAACACTCAAGTTATTAAATAACTTTGCCAACTAACAGGGCAGTTCATAAGCATGTGTGGTTAGAGCCCCATGATTGAAATAAGAAATTACCAACCTATTTCCATGGCCAAATCACCACTGATTCTCTCTTTGCCAGTTGCCGTGTGTGGCACTGAGTCAACATTTCCACCAGATTCTTTATAGCCAAGGAAATCTTTGAACCATTTATTCAGCTCTGGATGTCTCCTGTAACACAATGAGACAAAACAAAAACTGAAAATTTCAATTTTTTTTTAAAAAGGTATTCTTCAATTGTCAATATATAAAATTCTAAACAGCAATAGATGCATAGAAACAAAAGCAAAATTCTACAAAATTGTAAAGTAAAAATTTTTTTGCATTTCTAAGTAAACCATACTTTTTAGACTATGACAAACTTACCCCAGAAATGTTTGAACCATGTGAACTAATTCGGATCTTGAAAGCACTTCCATGTTAAATAATATCAAACATCGTAGAAAATTATCATAAACATCTGAATTCTTCAACATCTTCCGTACCTGTAAAAAAAAAAAAAAAAATCTTGATAAAATTAATTTTTTCAGAAGAGTAAATCATTTAACTATTTGCAATTAAGTTTTTATAAACTCAATAGTTAGGTTCATTGATATATTAACAACTTTTGTCTTTACCATATAATTCCTCCACAAAAATAACACTTTCTGAATGATCTTATTCTATATAAATTAATCAATTCAAAATTTTCTGAAAAAACAGAAAAATTCAAAGAGAAGTTCAATACATATTGCCTACATTATATCCAATGTATTATTATATTAGACTATTCAGTAATGGTTACTATTTGCATTATTAAAATTTTGTCAATAATTAATAGAAGTTATTCTTACATATTGTTTCTAAAATTAGAAAACAGAATATGCATTCAGAATATAACAAATTGAATCAATAAAATAAAGTAGTTTTTTTTTTAAATTTCAGAGATAGGAAAAGTTTTATAAAATTATTTCTAATAAAAAAAAATCAACTCACTTTATCAAAAAAGGCATACTCATTGAGTGTACCACACTTTCCAGCTTCTGCTAAAGATACATCTTTTAAACTGGTAGGTTTCAATTTCTGCAAAAGAAAACTTATCCTTTTAGTATAAATTCAATATTTTAGATCTGCTCTTATAGAAGCATTTATTTTGATGTTAAACCAGTTTTCATATAAACTCCAAGTCATGAAAATAGTAATTTTTGTTTTCATATGGGCAGAGTCAAAGACAAGACTGAGATAAGTCAGTTTTATAGTACATTTAACATTTACTTCAATTCTAGAAAAACAGTACTATACAAACTTTTGTTGACATTTCTAAGTTGGTTTTTTTTTCCTACATTATCAAAATTAGTAAGCAATGAACAAAGTTATTTTCCTTAAAGAATATTTACCTTGGCTGGTGGGGGTTGACTGGCAGAGGGGCGTCTCAACTGACAACTGCTCTTGTTATTTTGGGTTTTGTTATTAATTCCTGGTTTCTTGACATTAGCAGTACGATCATTTCGAACACTAAGAGGAGAATCATTTTGCTGAGGTGATGAGGACTTTATGGGGGGGAGAGAAAAAAAAAATAATAGAGCCATTAAAACAAACAAAAACTCAGTTTCATGAAGGGAAGCATTTCAACTTAGTCATCAATCATATCTATGATCAATTTAATGTTTTATGTGAGTAAAACACTGAATGAGTTGGCATGCCGAGTCCTTTAATATTGTTTTATAGTAAAGTAAAAATTACTCAAATTGCCAATAATTAAATCACAAGAAAGTTTGATTATGCTTTTTTTGATATAGAACTACAAAATGACTGTCAGGTAATGTACTTGAAGAATATAAAGTGAAATTGACTAGCTAACAAGATTTTTTTTGTAATATTTATTGCAGCTTTCTACTGATGCATATCAATTCTTGTACTTGGTCTGTCTATTAATTATGATTAAAAAAAAAAAGAAAAAAAGAAAAGAGAGAGAGAGAGAGAGCGAGCTTTCACTTACACAATTCATGTAGGTTGATCCATTAGCATCAGGAAGAAATTGACCAAATTCAGTAAGAAGATCTTCTTGGTTCTGAAAGAGTCTAGCAACCTGTGAATAAACTTCAGCTTCTGTCAATGGTTTGTAGCCAGGTTGGTTTATACCCTAAACATAAAACAAAAAGAAAATCATATTTAACAAAAGATTGTACTCATACTGAAAATCCACTGAATTCATCTTTCATATCTAATGGACTGTCAATCAAATGTCAAATCTTTGGACATCATATATATATATATATATATATATATATATATATATATATATATATATATATAATTTAAGAATGGTAAATTGATAAGTAGAAACAAATAAAAAGACATAAAAGAATAGCCAATGCACAAATACTAAGTTTTGAGGGAATTTCATATTAGAATAGAAGCACTTTTCATTGAAAATATAGGTTTTTTTTGGTGGTGGGACATTGCTTAAGTGATAAAATCATTGAGAATTTATATTGCAAATGTGTAGGGGGAATGCTAAAAATATGGTGCCTGTTATACATGCATAAACTTGATAAATGTTCATCTATTTCTAAAACTTATCTTAAATGAAGTAAACTTTTTGTTTCATTCCTATTCCTTAAAGAAAATAAAAACTATTTACAACACCTGTTTGCATTTCTACTGTCATTATCATAAGATTCAGTTATCTATTGTCGAACTTCTACACACTTACCCCACCCCACACACACAACAAGAGTAAACTGTGTCAAATGTGCATTTTATATTCAGCCACGTTTTTCACCAACATGAACTTTTTTTTTTTTTTTTTTTTTTTTTTTTAAAAAAACAAACAATTCTTAAAGAGTATGCATGCACAGAAGCAACAAAGAGCTGATTAACTTTCAAAGATATTTCTAAGATTTCCCTAACTGTGTGTGAAAAAGATGATTGGAACTTTTGAATGAACTTAATACCTTTTTGTAGTTTATGAAGTTCAAGTCTTTTTAACTTATCAGTTTTAATATTTCTGAAATAATTATCAATGTCAGAATATTATGACAAAGAGCCAATTTTTCAGAGCAAGTTGTGCTAAATCAAATCAGAAAGAAAAAAGATAACCTAAAAATGGTAAAATTTGAACTGAAATTTGATTAGTAAAAATAGCTAGCTATATTACAACTATTAATAAACTTTCAATAGAAATTTTGATGTTTAACTTTATTAAAAATGTGAGTCATCCAACAAGTAATCAATTACAAAGGGATTTTATTTAGGATTACATAAATTAATGTTTATAAGCAAGGTAAAAATTTTCTTTGTCAGTTGTAATTCAAGTTTAACATTTCCAAGTTATCTGTCAATTCTTTCAGTATTTTTTTAGAGCCTGACAGAAATATTACAAGTAATCTGAAGCATTAAAATTTAACTTAATATTTAACAAAAAATTCATAAAGATAAAAACAAAAATATTTCCCATATTACTTTTAAGCTACACATGCGGCAGAGTAATTTTTTTTGAGGGGGGGTATACACACTGCTATTGCAATATATGTATACATAGTTATTTAAGTTTTAACTGCAAGAAATTAGTTATAAAAATTACTTCTGCATACTTAAAACAGGTTATATACTATCATCTAAAATTACTTTGTAGGACCTGTCAACAGGTAAGTTTTAACTAATTAAAATCTTCCAAAATAAAGCAGTTATAATAATAGGAATCAATGAAAATTAGTTGTCTTTATTTGATTGTGAAATAATAGTTTATTTTTAAAAAAATACACTTGTTTACAACAGTGGCTTATTACCTGTTAATTCAGTTCAAAAGGGCATTGTGGATGTTCAGTCACTTTTCCTTACTTATAAGTGATGAAAAACCACCTTAATTAACTTTCTGTTATATCACAAAAATGAACCACCAGAAGTTAATCAAGCATGACACTGCTGTCCATTGACCTGGTTATAATCAGTGACATAAATAAAACACACCAACAGTCCAGAAAATAGTAATTTTTTAATTCACATTTATCTCCAATTCTTATTTTCAACAATATAAATTTTATCAAAGTTGATTCAATTTGTCACATGGTCTACCACTGAGAGGAGAGAAATAAGGAATTTCTACTACCCCTCCGTGTTTGAATTAACAGGCCGCCAAAGACCAACCTTTAAAAGAGGAATAAGGAATGTAGGTCAACTTTGGCCGGCCTGTCGGAGAAAGTAAAGAATGTGGATCAGGCTATCTGTACCATGTAACCTCACTCGGGTGAAAGAGATAGTAGTCCTAACGAATCGCCAGGGAAAGGAAGAAAAAGGCTAAATGATTGGCCAGAACCCTAAAGGGGAAGTAGCCCCCTTTTCGTCAGCGAAAATAGGGATAAAGAATATCAGTTTTGGAACGGAGGTCGCGATGAACAGATAGGTGTGAACACTGTGGCCAAGACTCCGGGTGAAGAAGCGGAAACTCTTGGACAAGATGACAGATGCATTCAAGCCGAGCTATGTAAAATTCTACTAGCCCATAAAAGAGAAAATACTCTCCAAAGGAACCCATCAAAAAGCTAAGTACTGCAATTACATATTCTCTCTCTCTCTCAATTTAAAGAAGGAAAAAAAAAAAAAAAAGGAAGACAGACATTTATCTTAATGTATTATCCGCTGATAATATAGCCGACATGGTCAATATGTGTCCGCGTATATATAAAAAAAACCTTGTCATATTTTAATGTCCCCAAGCGTTGAAATTTATTCATTGTGTGGTCTGCCTGTCAAGTTGTCCATTTCATGTTTGTTTTCAGCTTCGTTCGCCTCATGTTATTCTCGCCTAAATTGTCCTATTCTTTCCTTTGAAAATATACGGGAAACCGGAATTGTTGACTACTATAGTTGATATTATTATATCAAAACCTAGAGGCTGATATCTTCCATTATCCTAAGGGTAGGAAGAGCTAGTGGCCTGGTGGGTGTGTGTGTTAACGTGAAGTTTGGAAACCCCTTGCCAGCGGCAGTCAGATAAGCCCCAAATTAACCTCAACATAATCTGCCAGTTTCCCCACGCCCAAAAAGGGAATCTTAACTGGAACTTATTTTGCGAGGGATCAAGTGCCAGGCCGCCCCGTCTTCATAAGTGTGAAAAATAAACTCCCCGTTTGGTGATAACAATATTTAAATGCCCCAGTTCCTATACGCTTTTAAATGGTTGCTCATCCGGGGATCTTTAATATTTTAATTTGCCATCACAAACTGTTATACACAATTGAATAGTTTATCAATGGGGCATCAATTTTGCAACAAGTTTGTCATCATTGCTAACAGTAAAGGTTTATTTTGTTGAAATAAAACAAAATTAGAAATTTAATAGTAAAAATTATCTTGTAAACTCATTCCAGGAAATCTCTGAAAAGCAAGAAAACATTGAGAAAGGCCTGAGCTTTTCTTTCTGTAAAAGCTGGAATTAAAAGCATTGTTCAGAGATGATTAGAAAAACATTCTGCAAATCAAGTTGTAGAAGCAGCTGGAAATAGCATTGCTAGGCCTCAAGAAATAAAAGGGATTAAGTTTCAAAAGATACATTTTCTGAAAAAAAAAAAATCACACTGAAAGTATTTTTCATTACAATATATTATAAATTGCATTTTTATTTCATAATTTCTTTAGAACTTTCTAGTCCTAATATATCAGTGGCTTTTTTTGTTTGTTTTTAATGTAGTGCTCTTGTCAATTCTATTTAGAAGATAAGAATTGTTAAAGGAAATGAGCAAGAAATTAAAGACACCTGAAGAGCTAATTTAGGATATTTTTAGATTAAAAATATATGTACATATTTCAAAAAAAAAAAAAAGATTAGGTAGGTGTCTCAGAGTTATGGTTGATAATACAAATTACATAAGTAAATTCAAAAGTAGAGTTGGGCAGTTTGACAATTTGTTTCAGTATAGGTTTCATTTCCCGGCCACCTTGATATAGTGGTTTCCAATTCAGTTTTTAATTTATTTTTGCTTTCTAAGGAAGCAATTCATTTTCTTGTGTAATGATAACATTTCCCATTAATATCTGATGTCATTTGAGATTGACAAACTTGCAGCTTAGTCCGTTCATAATTTCTCATGTATTTCTGCTCCATTCTTAAGATTATTTCTATAGCTGGAAAGAAAATGAAATAATCTTTCTAGATAAAATCTAACATGAAGATGAAACTGGCAACCATTTTTTAAAATTTTTTATTCAATATTTTGTTAATTTTACCACAAAAATTATTTTTAAAAACTGAAACAAATAGATTTCAAAAATCGTCATATTTCCCTTTTCTTCATTTATTTTGTAGATTTCACATTTATTTCCTAAAACTAGACAAATGTTTTTATCATATTTTTGTTCAATCTTTTCCTCTTACAATGGTATAAATGTTGATAGAATTTAATTTTATTAAAATCTGAAAGTCTTTTTCAACAGCGTTTCATTGGATATGGTCACTCAGTAGTGATAGCATTAAACCAAACAATTTCAGTTTGGTAAAATATTTCAATGCAGTTTCACAATGTGAAGATGAAACCGAAAGAAAGTCCGGGGGGGGGGTAAAACCACCCATCTCTACTTAAGAGATGTTTTTGCAGATAATCTAAATTTTAACCAATTTTGAAACATTCTTTTCAAAGCCTATTTCTCAAAATGAATAATTTACTTTGTATTACCACTGATTTTTCAACTCGTTTCTCTAAATCCAGTTTACAAAAGTAAAGTTCAAAACCATAAAAGCTTTGTCATTCATGCCTGACTAAATACCTTAAATTTACATTTCGTGGATATTTCTTTAAAAAGAAAATAAATCCTATCAAATTATATAGCAGTATTTAGGGATGAAAATTTAAATTTTCTTAAGTAAAATTTATTTTTACATAAAATACAAATTAAGAAATGTCACAACAAATGCCTAAGAAAGAAAAACTAATGCATTCTTCAGTATATAATAATATTTTTAAAGTTTTATTGGTCAATTATAAAAAAAATACCATAAAAATGGATAACTTAAAAAATCTCTTCTTTCCTAAACTTATTTAACTTACATATTAACTAATGTTACCTCAAATTATTGGCCTTATTTAAAATGTTAAACAAAGTTAATGTTATTTCTTTATCAAATGGAAAGAAAAGCTACAAGAATAATTTCAGATAAAGAGAATCCCAAGTTTCCAATTCAATTCAAAACCAACTTCTTGCAATTAAGTAATACACTCAATATAAAAATGTGCTTGAAATGAAGTAATTAAATTGAAATCAAACCTTACAAAAAAAATGAGAATTTAACTCAACTGTAGTGGTGGAGCAAAAAAGCTTAAAATTACAAGTGAATGTTAGCAACATAAGAAGACTACAAAACTGTAAATAAAAGTATCATGAGTCTGTGACTAAATTAGAAAGCATGAGGGGATAATCTAGCCACATTGAAGAAGAAATACATGCATACACTTAGAAATATACACTGAAGACAAGGAACGTTCACAGATAAAATTTAAGTTACCTGATTTTCTTGGAAAGGATGTGCATTGTGATTTTCAGTTAGCTGAAATTCAGGAAAGGAGAATTTCAGGAAAAAAATGATTTTTCATTTCAGACTAGAGACAAAGTCCAAGCGGAAGCCTTTATTTGTCAAAAGATGTAAAAAGGTAATGCAGGAAAGTAGCATTGGTACCCTTATTTGACAAAACTGGTTTTCAAGAAATTAAACTTGAGTATAAAAAAGACTTAATTTTTTAAAAAAATTTTTTAAAAAAATGTTTTGGTTAAGATTAAAAAACTTTGCAAATATTAATTTGTCAACAATTCCATTTTACTGCACATCTTCCAAGCACTTAAAAAGAATTAACTACAACTGTAAACATCTTATTACTAAAGAGTATTGTGAATTTTTGGTTATCTTCTTGCAATTAGAAAGTAGTTGATTTAATTTTCCTTCACTACCAAAGTTGCTGGTGCATACAACATAGCTACAACTGTTCACCAAGATTATTGCTATAGCTTAACACATCTTTCAAGTAGAATTAAAATCATTTGAAATAACTTGTACTACAAATGTAAGCGGGGGGGGGGTCCTCATGGTGTAATGGTTAAAGCGATGAACAGTGGAATCGTGGTAAGCGAGTTTGTACTCCAGTCGCACTATTACATTCACTTTCGGGCAAATACCCTTGGGAAAGGTATAAACCCCCTTATCCTCCCAGCTATGGGTTAAATAGTACCACTACTGTTCTTCTAGGAGAATAGCTTTGGAATTAACCTACAAAGGTTGATATGCCATTAAGAAAAGAAACCAAACCAACCAAATGTAAGCAGATTTTTTTAAAGTCTTACTCTTCCAGTGACCAGGAAAAGAGTCATGGAAAAAGGTATAATTTTGGTTAGAGAATTTTTTGTTAGATATATACTTTATAAATTCAAATAATAAACTTCATTTTAACTAAGTTGACAGACGCATAGTAATGATCCCGCTTAGGATTACATAAATTAAACATTTCACTAAAAATTCAAGTTTTAGCATTTTCAAAACAAATATGCTAAAAACATACTCTGGGGATCCCATGTGTCACCACAAAAAATTTGCTGATTGATGTCATGACAAGCAAAAAAAAAAAAAAAAAAAAAAAAAAAGAAAGACATTTGGTGAATTTGAGTAAGGCATAAAAGTACCCTACCCCTAATAATATCTACTGGGTTCTAATTTGCTTTTTTTTTTCTTTTTTTTTTTTTTTTTTTTAAATACTCATAAGGGTTTTATCATCACTTATTACTATTGCTTAGTTTTAAAGTTTCAAATATTTTAAGTTTTATTAAACACACTAAGTTTTCTTCATTTTTCCAATCATGAAGATTTTACAAAAATTGAAAAAAAATTTAAAAAAAGTGACAATTGCTTATATCAAAAAGTAGGTAACACTAGAATCAGTTTATTTTTAAATGTCATTCTCGAGTGGGGGCTAGGAAACAGTCATTATCAAATAAAAGAATTTCTAGTCATTGTCATAATTTTAACAAGTTCTTTAATAACCTTATATGCTAATGTATAAAGTAGACTTTCATTTTTATTTTAAATTCATGCCAGAGATAAAAACAAAACAATGGAACATACTAAAAGAAGGAACCAACACTAGAGATAGCATACAACTTTCTATTCAACTAAACAAATACCAGAACTTTTATAATAGAAATTTTGTTGATACAAATTTTTAAATAAAAATAAGATTGAGATTATTATTTATATCTAAAATTTGAGGATTATTGTAATTTTTCCATGAATTTAAAATATCAAATTACAACAGTTATCCAAGATGAATATTTTGAATCCAACATTATAACCCTAACTAAAATTGATAATTCAGGATTTTATATACTTATGGTAAAAATAATATAGAAAAAAAAAGTTGTAGAAATTAAATTTATGTTAGTTAAAACTACTGTAATAAAGTTAAACATGGACATTTAAAATAAAAGCAAGACTGACAGTTTCTGTCCAACAAACTAAATGAAAACAATTATTACCATAATCAAAATTATTCTAAATATGAACCATCCAAAAATATAGTAACACAACTATTTTGTCATTGAAAATTATCTTCAGCCTCTAACAGATAATACAAATTTGTAACAGAGAAAGGTAAAGTGCTGTCTTTATTTTTAGAGCGGAGCTGGATTCAACACCTTAGAATTTTAGGTGTTGATTTTTTTTTTTTTTTTTTTTTTTTTTTTTTTACAAAAATTAGAGCCAATTAGTAATTAGAACCAATGTTGATTTAGCATTATAAAAAAAGAAATCTTTCCTACAATTTCAACTTCATCCTCGTAGAAAAAAAAAAAATTAAGAAAAAAATGAAATACCATTAACCTCAAATCAGGGATTATTTTATCAACTTTCTCAATTAAATGTGCACAAAAATAGCAAATAGTGACATTGAAGCATGCAATGTATTGATATGTATGAATCACAGCAGTTGTTATCCACATATATTCTGCATTTTGGTTTTTCTTACATTTTGAGAAAACTTTAAAAAATTATGTACACATATGTATTGAAAACATTTTATAACAGATATAAAAGTTGTAACTGAAATATTTAAAAATCGAAATTATTAAACTTATAACTGTTATTTTAATTTTGGTCAAAGTAAAAAAAAAAAAAAATATGACTGAAAATTTTTTGTTATAAAGAAAAACCTCATCTGACAAAACTATTCAACCAACCAATGACAATTCTAATGAATATTTTAAAAGAAACTAATCTGACTTTTTCCAAAAACAGCTTTAATAACTAACCCCTTTTTTTTTTTGAGGGGGAAAAAAAAGGATAGTATTCAAATAAAACATAAGTTAGAAGAGATTGAAATAGTTTTCAGTGAATTAAATCTTTCAGCTGTGTTTAAAAAAAAAATTCTAAATTCAAAAATAAATTTTTACTAACCACACTGACATATTTCTAATCCAGTTTAGATTCCTACTATCTATATTTGGACATATTAAAAATTGCAAGAAAACATGTAATACTTCCAACTGCAAAGATGCAAACTTTATTTTTAAAATTCAGTAGTCAAGCTGACTTTTGAATAGGTAAGTCATGAATTTCACTGAAAGGAAACATTGTCACCACACCATCCATAATATGAGTAGTGAATATGATATTGTACAGAGAAATACCATCAAGTTATTAGTGGCAGTAATATGTAGCAAAGCTTTAAAATGATTACAAATAGGTTTAATTTCAGAGTTTTAAAAAGAAAGTCAACTAAAGAAAATTATTTTTAAAATCGGGGGGGGGCACTCAATTATTGTTCAGTTCATAAATCTGGAAAAGAATCCCCCCCTACACACACACACACACACACACACACATTTGACTTTGCCCATAGGCTTTATTCTTTTTCTATTGAAATATCTAAAGAAAAAACAATGTATTGCAATAGGGTTAAAAGAAAAGAAAAATCTGAGCTAACTGAAAAGCTTATTTTGAAAAGTAAATTTGAAAAATTTACTTTCATTTTATCACAATTTTGGGCGTGTTCTTCATTCTTCCTCAGATTCTTTGGATCCTTTCCCTTTTATTAAATCTATAATTTTCCACCTCTTCAAAAGGGATAATTCAGAGATCTGACTGCCAAAAGATTTTGAGGTGACCACAAATTATTATATAAGAGAATAAACATTTTAGACAACACTTGGAATATCAGATGGAAAATTACATTAAAAAACTAAAGCATACACTGGCCAAAACAGAAAGAGATATTTTGAACAATTTCTGAAATAATTATGCTTATAGGTTTTTCTTAACCAATATATAGGCTTGTTTCAATCATGTAAGCTTTTTTTTTTAAATGATTAAAACTATCAATATACTATCTCAAAATATTTCGCTGGAATGTTAAATTACATTTATGTATAAACTAGATTTTTTTGCTAAGCACTATATTAACATCATAAATTAGCAATAAAGTCTTCATCTCCCCCCATCCCAGCTGTCTTCCTAAAAAGTAAATATTTCATTAGAATTATTATAAGTATTAGTTAAGCAACTTGATTCTCTAAACAGATCATAGGCTCCATAGACAAAATGGCACAAGCTTCACACATGTCCAGCTGCTCATCAGATTAACATCGAACCATTTTTTCTCATAGTATGAAGAAAGGAATAAAAAGAAAATAGGTCAATTTTAACAAAAATAAAGTTTGCACATTTGCCTAAATAAAATTAATATTACTCACTTCTTTCAGATTTCTTTGTTCCTTTTGATAGGTATGCAAAATTTCCAAAAAAGCTTTGTAAACTTCTGGTTGTCCTTGAAATCTGTTCTATAAAAAGAAAAAAGTTTAAATATGTTTAGAATACATTAAAAATAACATTTAAGAAGCTGGAACTTAAATGTGTTTAATATCATTTTTAGGATGCTGAGAAAGAAAAAGAAAAAAATGTAAAGGTTAATATTATATAACTTACTTTAATTTTATTAACATAGTTGATTGCATGATTGAATTCAACAGGTTGACTTGCTTGTTGTCCTTGAGAATTACTATGTTGATTGGGAGTAGGAATCTCAGCATTCACTCTTGACTGGTTTTGTGAATGTTGACTGGTTGTGCAGCCATTTGGAGAAGCACCAGGAACATTAGACAAATTCTTCTGCAGTAATAGAAAAGAGAAAAAAACATTTTTCATTTTGAATATTTCATGTTTATATCTAAAGTTTAAACTGTCTACATCTCATAAAAGTAAACCATAAAGGTGTCTATCAAAACTATAGTTAACAAACTTGTTTTTCAAGATGATAGTAACCAAATGTAACAGGTTAGCAATTTTTTCAAAACTAATAAATTGTCTAATATTCTCTCAGCTTCAGAATACAAAATGATGTGGAAAATGCTCTTTGCCTCATTCTTGATAGTAAGTTTATCATGAGTATTTTGAAGATATATCTTAAGCAATACTTACAGTGTAACCTGGTCCCGGTGTTGAAGTTGGCAATGCACTATTAGTGATTGATACTACTTGCTGATTTGGTTGAGTTACATTGATTTCATTAGCTTGAACCTCAATTTTATAACCTGGTGGTAAAAATGTGTTGAAGCCAACAATCAGTTCAGGATGGCCTTTGAACAAATTGGAAACACGGTTTATTACTCCAGGAGTGTCAATTCTGAAAAATACAAAAACTCCATGCATTAACAATTGTTTAATATTCCATTTGTTCACTTTACAATCAATGTGATATCAAAAAATTAGAAAATGTTCAAACACAATTGACTAAAATCATTCTAAAAGATAGAGACTTGGCCTATCAAGAGAGACTCTAGATACTTAACCTACTATCTCTTAAAACAGTAGATCTCAAATTAACCTTTATACAGCTATATGAAATCATTAACTTTATCAACAAAAAGAATTTTGATATATACTTCATTAAAATACTTGGGAATTTTAACCAGAGGATATCCAGTATGACTATGAAACACTTTAGATCAGATATTCCAAAATTTTTCTTCTCGCATATAAGCAGGGGATGTCTTATATCCTATTTAATACTGCCTCATAGCCAAATATATTTAAGAGAGAATTGGTTTGGTTTCTTTGTTTCATGACATATCAACTTATTTAATGCCAAAACTATCCCTGCAGAAGAACAAGTGTAGCTGAGGGGATAAGAAGGTTCATACCTTTCCCAAGGGTATTAATCTGAAAGTGAACGTAATGGTGCAAATAGAGTTCAAATACACTTACTTCAAGGCTGCAATCCAGCACTTTAGCCATTACATCATGGATATTTCCCCTTAAGAAGCAACTGAAAATATTTGTTTTTGTCACTTGTGTTTTGTCTTTGCATAAATTGCTTATTTTGATCTTTGCCTGCAGGGATATCAGCATTTTTTTTTTTTTTAAATTACAGACACCTAATCTTGCTATTAGTGTTAAATTAAAAAAACTCTCAGATTTTTCCATCCATGCAACTATGGATACAAATGATTTCCTAGTAAAAATTGGAATTGAATATTTGGTTTCCTTGTTTGTTTGGGTTTTTCTAAATAACAAAAAATAAAAAAATAATTTACTATAAAGAATAATAAAGACTTCAGAAATTTTCCTATAACACACAAAAAGCTTAAATATATTTAAGTAAAGCAATTGGACCCATGGAAATTCTACAGAATACATAATTAACATGAATTTTGGTTCATTACAAAGATAAATATATCAAGTGCAACTTACTCAACAAATACAAAGGTCATCTAATAAATAAGGTTGGGGTAGGGACATAAAGTAAACTCTGAAATGTTGGGAATGAGTTTTTAACAAAAATTTGTGGTCTCTAAAATATTCGTTTTGAAGCTATTCAAAATGGGAGCAAATCAAACAAACTGCTTCAGGTTTGAACAGAAGCCTGTCATCAGATTTTTTTGAGGTTAAAATGTTCAAACTATGTGAAATTGACAATATCTGATGTGTATGGAGTAACATGTTTTAAGTAAAATTATTTACAAATGGGCTAAACATAGGTTTGCCACAAATAATCTGAGCAAAAAGACAATCCATGGAGTGGAAACACTAACTCCAGCAGCGAAAAAGTTCTGGGTGCAATGGTCAGTAAAAAAGGTCCTGCCGACACTCTTCTGGAACATGAAAGTGCCAATCATAATTGATTTCATTGAAAAAGGTGCGACTGTAAACAGTGCTTCCTGTTGCCATATCTTTAGGCAAAATTCCCCTTATTTATTCAATGACCTTTGTACATGCTATGAATATTAAATTAAAAAATTTCAATGTTTTCCATAAAATATGACATTCTCATCCTTATTAACAATTTAAATCCTCTTTTCTCACTTAATCACATGTTCTTTATCCACCTTTTCCTCTCAACATTCCCACCCACCCATCATTGCATATTTAAAACATCTTTCCTCCACCTACCCTCTTAGATTTTGTTAAGCATTTAGCTTCACAAAAAATAAACACTGCATATCTGTAAGAGAAAGCATTTCAAATCAGAGGCAGGCTGATACATTGTTACAAAGCATATTAATATAATTCTTATTGACTTAGAGAGAATAGTTTTAAATCCTGCAAGCCAACCTCTTCCTTATATTCTTTGCAGGAATAAGAATGACAGTTAAGCTTATCAATAGGAAGCAAACTGTATAACAATATTGTCATTCATTTAGATTTTTTGTACATAGTAAGTTGAAGAAAAAATTTAGAACAAAAAAATAAATGAAATAAAAAAAAATAAATAAATAAATAAATAAATAAAAGGTAAACTAACAAACCAAATATTTCATTACATCTTAGAATCTTCCCATTCGGTAGATAGGTAGGTTGAATTTTATGGCATAGCAATCCTTGTAGGTTATTTAATGCCAAATCCTGTTTATATATATTAAATGTATATGATTTGTAAACAACGAATAAATAACTTTTTTCTAAAAAGAGCTCATCTGTTTGCATACAGTTAGATGGTTTTAAATATTTCTCTATGACAATTCTATTTAACATTGGTCGTTTGTTAGCACTGAAGTTGTTTGGTTGGGCTTTTATGGCATACCAACCCCTGTAGGTTATTTAATACCAAATCTGGTTTATACATATATAGGATTAGCAAGTGAATAGTCAGTAGGTAAAGTTATTTTTAAACAAGCCAGAGCTCATTTGTTTGCACATAGTTAAATGGTTTCTAGTACTGCTATATAACACAAATAATTCTATCTAATATTAATCATTTACTTGTACAGTGTTTTCACATATTGCTCACAGCAAGTTTTATTTGCACACAAACGGTTTCTATCTTTTCTATTCACCTATTCATTCCTTCAGTCAA
This sequence comes from Sepioteuthis lessoniana, assembly GCA_963585895.1. Classification (NCBI taxonomy): domain Eukaryota; kingdom Metazoa; phylum Mollusca; class Cephalopoda; order Myopsida; family Loliginidae; genus Sepioteuthis; species Sepioteuthis lessoniana. The sequence continues at coordinate 43,149,973 of OY757923.1, forward strand.
ATTGTTCCAAGTATTCCTATATAATACCAATAATTCAATTTTGCATAAAGTTAAATGGTTTCTAGCATTCCAATTCAACACTAATAATGCTATTTGATATTCATTTAGTCATTTGTTTGCACACAGTTAAATGTTTCCAAGTATTCCTATTTATCACTAACAATTCAATTAAAGTCATTTGTTTACACAAACTTAAATGGTTAAAGAATTCTAATTCTAACAACTCAATTTATTTTAAGTCATTTGTTTGCACACAGTTTAAATGTCAAACAGTTCTATTTAACCCATAGATAGAAACCCTATCAAATGCTACCACTCCAGATCAGAGTGGACCTGGAAGCAATAGCAATGAAGGGGTACTCAACATTTCCTTAAGATCCAGGACTGGAGCCTCACCATCAGATTGTTTAATGTCATATTCAGGACACTCATTGGGGTGGGGGTATTGGGTATGCAGAGATGCATTCAGTGTATTCTATAACTCCAGCCAACTTGGCTCTGTCTTCTCCTTAAAAAGATCTGTCAAGTGAGGGTACACATTAAGTCAGATTATAACACCTAATTATTGAGGAATATCAATTACTAAAACAAACAAATGAAAAAAATAAAACATGAATATACACACTTACGTTTGGGATTTGAATTCTTTCATGATATCCAAAAAATCATTATAAACTTGAGGTTGATTCCCAAACTGGGCCTTAACTTGATCAAGGTATGACAGTGCATCTTCTACTTTTAATCTTTGAAATTGTTGTTGTTGTTGCTGTCCTTGGCTTGGAGTATTATTATGAGTCTGAAATATAAATAAGACATATCAGGCTAAAGAATATAAGAAAAAATAAGTTGCACTAAAATCTGATTTCAACAAAAACCTAACTGTTCTAACAATTGTCATTCAACGGAGTTCTGTTGAATAAGGAGTTAAATGATGCATATAACATTTATGGTATATACTGTTTGCAGTAATTTACAAATCTAAAGGAGACCTGTAATCCTACAATATTTGTGGGGCCTGGTATAGTTTGCTTTGCCCTTTTTTTTTTAATGGATCTAGCTGGAGCCCATTACTATTGATTATCTAGGTTGAGTTTAGAAACACAATTTGAATTAATGTTTTGGGCTCTTCATTTTTACAATGATAATGTCATCCCTAAAGGTAACAGCAAATGGGAAATTTCAATATTGTATACATAATTTTTTGAAAAATTTCAGAGGCACACTTAATAAAATGCAATTATAACGATGTAATCCTTGATGTTTATTTATTTTAAAGATTTCATTTTCTGCAACCCAAAGCAAGGTGAATTCTTTTTTAATGATCACATTAATGGTTTTAAAATGCTTCATTCAATCCAATCAACAAAAATATCTGCACAACATTAATTTCTTTTTGCACAATCACCACCAAATCAGATGAAGAAAAAAGGTTTACAGGTGGGGGAAAAAAAAAACACACACACACAATTTCTTCAGATAAACCATTTATCATCTACACTTATTACTGCTAAGAGACTTTAAAAAAAAAAAAAAAGTACCTAATACCAAGCTTTTGCTTTAGTACACAAGACCAAAACAACAAATTTTTCTTACTTCTTGGTACAAAATTGTATTATTCAAGTTGGGTTCAGGTAAGAAGTGATTTTACTGAACAGCAAATTTAATTATAAACAATTCCATAAAACAAGTTTTTCAAGCCAATCAATCTAAAGATTTTTATTATTTTCAATAATATAAACATCAGTGGAGGGGGGAACAATTAGCTTTAGCTAGAAGGTTTTAGTTACTTGACAACTTGATTTCCTAAACCTATCAGTACAGGTGCTAAAACTTGTCAATGATACACCAAGTTATTATACCTGATAAAGTAAACTGCCAAGTTTGTCACTTCTTGTCACAAAGTTGCAGCTGTTAATGACCAATCAATCTCATATTCCACATACTGTTCACAATAGTTACTCTAGTTTTATATTTTTGTATACTTGTATCTTGTATGATAAAGTAGGAGTAGTCAGAGGATCACAGTAGCAATAGTAAACAGAATAGTAACCAAACTATTCTTGAGTTTTGTATTCAAGTTATTTTTTCTTATATTCCCCAAACCATTTTTTTAAATCTTTATATTGAGTTGTATAAAATGACTTACTTGTTGTTGGCTTGGAGGCCCACCAGAGAGGTGGCCTGTAGCCTGTACTCCGTGATGACCATGGTGCATAGGAGAGGAATGATGATTATTTTGATTCACTCTGCATTAACAATTAAAAATTAGATATTCATACATTGTATGTTAACAGCTCTAATTCCAAAATTCATTTAAAAACAAATATTTTAAAGTATTTCTACTATTAACAAAGTTTATTATAGCATAAATTAAAATTTTCAAAATGAAATCCTTGTTACATATCTAAAAAAATTTTCAAATTCAATCAAGCACCTTGAATTATAAAAGGTAGTTTCAATTTATTCTAAATAACTTAATTTTTTATTTTTAGAACATTCAAAATTAAAGCAGAACAAATTATCAAATGATATCTTAAACGACTCAAATTTGTAATTGAAAGAACTGTCTTCTCTCCTTTTTTCCTTATTAAAATTTTCCAGGTAAGCAAAACTGTTGTTTAGGAAATTTTCTCAACTCAAATGTCAATTAATCGCAAGTATTTTTAAGTTATTAGAATAAATAGCAAATTATACAAATATACAATTCAAATAAAAACAGCTCATTCATCAAATCAATATTCTATATGTTATCAATACAAAAAAATACTTGGCTCTCAGTTTTGGCAATAACAACACAAATGTGCTGCTACTAACACATTAATTCAAATTTCTCTTTCACAAAGGGATTAACTTTTATCTATGAAATTATGAAGAAAAACGTACTTTAAAAAGAAAAAAGATTTTTCAAATGACTTACTGGTAAGTTTGCATAGAGTATTGCATCCCAGAGGGCATGTTATTGGCAGACTCTCCAAACCTCTGGCTAGGTTGTAGAATGCCAGGATAAGATTCGTTAGGATTTGGAGGCCTTTGCTGCTGTTGCTGCTGCTGCTGAGAAGTCAAAAGTAAAATTTAAAAAATTAAATTTATTTCAACTACAAAATTACAATGGAATTAACAGACAAGATGATTTTATTTTAATATTATTTATTATTTTCTCTAAAAGCTTTGTACATGTTCTTCGTTATTTTTAACACACACTAACTAAAGTAATCTCCCTTGTACTTTAAGCATTTAGTTTTACTTACAGAAAAGTCATGGACTTTTTGCTATGACCTAGTTTTTGAGAAGATATGTGGACTGTCCAAATAACATGTACAAAAAATAAAACATTGACGCTTCAAAACTTTAAAACTTGCAAAAGATAGGATAGTGGTAACTTTGGGTATCTATGATATAAGAGAAAATATTGTAATGTGAAAGTTTTGCTTTTCAAAAAAAAAAAAAAAAAAAAAAAAAAAGGTAAGCAAAGGTGTGCATGCACGCATTTTCATTTATATATAATATCAAAACTCGTTTAATTTTTCCCCAAATGTATCAATATTCCATTAATATAAATTAAATTATTATTGTAAAAGAATACAAATTATTGAACAAGTACATACTTAACAGCTATGTAAATGTAATTTTCTTATAATATATCATCATTCATGAAACAGCAATTGAAGGATAAGTCTTACAAAGAGAACTTTGTTTAGTCTGTCTAAAATTCTCAGACTGATAGATACTTTAAGTTGTTCTTGATTTATAATCTTAACTTATCTCACTTCCATCTGCAGAATTATTCCTTCAATCAGATGAATCCTTAAAAAGGTCAAAACCACTATACCTTACTCCTCACTAACTACAACCTCAAGAATATTCAAAGATGCTTAGAGTTCAATTAACAAACTTTGAACAAAAGTACTTGCCTTATAATTTTCAAATTTCTTTAATAAAAAAAATTAAAAAAATTAAAAAATTGAGGTATTTAGCATTACATTGAGAGAAAAGAACAGGAGTGGACAAAAACACTAATCAAAACATTTAATGTAAATTTCAACATTCAAATATACCAGTAATTTTTATTTAAGAAAAAAAAATTCAACTACTAAAAAAAAAAAAAAAAAAAAAAAAAAAAAAAAAAAAAAAAAAAAAAAAAAATTAATAAAAAGATGAGAAATTCTTGTGTTAAATTATTTTGCATTTCAAACAAGTTCGAAAGATATTTGTAGGTACTTCTCTATTATATGCAACTGAAGAAAACCAGCTGATCAGTTATAGGAACTGATTCCAAGTAGCCATTTTCATTTTCTTGTTAGGTAGAGATAACATTTCTCACACCCACCACCCCACAAAAATAAACTATTTACAAGGAGGAAGAGACTTAAAAATCAAGTTTGGCATATTTTGTTTGCTGACTGAAGAAAAAAAAAAAAAACCTTTCTCCTACAAAGCTTTTATAACACTCACTAAACACTCGTACTAAGAATCAACTCCTTAGGCAGCTGTTCATAAAATATCTTATTTAGGTCCCACAAAGAAAATACTAGCCTTGATAAGATGGGGTGGAGTGAGGCAAGGCAAAGAGAACTTGATAAAAGTTAGAGGTTGCAAATTGAAGGCAGCACAAAGTAAATACGCTGAATTTTTTCAAGTTTTGAAAATAAGATAAATGCTAGCAAATATGGAAAAGTTCAAAAAAGAAAAAATCTAATTTGTAATAAATTAAGAAAAAAAGTAGGGTAAGATTTTCATAATTTTGAAATAAAAACATGGTTGAAATTCGTTAAACAAAGCTAGAAGACTTTAATCTTTTGACAGCGATAACAGTTTAGGGGCAAATAAAAATTAAACAATACAACATTGGAGTGGGTAAACAAGTATTTACTGACATCAAGGAATCCTAACAAAATCAAGAAAATAAATTTCTATTTTAGCCATTAAACTCAAAACAAAAGATAAAATTTTTTATAGTCAATTTTATTCAAAATATTATCCACTTCACTTTATTTTTGACATGCTCTGAAGTGCTGACATGCAAGTTTAAATTAACAAAAATTCTATTTCTAATACATCAGAATATTCCACATTTTTAAGTTATTGAATTTTATTTATCAAGTTTAACAAATTTCTACTTGTTACATCAATGGAAGAGTCTATAAAACAGAGATAGACAATTCAGTAAAAATTTTGATAAGTTGCACACACTTACAGTGTTTTATACAGGTACATTATTTTCAATAGATATTAAGCAATTTTTATTTCATTCTCCATTGAATAGAGAAAAAAAAACTCCTATATTGATAGCTTTTTAGAGATTCAAATGTCTTAATCTTCAATGTCCAAATTCCATGTTAGAATTACAAAAATACTTAAAATTTTCTACCAAAAAGTATTTTCCAAGAAAGATTAAATTTACACAAAGTGTGTGAAAGGGTTTACTGATCCAAGAGAAAAGTCACTACAAATAACACTCTGAAGTCAAAACTTTTAAAATAAATTTCTTTGCCAAATTAAACAGCAAAGTGTTTTGTTGTTTTTTTCCCTTAGATAAAGTAAACTAAAAAAGTAAGACTGAGCAAACAAGTTGAGATGAGCACAAGCAACTTCTGCAAATAGAAAATACATTACTGGCATTATTGGTGAAATCTCAACTACTAAGCAAAATATGAATAATTCATGCCTCAATAAATATTGAGGACATATGCAGTTTCCGAAGTTTTGGCTAAGTTTTAAATCTAAAAGAAAATTTCATTTTTTTGATTCAGTCTTGTTAAAATGAAATTAATTATTTTAACATAAGCATATAAAAAATGAATAACTATATCAGCTAATCTTTATGTCTGGGCCAAAGTTTGTAAAGATCAAATTTCTAAGAGAGAGGGAACAACCTTAACAGTCTAGGAAAAAATATAGCACTTAGGCATAATAATAGCAAAATTTGACTATTTAATTACACCACTAGCCAAAAATATTTTTTAAATGAAATAAACAAGCAACCATTTAAAAAATTTTTAAACAGTTTTAAGTAACAGGGCAGGGATGAACATCATGAATGACTTCCAAAAGATTGAACACTACATACTGACTAGAACTTCCAACAATTATCTAAATCTTTCAAAACCATTTATCTAAGTATTGAAAATTTATGGTTGTTTGTAATAAATAGCTTATATTGTTCTTTTTGGGTATCTTTTCAAGATACTATCAAAATGCAATGCAATACAATATTTAACTAATTCAAAAAACTGGTGATCCACCCAATAACTAGAAACAACTATAGCTCATTCTTGTCAAAATTTTTAGATGTGCATTACAGAATTAAATTAATTCAAAATTAATTTTTTTATAGGATAGGTCAAGGATTACTCATTGTTATTGGTACCATGTAACTCAGTAAATTTGTATGTTATTTGGGGAAATGTGCACAGCCAACTTATTTATAGACTATCACTGCATTCCATCATCTTTAACTGCAACATATCTGCTCCTCAAGATTTCATATGGTTGTTTTTTTAAGTAGTCATAAAATAAAGCAATTGTTAGTTACAATACCAATACTGTTAAAGTATTTCAGAAACATCAAGAAAGTGTGGTGAAAGGTAATTGGTTGGCACAGGTGTTACATTGACATCTTCATGTGGAAAAATGTGCTAAGAATTGGTTCAGCCGCTGACCCAAGTAACAAAAGCATACATTTGGGGATAAATGAAAGCATTATGTATCACTTAGCTTAGTCAATGTATCTTTTACTTCTCTTAGCATGATAAATGTCAAATTCTGATGATGAAATTAAGTAGGTACAAGTGCATTAATACATAGGTAACTGATATGACTTAACACCTTTGATTATTAGAATGGTGGAGGATGTACAAAAACCAGAATAAAAGATGCTTTTAAGCAAAATACTTCTTTAAAAACTGATATACAAAGACCATTTAATTGAAATGAATCATTATTTTAAAGTATTTTAAAAGTGACAATCTTGTTGATGAAATAAGCTTCTTCACCTGGTGAATATTCCAAACATTCCTTCAATACAAAAAAAAAAAAAACATCCTTTATATATAAGAATTTAACCTTAACTCCCCCCTCTTATGTTATGCTCCATCTAAAATTCAAATACATAAAAAAGTTTAACAAATTTATGTCATTTAAAATGAAATGGCTTGTATCATTTTGATCAGACAGAAAAATTTATCATTTGAAAACTATTTCAAAACTCTCATGACTAATTATTTTGAGTGATGATAAAATCATTAACTTTAAATCAGTAAACACCTTTGAAGCAAAAGGACATAATAGAGAATAAAAAAGAAAATTCCTGCAAATAACTTCCCATATTTTTATATTTTCAAATAAACCTTCAAATTCAATTCATAAAAATTATAATTTTACTTTCTTTACCATAAGATAAATGGGAACAAGTAATTCTTGTATGTTCTCAAACAAAATATAACTTAAACTGACATTTATAAAAATATACTTACAAACTGAAGAATTTCTTCAGACAAATTAATATCATCTTAAGACTTAACAGTACATATAAAAACAAGGAGAAAAACCTGTTAAATACATTTCAAAGGAGTTAATTTTGAAAAAAACTCAAGCTATAATCTGTACTAAAGACGCCTTACCTGCTCGTCTAAACGACGCTGCATTGTCCAGCAAACCAAAATATTTTTGTTGTCACCAGTTTTCTTTTTGGGGTTTTAGGAATGAACAAATACTGCAAAAAAAAAAGAAAATTAGATATTAATATGATACAAACACCAATATTTTTTATCACTCATGATTTGTACACTCAAACTCTGAAATCACAAAACTCAAGATAACTATATTCCAAAAGACAGCATTCTCAAAAGAAATAGCAATTCTAAAAGCCAATACAACAAATTCATTCATATTTAGCATTGAATAGATAAGACTTTACAATGTTTTCAAATTTACAAATAGTGTTAAGATATCTTGAACTACAGAAAATGTTTCTCTTACAATTCAAAACTATCAGGAACCATTCTATTAACAGTAATAGTTTTTTAGTGAACAGTGAATAAAAATCCTACTTTCAATATTACAGAATAGAATTTAAAAAATAAAATAACATTCCTGAATTCCTCTAACAAAATTCTTTAATTCATTCTTTAATCTGGACAAACATCCCTCGAACCAAGTCACTGACTTTAGAAACTGCTCACACATCCCCAATTTCGACATTTCGATCATGGATTTCATTGAAATACAAGTCATTCAATGAAGAATTTTTTTGGAAAAAAATAAATTAAAATTTTTTTCCCATGAAACTAAAATCTGCATTGCTTGGAATTTGTTTTTAGCAAAAATTATTTTAGTCTCACAAAAATATTTGTTTTGAGGCTAAGCAAAGAGACTGCCCCAGGCTTGAACTGAAGAGTCAGTCATGAAATCTTTGGTGGACGAGAAATGCAAACCATATGAAATTTACAAAAGAGTGTGGCAAGTGTTTAGAAAAGCATGTTTTAGTCAAAAAAAAAAAAAAAAAAAAAAAAAAAAAAAAGCTATTTACAAATGTGCTAAAAATGGGTTTGCCATTACAAGCCCAAGCTGAAAAGATTGGCCATGGAGTGGAAACACACTGACACCAGTAAAGAAAAAGTTCCTGCAACAGCAGTCGGTTAAGGTAATGCTAACAGTGTAATCACAATTATTTCCTTGAAAAGGTTTAACTGTAAACAATTCTACCTATTGACAAATCCTTAGGAAAAATTCACCCTATTTATTGAATGACGGTACATTTTTCTGAACAGCCATTGTATACCTTCATAGGCAGTAGATGGTACGGACAGCTGCAAGAAATATTTTGAAATACAAAAACAATTTTTTTTTATTACAACAATCCTATGAAAATATTCTTTTCTTCAAACTTTATTCATACTTTGAACTGGAGTTTGTCTTTTCTACAGACAGCAAAACGGTTTGATATTGAGCTAAAATTTGTATGCATACTTATTGAATCCAGAGTGTTAATATTAAAAAAATTCATAGGAAAAGAATGCTCTCATCAAGGAGTCTAACAATAACCAATAATCAGTAGAAATCCATGTTGCTACAAAAATGTGACTTACATAAAATTCTAATTTCCAAACTTGGGTTTTTTTTTTTTCTTAAAACATTTTTCGTATCAAAATAATCAACATTTAAACATGACATCTCCAGCTGTTGATGTAAAATCATTATATAGCATGTTTTAGTCAAAAAAAAAAAAAAAAAAATTATTAGGACAAAAATCATGTTTAAAATCAACTACTTAAATTTTCAAATATTTCTCTACAGAACTGGATTTTTTTTTTATGAAAGTTTTTTTGCAGAACACCAGGAAAATATAATTGCTAAATCTCTTCTGTCATATGGATTTTTTTATAATTTTTTAATGATTTAACTTAATTTTTTAAGGAGTTAATTAACAAAGATTGTAAAATAGATATTGGATTGTGTAGGGAGGGGCGGCATTTGTTGTTAATCTTGACCCCTTATCCAGAGTTCGTACTCTGGCTAACCTTTTACAACTTCTTTCAGGAATAATGTACAATAAGTTTAAGAGGGAGGGGGAAAAAATATCTATTGGCTTACTAAATTCCTATTATACAGCTAGTGCATAAGGAAACAAAATATTGAAAGAATATAAGTTGATTATTTCTTTAACTACTTAAATACTAAAATATAGAAGCATTAAGTGTTTAAAAGATAAAAATATATTGTCATTCTATAAAATAGATTAGAGTAGATCTATGACACTTGTAGTGGATTAATTTACTCAAGGTAAGACCTATGGCAACAAAAATTCTGAATATGATTTAATAGTAGAGCACAAATATACACTTTAAAATGCTTCAATTTCTATGATCAATTTCAAGCAATCCTTATCAAAAAATAGTGTTACAAAAACGGAAATAAATGACAAATCAAAATTCATCTTTTTCTTGACTAAGGAAAACTAACAAGAATTCCCATTGTAAATGTAATCTCATTGCAACGAAAAATTTGGAGTTTGTGACAACTTGATTAATTTGATCTTAAGTATGAACTTTAAAAATAATATAGAAAATTTAAACAAAAACACTAATTCCAAATAAAATAATTTTTGTCCTCTGATCGCTTCATTTGTTCATTCTGTTTTGTCATTCTCATCACTTTAGTTTTAATTAACATTGAAAAACTATATTAACTTATTAAAAAAAAAAAAAAAAAAAGAAAAAATTTAAGACATGTTTGATTCTCATAACATTTTCAATTTTTTTTTTTGGGGGGGGGGGTTTAAAGGTAAAAATGCAATTAAAAATTTATAAAGAAGGTACTGTGAATGATAGAATGTGTGAAGAATGTTTTTTGTTTTTTTTTTAAAGTTCCATGCTAAAGATTTCTCACTGAATAATGCTCCAGTCAGGTAGACCATTTGAGATTGATAGCAATCAAATCAAAACATTTCAGAATAATCAACACTGTAAAAATCTAGGAGATAGCTTTAAACATATTCAAAATATCCAAATCAAGCAGACTGTTTACCTGGATGTGTAGAGTCCACAGAATAAAAATAAAACAATTGGAACATATTTTCATATACTAAATCAAATAAACATGTTCATTTTTTTTTAAAACCAAATCCCAACAAGCAAATGAAAAAAAAATAAGGATTATGAAAACTGCAAGATATGATGCACCAAGTGGGGGGAGGGGGGAATCACCATTTGTAATCAAAAGGCTATACTGTATATACAGAGGGACAGAAACAAATTTCTCTATTCCAAATACCTTCTGTAGAACCAAATGATTCAAACATGTATTACTGCCAATGAAATCAAATAAAGACAACTGACAAAAAAAAATGTCCAGAAATTATTCAAGAGAAAGCACATAATATTCCATCAAAATAATGCTAGATGGTAAAATTCCCTTGGTTGAGAATTTTTTCACTTGTCTGCCATATTCACAATATATTGTACCTTTGGATGACCATTCATCCTAAACTTTAAAATTCTCTTGAGAGTTTTAATTCCTTGGAAAACTTCAAAAAAGTACCTAAAGTAGTAAAAATTAAATGTTGTTGGAAGGAATCATGAAGTTGTTTATAAGATAATATAAACAAACTAATGTTATTCAATAAAGTGTACACACACAAAAAAAATATTTTTTAAGTTCTTATTTTTACTAAATAAACCAAAAGCAACATAATGGTCACAATGAAAATCAATTTTCTAATTTGTTTGTACAATAACAGTGGATTAGTTGATGTGTTTTGAAACAAAACAAATAAACATTATCTCAATTTGGTACCAAAAAAAATCCCCTCTCTAAAATGGTTAATAAAAACTGACTGTACTTTTGTAAAAATTCCTATCATGCATCTAGATCAAATCAATTTTCACATCTATGACAATTTTTCTAAGTTTAAAACTTTTCTACAGCAAATTCAGAGAAATTTGTGTAAAAATGTAATTTTCATATCACTTATATTTTTTTTAAATTATGGAGTAATTTAAGTCAAAAGTTTTGTAATTATTCTTTTCAAAATAGTGACCAAAAAATGTAGAAACCTTTCAGTCCATATATTTTACTTATATTTGAATTTTTCATAACCATAAGGATAGCATGGTACTTAGAAAAAGGCAACTCATTCAATATGATTGCAATAAGCACAAATTATAACTAAGCTAATCAAACCAATAGGTGTTAAACAGAAATCATAAGAGATTTAGTCATAGGTTTTAATTCTTTGACATGAAAATAATCTATGCATAATTCCAAGCCAATGATTTATGCAATGATAGCATCTTTGAATTTAATCCAGAAAATTCATCAATTCCATTGGGATTATATATTTTAAAAGCTTTCTATTTCATCACTTCAAACTATGAAAGCATCCACTCAAAGTATTAATTAAACAATACAATTAATTTCCTTTTCTTATCAATCAAATAGCATTTTGAAATTATATTGTTATATGATCATTCAATTCCCCCCGACCCAATTCCTTAAAAGCTATTGCAAGAAAAAAGATAAAATGTATAAGCAGGTAATCAATATTTTAATTTTATTTTTGAGCAATAAACTTTTAACAACATTTCATTTGTGAAGTTTTTTTGTTTTGTTTTAGAATAAGTTACCCTTTGTATTAAGTTTTTGAGACGGACAAAAGTTTAAATTGAAATCAAGATACTTTTTTATCCAGTTGAATCTTATCAAAATACTGGATGATTCAAAAAGAAAATGTTAACACCCTCATGCAAATACCTTTATGATTTAATTTCAAAACAGTTCCCACATGCATGCATACCATCCTTGCCAATATTCTCTTGGAATCTTTCACAGGTGATTGGAGGAAAAGAAGAGGGGGAAATCAATGTTAATATTTCTATGGGGTACCTTTATTTAAAAAAACAAAAAACAAAGCAAAACTGATATTACAAAGGCTACCTGGGGAAGATTCCAATAATGTGGTAACAGGGATGGTAAATATAAAAGAATACCAATAAAAATGTTAATACTTTGTTTTAAACACCTTGTATAATCTAAACGGACTCTAGTATGACAAAAAAGTTCTAAATTGATAGTATTTCATAAGTGAGAAAAGTAGATTTAAAAAAGAAAAGGTTCCATAATTCAATGCCTATCTTTATAAAAGGTTTCATGAAAGAAATGACAACAGCAACAATACTGACAAGAAAAAAGAAAAAATCAGTTTGTAAATTTGAATATTCTTTGTAAAAAAATCCTTAACTGAATGCAGGATCTGTACCTATTTTAAAAAGCTGATAACAAATACGGGTAGAATACCACACAGGGAATTATGATACATGAATCTAAAGAGAAGAGTACTGGTTAAAATTCACACACAAGTTTTGGCTTTGTTGAATGAGATTTGAAAATGATACAAAAGAAATATTGAATTCTGACTTCCAAAAAGCTCATAATTATTGAAAACATTTTTTAAATTGTTCCCAATTACCAAATGCAAACAAATATCAAGTTGGTCTTAGCAGTCACTCTACTAAAAGTTTTTTCTCATTATGATACTAATAATAAACTAAATTTGGAGCATCAGTTTCCAAGCAAATTTTATTTTCCTCCTCCGTCCTACTGCAAATGATAATTAAAAATGAAAAAAAAAAAAAAAAATGGCCGGGGGGGGATTATACATTGAGAAATAAGTATCATTAATGAACTTAAACCATCATGAATCTTAATACAAACCTTTAAGACTGTTTTCAAGTCCTATGGGTAAGAAATAAGAAACAGATGATAGAAAATGGTCAATGTAACAAATTTGAATGCTTGCTCACCTGGAAAAACAAATTTCATTCAGCAACTAACTAATCAATATGACCAACAACTGATAACAAAAAATATACAAACTAGGTTAGTTGTTAATAGCTGACTGAAATAGAAATAAAACAAAAGAAAAGAACTACACAAAACTGAAAATACCCACTTAACAAAAATGTAATCTCACAGCACCAATATGAAAATTGTCTAAATAAAAAGAAATTAAAGATCACGACTGAAATTAAAAACCAAATCACTGCCTATCTTACATATTTAGAACTTTAAGAATGATCAAACAGCACACATCCTCAAATTCCAAATGTTCTCAATTTAAAGACTTTAAGCAAATTTCCATTTTAGCATCACTACATATGAAAATCAATAATAAACAAGAAAACAAATATATACAAGATATTTGATATGACTACAATCTCAAATTCCTTTTTTGAGCCAAGGCAACTCCTTCTCATAATATAAAACAAAAATCATCTTTAGTTTCTATCAAGAAAATTAACAAGCCAGTTTTCTACAGTAAAGTAAAACTAAACCAAGTGTTCAATCAGGTAGATTTTTAATATCATTAAGAGAAACAAAATAGATGAAGAATACAACAAATAACTTGAGGATTTTGGAAGTTATGAAGATGAAATAACTAAACACAAGTATATATGTCTCACAAAGATAGCATCAGAAGAATATAAATGTTAATTCAAAGCAACAAATAACGTATGAACAATAACAATTTTAAAAATGAACAAATGGTGAATGAAAAGTTACTTACTTTATCTGCCTAGTTAGATAATATTGATGAGAGAGAGAGAAAAAGAACTAGTTTTTTTTTTTGTTTTTTTTTTTACCAAATCAACTACTTATATTAATCAACAATTATTATTAAGGAAACAAATCAAGTTTCAGAATCCCGATTGTCATAACACAAATTATCAGGAATTCCATTACAGAAATGGAAAGGATTTCAAAAGTCGTTCAATACAAAAGACAAATTGAAACAGATCAATAAATACTTCAGATGCTACAAAGTAATCATTACAAGTTTTAAAAAAATCTGGCATTTATCATAATACAAATTGTCATGTCAGATCAACTTTACATTATTTTCAACTGTAGATTCATTTATTTGTGATCATATGCCAAAAATATTTGCTCTGCACTAATTTGTGATATCCGTCTATCAACATCAAACATAACGACTGCTGTCAAACCAGTCACCAAATGAAAAGTATAGAAAGTTAAATGAACCATATACTTATTGACACTTATTGACAGATCAAATTATTAACAGATGAGGCATAGATGTGACCAAAATTAAAAATGGTTAAGCTAAAAGGACTGAAAAACTTTAAAATAACCTTATTTTTAAAACGTTTATGCTGATAATAGGACGATAACATTTTGCTAGATATTTTTATTATCTCATTCTGTGACAAAAGTTTTTAAAAAATTTAAAAATCAAAGACAAATTACACTGAAATGTTAAAAATAAGTGTCCTTCCTAAGAAAGGTTATCAAGTCGAATAAGGAAGTCAGGAAAATTCCTGGTGTTGCTAAATTAAATTACACTACTATATTTTCTTAAACATCAATTCTGACTTGAGAGAATATTCAAACTGAAAATACATTTCTATGAGAATTTACTGTAATCATTTTATGAAATACAAGTATTATCAGTTTTAAACTAAGTTATCTTTAAAGCTTTCAGCATGAAACATTTTTCATTCATTATCCTAAGACAAATTAACCTGAAAAACTATTCCTGTCTTTAAAAGAAACTTTTAAATAAGGGAAGATATATTTGCCAACAACATGCAAAAATATTAACATACAAATTTAGAATAAATAGAATTTTCAAGGGAGTCATTCTCTTGAGGGTGAAAAGGTGTCTTACATTAAACAAAAAATATCAAACTTCAATTTTTTTAAAACTTTAACCCAATTAAGGTTGGTCTCAATATTAAAATAATTTTAATAAAAATTTACGAAATTTTTCTAAAAAAAAGTGATTTTTTTTTAAAAGTGGAGATACAAAAAATTGCATGTCCATTCACTTTGACATTTTCTAAAAATGAAACCATTTAAAAAAATCAAACTTTCCCAAAAAATTAACCAGAACCATTTTTTTGAAAACATTAATGAAAAACCAAGTTGAAATACAGTTTATAAAAATTGATTTCACTCAACAATGAAACAGTTGATTTCAATTTCCAAACAGAGTGGAAATAAAGCGGAATTAAATTCAAAGCAGAGACCATTGTAGTCTTTAGTGACAAAAAGGTAATGTCTTTTGGGGTTTTTTTTTAACTTCTGAAACTGAGTCCTGCTTTAAATATTGAATATGGATTAAGTTTTTAATATAATCAAATTAAAAATAGTATTTTAACATTTTTCTATCATCATATTGCGAAAAGTTATTCTATACACACAATTAACTGTTTGCAACATTGTTAGTTGATAAATAAGTGTACAAAAGAAGTTAGGACACCTTTCCTAAAGAGCATGCTTGACTGAGTGTGACACTCAAATGCATCACTCGAACCTTTTCATGAAAGGCATTATTTGTTATTTCTATTTTCATTTCTTAACAAATACCAAGGACAGTCTCGTGATCATTATCGCTTTCTCCACAATTTTTATGATAAATAGGTTAATGCAGCAATATACTTGCTTAGCATTGAAAAAAAAATGTTTGAGAAAATAAATCTTGAAGAGTAATTTCTTAGTAGCAGTTCATTTTATTTATTTAGCCATTGGTTAGACAATTCAATGTTTCGTTCTTTCTGGCAACGAAAATAACCAAGTTTGATATTTGCAGTGTTAATTGGATGGCTAGAAGTTATAAAATCCAGAGAGACCCATGCTCACCTATTGTAATGGAAACAAGTTAAAATTGTTGGTAGTTACAAGCGAAAAAAAGTTTCATCCAATGCCATAAAATACTTATAAAATATAATAGAAATATCAAACTATTTAGATAAACACTGAAACTAGTATCATTTTTTCAAAGAAAAAAAAATTGCCTTTTAAACAATTCCAATGTGGAAAAAAAAAGCGAAAACACGAGGTTATTGTAATCAACTATGTACTACATTGTTTTCTTCCGGTATTCCACTGCATGACAACTGTTGTTGTAAGTTGGTTTTAAGCAGCAGCAGCAGGAGAAGAAATGGGAGAATAAGTAATGCAAATCACCAAACTGCAAGCCCCACCCACCAACTTTTATGAAAGAGAGTGTCCTTATTTGCATTGCAAGTGGTGACGCATCCAAGGGAAGTGGCTGTAGTAGTAGTGGTAGCAGTAGCGCCGGCGCCATTATTAGCATTTCTCGAGAGAAGTGAGGAAGAAAGAAGTACTAAAATGGAAGTAATGGAAGAGAGAGAGAGAAACGAAGCCATATCATCATTATCATCACTCAATACCGCCTCTCACCTTACAAGCCATTGGTGTTACTGTTTGTGCCGCGGCGGCTGTTACTCCCAACAAACGTACCCGTC
The DNA here is from genome assembly GCA_963585895.1 of Sepioteuthis lessoniana. Classification (NCBI taxonomy): domain Eukaryota; kingdom Metazoa; phylum Mollusca; class Cephalopoda; order Myopsida; family Loliginidae; genus Sepioteuthis; species Sepioteuthis lessoniana. The sequence continues at coordinate 43,166,760 of OY757923.1, forward strand.
ACGCTTCTTCAGTGGCCAGACGGGTTCCACCGCTGAGATAAACACAAATACTCAGAACTAGGGAGAGGGTAGGTAACGAAGGGGGTAAATCAAGGAAAGGTAAAAAAAATGACAAACGAACGACGAGTCATGTCGACAGAATACAGAGAAAGAGAAAAAGAGCAAATATTTACTTCAAGTTCTAAACCGACCACCAGTCATTTTGTTCGGCGCCCAGCCATGACCTATCACAAACCAACATTACTCACACAAAGAATAAGGAGCTGCCTTTAAAAAAAAAATTTCAAAAATTGAAAATAAATCAATTATCTTTGCTATCTATCTAAACTTGCTCAACACAATTTCCATAACAATAAAAATTTTATCCACCATCATTCGTCGATTAATTCAAAAAATTACAACAATCTTGAAATGCTGAAATTTGTCGAAAACTAAACTATTTTTTTTAAATGAAGAGTTTAATAACAAAAATCAGATTCAATGTTTTTTTTACATCCAAAGATAATGTTTCAAATTTATTTATGTGAACAAATACTGTAACAAAGAAAACATTTTCAAGGATTTGACTTATGTATAGAAGAAAACACCGTACAAAGTGAAATGTAAATGATGAGAGTTTCGAGTCTACGAGTGTTGTTGCCATGGTTTTCTCTTTTGTGCTTCTTGGTGTTGTGTTACACTACAGAAAAGACACGCAGGCAAAAAGCCAATCGAAATAACAATAAGAATGAGAGAAAACACACCGTGTCTGTTCTTGGCCAACACAACAAGCGCGATTAGATTATTCAATGGATCTACTACTACTAGTTTGAGAAAGATTTTTAACAAAAGGCTTTATTTTAAATTTAAAAAAAAAATAGTTTGAATATTATCAAATAAAAAAACGATCATTAAAATTGTAGAGAAAATAAGTTTGTTAAAATTTGATAACTGTTTGTTGATTTAGCTAAAAGAGCAAACACTTTACCAAGAAAGGTCAAGCAAACACTGATACAAGAATTTTTTTATTTAATGCATTCGACTGATAAAAAAAAAGTAAAACTCAAGCAACAATGCTAAAAAGAAAACTGATGACAACAAACGAATTTTCTACAAATTACTTTTTTTTAATTTTAAATTTCCATTTTAAAAAAATCTATCAAGATCATAAAAATGACCTAGTTACGTTTATTTTTAAATGATGACTGTTAAACAATAAGTTCCAAGAGATGATAACAGTCTAAGTATTTTCAATTATTTAGCCATACTATCATCATTATTCTAGTCAAATTCACATTCACAATTTTGAATTTAGCAACAGCTAAAATGGTGTAAATATTCAGAACCTTTTAGAACTTTATAATGCATAAGAATAAAAATGTTCACAATTTATAACCCGGTTCGATTAGTGTGTGTGTGTGTGTATATATATATATATATATATCACCTCTCAAAAAATAAAGATAAATGAATATAAAAATAAAAAGAACCAAAGCACAAATAAAGTTGTAAATAAGATATTTTAATCGTTTAAAACTAAAAAGTTGCATGTGTCCCCACTTCATGTGGACATCTAGAAATCGTTCAAATATCAATGACTAATAGAACAAATTGTCCAAAAACGTTATCTATTATTCTTGGCATTGATTTGTGGTTTTCATTCAAATGAAGAAAAATAATCCTTATTTCCTACCTCCAGATTACTTGCTTACCGTTAACCAATTCAGGAAGTTAGCAAAAAATATTTTACAACTTCTATTGATGCAAAATGAAAGAATACCTTAAAAATCAAAACAAATTGCTATCATTAAGTGCTATTTGTATAAATACCATGCCTAATAACCACAAAAATGAGCTAAATTCTATTTTTAAAATTAGTTATGTCACCAAAATATTTTCAAAAATGTCTAAATCTAATTTTCAATTTATAAGCAAAAAGAAAATAAACAACAGTGGCTACTTTATCAACTGCCATCAAACATTTACATCAGTTGCAACTTTTTTTTCTAACGAAAAGATTTTAAACTATATAAACCAATGATGGAGAAATCATGTACGTTTTACATTACTGTTTGGAAACAAAAAAAAAAAAACACAAGTACTAATTATTTAATTGAAATTAGATTTAACTTTTAAATTAAATCTCAAAATTTGTAACTTAATTTTTGAAAACTATCAAAACAATTTCCACATACAAATTTTACAAGAAAGAATAATAATTATAATAATAAAATACCCTATATGAGTGAAAAAGAAATCTATTTGAACAGAAAAATATAAGAAATTTGTTAAAAATGAATTACTACAGCTGAATGGTAAGATTATTAAATTTCTTTATTGTAGTATCATTCAAGAAAAATGAAATCTTTAATTTTGATCCAAGCTACATAATTGATACAAGCTTCTCTATTCAATCATCTAAAAACATTTTTAAAATGATACCAGCTACCTATTGTACAATTGTAGTTATTGTAAACAAATGATTCTATCTTCAATTTTTTTTTCTCAAGTTTTCAAATATTGTCATTCTATACAAATGGGTATTTCAGAAATTAGTCTAATTTGTTGCAGGCAAAAAAACTCATTAGAAATAAGCTGAACAGGAGTGAAATTTGTTTAATTTAAGCTCAATTACTGGCCAATTTTGAACTAAAAAATATTATAGGTATGTGCCATTCTTTTGTAAAGATCAGCATGCAAGTTTATTTTAGAACGTAAATGATATTGCTAAATGCCAAGCTAAACAGAAACCTAATGCAATCCGAAGAGACCGCAGATTTTTTAATTTCATTTTTTATTTGAATATTCAGAAGACAAACAGATTTCAATTTTTACAAAAGATTTTATACATTTAATTGATCTCTGGTTTAAGAAAAAGTTATGCATTTTAAAAACCATAAGATTTAGACAACCAAACCAATTTTCAAAAAGAAACAAAAGTCTATTAACATATCACATTTAGCTTAAGGAAATTGCTTTTAAATAGTTTTTCAAACTGAAAACAATTTTTTATGCTAGAGAAAGATATGAATGTAAACGTAACAATTTTCTTTGGTATTTAAAACAAACCTGGTCACCTTGAATATTTGATTGTTATCCATTCTCACTTTACATCTATCAGTATTCAAATCAAGCAAACAATGCAATTACTATTATCACAATACTAACCTTTTCTAAAGAGAAAGAACAAAAAATGTAGGAATTTAAGAAATCTGTTAAAGCAATAAGTCAATAAAACTTACACAAAGAATTTTCTCCAAATCGTAATAGAAAAAGAAAATATTCATCATCCAAAATAGACAATGAAAAAGCCCATAAAGTTGATACAAAATATCATAAGCCATTTGATAGACAATTGGTTAACAAATCATATTCAGTAATTATTTTCTTCAGGTTTTCTATAAGTTCATTTTCAAAGATTGTGTAGAAAAAAAAATAGTATTTCATCTGTATTATTTCCTAAAAGAGTTTTAAAAAATAAAAATAAGACACCAATCCACTCCCATATCAATTTAAAAGGTTAAGTGCACGTTTTTTCATTAGCAGAGTCCTAAATTCAAACTTTAGTGTAAAAATGACATCAACACTTGAACCAAGGAATTTACAAAGATTAGAGCTAAATGGTGATACCCAACTAGTGAAATTGTGTTTTAAAAATACTTCCAGAAATATATATACTTGATTTAGCCAAATTTTAAAATGCGCAAATCCCTCACTGAAATTTTACATAAAAATATAACTTAATAATTTTACAAAACCTGAGAGGAAAAAGATTTTTTAATTAAATTTTTATTCAAGTTTAAATTTCGTTTTTACACAAGTTCCCACCTCCAAATTCAAATATTTTCTGATGTTTCTTAGTAACCAAATTATTTCACAAATTTACTGTGTTGTCATGGCTTTTTTGGACCACAACAAGAATAAAGTTATTTCTCAAGATTTTTGCAGCAGAGGCACTGGGAGAGAAGCAATCAAAAAGTACTTGGAAACTTGATTATTCTGAAATATATCAAGAATTTTAATTTTTGATGAATCTGATAAAACCAGTTATTTGCTACACAAAAAATTAAAGAATTTTTAGCTTAGAATAATAAGCTTCAGGAAACTTGATGTTTAATTAAAAAGATTCATCTATCAGCTTCATTCAAATGGAAATTATAACGTTTTCTCAGGTTTCATGAATTTTATGGAGTTATTAGAATATTAATATTGTCGATGGACAAAAATTGCACCGAAACGGATAGAAAAATAAGTTCAATTTTCACTTTTAAGTATACATGTGCCTATTAAGAACTCGTAGTTCAAGTAAGTCAACAGAAATTGAAAAGAAACAGGAAAATTTTAACATTTTTAACAAAATAGAGAACAAATGTTTCATAAATAAATAAAAAGATGGATAATTTCATTCACTACAAGATAACATATGGCCTAAACTTTGCACAAATCAAAGAGCAAACCAAAATATTCAAGAGTGCAAATCAAATGTACAATTAAAATGTTTCTTCACTAATAAATGCATATATAACTCAATGTTTTTCCCCTTCTTCCTATGATTTTCAGTGAAAAAATTTAAATATCTTATGTAGGATTTTATCTCCGCCTCCAAATTAAATCAGAATATAAACAAAATTGTCATAATTTCACTAATTATAGCTTCAAATTCAAAAGGAAAATTCATTCCCATTTTTTCCAAGAGGAGTTTTATTTTTTTAGAAAAGCATAGACGAAAAGTGAAGTGAAACATTTGAAGGCTAAAAATAAGGTCAGAATTATTATTATTATTATGATAATAGGCATATGAAGTGAAAGGCATTAAATACACGTTTTATTTAATATTTGTTTCAAGTGAGACATTTTAAGCAAAAGCTGAAGATATTAGGGGCGGGAGAGGGTACATTTTCCAGTAGTCTGGTTGTGAAAGTGCATAAATTTCGAAGCATTGCAGAGTGAATGAGAGCCAAAGAAAATGTTTAGTTACCACCCCTAGGGAATTCCTCCCCACCAACTCGTTTTAAGGGGAACGAAAAATTAGAGAAATCGAATAAAAAGTATATCAGGATGAAAAAAAATTAAATAAGGTGTTTTAAAACCGATAAAATATTTCAAAAAGAAGACAAAAACGGAGTTGATTTTGAAGATTCTCCAAAAGTAAAACAAAGGAATTTGATGGTAGTTGGTCGTTATTAACAACTAAACAAGTGCATGGGAAAAAGGAACAATCATAAAACGAGGGTCATAAAAAATATATATCGAAAACGAGGTCCACAAAAAAAAAAAAAAAAAAGCAGCGAAGGGAGAGGATAAACTATTGACAGCGAATAAGCTTTGAGAAAGAAAAAAAAAGGGAGGCGGAATAGAACTGGAATGAATGTGCTATATTCATTTCTCCCCGACGAAGGAAAACGAAGCCTTACATAAGTCTCAGTCAAGATTGATTGTGACCTGCTGCCTTATTCACCTTCACCATATTCTTTTTTAGTCTTTAGATTTAATAAATCTAGATCTTAAAAGAAAAAAAAAAAACAGAATCAACCAGTTCTTTTAAGACTTTTCACTAATTATAATAAGAAAGCATGTTTTATTTCCTTGGGGTAGAGGAAGAAAGCGTGTAGCTGTTGTGATAGAAAGAAGAGTAGAGCTTGAGATTACTGCAGCAGCAACGACGACATGAAAAGAGAGAAGAAAAAAACGGATGAATAAAACAGTAAAACTAGCCGCCCCGTGTTTTCTATGTTGATACTAGAGTTGTGCTCAATAATAATAATAGCACGATTCATCGTCGAAGTACAAATGATGTTCTCATCACTAAGGGACGATGGCTTTGCTTTTACGGTGGAAAAAAAAGGTATGTTTAACGACTATGGGACCTTTAACTCAATAGATAGTGGTTAAATAATAAATAAATATTAATGTTATAAAGCAACACTTGATTTTAATCATGTGCATTACCTTAAAAAAATTAAGCTACTGAGCAGCGAACTTAAGATATTAAATAAAAAAGCTACTTTGAGAAATAAGAGATTTTCTCTTGAAAACCAGTACAGTTGATGAAAGATTTTTCGAGAGCAGACATTATTCACGACACGATCAACAAAACATGGACGACGACGACGACGAAGAGAAGAGTCCATTGCAATATGGACTCACCCAAAATGAGAGGGGGGACAAGGTAGCAAAGACGTGTGAAGAGAAAAGGATATGCGCCTAAAAATATAAATATCTACAAGTATAAAAATCTATTCGCACAAAAAATGCCAACATTTCTCCTCTAATACAAAGTACTATTAGCAGAATTACTTAAACAATTAACAAAAAGAAATAAAAATAAAAGGGGGAAAAATCTTTAAAATAAATATGGTTTTACTCGGAAGTCGTAAATAAGGTAATTTTGTTTTTAATCTAGTCTACAATAAAATGATTTATCTAAGTTGCCGTTATAAAATATCAGATTTTTAAAAGTAGAACAAGCAGGCTGCAAGGTTTTCCAGTTGGTGAATAACTCGTGCTTAACAAAACAGTGTCGGTCGTTCCATATAAATAAAAAGCAAAGGACGGAGGGGGCGATGTAAGTGAATTTTGCATGCATTTTGGTAGACATGATTCAAGTGTGAAAATATGAAGCGTCCGATGACTTTTCCCCCCTGAAATTACAAATAAATATCTCACAAAGAAAAGAAAAATAATATCAAGTACATCTAACATGTTTCTCCCCCTAATCTTTTTACACACAAAATAAAATTAAAAAAATAAGGAAAGAAAAAAGGAAAAAAAAAAAAACATTCCACACAGTAACGACCTTCCCCTTGTAATCGAGGGGAGATGGCGATTATTAGACTAAATTTGACGACTAGCCAACAAACAAAACTGGCCTTAGATGAAGACTTTTTCCTTATAGTAAGCATTTTGATAGTAATAGAAAAATATTACAGAACCAAGGAACGGATAAAAAGTGGGCTATGTGCCATTTCTCTCTTTGCAAAGGTTTTAAAATGTTTCTTCTATACCGTCCCCCCCGCCATATAGTTTGAAGAGCTTTTTTTCCTCTTTCTTTCCATCAACAAGATTGTGGTCGAGAAAACAAAAGAGCGGAAAAAAACATGAAAGTGATCTCCAAAAAATCTCAGGGAAGGCGATTTTATGATTCTAATCTCAAATCGAGTGACTACCAAATCCCAACACAATGGATTCGTCTTGGACGTTGACAACCAAACCATGTCTTTTTCTCAACTGGCATTAGATTTCATTTTAATACACACTCACACACACACACACACACACACGATGCACTTTTTATCTCTCCTACCACAACTAGGTTTCATTTGCAAAGCGAAAAAGTATGCATATTCGGCATCTTCACAAAATAAAGCACCAGGAGTGAAAAAGTAGAAGAAAGCACGAGAAAACGTGAGGTCGATGATAGAAAGAAAAGTGAAGAGGAGGAAGAGAAGAAAAGTATAAAGGCGAAGAAGAGGATGATGGTGGCCATAGGAAGGAAAGACAAGGTTGGGTCCACTTGGCTCGATAGTGGAAAGAATGAAATAAAAATTTTAAAGACTGGGATAAAGAAAAAAAATAAGAAAAGCCCGCTACAAGTCGGACAGACTAAAACATTGTTAGACTTTTTTTCTTGATAAGAATTTCAGAATACAATGTAAGGGATAATTACACCAAGACAGTCACAAATAAATCAAGAGAAATCCCGCAGAATGAGATAAATAAAATAGAGAATTTAGTTTTGGGGGCGATCGAAATTGTTTTCATAGCCAACAGAAACATTAACAAAGGAAGTTTTTTTTCTTTTTTTTTTTTTTTTTTGAAAGAGAAACTTAAACTGAATGACGGTAAGAGAAAATATGAAAATGAAAACGTGTTTACAAAAAAAAAAAAAAAGAAAAAAAAACATCAATGTTTTTTTTAATACATAATCAACTCAAAACAAAAATATTGTATTTACGGAAGAAAACAACAGAAGATTTCCTCAGATAGCATGAAATAAAATAAATCCAGAAAAAAAAATCTAATGTAGCCGACTAGCGAAACCAACTAAACGAAATATACACAATACTTAGTCTTGAATATTAGAAGTGGCAGTAGTGGTAGGGCCTAACACTCGCAGGTCAACACGAACACGACGACACAAAAATATCCTCAGCATTTTGCAATTCGGGACCATCATGTGAGTGAAATAACTCCAACGAAAAGTAAATGAAAGATCTATGGAATTAAACAGGAAAAATTTACCTTTAAACATAAGATGATGACGACGATTTCTGCCTCAGAGTAAGGGAAGGGCAGCTAGCGAGTATCACCAGCGGCACCATTAGCTACGTATTCATCCAAACTTCTAACAACATTTGGAAATCCCTTACGTCATAAGGTTTAGCCAATCAGCATCGAGCGGCCATTTTGAACGCCAATCGAATAACATGGGTAAGTCTTCCGGGTTAGTCAGTCAGTCAGTCGGTAGCAGTGGAAGTGTAGAGTCACTAGGCTTGATCAGCTTCAAATGTACACATGAACAGAAACGAAATCATATGCACCAAGTTGAATACATTGTTTATCTCCAAGTGCACAACTTTGGATGAGACAAACTGTAATTAAAATGTTTACTCTAATTAAAAAATATCACCGATCCGAAGTATAAATGCAAAGGCCAATAGAAACATTCAGAAGAAGAAAAAAGTCAATAGAATATTTTGCTATCATCACCGATTTTAGTTAGTCGTACATTACAAGCAAATGTATGGTGCGTGATAAATAACTAGGAACTATCGAATACTAATGAAACCATGTTTTACTTTCTCTCTTAGTTCATCAAAATAATCACATTAGAACTAAGTATTTATTTATTTGACAAAAAAAAAGAAAAGTATTTCAAGAGTTGAAAATAAAATAAAAATTAAAACAGTTCCATTAGTATTTATTAACTACATAAATGACTGAATAAACATTAAATGCTGATATAAAAACATTTTGTGTCTTATTTCTGCCGATGTAGTGTAGTATCAGAGCGCTCTACTTAAGATCAAAGTGTCGCTCTTTAGCATTTCAACGAAGGATAAAAGTAAAATCTATATTATCTTGTCTGTACACGTGGAAATCTAATTAAATGACAAAAACTAAAATAACAATTCACGTCTGTTTTTGTAATTCTATTTATCATTTTTGAAAAAGATCAAATTTCATACTTTTCGAAAGAAATGTTATATCAGCATGTTTTTCGTGAGATTACAGAATTACTACTAATCTTGAATTTAACCTCTCCACGGATATAGAATGTTATATTCAATTTAATTAGGGGCCCCCACACGCTAATGCGTGGGCGAATGTAATGACAAAAACTACCTCGTCCCTGTGATTATGGCCACGAAAGCATCAGACTGCCCTGAGGTCGGAATGTTCAGGACCAGGCTGGCCTCTTTTTTTCGCTGCATCCTATCTGAAAACCAAAATACGGCGCTGCCTTCCACCCAAAGATACTACACTCTAATCCTAACGGGAAGGCCGGGGACTAGAGCTCTGATTCTATATATTTATTTGCCTACCCACGAAGGAAACTTGGACAGTTTAATGTGAAAGCACACACACACACACACACGTGTGTGTGTGTGTGCAAAACTCACTCTGTCACATCTAGTGTCATGAAGCATCAAACTACTCTAACTATTTCCGTTTTGTGCAATGGGGAGGTACTACCCCGGAGGGTCATAATACCCAGAATCAGACTCAACTGTTTTTGTTTTGTTTTTTTGTTGTTTTTGTTTTTTTAACTGTCCCGCCCAGAAACAAGAACACAGATGAGAAAGTTAAACAAATATTAAATTCTAATCCTAGCTTGAAGGCGAAGTAGAAATCTGACATAACAGATACTATACTCTGATCATAGGGAGAAATGTCAATCCCGATATAGATAATCCCATCATTTTAATCATGCTAATTAACACAATAAAAACCTAAATTGCATATGCAACAGACTTGCTTTCTACTCAATTCTTTAAAAAATAAAAATAATAACAATAATCAAATTAATCCCCTTTTCATGAACACAGCAAAAACCATGGGACAACATTTACAGTATGTTTTATAGACCTATAACAACTTTTAAGCCAGGCGAAAACATCTTCTAAACAGGAAAATTCCAAACTTGTACAAATTACATTTGTGCAAAATACTGTTAAAAAATTCTTATTTTAACCATGATAAACAAAAGCTCCCAATATAGTACATCAAAAGGTGATTTTAAAAATAAAAAAAATGAAATTCATAATTACCCCTAGAAGTTTATTACTGCACTATTATTTGAGTCTTAAACAATTACATAGGAATTCACCAGTGAGTGGGACTTGTTGACAAAAAATCTTTTCAAGATCCCCCTTAATTTGGACACATTGGCACCCAATATAGTTTAGCAGAGGCAATACCTAGTGAGGGTCAAACTCACTTCACAAGGAAACGGTCTACAATACTGTGAACCATTACTTTATGGCAGAAGCCAACTTTGATGATATATGCATGTATTTACTACCCAAACCCTCCACCACAGACAAGATATGACTAGATCAATTTTGAAGTGGAATAAACTGGTTTCAAATTAGAGTTTTACTTCTGGATGGGTTGCTGAAACAAAGAACCCAGTCAACCCTACAATTTACCCATAGCTGGAAGAACAGAGCAATTCATGCTTTTCCCAAGGGTATTAGCATAAAGTGAAACACAAACAGCCTCATCCAGGATTTGAACTTTGGTTGCCAATTCCATTTTCAAAGATGATTACCATTACATTAAGCACACCCTAATAACATATGCAAGTAAGTGGCAGATGGAATGGTTATTAAAAAAGCTTTTACCACTAAAAGAAGGTTATCAGTATGTCAAAGAAAGCAAGATAAATACAAAGTGTGTTCAAAAGTAGAGACTGAAGCTGTATTTACCATGACAAAAATAATGAATTATACAATAATTTCTGCAAAATAGTCTCCTTGGCATTCAACAGACTGATTCTAGCAAATTTTCCATTAAACTCTTGATACAGTGTAAGGTTGTGCCTTCATATTTCTTTTAATATTCTCTACACCTTCAAATCTTACTCAGATGAATTTTTAATTAAGGAAACAAGGAATGGTCAGTAGGTCTAAAGAGTATGGAGAGTGCTGCACTTGGACAAACTTGGTTCAACAAAAACTGCTCTTCAGAACCAATCAAGACTGGTTTCATTTGCCACCCCCTAATTTGGAACTGGCTAATGTCAAAACAACATCACTTTATGGTATTTTTCAAATCCTTCTGCAACAGGCCAGATGTGACACAAAGTTAATTTTTTAAGTACTAAAGTTTTTTTTAATTTAGAGTTTTCTCCTAGATTGGTTGCCTAACCAAAACTAAAAGGACCCTGTCTTCTCATAACTGGAGGGAGAACAGACAAACTCAAGCTTTTCTGAAGGGCAATAGCACAAAGTGAAATGCAAACCTCTTTATTATACAAGTTGCTCAACTGTACACACATCTCGATTAAAATTTTATACTTAAAAATTTAAAGTCTCGATACACTTGATCGTACCTCATTAAATAACTGCTGATAATTTACATCAACATAAAAAAAGTAAAATTGTATACATTTTCCAAGGTATTAATTATCTCAAAATGATTTTTTAAAATAACATTTAAAGCATGAACATTGTTTTTGACTAATCATTAGTACTAAATCAGTTATTTATCTGAAAACTTATTAAAAAATATGGAATTGTTATTTTCAAGGTTGAAATTTTCTCAATTAAGTAGGTAACATGGTAAAAACATTCCCTTGCTATAAAAAGGACCCAACTGAGTAAATTTCAAGTTTTTTTGCAATCTTAATAGATATTACGTACATCTCCAAAGCATAGGTTAAATCAATTACATCCACGTGGTCAATTGTGTATCTAAACCACTTTTCTTTAACAGTTCACTTCTAAAAACATAAATACTAACATGCTACCTGTCATTATCGCATACAAAATGGTTGAAATATTTTTGCCATTATGATAAGGGTTATTTTATGATGATCCATACTTCAGCTGTCACATGAGATATTCATAAATGTAAGCTTGTATAATAAAGAGGGTTGCATTTCACTTTGTGCATATATAGTGATTAATTCTGGCACATTACCTTAACCCACAAACTTTTAACAGAGTTAACAGGTAACAGACACGTGATGGCACAACGTCAATTTTTAAGCAGAGTACAACTGGTTTGAATTCAAAGTTTTCCCTTTCCTAGATAGACTAATAGCTGTACCAAAGCTAAAGTTAGTTCAACTATTTTCACCCAACGCTGGAAGGAGAAGAGATAGAATCATGCCTTTTCCAAAAGTATTAGCATGAACTGAAATATAAAACAGTCCAACCCAGGATTTGAACTCAGGTTGCCAAACTAACTTACCATGACAATAACTGTTACACCATGCACACTTTTTTACATCAGACTGGCTTACAGGATATAGTAAAATAATCTGAAATATCAAGCTGAGGGATAAAGTGTTAATGAACTACAAAAAATTTTTTTAATGAATATATATGAAATTAAGATTTTGTTTTTATGAGGGAAATGAAATTTTAAATGATTCTAACTTCCCAATTATGAAAACACTGAAAACCTTAATAAAAAAAAATTTTTCATTTAGATTTGTCAAATAAAATGTAATACTTCCCCCCACCACCACCTACACTTTGCTTGGTCTATACCTCCGTTTCTACAAAAACAGATGGTATTTTTGCTTCACCTCCATTACCACTGTTGCTTGAATGGCAGTGAATTGCTCTCCATAATGATAAAAGGTAAAAAAAAAAAAAAAAAAAAAAAAATGTCACTGAATAAAAAAGCATATTACATCAAATCACCCCAATTCAATACTGGCATCACCCAACCATTCAGTAAAGTCCATGGACTTTCATAGTTATCAACAAATAAAGGTATCATAGCTGATACTGCACCTCAACTGTGCCGATAATATTGCCATTGCCCTGAGGAATACGAGTATCAACTCACCTGAAAAGACAAGTCACATTTTCATCTCTTTCAGGCAAAGAGTGTATGTGAAGGAAACCAAAAGAAGCTCTACATCCAGCCTTGCTAACAGGGTTTTGTGTAAGCTGATTGTGGCTCCATAATAATGTCCAGTATGCATGCTGTTGTAGTTCACGATGACAAATAGTAAAACTGAAGAGTTTATCTTGACAGGCATGACATACACGGATCTTGTTGCAAACAATTTGCACTCCATTTTGCTTACCATGTAGATTAGTCAAAAAGGTATAGTTGACACAAAACTGGTTTCAAGTACTCTCAATTCCTATGTTCACCAAATTTACACCCTCTTAAGCATGTCTAGGACATGTTGCACACTTTACATTTCCTACAGTCACACCCGACAAACATCAACCCAGTTATAGACAACCCCTGCAGAAATATAACCATACAATAATTTCAACAAAATAATTTAATGGTGTTACCAGAACAAAGGAAAAAGAAAAGAAACAAGATTTGGAGGAATCGTCCTACACACAAATGATGGTATGTCTCTCACTTAGGGACATTTTTCTAATCCTGCCACCCCCATACATACATACAGCACAAATTCTAACCTGCCAGTGTTTCTATCTCTTGAACCACTAACAACTATCTTTCACATCTCTCTGGT
>OY757923.1:43188116-43651328 GCA_963585895.1 Sepioteuthis lessoniana
TAAGAAATATGAAAAATAAAGTTCATTTTGTCACCTCACATGGTATAGAAAAGTAAATCTGCTTCAAATGTTTTTCAGGTGTACTGCACTCCATCCACAGGTCAAGAGAAAGAGAGAAATCTTAATCTCTTAAGTAGCAAACAACTGAATACTAACAATATTTGTTGAATTTTTATATCTTTATTTGATCTGTTTCTGTTAAGAACGTTTTATGAGGATCAGTAGGTTAATCCTGAATCTGTGTTTAGAGATTTGAGTCAAGCCACTTAAAAATTGACTCAGAAAAATTCATTATGCAAATATTTCATTTCATCATGTTTCATATTTAAGTTATCAGGCCTTTAAATGTTGGCTTTTTCATATATGTGAATTGGGCTTGGGGGGGGGGGTCATACAGTCTAAATTTGATTTCACTCTAAGGGCTGTATGCAATCAAACAGGTCAATTGATGTCTTCAAAGTAGTAGTAGCTGAGAGTGAGAGTATTTTTTTTTTTTAACTCAACAGTTGAGAATAGGAATGTTGAAAAATTATTTAGACTCAAATCTTCAGGATTATTTTTGTTTTGACAGTAACCACAATACGATTCATAATTATTTGGAATTCTCTTATCAAACTTTTAAGAGAAGTATCAAACTTGGGAAGAGAAGTTTAAAACTTGTCTCAATTAGGTTCTACTATTGTCATTTAAAGATTTATATCACATTAAATAATAACCATAAATAATTAGTAGTTAACAGAGACAAAAAAATAAGAAAAATATTACAAAATACAAATTTAAACACTTGAAAAATGTTTTTAAAAACAGAAAATAATTATGATTTTTCTCTTAAAATGAAATCTTTCGAGTTCACACAAAAATTCAGAATCCTGAAAAAATTAAGCTCGAGGTATAACCTCGAGCTTAATTTTTTTTTTTTTAAGATAAAATGTAAGTAGCTAAAAAAAGAAATAACATTAAAAGCAAGATATAAAAATGTTTTTTTATCTACTAAATAAAAAAAGAATCTTTAGAATGTTTTAATATATAATTGTATAAGATTTATTTAGAGATTACTTTTTTCTTTTTGTGTACAAGTTATTTATTTCTGCTCTAAATTATGGGTTGTGCATGCACTGTAGTAATGGTACAAAAACTGTTAAAAATTTAACGATATAACTCTCAGTCCACGTCATATTGATTATTACTCTTCTCCAAGGCAGACTAACAAGCAGCAACCAAACAGGGCAATTGTTTGTAGGATTGAAGAAAGGTGCTAAAAGGTTTTGAATGTATACAAGCTTTGCTTTCTTTTCTTTTAGTGTCCAGTCGGCATTCATTTTAATGTTTGTTGTTGGTTTTCTTAAATCCTTATTTTATTTTATCCAAAAATAAATAATTTAAAAAATTCCACTCGTTTCGCGCTCTATCATGATCGGCAAAAAAAAAAAAAAAAAAATGTTCCCTTGAATAGTTTACATATTTACTAAATTTGAAAAAAAAATGTGGAAAGTAAACAATTTTGATTCGGTTACCCGCCAAACAAAATGTAAACATTCTCAAAACATGTCCAACGAAAAGAGGAAGCAACATTAAGATCACATTGTACAAAGCATTATGGGTACTTAATAAGAAAAATATTTATCTTTTCTTTCTTTCTTTCTTATATATTAAGTGCTATCAGACAAGAAAAAGATTAGTGTGAAAAATTCTTTTTTCGACAAGATATTCGTTTATATGGAATGAACGAAGAAAAAAAAAATGAAAGTTGAGGATAAAAATGTTTGTTTAATAACAACGCATACGTCATTCTGGTCGCCGAGAAAACAGCAGCCATCAACCTTTTTCTCTCCATTATAACATTCTCTTTGTCTCTCATTCATTTGTTGCCGAGCCAAGTTTGCCTTCTTGCAAGTTACTCTTTTCCTTTTTTTTTTCAATGATGATGGCGATTATTGTGACGGATCTCTAGTCGTCTGCTACACTGTCAACATGGCGAACATGAACAGACAACAAGGTGAAGGACAAAAAAAAAAAAAAAAAAAAAAAAGATTTTATGATTATTGCGAGGGAAAATAATCTATCAATTCTCTCTTTAATAAGTACTTTACCCTACAAAATTATTTACTTGGGGAAAAAAAATCGCAATTTTTATCGAAAAATGAAAAAACTGAAGAAAGATTATTTCACTAAATTCAGGTGAAAAGAAAGTAAATAAATTTTCTGACGACAGCCTCGTCTTTTTCTTTAATGAAAACACGAAAATTTTAGATTTGTATAACTTAACTATTTTTTAACGCAAAATTCATAAGTTGGAAATTTTAACAAATCAGAAAATTATTTTTTAATTACAAGTTTTTAGCTTAGTAGGTTTTACAACAAAGTTGCCACGCAACAACCAGACATCCTCCCCCTCCTATTTTTCCCCATTGAAATAAATGATAGGTTTGCATTTTATACTCATTTTCACCAATTTAATGCATTTGAAAAGCCCATAGAAATTGAAATAACTCAGACCTTTTTGTCCTATGCAAACTCCCAAGCGATTATTGAATTTAAGGGCAAAATGAAAATGTTTAAATAAGAGAAAAAAAAAATCTATATTTATGAACAAGTATTAAATTTTTAAAAAAGAATCAATTAAAAATGTTTAATTCGAACGGATGTTGGGTTTCAAATCCAGTAAAGTTTTTAATTTTTACAGGAAAATCTCTCAATAATAAAGAAATAAATTTTCCCCTTATTTCCTAGGTGAAATTTATTTTGTTTTGGGGCGTTGTTTTTTCTTGGACGAATTTTGTTTTGTTATTATTATGTTGATATTTTAAAACAATTCGTCTCCACCCCTCCAGCAAACAATTTAATACTTTCACTTTTTGTTATTCAGTTGTATTGAAATGTATAACTGCTGGTGAAGTTAAAAGCTTTTTTCTTTTCATATATATATATATATATATATATATATATATATATATAATGAAACGAAAAACTTTTCTAACATTCTTGAAAGCACTTGCACATAATACCATAAATAAAATTTTCTTCGTGATATTTTTATTCTAATATTCACTCTTCAAATCTTTTTTCTTTCCAATAGTTTTATTTGTAATCTCAGTTCAATGTTAGTGTAAACATATGGCTAAGGTAAAGAGAATGACCTATTTTTACACAACTAACCCAGTTTAGAAGTTTGTTTTAGGACTTTATGTCATCCTACTGTATATTGTTTCCTTCTTTTTTTCTTTTAAACTGAAGTCATTGTTTAATACAGCATTCATTATTTTTTTATGAAAAACGATAAGAAAGCTTCCTGTAAATCAAAACTTTCAACATTCTCTTTATTTTGAAGTTTATTTTCTGCACTTTAAAATCAAATCGGCCTTTTAAAAATCCAAATATAATTTAATATAAAATTCATGTAGACGGATTTTAAAAACATTGGGGTTTTTTGCTTTTAAATGTTAAATTGAGTAAATCAAAAAACATTACAATGGCTCAACTGGTGGCGGCCAAAAAGTTTCTCTGATAACAGTTAGATATGGGGGGTGGGGAGAACGTAAAGAATCCGTTTACACGTGTTGTTAATGTTTATTTGCAACTGTGACAGCATTGAAAGTAACACCAATTGATTGAACAATTATTCATTTGAAATATTAAAATGAAATGTTCGTTGGACTCATTCAGTTGAATTTAGTTATTTAGATAAGTTCACTTTTTATTTTCAAAATTAGTCCTTTACAAGAAATCCTATCACAGCTTTGAAAGGAACAGGGTTAAAAGAAACAAAGCAATATTGAAAAATATATGTTAAAAGGAGTAATTTTTTTTTTAGTCAAGCCCAAAAAAAATAAAAATACATTCATTTTATTTTATTTTTTGTAATGTAATCCTGAATGAATCAGGGGAAAGAAGAAATCCAATTATTGAAAAGATCGCTGTACCACCTAATGTTTTTGTTATTTTCAGTGGTTGTCGAGTGCGGAACAATGAAATCGAAAAAAAAGATCGATTCTTATTAAAAAACGAAAAAGAAAAGAGAAGTATGCTGTTTAAAGAGACAAAAATGACATAAATAAAACCTTAGTTTTAAAAAGGTCAAAGAACGAGTTTATACAGTCATCTCACTTAGATTTCGAAAGAAAAAAAAAAACCTTCGGGTGGCAGTAGTAGTAGTAATAGTAGTAGTTGTACTAGTCGTCAGCTGTTTCGAGCCGAGGGAGAGAAAAGAAATCAAGACTATTAAAGTTATCTCAAAGCGTATAACACTCAGTTTAATAAATGGTTAGACGAATAAAATCTGCCGTCAACAGAATGTAAATCTATTAGTAAAGATTAAGATGGCGAATAAAGTGAACGGTAGACAAACATTTCACCAAATGACAACGTCCAGCCTTCCATTTAATGCGTTGCACATCACCAAGAGCTGGACGAAAAGGGGGTTCTATAAGAAAAAAAAATTACGATTTGTCGATTATCTAGCTTTCACAGCTATCAAAATTATTTCTTCGTTTGTGGTGATTGAATTACCAGTTTCTGTTTAATTTTATCAATGAACGGTTAATGATACTAGCTAACTAGAAAACCTACGAGAGAGTCGACTGATAAATAAGGTCTCCTACCGCGTAGAATCGTTCATAATGGAGATAAACATGTTTGACCATGTATTAAAATCCTGTTCAAACGTGCTTAGAGTCATTTCACTGTGTGACGGATTTGAGTAATAAGAGTTCCTAAGTCATGAGTACTAAATCCGAGTTACGTATAAAACAGCGATCAGTGATAGAATTTTTGACACTAGAAGGTTGTGCACCAATCGAAATTTACAGACGTATGAAAGCAATTTATGGCGATGGTTGTATGGACGTTAAAAATGTCCGCAAGTGGGTTCGATGTGCTAAAAGCTGCAGTAGAGGCAAAATGAGTGTGTTTGATGAGCATAGATCAGGACGGCCGATTACAGTAACACACGAGGAGAATCAAAGGAGAGTGGATGCCATGATTCAAGAAAATCGACAAATTAAGCAAAAAGAAATTGCACTCAAGTTAGCCATTAGTCAAGAAAGAGTGCAGCATATTATTGAGACGTTGAACTACAGAAAGATATCTGCCACATGGGTACCGCGAGATTTTATGGATAACATGAAGAAAGAATTTGAATTAAATGAAAAATTAGAAACAAAAAATGTTGAGGATAATAATTGAAGCAATGTCAAAAAGACGTCCTTCGTTGTTGATACTACAATCAAATTTAAAAACTCCATCTTTTCACTCTCAAAAAATATCGAGGCTCTCCTGGTCGAATAATTACCATTAAAAATAGGCACACAGGAGGAAATTTTATTTTCTCTCTTGGATTTAAAGCGTGACTGAAATAAAAGGTAAGTCTGGCAACAGATCTTAAAAATTGGTACAACAGATGGCTATTTTGTTCTTATGGATTTATTTTATTTATTTTAATACAATTTAAGGCATTACATTGTTGTAAACAAATCATAAATCCCTGTTGTCAGACTTCTCTGTAAAAATGTATTTTTGTAAGAAAAATCTAATAAAAAATTATCAATTTTTAAGTATTTCCCAAATTTAACTTAATTTTCTTTCCAAGAATTCAATTTTTCATTCTTTACTGGAAAATTTCACAATACAATTTATGTTTATTTTGTTAAAACAAAAACAAGACCTTGCATTGTTTATGCAATTTTATTTTTTATTTATTTTTTAATTTTTTTTTTAGTGTGAAAAACATTTAAATTTTTTACTTTATTTTTAAATAAAGATCAACTACATGGAGAAAAGTATTAAAAATTCGTCCAACCTAAACTCCTTTTTCGCTGCCGTTTGATTTTTCTCATCTTCATTATTATAGTCATGACAATCGAGAAGTGAATTTAATGCACAATACAAATGGGTGTTTCATGGTCAGAGCACTTATCTTAATATATCTAGCAATTGTCGGCTCATGATCATATTTGTTGTATATTATTATTTACTAATTTTATTGTGACCTATTTTCCATACAAACAATTCAGCGACAAGTGACATTTGCCAATAATGGATTCTACTAATAATGAACGAGGAGACAGGCATACCGACCACACTCACCATGAATGAAAACTATATTGCTAACGTTCGATATCATTTACGTGAGTGAGGTTCTCTTGTTTTGTCAGTTTTCCGTTTTTTTTTTAAAGGTTAGTTTTGTTTAAAATATTTCTATTAATAATCACCAAAAATCAAAGTCCAATGAAACCAAAAAAAAAGCTTTAAGGTTGGTCTTACTCTTTAGCGTTATTGTTCGTAATCATAAACTTAGTAGTAGTATATAGAGAATGGTCTAAAATAGGCGAGGAAGGGAATGGATAAGAGACGACGAGACATTTTAGCTCTCAGACAAAAAAAGATGAGATTTTTAAAAGATGTGAAATGCAAAACTGACAAGCTTTGATTCACTGGCATAAAAACAATGGATGTTTAAATGGGTTTCAACAAAAGCTTTCTTCAGGGTCTTTCGCTGGTACATAATTCAACATGGCGTTTATTCAGTGAACAACGAAGGAGGTTGGAAACTTCTCGACTCGCCATTCACGGTATTATTATTTACGTTTATATTTGTTGCTTTTACCATCGATTTTTCCCCTCCGTTTTGTAATCTTAGACATTTTTTAATGCAATGATGGATATATTTTCCTCTGAAATTTACAATAATTAGAAACTTATTTTTGGTTATTGATAAAAAAAAAAAATTTAACTTTAAATTTCATTGAAAATTCGCAATTTTTTCTTAGACAAAAAAAATAAATAAATAACGATTCACAAGGTTAGCAATTTATTTTGCGCATTAAAATTAATGTTATTTCGATTCGTTACCCCAATAATGAGTGTTGCGGACAGGTTTTTATTTTACTTCATATACAACTTGTTACAAAAACAATGGATGAATATGTGGATGAACGAAAGCTTGCAGGGTTGATTATTTACTTGTTTTTTCGGGGGGGGGTTAGATGTTTAGTTTGCTTTCATTTCATGCAAAAATTTCAAATCATTATAAGCCGAGTAATATAAAATTTTGATTTTTTTTTATCGTCAATTAGTAAAAAGACACTTAACCTTCTAAAAATGTGAGAATTAACAAAGTAGCCCAGTTCACTAATTTATTGTCTAAGTATATTTTGTTATCTTATCCTTAATTTCTCTTTATTTAGACTGGGAAAGGAATACGTTTGATATTTCCTTATTTTAAGTTATATTAAACTGGGAAAGACTTTTTTTTTTGATGACAAGGCAATTTATGTTTACGGAAATGGCGGCCAAGTTTCCTTGCTTAGAAATGAAAAGTTGAACAGAGGTGAGTGCCACTTCAGAGTTGTGAGTAGTACATCTACGACCCCTCGCATTTCTAAATGCTGAACAATCGGATCAGCTCTTTATTCATCCATTTGAAGTCAAAAATTTAAATTTTTACACAAACAAACTGAAGGGGAGACCAATTTTTATCTCTATTAGGGGAGGGGGTTATAGCCATATATCTAGCAACTTCAGTTGTTTTTAGTAGAAATAAGGGATGAAGTAAAATTTCATTTAAGATTATTTCTATTTCTCCAATTATAAAACTTGGCCAAATTCAGACCAAGATATTAAAAAAATGGTTAAAATGCATAGATATTTTTCTCAAGTTTCATCCATTTGTTTTAAAAAAAAAAGAAAAAAGAAAATTTTAAACTAATAACTTATATTAAGAAAATTAGATTTGAGATAAAAAAAATTTAAACCCTTATCATTTGATAAATAATTTCCTAAGTTAATGTTAATACTGTATGAATACCAATACTTGCTAAATAAATCCAGAGTTCAATATAACTTAAAGATTGTGAATTCATGCAAGTTTTCTTTGCTGGCAATTTCTAAGAATATTCTCCCCAGTTGGTATTTTCATTATTCATAGAATAAATTCAAGAAAAATTGAATCACCAAAATCTTGTTCATTACAAACAAAATCTTGCATTAAAAAGACTAAAAATATCCCTTATTAGTTACCCAAATTATTTTATTCTTAAAAACTCAAATGACTTAAGTGGGGTTGGGGGAGTAAAAATACATAAAATTAAGGTGTTTGTTTTCGTATGAAATGGAGGGGAAAGTAATTCAATAGTTCCAAATTTAGAAACTTTTTAAGTTGGTTTTTAAAACAAATTTCAACATAACAGTAAAATACCCCACCAATGAAAGGAGACGAGAGAAGAATTACATTATTTATATCCAAGTTGTATTCACTATGGTCTTTAAGAGAGGATGAATTTTTATCAAATGGTTTTATAATTATTGAAGCAACTAGACATTCCAATTCTTTACTCAACACTAAACTCATTCGAGTGTGATTTCAATATTTCTTATTTTGAAGAGAGAAAAAAAATAGTAAAACAACAGTTATTTCCCTTCTAAATATGCAAAACAGATTCACTATTTACTAAGTTTTTGGCACAAGACCACATGTATAAGACATCCAATTGGGAAAGTTGCTTGTTGTAGTTTTGGTTCAAATAAGTTATTGTCATGACATACTTTTTAGTGTTTTGAAAAATGGCATTAGAATTTTAATTAAATCATGTCCGGCTCTTTTTTAGAATTTAGTTCATCAATTATAATTTTTCATGTTTAATCTCCACATGAATTGAAGGGTTATAATTATTAAATTTTGCTGTTTAAACAAAGGTTCCAATGTTCTTCTCAGCTAGTAAATTGTCAAAACTTGAATTTAAATTCTATGCTAGTTTTGCTTTGTTTGACAGTCTGGTGGGGGGATAAAATTTCAGTTACTAAATGATACATATAAGTTTTTGATCAACTAAAATATCTGGTCTATAAATAAATATGGAGTATATCAACACATACTCTCAATTACTTGTAAATGAGATTTTATTACTAGTCTTCTGTACATCCTAACACATTTTATTTCATTTCAGACAGATAATTAAACATCTACGATAACATATCAATATAAAATTTAAACTTTGCAATTCAAGAATCCTTATATGAAAGGAGAAGCAAAAACATTAGATAATTAATGTAAGTATCAAGCACAAATTTTCATTTGAATCTATAATGAAAATAGCTTATTAATGTTTGAATAATTTTATGAAATGTTAACTATTTATAAACACTATTTATGAAATAGACTGATAAATCTTTTGTCTGACAATATTCTAGTGTTCTTTCTCTAAAATATTTTTGGAGTTTATTTTTTTTTAAGGTTATTACTTGACAGGAAATTATAAATCTGGTCCTTTTCAATTTTGAACACACAAGTCTATGATTTTAGTGAGTATCCAACAATTTAATAGTGCAAGAAATATAAACTCAACATGTTAGGTTAAAAATTTTTCTTAATAACTTTACAAGGTCTCTAAGGATTCTTATGTATATGTTGATAATAACCAAATAAATGCTATTATATAAACAAAACAGAACAGGTTTTGTTTTTTTAACAAGTCTTCAGCTAACTGCTTAATATATAATGCAAATAACTCAATTTTTGTTTTAGATTAGCCTTATTTCAATATAAAATGCACATTTAAGTATAAAAAACTACAAATATACTGTGTCCAACGAACTGATATTATGATTAGGTGGCTACTTAAAGCTGTAAATGAACAGCTATTGGAACTTGGATGAATTAGTGAACATTACCTCACCTACACACACTTCAACTTTTGTTAACCATAGTTTCAGATAGTCGTTTCTATAATTTACTTCCTTCCTAGAACTATTAAACTTATTCACATTGAAAATAAGAACCGTCATAGGAAATGACTATAAAATGTTTCAGGGACATTTTTAAATTCATTTCATTGTTTTTCAAAATCTACAAATTCACATCTCACCTACCAATCCCAAATATACTTTTATGCATTAGTGAAAACTTTGTGGCAAACAATGAAACTACCTTAGTATTATTCATTTGAAGTATCATGTTTTGAATAGTCTGACATGCAAAAGGATGCCGAGCACTGTTTTTAGCTTGCATATCTAGTTGTCAGGTTGCATTTGACATGCACCTGGTAGGAAAGAGGGTTATGGTAAACTTTTTGAAATTTGATTTGGTTTTGTTTTCATGATTTCAAAAAGGGTTTTTTTCTTTGATAATAGAAGTTCATGACTATTTTATTTTCCAAAGAATGGAATTACAGTTTCTCTAAGATAACTTATTACTATTTTTTGGTCAGGTAGGTAGGGGGTAAATTACTACTATGGCTTCAAGGATACATCCAAATTTTGGCTTGCATTGGGGGGGGGAGATAAGCTGGGAGGAATAACCTTCAACCTGTAGGACAAATTTTTATTTTATATATATTTTAAAAATACAATTTTAACTTCAAATTTTGGTTGACTAAAAATAGAATAATTCTTATCAATATTCTTTAGAATTATATAAAATTTAGACTGCATTTAGTGATTGTTGTTTTTATTACCTTAAGAGGATTTAACAGTGGCAAATGTCAAGCCACACACACTTTAATGGAGTTAAGTTTTACAAATTGATCACTAAATTGTTACTCAATATTTTATACTAGATTAAAATCCATTTTTAAAAAATTAACATTATTGCTCATGATTTAAATATAATAAAAACAGTTCTAGAAATTGTTGGATTCCTCTAATTGTGTGTATTGCTAACATAAGCAAACACAAATAAATCCTATAGCCATGCATGATCCAATTCACAGAATGGTATCAAGTGGGTAGAAAATTATTAAAGATAAGCTAGCTTCTATTGTTTTTTTTTTTAATTAAACTCAAACTTATTCATTTTATCTTCCATCTAATATATTTTTAAAAATATAATTGTGTACAGGGTAACAAATTGCTTCAATTTTCAAATATTTATTCAATTGTTTATAGTATAGAATTTTATGTATGTTGATTTTATTGCTTGTGAGAAAACTTAACAGTAATCCACTATATTTTATAAGAAAATATTTCATTTCTATGTACTACTTTAATGAAAACATTTAAAAATTAGTCACTTATTTTAATACTCTAATATTTGCTGTTTACTAAAATGAATAGTTAAAAAATGTTGGAATGATAACCATTTCAAATTACATAGTTACAAATTCAAACATGTATATTTTTGTTTCAAGTCACGTCTAATGAGAAACAAGTACTAATAGTTGCTTTAAACTTAGCTTTTATAACTGATTAAAAAATTTTAGGACTCATAACACAGGCACTAAAAAAAAAAAAAAAAATTAAGAACTTCATTTTAAAGGGGAGTTGTATTAAAATGAGGGAAATTTTAGGACTGAAATAATAGAAAAAAAATCCAGACAGACAGCAATAGTTTAAGCTTAACTCATCTTGCCTTATATAAACAAATCTTAAATGCTTACAATTTTTCCTTTTCTGAAAATTTTAAAGTTCAATACACTCTTAAATCAACCTTAATTGTACATTCACTTGAAAAATTAGGTCTTGATTATTTGTGGAATATTTGACCTAATACTATTTAATATCAGTAAAATTGGAAAATATTAAAATTTTATAAAATGAGATTAACATTGTAATTAATATCACAAAAAATATTATGGTGCTAAGGTACCAGGAATTTTTTTTAACAAAATACTAGGTGAGAAAATGATTATGAAAAACAAGATGTGAACATTTTCTATTGTTAAGTCAAAAAGCTAATCTAGCATTTTTATCACAAATTAGCTGTTAAGTTAAGTAGATATTCTGTAGTCACAAATTAAAAAAAACCCTTAGTCATTGATAGATTGTATAAAATTTGAGATTAACTGCTAATCATTTTTTTTTCACTTAGCAGTTTCCTAAGAGTTTCTCACACACATTGACATCTTTGAATATTTTTTTTCCTGATTTTATTTCCATAGAGCCAATGTCATGAAATCCTCTAGACATAAAGCAAAAGAATGAAAGAAAAATAAGTATATATATATATATACACACACGCTTTTTTAAGTTGGTTGGTTGGGTTTATGGCATATTAACCTTTGTAGGTTATTTAATGATAAATCCATTTTTATACAAATAGTTCTATTTCAAACAATTCAGTTTAGCACGAGTACACAGTTAAATTGTCAAAAACACTTATTTTAACCAATTCAGTTTATTCAAACAGTTCTAATTCAGATTAATATAAGTATAGATTTTGTTTACACACAGTTAAATGTCAAAACAGTTCTATATTAAACAATTCAGTTTAGTGTAAATACAATTTGAATGTCAAAAACGGTTCCATTTCAAACAATTCAGTTTAACATAAGTATGCAGTTCAAATGTAAGTAAAGTAAGTAAGTTGGCAACCAGAAGGCTCCGTTTTCAATAGGTATTACACTTAGGTGTAGGGGAGGGCACTACTCCTTTTCCTGGATTGCTCCACTTTACCCTTGATACATACCTTGTATTGCCGAGTGTTAAAGAGGTATCAAGTACCATTTTTAAAGTCTTTGGTATAACGCAACCTGGGACTGAACCCAGGTCTCACGAACCGTTGGTGAATCAGATTGGTATAAGTATGCAGTTTAGTTCTATTTAACCCATAAAGCCCTATCAGGTGCTACCATTCCAAACCAGAGTGGACCTGAGAGCAATAGCAATGAAGGTATGCTCAGCATTCCCCAAAGCCCTAGCATCACAGGAACCTCACCATCAGATTGTTTAGTGTCATATTCAGGACACTTGTTTTTTTTGTATGTTTGTTGTTGTTTTGGGGGGGTAGGGGGTCCTTACCCTTCTGCAGAGGTGCAGTCAGTGTATTCTACAGCCCCAGCCAACTGGGCAACTTTTTTTAAGCCAGTTTTAAAATTGAGAAAACTGCTTATCTCATGTGCGAGTAACTTTTTACTTTTGAGATTAAGCTATTTTATCCAATTCTACAACTGTTTTTGAACATACTTTTAAGTGATAAGAATTTTCTTTTATGGCTTTTTCTTACATCACTCATTGTTTCTAGTTTTTAAATAATATGAACAATGCCAATCTTATATTATTTTTTCTATTTTGTAATTTTTATAATTCTTGATTTGAAAAATAAAAGTTAATGAGTGAGGATTAGAATGCTCAGAAATTAATTGTATAAAGAAATATTTAAATAAGAGTTTAAGAATGTAAATATTAACATTTTAAGCAAAGCATATATTTTAAAATAGATTTTCTTTTTGCTATTTTATTAGATTGCATAGGACCCTAACTTCTGCCAAAGATCAGTGTAGTATCTGTACATCATGTATTTAATATATATGGACTATTTATATAATTTCAAATAAATTGTGCATAATAATAATAGACGAAGATAAAAGCAAATTTTAGCATATTAGAATTACTAAATTATACATCCTTTAAAATATTTGATTTATAAGAGAAATTGTCCTGAGTGATTTTATTTTGATGGAAAAATTCTCAAGACAATTTATTGAAGGACTTTGTAAGCAAAAAGATGAGCAGCATAATAGAATTGTTGATCAATTCAATATCTAATCAAGCCTGAAGTTTTTCTTTTTCAACTGTTATGTCTACTGATGGTTTTCATTAAAATAAATAAAAAAATAAATATCCAATGTTTACTCACCTCACCAAAACTTGTCAGATAAAACACCAGGCTGCTGGGGCTCTCTAATATTTGGATCTAAACTATTGAAGGATTCATTAGCAGATTTGTAGAAATATTCTGCAATATAAAAACAGTGGGAAGTTGTTATCAAATAACGTCAGTAGAAAAAGCATTAAAGTTTCAGGTAGAACTGGAGAGGGGGCTTCTTTTTTCTTTTTTAAGAATATAAGATAAAACGATTTTTACAATATACCATTTTTATTTTTGATAAAATTGTTTGAATAAAAATCTTGATATTTTTTTATAAAACATATCAGAAAAAAGTTCCTGGTATTCTATTCTGAAATAAATATAGAAACTTACCTAAAAACTCAGTTGTTTCAGAAGTTTTAATAGAAATTGAGTTTAAGGTTAACTAATTCTAAATGTAATCTAACAAAGAATTAAGTTTTTAGTAGTTAGCTAAGTTCTAGTGATATTTATAAAATATTTTCAGATTAAAAATACAGACACTTCTAAAGCAACATCTCTCCTAAAATACCATTTTGTTTTCAATATACATGTCAAGAAGTTGTTAATTCAGAGAATTTAAATTTTAAACTCAATTGTTACTGAGCATAGAATATAGATTTTTCTAATTTGTAAGATTATTATAACATTTATCATTTAATAAAATTTTTCCCCTCTATAATTGAATATTTTGAATTGTGATTAAACTAAGATACTGTTTTGCTCAAAGAGTTTGTTTAATATTGTCATTTAAGCCTCATGTAGCTGTTTCCTCATAACTTTTTGGATTATCAAGTATTTTCCTTCATGGTATCTCACCATGTGACAGATTGTACAGGTTACATGGTATCAGTAGTAAATTTCAATCAATAATCTAATGATCCAAGAAAGGAGGAGACTAATTTTATTTATGATTCATTTTACTATGATCTGAAATGTATCAGTAATTGTTGCCTTTTGGATTTAACTTTAATTATTTAAACCATAAAGTGGAAAAAATATCACAAAGAAAAAAAAAAGGTAAACAGTACATCAATAGAGAAACTTTCTGGATTAAAGATTAAAATGAATTAAATCATAACATTGTTTCTCAGAATGAAATAAACATTTAGTTAACTTACAACTGTTAATATTATTCAATAGTATAATTTGAATATCTTGAAAGCTGCATAGATTATATACTTGACAGCTGTAATATTTCAAATTTATTTTCACTGAAATCCTAATTATCACTAATTCAAAGCTATAATCCCAATTTGAAACTCGATCTGCTATTATGCAAAATTAATATCAAGCTTTCAAAGGATAAAAATGTTAGAGATTTTACAGCTTGTTATCTATAATAAATAAACAATTATCGAATCCTTTATTTTCCGTAATACAGAACAGTACTCATATTGCTAGAACATATCTTTTTCATTCACTTTATAACGCTGATAAATAAAACTGACCAGATTCATAAATCTTAAATGTAGATTTAATTTTTAAATGAAAAAATTCAAACTAGATCACCTTGCTTGGATACAGATGAAATAATTACTGACAAATTTATGCCAACATCCCTGCTCTGATCACTATCTTGAAATGGGTGTGTGTGTGAGAGAGAGACCAACAGAATTTCAATTGTTTTATAACCAATTTTCAGAAATTTATTTTAAAATTTAGTAAATCATCAATGGAAATTTTTAAAATGATCAAATTTGTTGCTACTGGCTGTTTTTACTCAGCAGCAGGTCCAAGATTTCCCCATAACATCAAAATCAATTGTTGTTACCTAGCAACATGAATATGCCAATAATACTGTTGCAAATGATCTGAACATAAAATAAAGTGCATTCACATAACATTATAATAATACCAGTAGTCTAGTGATTGTATCACTCACCATAAAACTAATTGCACAAGTAAAATCTGGCACTTCTCCCATAAATCTTACTCTTATAGTCAGCTGTTTTCACTTATAAGGACACAGAGCTTTGTGTAAAATATACCATCAAGCCCGATTCTAATTTCCATTATATTCACTTCATTCCGTTTTTTTTTTTTTTTTTTTTTTTTTTTTAATGTACTTAATTTATTACTCAAACTTGTTTTTCAAATGCTGTGTTCAAAGTGGTAACAGATTTAACAATACTGTTTTAAGTTAAAATGCATAATATAGTTATCTTAGAATTTTGTAATTATTGAGCAGATATCAACATGACAAAAAAAATCATTGCCTTTTTTAAATAGATATTGCAAGCTGAAGTTATAGCCTCCAACCAACCTAAATCATCTCTACCAATCAGATGACATCTATTAAATGACAAGAAAATCAGCTTATTATCATTCCCACTTACATACACAGAAGCAATTTGTGTTCCAATTTGCAATTTAACATTCAACCAAAAATCATTATAACAAACCTAAGTACCTACACTGGTAAAAAAAAAAAACAAAAAAAACAAATACACAACCTTCTATACAAGTTTTGTTGCAAGGAAATAATATTGAACAGCCATATAAATGTGCATAGGCTGTTAATTTTTTTTTAAAAAAGCTTCATTAAGAAAACTTCAGATTTTAACACAATAGAGTATAAATTTGGTCTTTAGGAGTGAATTTATAATCCCCTAAGTTAAAAATATCGAAGAAAATCTCCAATGTATTTTTCTTTTTTCTCTTTCCTTGCCACTTTAAACTGTTTATACAAAAAATGTTTAATTTTTTAGATGAAGCATTGCCACCCAATATTATTCATTTGGACTTGTATTCTCTTTCACCTTTGAAGTTTAGTTGCTTTTTATCATTACTGCAACATAGAGTAACAGCACATATAAACTTCAATGATAAAGATACAAATTGGCACATCCTTTATTATTGTGGTGTTTCCTCAATATCATGGACAACCTGAGTGTGTAGCAATAAATACATATATATGTGAAAGAAAACACTAGCCAAATTAAGAAAAATTTAATGTTATTTAACAATTTTTTTTTTTTTAAATTCAAAATTTTACATAAAATAGTATTGATAGTATATGCCAAACTTTAAAATTCTGATTTTTTTTTTCTTAACAAGTTTAATCTGCCTATCAGTTAATCAAACAGTCAAAAATAACTCTTCAATAATTCAGTCCTTATATAAGATATTTGAGTTTTGTTCACATTTTGCATTCATTTTCACATTAAAACAAATGAGATTGTTAATGCCTATAACTTTCACACATGAAAAGAAAAACTAATTGAATTTGTGTTAGGCTGGATAAAGTTGTATTTAGCTTAAGAGCTTTAATATGAATGGTGGATGTGTCAATATTTTGTGCAGCGAAAGGAAATGCTAAAAAGAAACTGACAGTTCATTAATCAATTTGCCAAGTGTAGATTTGATTGACTGCACTGAATGGTGCAATAATGCCATCCTCTACCTGCACTATTCACCAAAACAGCAGTAGTTGGTGGACAAAATGCCATCTAAATTCTACTTTCAAAATGAAATGGATATAATTTTTTTTTTTTTACTTTTATACAGTCATATATCGACTTTCAAAGCCCAACTTGAAAGTTTCAAGGATTAATAAAGATTTTCATGGAGACATACAATTTAAAATTATATTTAAATTTTGAAAGGTATTTTAAATACAGCAGTTAATACTTGAAAATGGACAGATTCATGTGTGAAAATTCATCACAATATTTGGATAGGTTGAATACCTATTGAACAAGATAAAAAAAAAAAAAAAAAAAGTAAAGTTGGCAACCATAGTCGGGCAACTAGAAGGCTCTCTTTTCAATAGCTCCTACACTGAGGTATGGGGGAGGGCACTACTCCTTTCCCTGGATTGCTTTACTTTACCCTTGATATGTACCTTATATTTCTGAGTGTTAAGCAAGAAGGTATCAAGTACCATTTTTAAAGTTTTTGGTATGACACGACCTGGGATTGAACCCAGGTCTCCTGGACCATTGGCAAACACTCTACCCACAGGGCCAAGAGATTAAAAAAAAATTCCATTTTAATTCCATTGATAACAAAAATCCTGTTAAGAATTCATAAAGTTAACATTTACGTTTTTGTTTTTACCCAATATTTATCATTCAATCTTGTCTCCACTTTTCCCAGGATATGAAGCCTTTTATCTTCTCTTCAATTTGTGGATATATAAAGAATATCTAAATATAAGTTTATAAAAAGTTGGTAAATTATATATATCAAAACTGATCCGGCTTCAACTTCTATAATTAATATTTTACCATTTATTAAAGTTTTTTTTTGTTTGGTTTTTTTTTTTTTTTTTTTTTTTTTTAGAAAAAAAAAATCTGATGTAGTCCATAATACATATAGAAAAGAAAACATCAAGGGAAAAAAAAAAAAAAAAGTACAGAATTTCTTTTAAAAATTATTTTATTTTAGGATTTTAAAAACATAGTAAATTCAAGGCTTTATAATAGATCAAATCTTCAATGTATTTCATAATAAATTTTGTTTACAATTCACTTTTCTTTTAAAGTTTAATTTCTACTAACAAATAAAACTTTCAACAATTTGTAGCTTTTTTTTTTTTAAACATTTTGTATTTATGTAACCTTTTCCTAATTCTTAGTATTTAGTAATAAGGGCTATTTATTTAACAGAATTTAAAAATTCTGTAAATATCAAATTTAATAGCAATTCAAGTATTCCATTTCATATTTTACTAAGAAAAAAATTTCATATTTATAACCAAACATGTAATTGTTTATATTTTAAAAAAGAAATTACTTTTGTTCTTAAGTTTAGACTTTTTTTTTTTTTTTTTAACCCAAGCTTATTTTAACAATTACAGCTTTATGAAAAATAAAATACATGGTACATGGAAAGTGACATTATATTTGGTGACAATTTAAATTGTGTATTCTTCCAAGTTTTTAGCAAATATCAAATGAATGATTTTAATTAGTGATGATCAGTCAACAATATAATTAAAACCAAGAAACCTTTAAACATATAACTCAGATTCTAAATAGAAATCTAAAAGGTGAAATTGGTTAGTCCTTTAAATGCATGTTCATTTTGTGCCAATACCTTAGATAATGGAATCAGTTGTTTGTTAGAACATTTCTCGGATATATTTTCTCTCATCATACAAATGTTTTGTGTGTATGTACAAAAGGATTTTAAGGATTGTTGGTTGGTTGAGCTTTATGGCATATCAACCGTTGTTGGTTATTTAACACCAAATCCATTTTTATACAAATAATCTGTTCTATTTCAAACAATTCAGTTTAGCATGAGTACACAATTTGTCAAAAACATTTCTATTTCAACCCATTCAGTTTATTCAAACATTTCTAATTCAGCCAATTCAGTTTAGTATAAGTATAGATTTTGTTTACACTCAGTTAAATGTCAAAAAGTTTCATTTCAAACAATTTAGTTTAGCGTAAGTACACAATTTAATTGTCAAAAACATTTTTATTTCAAGCTATTCAGTTTAATCAAAGTTCTAATTCAAACAATTCAGTTTAGCATAAGTATGCAATTTAGTTCTATTTGACCTATAGATAGAGCCCTATCAGGTGCTACTATTCCAGGCCAGAGTGGACTTGGGAGCAATGGCAATGAAGGGTTACTCCACATTCCTCAAAGCCCCAGCATTACTGGAACCTCACCATCAGATTATTTTAGTGTCATATCCAGGACACTCGTTAAGGGGGGGGTCTTACTCCTCTGCAGAGGTGCATTATACAGCCCCAGTCAACTGGGCAATACACAGTTAATGTCAAAACAGTTTTATTTTACTTAATTCAGTTTAACATAAGTACATAGTTTAGATGTCAAAACAGTTCTATTCAGAGCAATTCAGTTTAGCATAGATATGCAGTTTAAATGCAAACAGTAAACTTAAGAAACCACGGTTTAAGTCTATTTAACCCATAGATAGGACCCTTATCAGGCTCTACCACTCTGGGCCAAAGTGGACCTGGGAGCGATGGTAATGAAGGGGTACTCTGCATTTCCCAAACCTCTAGCATTACTGGAGCCTCACCATCAGATTGTTTAGTGTCATAGCCAGGACACTTGTTGGGGGGGTCTTACCCCTCTGCAGAGGTGCAGTCAGTGTATTCTACAACCCAAGCTAAGTGGGCAAGGATTTTAAGGAATAATGATTCTAGACATATGTATTTATATAAATTTCTCACTCTTTTAGAACTTTTTCTTTAATCAAGAGCTTGATTGATATTTAACAATTTCATTTAGCAAAACATTTGTTTTTGACATCATACGTCAGGGTTATGCACCAGACGAGGTTAAGTTTAGTAAATATATAGTTATCTAAGAATCAATATCAATGTTCCTTGAAACTAAGAATTTTAATTGCTTCAGTTTCTTTGTTTAATGGCATATCAACCTTTGTGGGTTATCTAATGTCAAACCCATCCTTGTGAAAGAACAATAGTGGTACTATTTAACACAAGAGGATAAGGGTATTTATACCTCTTTCCCAAGGGTATTAGCTTGAAAGCAAACATAATAGCATGACTGAAGTTCAAATTCATGTACTAATGCTTTAACTCTTCCATCAATATATTACAACATTTTCATTGTGTGTTTGAGTGTGTATGCACATAACCGTAATCCAGCAAAACTATCACATCCAAGCAAAATTCTTATTAGAGCAATACACTCGAGAATAAAGTCATTTCCAGTACAATTTGCAACTGAATAATTTTGTGGATCTTCATTCATATCTTCTTTAATCATCCGAATTCTCTCTATAGCTGAGACAACTGAAATGCTAATTAGAATCTTTCACTCCTTAAAAATACTATTAATACAATGAGAATCCAATGGGTTCATGGGTCATCCAATATGAATTCATTGGAGAATAAAGTTTAAATTTCCTTGAATTTAAAAAAAAATTTTGTCAGGCAATAACTTAAAATAAACCAATAATCTCTAGTCAATTATGAAATCTTATCAAGGGCTTTAAAAAAAAAAAAAAAAAAAAAAAAATTCTACTTTGAATATTTAGATTGACGAGTATTCAAAAGTGCAAAATTTTGATTTGTGAAGCAGCAGTGAAATAAATCCTTGTTTACTTAAATCCTTTGAAATTAATTGTTATAATTCCATTCATTTACTTGCTTTTTACCCATGGATTCCTAGACTAATAGGCCATTCTTGATGAAACGTGAAATCCTTTCAACTTCAAGTAATATTTTAATAGTGTTTGTTGGCATGACATGCTCTAACAGATGATTAAAATATTTCAGCTTAAAATTGATCACAAGATTGTCCCCTTTCCTGTGGTGGTAGAACAGAAATTCTAGAAGGAAAATTATTCAGAATAGACTTATTCTACCTATATACTCCTTGGCTAATAGGCAAATCTTGATGAAAATTGGCATGTGAACTGAATATCAAAGAGCATGTCAAACATCTGAAAGGTAGGAACGTGGATTTACCTGGAACATTTCAACTTAAAATTGATCATCATAAAAATAAAAAAAAATAAAAATTTTAAAAAAATAAACTCCCCCCTACACTTTTTTAAAAAAAAAAAAAAAATTAAAAAGACAGGACTCATTCATACAGAAAGCAAATACAATGTTTGTCTTTGGCACTGCCAGGTTTTTCTGCTAGTTTTTAATAATTGAGTGGAATGAATAGTCATGGAACATTGTTCAGGATATTGGCATGTCCCACATGCTTCAAGCATCTTTACAAACTATGCTTAATCTTGAAAATTGGGATTTTCTCCCTTTCTATAATGCTAACAGCCCAGATAAAATCAACCAATTTTGTAATTGAGCTTTATATGTTGACTCGTAAACAATAATGAACCTTTCAATTACAATAAGCTTGAAAATTTATCAATATTAATGCAGTATTAATATTCATATAGATAGACCCACACTTTTCTGAGAGAAGTAACCACATTTTAAGCTCAGAAGTTAGAGTAGCAGATGTAGAGAGGTATTACAAAACTTTTTCAGATATATACTTATTCACGTTTTATTTTACATTTGATTTATCTCACAATTATGTCCTCATCTTTTGCTTATAAATCAAGTTACCATTTAATAGTCATTTAACCATGGTTGGGATTATGAAATTTAGAGATTTTTTTTTTTTTATGCAAACAGTAATTTTCTTAGTTGAACTTTAGTTCTTTCATCTTGGTTCTTAAGTCATTTTTTTTTTTTGCTTTGAATTGTCATTTAAGAAAATTTTTTTCTTTTATCAATAAAACATTTTTATTTTCCATTTAGTTGTTGGGTGCTTAATAGTCATAAGTGAATCACTTAAACCGAGACGAATTTTCATCAATATGAAATAAAAGTTTGCAACATTTCTGACATCATTAATAAACAGTGACTTCTTTATTTTCAACTCAATGATTTTTTTTTGGTTTGGCTCATCCAATAATAATCTGGAAGCATTGTTGTTCTACTTCTGGTTTATTAAGTCAAAGTCTTTATTCAACAACATATTTACCATCTGCTGCCATCTTTCAAGCAACTTCATAATTCCATCCTCCTACAACTTTTTATCTTTCTAAAACTACTTTTAGGTACTTTTTTGCAGTCTTTCAATATCTGGTAAATATGGCAGATAAAACATTTTAACCAAGCTGTAACTATTTTTCCTTAGTTAAAGATACATAAGGTTTAATGTTTTCCTAATGGAATATTATACCTTTTCCTTTTTAACCAATTCTGAATACTTTCATCAATTGCTACCTTCAATATGTTGGTGGGGAGCAATACTTGTTCAAATTTATTATTTGTAGCTCTGCAAGGATCTGCTGATAGAGAACTCCACTCCAATCCCCCAATATATGTAGACACATCAGTAAGTCTACAGCCTAACCATTCAATAAAGCATTTATTTTAAAGCATAAGCTCCTTGTCAATGCACTTAATTTAATGGTGATTATTGATTATAGATTCAACATTATACAATGAAAATTTCATATAAAAATTCAGGTAATAGCTATGTGTCAGAAGCTGCAGATATATTGATACAACCTCATACAAAGCATCATCTTTGAATGGAGATTGGCCTCTTAGTACCATTCCTCCCCCCCCAAAAAAAAGTAGATTATTAAAAAACAGTCCAGTATTTCTCTTTATTCTTATGTTAAAGCCACAAATCAAAGCAATAACCAAGCTTGAGCAAATGATTTTCAATGCTTGATATTTTCAGCATAATGGCTATCTTCCATGTCCATCATATAATTATTCTCAAATAACATCTACAGGATCACTTAACCTCAACTCATCAACCAAAAGCACAAAGTTTTACAAATCACTCGACAGTTCCCAATAAAACAAATCTTTTTCTATATTTTAATTCCATTTTTTTCTTCAAATTAAAAGCAGTACAATCTGCTGAAAATGTTTTTCCTCTATCTTTGATATTAGAATTAAACAAAAATACACCAATTTTTATTTTTAAATGCACACTAATCTAACAGATTTTTATAAAAATCTCATTTTAATGAAATCAGTTAAAAACTAAATGCTCTTAATGCCATCAAATAAATGCATAACCATCTTTTTAGCCAATAAGTTTGAATTAATTCTTAATTTACTTAATCTAATATACTATATACTTTGTTTTTTAATCACACAAACAAGTATAGAAAAATAATGAAAATTTTAATTTAAAAAATAATTCTATTTCACAGAATAAAGATTATTTTTTGAATCTTTTAAACTCAGCAAACATTACTGAAGCAGATAAATGCAGAAGTAAAATTGTCTGATGGCTTATTCCACAGGATTAAAAAAAATCTTATTCTGACAGTAACCACTTGTTTTGTGTACTTGGAATGTGTTACAGACCATTAGTTTTGAGAACAAAAATCCTATTTAATTGTGACTTAATTATTTTAAATCAGTTACAGTTTTTGTGCACTTTTGGATTTAGTTGTTAAAGTATAATTTCATCATTATCATGTAGCATCATTTTTTCTTTAAAGATTAGAAAGTTCTTCCACAGATATTCATGTTAGAACATTAGAAATTTTAAAAAAAAAAAAAAAAAAAAAAAAAAAAAAGACCTTACTGAGAAACTGACCAAAATCATGTCACTGGATGAAATAGAAATTCCTGTATAATCCATTACTAGTTCGCTTGGTGTTTAAAAATGACTGCTGACTGATAAGAATATAATAGCTGTAAAGAATAAAAAAGTATGTTAAGGTGCAGAAGGAAATGTTAGAATTCCAATCCAAATGAAGTATTTTTGCCTGTACAAATACTACTGCCATAGTACATGCATTCCAAGCCCTCTAATTTTTTTGTTAAATCGGATCTGTCAATTTCATTTGAACAAAAAAAAAAAAAAATTCCCAAGATTCTCCCCTCACTGATGTCACCTATATAATTACATAATCTTAAGAAAGAAAACAGCATTCAAAAATCTTAACATCTTTATACATTACATTAGTCATTTTTTCCATTTATGAAGTACAGTTTATATCAAACTGACTTACATTTTTGTCATATGGTTTTATAGCTTTCAGTTTTTGGCTAAATTCAAATAAAATCTTTTGTCATAACTAATGAGTGTGCATGTGTAGGGATAATCTTATATTAACCAATGATCTAAATTTCCTGCTTGCAAATATTTGACAATGTATAATAGTGTAAAAATTTTAAATGATTTAACTTTTACCCTTAAAAGGGATTCATTTGTCTAACCACTTCTACCCTACCTCTAAATTTTTAGAGTAGAGGTAGGAACACTGAAACTCAGGACTTCTTGGCCAAAGTCAATTCATCATTATAAATTAGCTCAGATAAATAGCATTGTTCATATAATACAGTAAATTTATCATTTATAACAAATAGCTTAAAGCATCAAAATGGCAACAAAGAAATCATCAACACGATTTATGGACAACAATTTTTAGGAGTGAATCATTTCCTATGAAATACAAACATTAAGTGTGAAAAGTTAAAACAAGTTTAAATTCATTCAAATTTATTGA
The DNA here is from genome assembly GCA_963585895.1 of Sepioteuthis lessoniana. Classification (NCBI taxonomy): domain Eukaryota; kingdom Metazoa; phylum Mollusca; class Cephalopoda; order Myopsida; family Loliginidae; genus Sepioteuthis; species Sepioteuthis lessoniana. Next base: position 43,212,635 of record OY757923.1, read on the forward strand.
AACTTGTTACAATATGCATTGCACAATATGAATGTTTTAGCCAAATATAAATGAAGATCAAGGGAAAATTAACAGAAATCTTCCAAAAATCACTTTTTTTGTACAGTTCTCAACAGGAGAGGGTCAAGTACTACCAACTTTCTCATTTGTAAACCTTTTCATATAAATATTTTTTCATAACTTAATTAAAAAGCCATTCTAAATCAAAATTTTTGTCTACCACTTTTCAAATTAACCCTTTTTAATTTTGATTTTAAATAGAGCAAAAATAACTTAATATATATTGTAATTTGAAGTCTGTTCAGAGTATGTTTTTGAACTTGTTGAATTTAGAAAAATAGCATACTTTCAATAACCAGACTAACTTCTGAATGTTTCCAAGCTGCAAATTTTAACTACATTAAAATTTGACCATGAGTAGATATCACCTACATCATCTTATATTCACATTTGTAATGTACAAATAAAGGAATTAATATATTTTTTATACAATGGTCAACAATTACTGCCCACATGTGTGAACTTATAAAATACATACTCATCTTAAATTATAACCTTTAAAATCACCTATTCAATAACAAAAGCAGCATTAAACTCAAATACCTGTCACTAAATTCGTTTTTATTAATTCAGTGACTTTTCACTTATTTCCAACAAATCCTTGTGGGGGGGAAATACCCAAGAACGAAACATATGATCAATAACACAAACTATATAACTTTAAAAACTAAGAGGGGAGTAGAAGTTTTTGTTTTTTTTTAATATCTCACTCATATTCAAAGGAAAAACTAATACTGACAAATAACTAAGTTTAAGTATATTCAATACTTTGTCATAAAAAGATTAGCAAGAAATAAAATTTTATCTGTAAAGACTCTTTAATAATTAAATGCTTTTGAAAATTGTTTTAGTCTTTTTAGTAAACTATCTTATCAAGTACAAATCAACTTGAGAATTGCAAATCTTAATAACCAAACTTAAAGTATACACGAGAGTTTATATTTACTTTAAAAAAAAAAAAAAAAGACATTTTTAGAGATTTCAGTAAAAATCTTAAATCTGTGGGGCCATTTATTCTGAAACAAATTTGCAGAATCTCTACTTTCATCACTGCATACATTTGAACAAATAGGAGGAACTATAAATACTTAAAGATTTTGATCATGAAACTTACAAAATTAATAGCATTTAACACAATATTTACATATTAAACTTAGGTCATCATCAGCCAATTTCTTATTTCTGCCATTCCTCAATTACATCAACCTTCTATTATAAATTCTATTCTCTCCACTTCTATTAACTATTTTTGTTATCTTTTTCACTGTTCCCAAATAATTGTTCAAATTTCAATCATTGCACTGTAAGTTACTGACTGGACTCAAATAAAAGTTATTCAAAAGTTTAATTCTTTGTTTTTACCTTTTCTGATGTCAAGAAAACTTTTTCCTTCTGATTTTGTTCCTACACATACAGAAGATGCATACAATTTTTTTTTTAAATTGATACTTTTGCACTATCTTTTAAGTTATATTTTTCACTGATAATGCTGCAAAAATACTGTTTCACCTTGTCTGCCAAAAAAGCCTCTTACCACCCTTTATGAGATAGCTACAAAATTGTATATTTTTAATTAATGAATTAGAATTTTTTTCCTATGCATATGCTTCTCCACTGTGATTTTTTTTCATTCCTAGCTCTAAGATTAAAAATAGTAGGGTTTGCTTTGTGGCTGAGATAGTTGTAACTTTCCCACTGGTACCAAGGGTTAGAGTTTCACCTCAGTCATAAGAGAAACAGATTTTCCCCACATGGAAAAATGTGCTAACACAATCTTCCTATTTTCATTTGTTCTTGACCTATACTAAATAAAAGTAAAGTTGGCGACTGTAGTCGAGGGCGACCAAAAGGCTTCCTTTTCAATAGCTCCTACACTGAGGTGTAGGGGAGGGTGCTACTCCTTTCCCTGGATTGCTCCATTTTACCCTCGATACTTACCTTATATTGCTGAGTGTTAAGCAAGGAGGTATCAAGTACCATTTTTAAAGTCTTTGGTATGACGCGACCTGGGATTGAACCCAGGTCTCCTGGATCATTGGCAAACATTCTACCCACTGGGCCAATGAGTCGGTATACTCAATAGTTTGCTTATACTCATTCAAGTTGTAACTAGTTTGCAAAATTTTGTGTCAATTATTTCTATTTGACACAAACCCCAAATAATCTTTAGAAGATTGAATCCCCCGTCACCTATTAAACAAGAGGCTGGAAATGATACTCTATAATATCTTGTTTTTAACATCTTTTCACTAATTCTTTATTGGTCTAATTTAACAAGTGTTATTAGAAGAAAGCTCTCACTGACATTCAAAAAATGTTTTCTTGAAATGATTTATGCTAAGATACAATGGGATCCCTAACTATTTACATTATTAACCAACTCATCTAAAACCAAACTGTTCCATTAAAAAACATAAGCTACATTACAAATTAAATGGCATTTAAGGAGAAAATTTAGACATGTTCTTAGTTATAATTCCATTCTAGTTTGTATTTTTTCTTTAAATATTGCCATGATTTAAAAAAAAAAAAAAAAAAAAAAAATCAAAGACCCATTTTAATTGATTTGATGCAATTTAACTTAAAATCAACCAGGAAAGAAAGGAGAACAATAACATTTCCTTTTATATACACATTTTAAAAAGTATAAATTCTATACATATTGAAAACAGATTTTTATCTAAGATTTGCTTTTAAAAGTTGCTTTATATTGAAAGCTGTCCTATCATTCTCTACCCTTTTCTTACAAGAGGGTGCTGAAAATTTCTTGGACCAACAAAGGAAAGAATGACTTTTTTCCTTTATTTTTTAATCACATTTTCAGAAATACAAAAAATTGAGAAAATGTGCCAAGTGTGCTGAACTGCAAGATAAACATGTGGAATAGTATGCATGTTTCTATATCATTCCCTTCTTGATTATGCAAAGGACTTTTCAGCATCCTCATATATATATATATATATATATATATGAGAGAGCATCTGATATCAACTGAACCCAAAATATCAAATTTTCATTACTGAATTCTTGAAAGCCATATTTATAGCTAAAATTTCAATTTGACAAGCTATTACATAAATATTAATCTAACAAAAATTTAACTAAAATATAGAGAACTGCTTTTAGACACTAAACTGAAAAATGATCTTTTTAATTTGGCACATATAACTTGCCAAGAAATTTTCTGAACATTTTTACAACAGTAGATTAAATAAATGTAAACTCAAAAAATACCAAATTATTCAAAAAGTTAGCATTTCATAAAATATTGTAAATATTATAAATAAAAATTGTTAAAGTAAGTAAACAGCAAGTAAAAGGAAAGTTATTTAAGACATTGACAAAGCTCGAAAGAAAACACTATACAATTTTGCTTCTTCAATGATCAACTCAACAGCTACAAAAATTATACAAAACATAGCTGAATCAGGGATTTGAAAGAAACTTCCAATATGAATAGAAGCCACATTTTAAAATAAGCTACTTCACTAAATAATTTTGTCAACAAATCCTATTTTTATGTCTAAATTTGAATGGGGGAAATAATCATATACTAATGTACCCAGAATAGCATTTATTTTGCTTGTTATAATAAATACATTTCAGCCATTGTACTCTCAAGTTATTTTTCAGGTGTCTGGCATAGTTTGTGATCATCAAAAAAATTTTGAACCAACCAACCTATGGGAATAGATCATTCTCATTCTGAAGTTCATGCTTAAAGGATATTTTGTATTGGTTAATTCTCCCTTGAAATGTCATTTGTCTGTTTCTTTCTCTGGACCAGAGTATATGACATTATGCAATATCTGACCCAGGGATTGAACTCTCAACCATTTAAAAAAAAAAAAAAAAAAAAAAAAAAAAAGATAAACTTTAGCAAACAACTTTTTCAACCCAGCTACTGTCTCATAGAACAATCTAGCAATGATAATTCTTAGCCTTAAACCTAATCTTAACAACAACCATCATGAGGACACTAGTCAGTATACATCAATGTATTATATTTTTTGGCATTCATCAGAAAATAACTTGAAATTGCAATCCACTCTGTACAACAACTTTCAGCTCCCACTGAACTGGACATGTAAAAGTTCAGAAATTAAGGTGATAGATCATTTTTACAAAGGTTTTTTAAAAAAAAACTCGGCATTATAAGGTAAGGATCAAGGGTAAAGTGGAGCAATCCAGGGAATAGAGTAGAGCCCTCCCCCTAGGTGTAGTAGCTATTGAAAAGGGAGCCTTTGGGTCACCCTCAACTAAGGTCGCCAACTTTACTTACATTCTCTTAAGATACAACCAAAGTAGATGAGAAGTAGTTGAAATCAGCCGTAGAAAACTTTTTCTATTTAAATTCTTCTCACTCTGCTCCAATATCTGTTTATTCTTTTTTGATTTTCCCAAATATTTTGTCTGCCACATCACTATTTTCTTCCTTAGACGCATTCTTTCACTCTTTATATATCACCACTCCCATCATTATTCTCTACTCAAAAAAGGTATATGAGCCACTCAGCATCATGTCTTGGCAGTCAGCAATGGGGTTGGCTACTGGTCTATCATTAAACCAATAGATCAATGTGCCAAAGAATCAATATGATCTCTGTAAATGAAGAGACATTTTTTGTATGTAGTTTTTGTATATTTGATTTGTATTCATTTGAAAAGCATCTGTATTTCAATATTAACATTCAGATTTTTTCCCCCTTCTATTCTGTCTGTATTCATGTTCAGCTAAATATCAAGAATTTTGTAATGGAGATGCCAAAATTTTCCTCCTGAGCTTTAAAACATTTTTTGAGGTGCATATCAAGAAATTCAAACCTAAACTTGTTAGGCAAGTTATCTCTAACTCAATGACATAAAAAGGGTCATTATGTCCTGGAGAACAGGCTAAAAGTAAGGTGGGGAAGGAGTTTGAAATTTCCTTCAGTTATAGTATTAAACTGCTGTACAGTTAATAGCCAACTAGAGAAATCCTTTACTTACCAAATTGAATATGCACAGAACAGTAAATGTCAGAGTATATAAACTAATACAAGTTCAATGAGAGTAAATAAAAAAAAATTACGTTTTAATTAAATGCCCATGTTTTGATAAAATATTGGGTATGAAAATGGTTTTGCCAGTCTATTGTTAAGTGATCCATAGGTTTCATGATTCAATTAATATTTAGCAAATATATGAAAGCTAATTTATAAGACTTAATTTCCCTACCTGGTTACTACAAATTTTAGCATTAACTCGGTCACTTAAGATAATTTATTCAATGTATACTTTTTGACTAACACATAGTTTAAGGGTTTTTTTGTTTTTTTAATGAACAAATCAACATCTGGTTTTCTAAGTTTCCAATCATAGAATACAAGTATTTATCTAAAACAAATACTTCATATTTTAATTTTTATAAACAACTCATGTCAATTTAATTTCCATATTACTAAAAAAATTGTGTTTCCTAACCCAGTAAAAACAATACATCATGGGAGATATTTATAAGATGCAATACACTTAAAATACTTTTACTAAGAGAATAAATCAATTTTCAGTTCAAATTGTACTGAAAATCTTAATCCAAATTTTCAATATAATAGAGATAACCATTAAATGTTAATGAGAATCCTTCATTCCTTTCAAAATAAAAGCATTAATATGATCATATTTTACGTCATTTTATGCCAAAATATTAATTATCAGGTGTGGATGGCCCAACAACAATATGGAGAATGGAGTTGGCAAACTGAACTCAAACTCTGGCAGAGGTGGTTTGCATTCACTTCCAATTAACACCTTTTGGGAAAGATATAATTCAACTTCTACCCCAAGCTATAGGTAAATAGCAAACTAGTTGGAGCCCTTTAACCTTGTAAAAAGCAATCCAGCTTTGTTATTCAGTAAGTCAGATCAGGGATCATTCTTTACTTTTGTTATCATGTAACCCAATACAACCAGTCACATTACTTGGAGAGAAGATGAACACAACTAAGATGATATGCAGAAGAATTACTCAGCATGATACCCTGATAGAGTATGGAAAAAATATATCTATCCATTAGTTATCAACATAATTTGCTAATTACTTTACATTTGCCCTGCCAAAATGGAAAAGAAAAATTACACTAAAATCAAAATGATATTTTAAAAATTCACTTAGTTTTATAAATAATCACAAAAACTTTTCCAATAAATTTACAGTTGAACAGAATTATCTGCTGGCTTTTGTAGACAAGATTTTGAAGATTTACCCAAGTTCTTGATGAAGCTAATGGCTTAAACAAATCAAAAAAGAAAAAGACTATTTAGCCCCCTGATTACAGTGACATTTCAAACCTGGTGCACACTTTATTTTTACAATAGTTTGCTTGCCTAGCTTGCTAACCATTACTTTTTTTTTTTCTTTCTTTCAAAAGTCATATTGGTTGATATTATTGCAAGAAGCATGAAAGTTTTCTAAAGTCAAATTTTTAAAACAAAGTATTTTTTTTCCTTTCTTAAATTAATGCTTTAAGGAGAAAAGTCAGCTTTAGGAAACAGCAGTGAAAAATATTGTACAATGAAGAGCATGATGTTAACACTACAAAATAATAACATTTAAATAAGCAAATTTTTTTTTTTCTCCTTCCCCACAAAAAAATGGGAGGCATTATTTCGTTTGCTAACACTTAGAAAATGGTGATAGTTTATCACATTTAGGGAAGATGCTCAGTTTAAAAATGTGTTAAATCGGTGCCCATGCTATTCATTTTTATCGGGGTTTTTTTTTGTTTTGTTTTTCTTTCAAACACTGATAAAAGCAACCATTATTTACTAAAATAAATTTAGAGATACAAATTAAGACATTTTTTTTCCACAAGATATTTCTCATTACAAACATTCTAAAATAAATTACATTAATACTCAACCTGCTCCTTCTCTAAAAAGATGGATGTTTCCTCAAAACTTGATTATTGGAGTTTCATGCCAAATAATTCACCTTTATAACATCTCTCAGGGCAATGGTTATTACTTGGTGGTACCCATCTTCTCTTCAAGTAACATAGTACCAGTAGTAAGTAATGATCCCTGACTATGTGTGTGTAAATCTGTTCTTAAAATTATTTTTCTAAAAGGATCAAGTGAAAAATGCTATGTATGCATTCAATTACTCAAGTGAATCATTGTAGTGAAGTTACACATTAAAAATAAATAAATGTAGTAAATCTTCCCTACATTATTCCATATTCTTTCTCATTCAATTCCTTTCTTCCCAATTTATTTTCTTCTATTTATAGGATTTAAGATTACTATTGCTACTGCATTCTCAAAATAACACAACTTATGCCTCCCATCTCAAACACAGACAAGCAGAAGTACCAATCCATATATAAATAAATCATAATTTACCACAGGAATTTATAATAGTCTATGTGTACACACACATCTGGTGCTATCCAAAAAGTTCAATGAAATTAACCCTAAAAAACAAACAAAATTACTTACCCTGACACTTCTTAAAAGTATTCCTCTTGAGCATGGATACTGTATACAACAATATCACAAAATGTAAAAGTACAAATTTAGTTTGTGCATGTTTATATTCTACATCATCTCAGTTAAATCACATCTGTGATTTGGTCTTTTTGAACTTTACAAAACAAAAAAGTATATGCAAAAAAAAATAAAAAATAAAAAAAATAAAAAAAAAAATAAAAAACTTCTACAAAATAAAACAAGTCTACTTTGAAGACTTTCCTTTAATAACATCAACTCCCAATTTCATTTAATCAACTTTAGCTGAAAACAATACAGATAAGTCTTTCTCAAAATGTGTACACATAAAAATGATCTTATATATATATATATATATATACACGCACAAGAAGCAAAGAATTGAACACTTGCTTGACATATCATTGACGGTATACTTTATACTTACACAGGCAATTACTTTTTATATATCTATTTGCAAAATCTATCTGCTAGATTCAACATTTGCAGCTCATTAAAAATGACAAATAGCATAAGTTTTAAGAGTAAAAGATAAATTCTAGTTTTCCAACTTTCTATGCTTTGAAGGCAAAACAAAACTAATATACATTTGAGTAATATGCTATGGGCAATTTTTAAAAGCAGATAAATCAAGTTAAAGAAGAGAAATATCTTGATTTGCACTGTTCAATCAGTACCTCACATTCTTTTTCATCTGTCATTAAAACCTACCCAAAAAGAACCTTTACTCTTCACCTCGTTTTTCTCATTAAATTATACTAGCTGAAAACTGACTTATAAGTTCATAAACGTCAAGAGGTTAATAAAGCCTCCAGGTGATCATTGCTCATACTACAAATGTAAACACTTAATTAAAAAAAATTCTTTGATGTGTTTCTTTTTGAGTGCTCAATCTAAGAATCATAACCATGTAACATTTTTCACAAAAAATTTTTTTCTTGCTTTCCATATAATTTATATCAATGAAATATTTGAATTTAATGCTCATTAAAATCCATGTTTAAAACTACAGGGATTTACTTAATCCAAATATGATTTAGAAAGAATATAAAAAAAAAATTTAAAAAAAAAGAAAAAAAAACACTGCAACTTATCAAACCATTACCAGACCCAGCTTGGTGAATCAAGATTATGTGCTGCTACCAGTTAAGATAGAATCAATGAAATTTTGTTTAAGTCCTATCCAAAGAAGGAACTTGCTTCATGTATTTGTGCTAGAAGTTTTCAGGTTTGTCTGAAGTTAAATTGAAAAGTAAATTTACTGAACCTGATATTAGAAAACTTATTTCTGATGTAGAATTTGATGGCATGATGAACAACCTGAAAGAAAAAAGTTTGATGATCAAAGTAATTTTTAAGTCCTCAGGTAACAATAAAGAACCAAAATAAGGAAATTGTCAAACATTTGCTAGTCAAGTTGAAGTAGTTGGATTGTAACCTGCATTTCAGTGTGTACTTTTGGAATTTGGATTTTTTCCTGAAAATCTAGGAGCAGTGAGTGAAGAATAAAGTGAAAGATTTTATCAAGATATCAAGGACATGGAAAAAATGTACCACAGATGAGTAATTATTGCTAAATGATTCACTAGGATCAACCAGAAAGAAAAAGTGTACGAACAACTGGCCACCAAAGTTTTGGAGGCAAAAAACCAAGTTACAAAAATTATAACTAATAGTAAATAATTTCAAGTATAGAACTGTTTTCCTTGTGTATATATTTGTACGAACATAAAAGTAATTTACTGCAATCATATATACATACATACATACATACATAGAAACTTATTTGCTATATATTTCTATTAAATTCATTTTTGAATTTGTATTAAAATATGACAATAGAAACAGTGTCAGTATTTTTTGAGTTCATAGAGCCAAAGCAAATAGTCAAAATTGAAAATTTTTAATGACCTCAATTTTGCAGTTCATGTGATGCAGAACTGCAATGACACCAACATGTTTGAAAGTGTGTATTAAGAGATACTTTTAAATATTGAACAATGAATTTATAGAAAATTTCTGGAGGAATTTTAGAATTATACAAGACTATCATGAATTTCATAAATATTAGTTCAAATGCTAAATGAAAAGTTCATTTGATAATTTGTTTTTTTCTCCTCAAATACATTAATAGTTACCAAGTATCATGTATATATTTACCCAACCTCTCCACCACAGGCAGAATGTAATACAAAGTCATTTTTTTTTCAGAATCTTCCTTTTAGACCAGTTGCCATAACAAAGTTCAAGAACCCAGTCTATGTTACTATTTTAACCATAGCAGTGAGGAAAAGAGATGGGTTGGGGTCTTTCCAAAAGTGAAATTCTAACATCGTCCAGGATTTGAACTTGGTTCACCAAGTTTATTTCTATAAACATTATCACATACATACACCATCGACCAAGTATCATGTAAGCTTGCACTTTAACTAATGAAATGCTGCTCACCAAGTACATGAACAAGTCATTTTATTGAATAGATTTGAAACGACAGGTGAGTGGCTCCCATAGTTTGAATAATCAACCAGAATTCAATTCATAATTCATGCTCACCTGATAAACAATCCTTTGCATTAACAGAAACAGATTGTGATGTACAGTGAAGAACAAATGGTAGAGATATCGATATTGCTAAAAAGAGATGAACTGGAGAAAAATTATTGATAAGATCCATGACAAATGTTTGAGTGGTGTAAATGAGCAGAAAGGTAATAGGAAAATAACCAACTCTCAATTAGTATTCAACTTAAATTTGAGCTAAATAGAAAAAATATAGTTATAACCATGTGACAATTTCCTTTCCTCTCTTTTAACAAAAAATTCTAGGTAAAGAAAGACATTAAGAAAAATAACAGCTCATCTTGGTGAAGTAGTGAGGTCAAATGTATTTTATGAGATGAAAAAAAAAGTTACACACAGGATTTGAAATGGCTTATTTATAAACTGACCAAGAGAAACTTGAATGATATTAGTTTAATAGCAAAATGACTGGCACAGGACATTACTTCATGTCTGAATATTTCTATCTCTTTTATACAGGATATCCATAATCTTAAACAGAAAAATAATACTGCCAATTGATAATTGAACAATGTTTAATCAAAATTAGAATTTGAGAAAGAAGAGCCAATACCATGCATGGAGCTTTCTCTTTTGGGCAGCTGTTAAAAAGCACTGTTATTCATTTATTATTGACCAAAGTATATTAGTCTCAATTTCTTGTAAATGTTGAAATATTAAGAGTTTTTGACTCATCAAGTTAAAATAAAATCACGATTACCAGCATGTCAAACACTTCATATAGCTAACAAATTACTAAATGTATTTCCTTTATACAAAAAGAGAATAGAATTTATGATTTTAAAAAAAAAAAAAAAAAAAAAAAATGCTGTTTAATCCTCCGTCATTTAACTTAAGGTAATTAAGTATTTTTTAACCCCCTAGAACCTTATCAGTTGTTTCACAAGCTGATGTTGGCATTTCTTAACTAATTGCTATGAAACTTATCTAATCTTCAGTTTACAAAGGGATATCTGAGCAGACCATTAATTCTCACTGAGTGATCCTTGTGCCACAATTAAGCTACACTCAATACATAACTATTATGCTACCTGAAGTTAAAAGGCTTAAGAAACAACTGTTCCCATTTTCTTTATATAGTGAACTGAAACTAAGGTTCTCTTGTTAAAGCAAAGATTTTCCTGGTTTTACGGCAAGTTTTTTGTTTTTGCATTTTAATCTAGTAAAGCTGATCAAATTCAGTTTAAGATTAACAAATGTATTTGTATCTTAAGCAAAATTTTCTGTTTATCAACCAGAAATTTCCAAATCAAAAGGATTGTCTAATTTCAATCCTGATTTGAAAATAAATTTTAAAAATAAAAACAAAAATACCAAAATTAATCAGGCATTTTCAAATAAAATTCCCATGTACCTATGATAAAGCAGTAGTTTTTAGCAAAACAACTCGATTTTTTATCCTGTGAAGAATAAGAATAAATTAATATGGTGTTGAAATGATTTTAGTCGGACATATGAACCATTGTAGGTTATTTAATGCCAAATTCTCTTTATTCATATATATTAGATATATATGATTTGTAAACATAAGTTAACAAAGTTAAATAATTTCAAGTATTGCTATGTACATGTACAGTGAAGTAGAGATATTGATTCAATTAAACATCAGTCATTTGTTTACAGAGTTAAATGATCAAGCAATTCAATTTAGCATAAATCATTTGTTTGCACCGAGTTTAAATGTCAAACAGTTCTATTTGATCCATAGATAGGACCCCATCAAGTGCTACCACTCCATACCAGAGTGGACCTGAGAGCAATGGTAATAAAGGAGAACTCCATATTACCTGAAGCTCCAGCATTACTGGAGTCTCACCATTAGATTGTTTGTTATATCCTGGACACTTGGTGGGGGGTCTTACTCCTCTGCAGAGATGCAGAAGGTGTTTTCTATAGCCCCAGCTGACTGGACTGGGTGTTAAAGTTGGTATTGTTCAATAATAAATCTTTTTTTAATAAGATTACTAAGAAATCCACCACTCCAGTAATGTTTAAACTTTTACATCATAAAAACTGGCTCGAAATCTGTTCATTTATAACATGCATAAAAATGCTTGTACAGAAAAACTTAGGCATCTGAATTTTTCAAGAAATATTTATCCTGCTAGTATGTGGTTCGAACTTTCAATAATACCAATAAGTTGAATTCATGTGTCATAATAAAAACCAAAAATGCCAAAAACTTTAGTCTAAAGAATAAAATAAAATTCAAAGATTAAAAAAAAAAAAAAAAAAAAAAAATTAGAAATTGATGAGAATATTGTCACACCAAGATTACCAACATAAACCAACTGGCACAATTATGACCACACAGTTGAAAACTGTGCTTTATGAATTGGCTGGTTCTACAACTTCAAATCATCATCATAATAGATTAACAGTTATTTGATCACAAATTACTATTTAACTAAAATATAAATAGATCAATTGTAATTTGGCTACAAAGTAATGAATTTTCCTTCTTGATTTATAAAAAGAGTAAAAAGCAAGGCAGGATCTTCAAGAAAGACTTGCACCTCAGATGGATATAACAAGACTAGATGAACAAGGTAAGTCACAAGTTGTTCACAGTTGCCTCTTTAAATCAACTATTGGTTATTCTGATTTACTAGCTTAACAAAAACTGCCATTAACTCCTTGAATCCATAAACCAAATATTTCAAGTGAAGTGCTAGTTTACTATAACCCATAAACCCAATACTTTAAGCTCAATGTTATTTTAATACACATGATAAGACTAATATTTTCTACTCGGATATCATATTAGATACTGACAAATAAAGTGATCATTCACATTCTTTCTTTAAATAGGCTGATAGGATAAGTTAACAGATGTTTGTGTCCTAGAGTGAAATTTGAATGTTTGGTGAATTTTATAAACTCAAGTACAGGTATCCAAGATCAAAGGGATTCAAATGGTTAATTGGTAAATCCTACTGAATGTAACCATGTGAACAAGAAATTGTTTCAGAAATAAAAAAATTGAAGCGCAGACTCCAACTTGCCAAAAAAAGAAAATCAATGGCATTTTTAGAGTATACATTTTGCCTTTGGAATTCTTAAATTTAAATGGCACTGAATTCTTAGGTTGCCTCTCCTCCCCCACCCCTTTTTTGTCTATTGTCCTTGAAATTAGGAAACAAAAAACTTGGGTTCTATTTCTATTACCAATAATACCAGAGTTCTTAAAGCTTTTCTTAGTCTGGTACATAGGCTTTAGATTGCTTACAGTATCTACTGTTCCTTAGTAAGTGACCCATCTAGGTACAGAGCAGACATCAATCTAGAGAGAACCAATGCTTTCAGTATGAATGGACAAGGTTTTAAAATTAAGCCTAACTTAAATTTGTCAATGCTACAAGTGTAGAGTACTTAGTGAGGATCAAACTCACTACTCAGTAGTAATTGGTCTGAGAAATGAGCCTGCTAACCATTACACTGATGCAGGGCTCAAAATACCAAACATGTAAATTAATTTTAGATCCGATATCATTTTCAATAATGAAATGAGCCCATAAGATGCAAATGATTTCATTCTTTGCAACAGCTTCGATGAATGACAAGGTTAAAGTTTTCAGGATATTTTAATTTTCAACTAAGAGAGACACTGTTACCTTACCAGCAACCCCCTCCACTCAAAGAGTTGAATTAGTGCAATTATGATAGAGATGCCACAGACAATTTTGGAGAGTTTACAATAAAATTAATCTGAGGTAAGGACAACCAGTTTTGTCAATTTACAGAACACGTCAATGACTAACTTGTTTTTCTCATTAGGAAGCTTATTTTTAGATGGTCATTCATGTATCATACATATAAAAAATATATATAAATGTATATTTTTCCCCAACTTCTAAAATTTTTGGTTTATTTTGAAATTTATTTCTATCTCCTTACATATAAGATTTCTTGACTTTAGACAACTTACCTGGATACAATGACAAAAACTGTCCCATTTCAACCATACAAATCAGGTGTGAATGACAATATGGTCAAAATTCAAAAGAAGTCGATTGTACAGATTTAGAGAGAATACAAAGCCTTTGACAACATTAAACAAAGAAATCAACTCAAGAATTTCTTTAGATTTAAGATGACTGCTTTTTACACACCCAAAGAAAAATGTGTTCTTGTATAACATCTATGGTGTATCTCATTTAAATTACATTGAAAAGTTTTCATGACTAACAAAAAAAATGAAATCTGTTTATCACAAAAAGGAATCAGTTTGGTTATACCAGTCACTAAACATCCAGACGACTTTGTTAACTTGGGGGAAAAAATATTACACATTTACAAATATTCAAGATCTTCATTCTCTACACAAGCATTACTGCACACAGATACATAATATCACTATTTAAAAAATTTAAATTAAAGCCTAAGCATCGAATTAGAATTATTTCATTTTGTTGGAAATCTCAAAAACAAGCGACTAGAAACAGTTGCCAAGTGAGAGTCTAATTTATGACGAGTGGAAAGCAAAAAGCTGCTGCACTTGCAAGAAGGTCCCTTTTCTTTGTTTGGGAAGAAGAAAGCATTGCTGCTACTGTAGCAGAAGTCTCAAATGAGTTCGACTACAGCCACCACGACTTTCCTATTATTTTCACAGCACGTGATTGACAGAAATTAACAAACTAAGGGCGGTTAAAATACCTGCTTAGGGTCTTTTCATAACCTGCTCAATACCTGTGCGACTGAAGACCACGAAAACTAAACATTTATTTATTTACTACCGATATTTTCTCTAAGCTCTTAATAAATAAATCAAGATAATACATATGATTTTTAAATTTGGAAAGCATATTTTACTTAATTTTTTTTATTCCTACATTGCTGAGATTGTTAAAAATTAAATAAATTTTCAAAGAACTCGCTGATAAATTCAATTAAAAATGGAAAATTGGCAGTTTGAACTTTATTTTGAGAATTGACCCATTCTCGTCTTTAAAAAGATTTCGGCAGTTATTCAGAAATAATATATGATTTAAAGGAATTTTAACATATTCGAGTCTTTAGAAGTTTTTAATCTTCATTAATTTTTTAAACTTAAAATCCAGGCATAACAACGACTACTACTTTTCTAAAAATAAATTTTAGAAATTTACGTTTACAGTTACTTCGTGATTTGTAAATAAATAACTCTAATATAAATTTTGATTAGCAAAATTGTAGAAAATCATCAACAATATATATATATATATTAAATGCTAAGCGCATTGATCGAATGAATAAGACGGGCCGCTTGTTGTTGTCATGTGGTTAAAGAAGGCGCCATTTGGATTGGAGTGACCCAAAAGCTAAAGAGAAAGAAAAAAAAAATCAACATACAACAGACGAATACAGAAGCTAAGACAGACAAATTTACTGCTGATTGAAGGAGGGGGAAGTCTTCTTTTCTCTACTGCATAAAACATAGGGGGAAAACGGGAAGGCAGTTTCATTCTTTGTCAGCCAACGAGACGAACTATTCATAAATAAAAAAAAGTGTTCGCTTTACACAAGTATTTTCATGGATGAAGAGCAGCCGGTATAAAAGTGGGTAAGATTCCTATTTTTGATCGACCCTCAGGAAAGAAAGAAAAAAGTTAGAAGAAAAGAATGCAAATCAAATAGAATTCGTCCATGTGAAGTACTCACTTCTTCTCTCATTTCATTGTCGAATTAGGGCAAAAATACTAACAATTACTATTTGGAGGAGTCTTATTTACTTATCATTCGAGCTTCCCAAAGAAACTATTTTCTTTGACCTCAAAGGAAACAAAGTTCAGTAAGCAAAAAAAAAAAAAAAAAAAACAACAACAACAACAAAAAAAAAAAAGTCTTTGAACATATGATTTTTAAAAAAAGCTGGGGGGGTCCGTTTGTTTATTTTTTTTAACAATAAATTGACAATGTTTTCTTCAAATTACCGGAGTAAAATTTCAACCCAACTTAGTATGAAATTAAAAAAAGAAAAAAAAGATTTTTAATTAACAAGACAATAAGTTTTAATTTACAATATTAAAATTCATATTCAGAGAAAATGTCTAAAAATTTATGCGAAAGTGATAAACAATGATACATTTTGTTTAATTTTATTTTTAAAAAGAAAATCATTTCATCTTTAGTATTTTTTTTTTATTTTTATAAACTTGATAATTTTATAGATCAAAAACAATAACATTAACAAAGCTCCCAAATTAAAATTCTATAAATTATTCAAAAGGCAAGTAATGAATGACTTTATTTTGTAATGAAATTAATTAAAACAAAATGGATAAAAAGTTTTATATATATATATGTGTGTGTGTGTCCGTTTTTATGGTTTAGTTTTGGGTTTAAGACCAATAAAAAAAATTAAATGAAATTAGCCAACTGCCCAAGCAAGGCAATTCCCCCCCCCCTCTTTCTACCCGCTAAAATGTTGATTTTTTTTTTTTTTTTTAGTTGCTTAAAACCGACGCCTACAAGGACTGGAAATATTAGTAAGGAACTACGAGAGCTTTCAATTATTTTTTGTCTTCATTTTCTCTTCAGGAAAAAAAAATAAGACATTGATCATGGAAAAAAATCAAAATTTCTTGATAAATAAAGTCAAAATAAAAACATTGAAGTAAAAAAAAAAAAAAAAAAATCCGTTCCTTTCCCTCTCATTACTTAATTTCGATATGTCGTTTATAAGAGCAATATCATTTATGTGATTTTTTTTTTCAACGGGGATGGATATAGTCTGTACAAAGCAGGACTTTTACAATTATTATTGAATAAACCTAAGACTAAGTGGTTGGATAAAAACGAAAATGACACTGACCTGAAAAAACATGAACAACCGAAATTTTCGCTGGTCTGTTCGCATGTGTTTCCCTGTTGATAATGCCCGAACTATGGGAGATAACTCGCTTCCGGCCTGAAAAAAAAAAAGATGATTCTTCACAGCAGAGGCGCCAACAGCAGCAGCAAGATACTTTTTTTTATTTATTTTCAATAAAAAAGAAAAACAGCTGTCTACATTTTTAATGTTAATGACTTCGCCTATAATTAGTCTGCGTTATACTAGCAGCAATCAATCAGAATAATATGCAGTGGTGGAATAGCTGTATATAATTCTGAAGAATATATCAATAGACAAAAGGTGTCGAAGCATATGTTTTTTTTTAAGTATTTAAAGATAAAACCGCTGACTTGTATGTCATTCAATCAGAATAGAAAGAAAGAGAGGTTTTATTAAGAAAATAGACTTTTATTTATTAATCACAATATTTAAGATACAATTTTCAAAATGAATTATTAATTATTAGTACTAGATGAAAAAAAGTTAAATTGATAAGGGAAAAAAGAATGAAAACAAGAGGAGAAAAAATAAAATTGCATAAAAGAAATGAAAGATTGCAAGGAAGGAGACAATAGGTTAAAGAAAAGGAAATAATAATTCAAAAACTATATTTTGACAAAATGAATTCATGAATACCATTAGAAAACTATATAACAGTTTAGTTAAATCACCAAAAATCGTGTACATCATTAGTGCCAATTATTTTGAGGAAAAAAGTATCTTAAATAAAAGAAAAGCTAACTCTAACAGATTTCATGAATTAATCTTTAATTGTAATATTATCACTCTTCCAAGAAAGTAATTTTGGAAATTACTAGAATGAGATAACTCTGAGAACAAGATTAATATTTTATCATCATGTATATAAAAATTGACATTTGTCAAAACACTGTGTGGAACTAATAGCAAAAGATGCTTGATGAAAGCCAGCCCACAATGTAACTGCATAAGTCTTTACGTTATCCTGCTAAGGGTGAATTATGTGCAATGAAATCTTGCTGACCATTAGTACTCAATCAATGGAAATAGTTGCCCAAAAATGGGCAAATACAAACAAAATTATTTATTCTAGTCACAAAGAGGGGACAAGGTTCTTCTGCAAATGACCTTCTTTCCAAGTAATTGTGATGTAAACTAAGTACAATATGCTTATATCATACAATATAAACCAATTTTACTCTCCCACTCCCATTTGTGTTCAGGTAGTCCCTTGGATGACCCCTTCCACTCACAATACCTTAGCAACACACCTGAAAAGTATCACTTGCATTGTAATGGTGATCATAATGATCACCATTACAAATCTAGTTATCTTTTATTGAAAATAGGTCTGTTTACAATATGCTGAAGAGTAGTCAGCCCAACCAAGAAATGAAGGATCTTTTTATTTAAGTTTTTTAGAAGGGTTGAAGAAACTTGATAAACAATCTGTCAAGTAAGTTGAATTTCAAAATAAATGTCGCAGGACCAGTATATGTGAATGCATCCATCCCGTTAACAGTTATAAGTTGTGTTGTGATTGGTTGATTGACAGAGGACTTGACAAATGACAGAGGCAAGTGGATCAGTTTAAATTCAGGTTTTATGGAGCGAATCTTACACAAAAGGTGTATGGGTGTAGAAATTGCAGTTGTTGTATCACATCGGTGTAGTCTCTGTTGGGTGTCGAAAGTCTGTGTTGTAGAAAGTCTTATACTCAGCTGTCTATTAGTTCGTGGTGACAGTGCATCTAGAAGGTGAGGATGATCTCTGTGCTTGGTGCAGATATAGGTGTTGCTGTAAGGTCAGGTTGTAGATGTTGCTGGAGATGGTTGATGATGAGGACATATTGGTTGCTAAGGCTGAATGATTGATGTCCCGATTGTTCAGTACTTTAGTTAACCGGGTGTGTGTCAATATGTCCTTGAAGTGTTGGTGCTAGTCAGAGCAGTTAGTCACTCATGGACTAGATGCTACCGATGCTGGTTGCAGAGGCTGTGTGATCAATGTCCTGGTTTGTTCAATCCTTGATTAACTGGGTGTGTGTCGATGTGGCCTCAAGAGTTGGTGCTAGTCTGAGCAGTGAATTGCTCATGGACTAGATGCTGCAAATGCTGTAGTTTGGTTGCACAGGAAAAGGTGCTGGGTTAAACTAGAACTGGTCTGCAGCTGGTTGCTTGGTTGCAAAGGAACAATTGCTGAGTTAAGCTGGTTTTGGTCTACAGTTGGTCTGGCTGTTGCATCGTCACCTCATGGTATCTGCCAGGAAGGTGTAGTGAGGAGATCAAAAATGATTTTTGAAGACTTTCTGAAGTTAGCTCTTAGAAGAGCTGTTTGAATGAGATGGCAGCTGTGATTGGTCTGGTTGGCTGCACTGGGTCCGTGGCTGTGGTTGGTTGGATTCCACCTCTTCTGCTTTGGCTGGTAGTAAGGATGCAGACCCTACATTCGGCAGTTTGGATTGCTGGTAAGGACACAGACACCATGCTCCCAGGAGAGGTAACAGAAACCTCTCCTCCAGGTTATTTGTCACTGCCTCCCACCAGACAGGACTTGATACAAGGTCAATGAACCGAAGGTCGGCTTATAGTTGAGGCTTGAATCCTGCTGGACTATGCTAGTCATCAACCCACTTAGTGCAATGTAAGCCTAATGAGCCTTGCTGGATATGAACCCAAACATGAGTCCAGACACGGACGCCTGATTATAGCTTAGAATGAGCCTAGAGGTCCAGTGCTATACAATGCTGTCAATGACATCATCACCCACCCAAAGGTGGCCTAAAGCCAGGAGCCATTCGGCTGCAAATCTGTCCTTAACCTTGAGTGATGGTAGAGGTACAGATGTAATTTACAAAGCGTTTTGCTTCGATGTGGCACAAAGCCGAATGAATGGGGTGCCCAGTGAGACTCGAACTCACTCGTGTAGGTTTGCTAGTCTACTTTGCTAACCGTTACACCACCAGAGGTGCCCATGGTAGAGGTACAGATACCTGCTCCGGGCTCTGGGAGCACAGCGTTATTTGTCACTACCTTCCACCAGACAGGACTTGACACAAGTTCAATGACCAGAAGGTCAATTATAATGGGGGTTTAAGGGAGGGGAAGATCAGACTCAAGCCAAGACTTGAACCCTGCTGGTCTATGCTGGTCATCAACTCATATAATGCAATGTGAGCCTGATGAGCCTTGCTGGACATGGACCCAAACATAGGTCCATTCACAAATGCCTGATTATAGCTTGAACTAGACCAAGAGGTCCAATGCTATACAATGCTGTCAATGACATCATCACCCACCTGAAAGTGGCCCAGTCAAAGCCAGGAGTCTTTCTGCCTCAAATCTGTCCTCGACCTTGAAATCAGCGGCAGGCTCTGGGAGCCTAGCTGCCAAGTTGTATTTTGGTTACTGTCTGCTGAGTTTATATAGCGTTGGCGCCTACCACACTGCTGGACCAAGTGAAGTGTTTCTGTACACAGGAAGTTCCCTTATTTAATATAATAATGAGATACTTCATGATACTTTGAAGAGGAACTTTTAAATATATTTTATCCTGTGGTAATAATTTTGTTTCCGAAAGGCTAGCAGAATTAATTCCTTTCGAAAAATAATTTGTATGTTAGTAACAGAAGTTCTCTCTTGACATATGTACAATATTTTGTTGCCTGATGTCATGGGTGACTCAGCGTTTTTCTATATCGGGGATTTTAGGTATCATAGCCACCCAATAGCTTGTTTTTTTTCCATGTATCTAGATAATTCCCTTCTTGGTTGGGTCAAGAAATTATATATATATATATATATATACATGGAGGGGGCAAAAAGTATATATACATCATTTGGTGGAGGGTTATAATTTGTATTTAAACTATTTAAACTGCAAAAAGATCTTTTTAGTTTATTTTCTAAATGAATTGACACTGTGATTATCAGCTTTGTCTGACAAAGAACTTTTTTTACAGAGTTTCCATAGCAACCTAGAATAGGGATTGCATCCCTTGTTTTAAGTCTTCATACAACTTTCATTCTATAAAGGACTCTTCAATAACTAGATAGAGGACCTTCTCTCCATAATATCGACTTAGTATTTGACTTAGTGGGTACAGTGTTCGCCAATGGTCTGGGAGACCTGGGTTCATACCAAAGACTTCAAAAATGGTACTTGATACCTCCTTGCTTAACACTTGGCAATATTAGGCTACGTATCGAGGGTAAAGTGGAGCAATCCAGAGAAAGGAGTAGCGCCCTCCTCTACACCTTGGTGTAGTAGCTATTGAAAGGGAGCCTTCTAGTCACCCTCAACTACGGTTGCCAACTTTACTTACTTATTTCATGTAATTCCTGTATCCTTTTAATTAAGTTTCCTCTGGGAATAATTTTTTTTTTTGTTGTTAATTCATTGTGAATTGTTTTATATTGATTGGCCCAAGGAAATGTTAAACCATATAACATTTCCTCTGCAAAAATGTTCAAATTCTGTTCTTCATTCTCTAATAATTGTGTCAGTGAATTTTGGTACTCAGATACAACAAATATATGAAGACCAACCTTCAAGTTGTCAATACTAAAGCTCACTTAATCCTATCCTGCAAATTAGTGACTTTACAATGTTAGATGAAAATGCAATCTTCTAGTTCAAAAGAACAAGTTTTCTTCAAAATAAACAACCGACATTTGGACACATAAATTCTTCAACAAATGAACAATTCAACTTTCACAAACACATGCAGATTCAACAAAATAAACAGCCTGATGCATTCAACTTTCCAAAGAAACAACGAATACTTTCCATGGCTTAATTTTCAAGAGCTGAAACTCACAACACAGGTTAGTTCAACACACAGTATAAAATTTAGCTATAACTATATGACTATGACTACTACCGCACATTTCCAAGAAATGTTTTTACCTTACCCTTACCACAGAAACACAACCTTACTAACATGATACTACAAAAACTCTTTCTTTCCCTTACAAACTGCTGCTGCTAAGAATCCAAGTTACTAAAGTCACTTAAAGTGAACAAAAATGTAATTAAATTCACTGGAAAGTCATATACAATCTTAATTATAATTTGGTAAGATATAGTCAGGTATTAGAGTAAATAAATCAAAAACACCAAGCAACATAAAAATTAAATCATTTTTGCTTGCATATAATATCCAAGAAAACACTCAACTGCCATCAACTCATAAAAAAAGATTCAACTAGCAACTCACAGTTTCAAAGTGACAGATTCAGTTGGCATCAAACACACAAATTAAAAAAAAGACTTACTAGAACTGACAGCTCCATTTAATGAAAATGAGGACAAACCAAAAAATCTTCGAAAATCAACACTAAACCTTAGTCATAGTCAACAAAAGTTCTCAATGAAACACACTTCAATCTGAAATCACACAATACCAATTCAACACGTATCACCAGCATTCACCTTGACATGAGTTCATCAACAAAACACTAATAGCTGTAGATTTGTATTGTCAATCTCAAAATTCAACTCGTTTTCAAATTCATAGCCTAAATTCAATGCAGACCTGGATACATTGGAAAACTCCCACAAATAATTTACCAGATAAATACTTCAATTCACTGTTGGTTGTTTCAACATGAAACACACTTCAGCTACTAGCAAGAATTTATCTTTAAATTATTGACACAGTCAACACAAAGATGGTCAAGGAAGATGAAAACACCTAGAAGTCCAACTAACTCTTTTAAAATAATTCCAAATAATCATTTTCTTGAACATGTAACATATTGACCCTCGACCCAGCCGTCAATGAAGAAACAGGTGCATCTGGTCGAAGATATCAGGGTATCACCTTGCCCTGTGGACGGGTTGAATTCGGTGCAATTGCAATGCCCACAGGAAGCAGGTGGATGTCAAACAATTATATAACCAGGTGCCACAGATGGCTTGAGTTAGCTGGAGTCAGTTAGTTGGAGTTTGAGTTGCAGTTCAAGGCAGTGAGAACCAGCTCCAGACAGAGGGCTTGCAGCCCTCAGTGACCCCCGGTTGAGCAGCCCAGCAGAATGAGAAAGAAGCGCTGATATAGTCAGAGGAACTGGGGGTTAATATGTTGAAGTCCGTTCTGTCTCCAACTCACCTCTCCCACATAACCAATATCAACCCTTTCACAACCCTTTCGCAACCCTTTTGAGAATAAAGTGTGAGAGGTATATTTTTCTAAAGAACTATGTTCATTCGTTCATTATTGTTGATTATGTTTCCACATGTATATGTATAGTTGTATCATAGCTATACAACAAACATACTTCATCTCATATGCCAAAAATGTCTACTGCACCACTAATTCAGTTTGCATTGTACCTCAGATAAGCTCAGTTTCTCCACAAAACACTGATGTGCACACACACACACATACACAA
The DNA here is from genome assembly GCA_963585895.1 of Sepioteuthis lessoniana. Lineage (NCBI taxonomy): Eukaryota > Metazoa > Mollusca > Cephalopoda > Myopsida > Loliginidae > Sepioteuthis > Sepioteuthis lessoniana. The sequence goes on from OY757923.1 coordinate 43,235,948, forward strand.
AACATTCAAAATTTTCCTCCCTTAACAATACAAAGAGATACAGCACCTTAAAATACTTCTCTCTATTGTCAACATTCTGTCTCCAGTCTGGTGGGGAGTACTTGTAGAAATGTTGTATACTCATATGCAGATGCATGCAAAATCATAATGACAACACAATAAAGACGAGCGACACAGTTCTTTAGAAAAATATACCTCTCACTTTATTGAAAGGGTTGTGTGTGAGAGGGAGTTGGAGACCGAACAGAACTGCAACATATTGACCCCCACTCTTCGGGCCATAATAACATTTCTTTCCTCTTCTCCTGTGCTGTTCAACCGGGGGCCCACTTTGCTGGGTACTGGTTTTCTCTACCGCATCTTATCTCCAACTGATTGAACTTCCTGTGCACTGAGTTATATAATAGTTCAACGCCCACCTTCTTCTTGTGGGCGTCACAAATCACACTCATTCAACCCGTCCACGGTCAAGGTTATATTCTGATATTCCTCGACCGGATGCACCTGTTATTTACACAGGTGCATTTCCTATTTTGACAGCCTGGCCAGATCGGAGGTCAATATAAAACAGAAATTACATCCCTTGCTTTCCAAAATAGTATGTCTAATGGTCACTGGGTGGCAAGACTAAAGTATCAGTATAAAACAAGTGGCAAAGTTGAAATTCTCTTACTTTGTTCCTGCCTTGATAATCAGAAAGCACACACAAGTGTATATGTCTCCCAAAAAAGAGGTGCTTTGGCCCTAACAAACCTTGTTTTGTAATTGTCTTTAATTGGATCATTTTTAAGATGAGACTTCTTAATCTGAGAATTAATTTTTATTTATTGCGGACTTTTTGTCCTCATCTTGGTAGGTTTTTTTTGGGTTTTTTTTGTTTTTTTTGTGTGTTGTTTCTTCTTTCACTACGTTTCGGCCAAATTTCACCTCTGGCCTTCTTCAGGTGATTTTTACTGCGACCTCGGATAGGAATGATGAGTCTTGTAATCGTATTCCCAGTAATTACTGCCTTCCATAGTTGTTGTCTATCGTACCACGTTTTTGACCAAGTAAACCTCTGGCTGGCTTGGGTAAGATTTGAAACCGCTATCTTCTGACAATGCTCACCTGGAACCGTAGAGACTCAACGCCTCTATCCGCTGTGCCACGGGCCCCGAGGTCACGGTAAAAATCACCTGAAGAAGGCCAGAAGTGAAATTTGGTCGAAACGTAGTGAAAGAAGAAACAACACACAAAAAAAAAAAATACCAAGATGTGGACAAAAAGTCCACAATAAATAAAAATTAATTCTCAAACCTTGTTTTGTATTATGCATGATACCATGCTTTGAGATAAATCTTCATACTGTAACATTCATTCAATAAAAGACTCTTAAATTACTAAAAAGAGGACCTTCTCTTCATAATGTAAACTTAGTATTTCATGTAATTCTAGTATCCTTTCTATTAAATTTGCACAGAGAATAAATGTTTTGTTGTCAATTTGTCATCAATTGTTTTATATATCTTCACACAAGGAAATGTCAAACCATATTACGTTTCCTCTGCTTTGTTTGAATTATGTTCTTCAGTCTCTAATCATTTTAGTGGTGAGTTTTGGTACTCAGATACAACAAATATATGAAGACCAACCTTCAAGTTGTCAATACCAAAGCTCACTTGATCCTTTCTTACACTAGTATAAAAAAAACAAAGCACAAAGACCTCACTCTCTTTTGTCATAGAATGTTTAAGAAGCAAAAGCCTGTCTCAACTCATCCCTCTGAGAACAAGGGCCTTCATCCTCAACAAACCTTGCATTGTATTGGACACAACACAGCAAAATAATGTACTGCAACAATATATTAAGTTTACTTACATTGTGGTGGTGAGATGTAATTTGGTTATTTCAGTAGATGTGCGTCTGTACTTTACGGGTATTGCTCTCTGAATTATTTCCACCACAAATACAACACAAAACTTTACAATCGCGTAAAAGAAATGGAATAGAACACAACGAACATTAAACAACAAACAATTTAATATGCATATAACAGAATATGAAAACAAATAAAATACATGATGTATAAATGGACTTTTGGAAAATAAAGTTTGGCAAGAAGAAAATAAATTTGTTTAAAGGTGTGTGTATGTTCATGTTAACGGAGTCCGTAAATAAGTCGTTCTTACTTACATTAAGTTCATATAGGGTTTTATGATTGTGGCGACAGCATGTCGCATTGATGAAAGAAAGTTTGTTGGTTTTTTCCTTTGAACGTGATTCGTGGCCATCTGTAGCTAGGTCATGAACTTTGGCTGTAGAAGAAAAGGAATTTGCTGGACTGAGTATCGGCTATTGCTTTACTGACTTAATGGCTAGGCTTAGTCTTAGTGTGTGTCTGGCTACCTAACTGTGTGTTATTTATACTGTAATAGTGGATCAAAGAATTGTCCTAAAATTTTGGCGTGTAGACATTTATTGATTTGTATTTTACTATTTCATTTTCGAGCCTAAATATTTTCTGTTTGTTGACTTCCGATCCTATTTTTCTAGAATGTTCTATTCTATGTTTTTAGCTGATTGGTTGAAAAATATAAAAATGTAACTTAAATGCTAATGCAGTTTTGATCCTAAATTTCTAGAATGTTCTTAAGTATGTTTTTATTGCTTATTTTAAGACTAGAAAAATGTGTATCCCATAACATACATACAAACATGTTTAATGATTATACACAACCAATAGTTAAGGAACTCATCTCAAACATGTAAAGTCTCTAACAACTTTTTATATCTCTTAAAAACTTTACATTATTATCATGAATAATAAAGGACTCCTCTACTACATACACACCTTTATTGACTCTTTTTGTGTCTCATTTCTTTATGTATTCTCTTTTAAGTTTGCTCTGGAAATAACACTTGTTGAGTTGTTGGGATTTTACCTGTTGAGAATAAGACAAAATCTATATCTGCTGTGTAAGGAAAAATAAGGCTTACTGTAGCATGAGATGTGACAATAGAAAAGGAACAAAACAACAATTTGGTTGAAAAAAGGGGTTATATTCAGAGAAAAATAAAGAAAAAGAAGAAAAGAAAAATAATTGCAAAAAGAGGTGTTTTCTGTAGACTTAGCATTTGTCTTGGTAACAGTTCTTTCAGTTCTATGTAGTTTTGGTGGCTGATCCGTACAGATTCAAAGGCTTGAAGAAGGAGAATTCTGGGTCCCCATGTGTGAAGAGTCTCTCATGAGATGACTGTACTCATGTATACCTCGCTACTTGCTGTTGCCTGCTTTGTCAGCAGTCAAGATTCCGTGTTACATTGTTGGCGTCAAAGGAAAAAAAGGGATGTTAGTTTGAAGAACATGTGCACATGTGGTGGTATGGCAGATGTGCAGATAGCAGCCCGTGATTGGTTGTTTTTCAGCCAATCACGGGGTATGTAAAAAGTGACACTGTAAATAATTTCCTATAGATTTGTATATCTTGCCTTCATATACATTCTCAAGAGAAAAGTACATTTCTCCTACCAATTATAATTCCTCATCAAAAAAGTTAATATCCAGCACTGGACACTGACACTACTATGATTCAAAAACTTCAATAAAGTATACACCTCTAAATGGCAAACCTCTACAACACATCATTATGAATTTGAACAGTTTATAGTTAATAATTAAGATATTTGGTGCCAATATAAATAATTAAGAGTAATATAAAATGTTTGATTATCAAATACATCTGCTCTGCCTGTTTCCATGCTGAATGCTATCTTATTCATTGTAGGTTTTTTGTTTTTATAATCATTGTGGGTTATTTAATGTCAAATCTTGTTTATACATACATACATATATATATATATATATAACAAGGAATACTTACAATAACTTAATACTTGTACCCAGTCATAGTTAACAGAATTGGAAAAGTATAACAATAAAGATGAGGACAATAGTCTGAATATTTTAAGTGATAAAAATTGAAACCATTTGTGTGCAGATAAATGATTAATATAATATAGAATTATTAGTGTTAAATAACAATACTTGAAACTATTTAACTGTGTGTAAACAAATGAGCTCTGACTTGTGTTACCAATAAACTATTTATTTACAAATTATATATATATATATATATATATATATATATATATATATGATTATAGTAGAGAGGAGTATCTTATATTTTATTCATTGTAGGTTTTTTGCTTTTATAATCATTGTGGGTTATTTAATGTCAAATCTTGTTTATACATACATATATGTATATATATAACAAGGAATACTTAACAGAATTGGAAAAGTCTATTTCCAGTGATTAAATAAAGGGTTCAGTTCAAGGTTTTGTTTAGGCTCCTGAGTTTGACATGAAACACCTGAAGAAGGTTGAAGGACATATCAGTCGAAATGTTGTGAGTATAACAATAAAGATGAGGACAATAGTCTGAATATTTTAAGTGATAAAAATTGAAACCATTTGTGTGCAGATAAATGATTAATATAATATAGAATTATTAGTGTTAAATAACAATACTTGAAACTATTTAACTGTGTGTAAACAAATGAGCTCTGACTTGTGTTACCAATAAACTATTCATTTACAAATTATATATATATATATATATATATATATATATATATATATATATATATATATATATATATATATATATATATATATATATATATATATATATATATATAATAGAGAGGAGTATCTTGTGGACACTGAATTGTCTAGCAAAGACACATGGCACAGGAGATAAGGCATTTAGTAGGTAAGTGCTTCTGAGTAAAATCCTCAGGAAGTTGCAGGTTCAATCCCACCTACAGGTAAGAATAACAAGGAATACTTACAATAACTTAACACTTGTACTTGGTCATGGTTAACAGAATTGGAACAGTCTACTCCCTTTGATTAAATAAAGGGTTCAGTTCAAGGTTCTGTGTAGGCTCCCAAGTTTGACATGAAACACCTGAAGAGGGCTAAAAGTTATATTGGCCAAAATATGAGTTTAACAATAAAGATGAGGTCAATAGTCTGAATATTCTTAGTGAAAAAATTATCAGGCTTCATCTCAGAAATTTAGACAAATGGTCTCAAGTATTGCTATTTATTATTTGCATACAGTTAGATAGTTTCAAATATGGCTATTTAATGTTAATAATTGTATTCAATATTAATAATAATTTCTAGTAAAATATTGAACAATTCTATTTGATGCATAGATGAGACCCAAACAGGTACTATCAGAGTGGACCTGAGAGTAATCGTAATGAAGGGGTATATTCCCCAAACTCTAAGACTGGAGTCACACCATTAGGTGCAGTTTAATATCATACCCAGGACACTAAATGGTTTCAAGTATTTCTATCAAACACTAATAATTCTAGTCAACACTGTTCATTCATTTGCCCAAAGTTAAATGGTTTTAAGTATAGTAAAAGATTAAATAGTTCTTTTTGATCCATATATAGGACCCTAACAGGTACTCCCACTCTGGTCAGAGTCGACCTGAGAGTAATGGCAATGAAGAGGTTATCCAAATCTCCCAAAGCTCCAGGACTGAAGGAACACCATCAGATGGTTTAGTGTCATATCCAGAACACTCATTGGGAGGGTTCTTACCTCTCTGCAGAGATGCAGTTGGTGTTTTCTACAGCCTCAGCCAACTGGGTTTCATGGCTTCTGGTATTTGTAATCTTTTTCTCTAGTTTATGTTATACAATATGCTTCTGTCATCAATAAGTATTCTTTTCATTTGGAATAGGATGGCTTTGCTGTTGATTGGTATGAGTTTCTATAGCACTATTATCAGATAGTTGGCAACTTAATTAATTGTTTATTTGTTTTGTTTGTTTAATGGCATATCAACCTTTGTAGGTCATTTAATGCCAAAGCCATTCTCCTAGAAGAACAGTAGTGGTACTATTTAACTCATAGTTGGGAGGATAGGGGAGTTCATACCTTTCCCAAGGGTATTTACCCAAAAGTGAACGTAATAGCGCGACTGGAGTTCGAGCTCGCTTTCTACGATTCCGCAGTCCATCGACTTAACCATTACACCACAAGGACACCCCCAATTTAATTGATGTAAAAGTACTATTGTTTTGACTAATATATATATGTTAGCACTATTATCATCATTATTATTAGAGATACAATCTTCTAATGGGTGAACAAGTTTACATATAATGTTAGCCTTGTTTAATATAGATTTTTGTGTGGAGTCATAGTAAGTGAGTTTGAACTCCAGTTGCGAGATTATGTTCACTTTTGGACAAATACCCCTGGGAAAGGCATGAACTCCCTTATCCCTCTGGCTAAGGGTTAAATAGAACTACTACTATTCTTCTAGAAAGATATCTTTAGCATTAAATAACCTATGAAGATTGATATACGATTAAATATAGAAACCAAACCAAACCAAACCAAACCAATCCAAACCTCTAAATTTTTGTGGTTCAGTATTAGTAACTATAATAATGAAGATTTGATTTTTTTTTATATATAATGAATTTTATATGTTTTTTATGATGATTAGGTGATATATACTTATGATATTCTACATAACTTTTTCATTTGTTTGTAGTTCCCATCTGTGTGTGTGTGTGTGTGTGTGATAATGGTTATCATTGTAAGGAAATGGACTCAATAAGCTAAGTTCACATCCTGGACAAGACTGTTTGCATTTTACTTCAGGCTAATATCCTTCAGAAAGGCATTTACCCATCTCTTCTCTCTCAGATATAGAAAAAATAGTAAGACAGATTGGACTCTCCAGCCTGATGGGGTAATCAGTGTAGGAGTAGGAAAAACTCTGAATTCAAAACCTGAAGAATGTTGTTCTGGAGAATGTGGTACATTGATGCATCATTCTTCTGTTATCAATTTTTCCAAAAAGTGTGAGTGGTTCTATACAAACCTTCATCACTGTAAATGAATTACATTGCCGCGACCGGCCGATAAACATAAACATATCAAGTTACACGCCCGCTTTAGGACAATTATATCCGAGTACGACCGGAACTGACTAAGCCCTTTTTCTTTCTAACGACCTTGACATCTCGTTATAGCTAAAAGAAAAGGATGAATTAAAATTAATAACATTTACAAAGCACTTCGGCCAAAAATAACCTGATAAGACTGGAACTAATAGTCGTCGCCAGCCTATAGCAGGTTAGAAAAATACTTTACGGCTACACTCATTTTATATGGGGGAATTCCATATTCTCGTGTCTGAGCTGTGTGTCACAGCACTTTCGTGATATCAACAGGCCCTTTTCAATGCTCGTTGGCACGCTCTTAGCGAAGCTCTTTAAGGAGGAATCCTGCATTTTGTGCAGTCGCATTCACCTTAACTTCCGACGTTGATCCCACTTCTCGTGGTAGATCTGCTTTTCTTCCACCTACATAGGTATGCAGAAAGGTCCTTTTTAGGACCATAAGAGGTCTCTGTCTGCGAGTCAGAGTATCTCTGGCGGTCAGTAATGACCAGTCGAAGTAGACAGCCAGGCGGCAAACACGAAGACGGATTCTAAGACCAACTGGTCTTAACTCTCACTCGTTCCAATTGTCCGATAAGCTGCGCAGCGCTAATGGCACGGTCCAGCCTTTAGCTACTGCTTCGCTATCTGCGAAGCACTAAGATAACGCCCATCTTAGCCTCGGCCTTCTGGCCTGTCTGATCGTCCGCACGGCTTTGACCCGACAAAGCCTTCATTCCCGTCCGCACGGCTTTGACCTGACAAAGCCTTCGTTCCCGTCCAATCGTCCGCACGGCTTTGACACGACAAAGCCTTCGCTCTCGTCCGCACGGCTTTGACACGACAAAGCCTTCACTCCCGTCCAATACGTCCGCACGGCTAGGGGGCCTAGCAAGGCCCTAGCCTTTCCTCGACCTCAACGTTCTTGCAAGGTACAACGCAGTCCACGTAACGACTCGCTGTTACGGACTGTTCTACCACTGCAACACCTGACTCACGTACGACCTGCCGTACGAGCCAGCAACCAGATCGATACATCCTTGGTTAACCACAACATACCGTCATAACCGGGGATATCGATCTACCAACCTCGACCGACCTCAGCTGCCCGCGACGACTGTCCAGCTGAACTCAACGACTCGACCGACCTCAGCTTACCAGCATCCAAACATCTAGCTCAACTCAATGACTCGACCTACGCCAGCGACCCTCGTCGAACGCCCAGCTGCGAACATCTACAACGTGACTATACCAGCTAACGACATAACCCATTCTAGCTGAAGACTACATACAACCACCACGGACATTTACATACACGCTTGTAAATACGACAAAATAAATTGTCACTTGTAATTATTGTTATCTCACCTTTGTTCCTTCATATTGCTTTGGCTGTTCTCGTTCACATAATTCATTTGCAGGGTTGACATACTTATCGGCTCCGCAACAACATCACTATAAATCACACAATACATCACTATAAATTACCTGTGTAGGTAGTCTAACAGTTTACATCTTTAACTGATCTGTTGGGCCTTTGTACATCAAGATAGATTGATAGAGCCTATTATATATATATATATATATAGGCATTCATGGTGTAATGGTTGCCATTGTAGTGTTACATATTGACCTTTGACAGCTGATTATTATGGATTTCATAAACAGGATATGCAGCTATCTTAAGGTAAACAAGGGACAGTAGAAATGAATCATGTGAATTGAGCTAGAAGGAAAAATTTTTGGGCACCAAGAAAATATAATATAATGCAGAAATTTTCTGACCTTAAGAGAGTCAGGTGGTCAGTCATTCAGAAAGCAGCCACCAAGTAGATGCATCAGCCAGGAGAGAGGGGCAGGTAACCCTTGACTGAGAGCCGGCTCTGCATCAAAACTTCCATTAAAGAAGCAAGAAGAAGCAAGGCTCTGAATATGTCTGTCTCCATGTGGTGTCAATTGTAGCAGTCCTCAGTCTCTCTTTCCCATACACACAACCATCATGACATTTCAAATAAAAGAGTTTATATTTTCATAAACAAGTGATATTGTTCCTTCCTTCTGCTTGTATATAATGCTAGAAAATAGGCACAGTGACCAGAGTTTAAAATCCTGGACAAGGCTGCTTGCATTTGACATAGCATTAATACCCTTGGGAAAGTTAGGCATCCAACTATTCTCCCTCAGCTATAAGTTAATAGTAGGGCAGACTAACTCTTTAACCTTGAAATGGCAACCAGTATAAGAGAAAGAAAAATCTGAATTTCAACTTGTTAAACTCCACTTAAAATTGACCTTGTGTTAAATCTTTCTCATATGCAGAAGTTTGATAAAAAAATATATATTCTTATATATAAGATGTGTATTTTGGGGGCTGGCTTAGTAAGATGAACAAATGTGTGTGTGTGTGTGTGTTAAAGAAATCACACATTATTTTTTAAATATGTTAACAAGTACACAGAGACAATGTTGCATAATAAGTAGAAAATACTTTTGTTCTCATATCCCCCAACCTTTTTAGGTTATCAGGAAAGTTACTTGGCCATGCCCATCTCCTCTCCAAGTAACAAATGATAAACTGTACTGAGTTACATACTACCACTAACAAGGAACAATCCCTGATTTGACTAATACAGCTAGTCTGAATTCAGATTTTTCCTTCTCTAAGACTGGTTGCCTTACCAAGGCTAAAGAATCCAGCTGCCCTACTATTTACCCATAGCTGAAGGTAGAAGGGATAGATTAATGTCTTTCCCAAAAGCATTAGCTCAAAATGAAACACAACCAGCTTCATCAAAGATTTGAACTGATTGCCTTACCAAGGCGAAAGAGCCAGTCTACCCTACTATTTACCTATAGCTGAAGGTAGAAGAGATGGATTCATGTCTTTCCTTCCTAAAAGCATTAGCTCAAAATGAAACACAACCAGCCTCATCCAGGATTTGAACTTGTTTCTTTGAGTTAATTTCTTGCACTGATAACCATTATACTACATACATCTCTAAATATTTTTATACAGTTTTATATCAATTGGTATATTTTCTTTCCAGCTACAAAAATTTTAAATGTCAAAAGAATTACTCATCTTCCAGTTGATGTTCAACTAATCTACTGGCAAATTGAAAAGAAGTCATTGTATCTTATCTCACTATGACTTTTTCTGGGATTAGTCATCATTCTACAATAAAAGTGATTAGAGATAATCTATTCCTGAGTTACAAAAAAAAGATGCTAAGGATTTCAAGATTAAGTATATTTTTTTCTTTTTCAATGCAAGGTTTTTTGTTGTTTTCTTTCTGTGTTGCATTTCATAAACAAAGTTGGTTGATCTTTGTCAATAAAGAATAAAACAATTTTTCCTGATATTGAAGGTTGAGAATTTGGTGTATATTTTAAAGCAATCTACATTCTTGTACTAATTCTATATTTCTATGCCTATAGGTTTGTCTTTAGGAAGCTGAAATAAACCTAATTTCAGACATGATTTAAAAAATTCACACCAAAAATGGTATTTATACCAGCTGCTACTGCAACAGTTGAATATTTAGATAAATTAAGGCTAAAAAAATGATTACCTTATGAAGTGGGTTTGAAACTTATCAAAAATCTTTCGAACTTTATCAAAAGGTACCTTTGTGTGAATGACAAGAAACATTTAAGCCAAGAAATTTGGAAAGCAATATTAACTGTTATCATTTACTTAGCTGAGCCTAGTTTGATGCAAGGCCAGAAGTATGAGACATCCAGAAAGAATAGAACTCACAAACTTGTCTACTTGTTTACACCATACAAGGTGTCCTTAAAAGTAAGAATTGCATAGATTTGCACAAGACTGTGACAGGACACTCAATGAGGATCAAACTCAATGCTCATTAGCAATGAATCTGTGAGACTAGCTTGCTAACCAATATATCATAAAGAGGTGCCCTGAAACATTATCAAATTTGTGTGAATCCATCACTCTTGAAGAAATTCTGAATTTAACTTCTACAAACAGCAGGACATTAAAAAAATGGAAATTATATCAACAAATAGAATTGCTTTTCTGTTGTCTTATTCAACCAAACTTATCATGTTTTTTTTAATGTTATTTTTTTGAGTAAAACATGCATTTGTGTTTGGTCATTTTCATTCATTTTTTTATATTCACTTCAAATTGAATATTTTCAGATGGTAGCATATAAATTGGTCTATTTTTAAATACTCTTTTGTATATTTGAGCATAAATGAAATTCTATTTTATAAGATCTTAGATTTTGAAACATTCTACATAAAGTTAAGATATATTGGGATACAATGCTTTATTGAGTATGGAAATTGGTAACAGGGTTTGACCCTGAGATCTGACACCTGCTAGGGGAGTAATAAATTCAGAGGTTATCAGTGCAAATGAGATCTGGTGTAGAAGTGTGCAAATCAAGATTTGGAATTGTAAGTGAACATCTGAGTCTGTAGTGGGATTGTCAGGAAAAGGAAAAGGTATGAGTTTTTTTGTTACTTCAAGGTTTTTGAGAGTTATAAAAGAAGACATATTTGAGAGGCTTGGGGTATTAATCCGTTCTTAGCCTGTTTGGGCTACCATACAAAAGATAGGGAATTTGTCTTCTCTCTCTAATGATGATAGAAACCCTACTAAGATAGGCTAGCCTGAATAATGAAGAAACATCTGAATAAAATTATTTTTTCAGCTTCTTTCATCACTTGGGTAGGTTTGGTTTGGATTGGTTTTAAGGCATATCAACCATTGTAGATTATTTAATGTCAAATCCTGTTTATACATATCAAATATATGATTTTTAAATATATTTTGTAGATAACATTTTTAAACAAGCCTGAGCTCATTTTTTTTACAAACAGTTAAATGGTTTCACTTATTTCTATCTAATACTAATATTTCTATTCACAATTAAACTTTTTTTTAACACAGTTAAATATTTTCAAGTATTGCTATTGTCACGTGATATCTCACTGGGAGGAGGGAGATAAAATTACTATCCTCCCGTTGAAATTAACAGTACCTAGCCGTCAAAAAAAGTGACCATTAAGGAGGAATGTAGGTCACAGAGGGGTATCAACAGGTGTTGGTACTTAGTAACCTCAGGTCGCCGGACACCGGAAGGGGAGGGAGAGAGAAGCCAAATGATTGGCTGGGACCCCAAAACGGAAGTGGGGCTCCCCCCCGTCAGTGGAAATAGATAGTAAGAAAGATTAGTTTTTGAGCAGGGTCCGTAGCGGGCAGACGAACCAGAGCCATTCTACTCCGGGTTGAAGACAAAAGCATACTGAGACATGAGGGACCCGAGTTCTTCAAGCCAGTATTAAAAACAGAACAAAGTCTAGTAGCCCGTGAAAAAAGAAAGATTCTCCAGTGGAACCCCGTCGAAAAATAAGATAAGTAACTTTGGGGCCATTTTCCTTTATACCCAAACTTTGCATACCACTCTCTCTCTCTCTTAATTTGAAGAAAGACAAAAGTCAAGAAAAGACATTTATATTCGTGGACTGTCCAATTATTATGTTTTGACACTTTGAAAGTGTATATAACTGTAGTAAAGGAATTCATGTATTTTTATGTTACCATGTGGTCTATGTTATTATTTCATGCTTCCTTTCCAGCTTCTATTCGCCTTATGTTATCTTGCTTAGAATTGTCCTATTAATTCCTTTAAAATATCACACGGGAAACCGGAGTTGCCGACTACTACAATATAATATTATTACGACTAAAACCTATAGGTCCATATTCTTCCATTGTCTCGGGGAAGGAAGAAAGCGGCCTGGTGGGTGTGTGATAGTGTGAAATTTGGAACCCCTTGCCAGCGGCGGTCAGTCTGGTCCTAAATTAGTCCCTCACATAATATGCCAGTTCTTATATGCCTGAGAGAAAAACTCTGAACCAGGATTTATTATGTAGGGGATCAAGTGCCAACCTGCCCCGTCTTCACACGTGCGAAAATAAAGTCCCGTTTTGGGATTTTAGTCAATTTGCCGTCACACTATTTAACACTAATAATTCAATTAAACACCAGTTGTTTGTTTACACACAGTTAAATTATCAAACAGTTCTATTTCAAACAATTCATTTTAGCCTAAGTCACAGTTAAAGGGTTCCAAGTATTGCTATGTATCACTAATAATTCAATTAAACATCAGTTGTTTGTTTACGCACAGTTAAGTGATCAAACAGTTCTATTTCAAACAATTCAGTTTAACATAAATCATTTGTTTGCACTCATTTTAAATGTCAAAGTATATAGTTTAAATGTCAAATAGTTCTACTGGACCTGTAGATAGGACCCTATCAGATGCTACCACTCTGGTCTAGAGTAATGGCAATGAAGGGGTATTCCACATTCCCCAAAGCTCCAGCATTACTAGAGCCTCACCATCAGATTGTTTAGTATCATATCCCGGACACTCCTTGAGGGAGTCTTACTCTCTGCAGAGAAGCAGTCGGTGTATTCTACAGCCTCAGTCAACTGGACCACACTTGGATAGGAAATGATGATCAATGGCTTTTGAGTTCTGTCTAGGAACAAGCACCAAGACTTACTGACAATGTTATAATGTATGACTGAAAGTTGATGACTTTAGACTTTGTTTTATTATTAACATTTTATAGACTTGCATATAATATTAGAAAACACTGTGTTCTTATAGCTGCTAAACCATTTCATATTTATTTTATGCCATTCTGAATTCATGTATCTTTTGTTCTATACTATATTCTCATATTTACTGTTTTATTCTATATTTCTGTGTGTTTTGTACCATTATTTTTTGTTTACAAGCAGCAACAAAACAATGAACTACAGAAGATAAAATACAATCACTTCCTTCATCATCAAAATCATGAAGACATGCTAACAGCACAGATTCCCTTAGCTCTCTCTTTCCACCCATCCCTATTGATCATTGTCATTGGAAAGTGCTCAACAAAGCATCAAGCGTCCACACAGAGCTGATGAATGTAAGTTTTTGCTGGTCAGCCAACACAGGTGTGTCCATATGTTGGAGTCTATATGAGAACATTGCTTATGAGTTTATCCTTCTCCAGAACATCTTGCTCATATTACTTGAATGATATTTGAGATGGGAAGTAAGTGGCCATATAGTGGCTGTTTATTAGGGTGCTGCTTGCATGATTTGTTCAAAATAGCTCACAGCATTATTGTGTAGTTCCTATATAGCTTTTTCTTAAAATTAAAGTCTGAGTAGTACAACCACAAAGCAATTCTGGTATGGTTACTGCTTGGAAGCAGTCCCATTTTATTTTATCAGAGAGATCAGATCTTGAACATTTATAAATTAGATTGAGGCATGATTAATCAGAAACTATTGATTTCATTTTTAAAATTTATTTAGAAAAACTAAACATGGAAAAAAAAAATATTGTTTTCTACATTTAAAATTCATTGTGAAGCAATGACGGGTCTCAAAAATTAAAGAACTTTTATTGTAATCAATAACAAATAATCATTAGAGAAAACAATGCATGAGGATCGTCCAAAAAGTTCTGAACCTAACCAAGAAAAAGCCATTACCGAGTATTTTTGTCGCGGCAACATTATCACTTCTTATAAAACTAGAAAAACTTATTCAGATTTCTGTTTTAATTTCTGTATAAGCGAGACCCATACAAATGTATGAGACAAATCTAAAAACTGGGTGAGGCTTAGAATTTTTTTAACGTTCCTCATATTGTCTAAAAAAAGTGGGTTCAAAATTTTTTAAAGATACTATCCACTTTAGTTCTCAGACTACATTTCAAGTTCTCCAACACATACAATGAACATGCATCTTTTTCTTGGTATTACATCTATTGCAGATTTCAAACAATAACTAGTCTAACACTGTCTATAATCAAACCTTCCGCAAACCTTACTTCTTACTAACAGAAAAATTCAATAAAGTTCCGTAGCATCTGCTGCATGATCTAGTCAGTCAAATTTTTTACTTCAATTTCAGACCACAAAAGATCCCTTCATGTATAACATGTTAATTTTAATCTTTACTTGACAACCTGTGAATCCATTGGGTTTCTCGCATAACAGCAGTCCATGATGATATTGGTGCTTCTATTTAGGAAGGAGTGAAGGATTTCTAATTAGCATTTCTTAGTTAACAGTGATTCATAATGATATTGGTGCTTTAATTTTGAAAGGAGTGAAGGATTCTGATCAGCATTTATAGTTATCACTATTATATTGAGAATTTGAATGGTTGAAAAATGACATTAGATGCAAATACAAATCCCCAAAAATTATTCTCTATATGCAACTTTAATTGGAAATTGTTTTATTTCCTGAATAAGAGTAATTTAAGTGTATTGTTTTAATAAAAATACTGCTGCTTTTGCTGGGCTATGACAATATATATATATATATATATATATATATATATATATAATTGTTTTTCAATGATATTTTGCTCTGCATAAGCTTATTCATATGTCTACATATATTATAAACTTTACATTGAGCACTCAATTTGGATAATTCTGTTTAAGTCTCAAAAGAATCAATTGATATATATATATATATATATAGTCATCCACAGACAGATCTGTTTTGTTCAATCAGAACTCATCAGTGTGGCTAGACATATTAGTTTCCCGTAGCTAATATATATATATATATATATATATATATATATATATATATATATATATATATATATATATATATATATATATATATATATATATATATATATGAACTGGGATAATCCATTAAGGAATTGGGGGAATCCCATGGTGTGATGGCTAAAGTGCTGGACTGTGGCCTCAAAGTAAGCGAGTTCAAACTCCAGTTGCACTATTATGTTCCACTTTCCGACTTATACCTTTGGGAAAGGCATGAACTCCCTTATTCTTCCATCTGTATGATTAAATAGTACCTTGATTTCTTCCACAAAAATGGATCTGACATGAAATAAGCCAGGAAATATAAATAAAGAAACCAACCAACTATTAACTAGTCAAGGAAAAGGAAAACTCTGAATTCAAACCTGTTAAACTCCGCTTAAAAATTGACCTTGTGTCATATCCTGGCCGAGCGGAGGGGTTGGGTAAATATGATAAAACTCTGGATAATTCATTAAAGGGTTAGGCAGCAGATAATCCATCAAGGGGTTTTTAGTTACAAGGCAAATTGGTTGTCTTGCCTTGTTACATTAAGAAATAAGTTAAACAAATGAGTAGAATGAGAATATTGAGGAGTTCCAAAAACTTTAATGTCAGCTTGAGAGATAACCTTGTACTGTGAGTCGTACAAAGGGATGAAAGCAGTTGCTGATGTTAGAGCAGGAATAAAGTATCCAACTTGAAGCTTTGAGGTCCAGTTGGTCTAGAAGGAATGAATATATGATAAAGGAATGATCTTCTAGAGAAAACAATGGTCCAAAAATTGAATGCACTCTCCTCATATTGATGTTGGTCTATTCTGCTGCTAGAAAGAATGAGGAAGAGACTGAGAGAGAATTTGCACTGTCTTTTATATAGCCCGGGAAAGTCATCTGAGCAGAATGGCATTAGACAAAAATATAAATCAAAACCTCAACAGCTTAAATAATTTCCGCGCTAAACAATAAATTTGAAATTATTTCTTTCTGGTACAAGAGCTCTGCCACTAGAACGAATGTGAAAAGCACATGATGTTTGACAATAACATTAGTTGTACAGAAAGAAAGAAAGGAACATATGAGTCTCACAGCACAAAGTGTAAAATACAAACAATAAAAAATATGTATATTCAAACAAGTTGAATCAAATAAAATGAGTCCTGGACAGTTTTTTGGTTTGTTTTTTTTCGGCTAGTGTACCGTCCTTCCTGATTTTGTTTAGTATAGTAGTAATGAATTAGATGTGGATAGAGATGAAAATAAAGGTGTGTGTAAGGGTGATTGCAAGGGATTAAATTAGGCGTGTCAGCAACGTCCAAATAAGTGATGTCACACTGAAAATAAGCATACAGGAGTGAACATTGTCCCAGGTAAAGCAAGATTAGTACCGTAGAGGAGGCAGCTAGATGATCAATGTCTCGGTTTTTTAAGTACATTACATTAACCGGGGGCATGTCGATGTGGTTGCTAGTCCATACAGTGAGTTGTACGTGGACTAGGCAGTCCATACAGTGAGTCGTACATGGACTGGATGTTGCAATGCTCGAGAATATCATCAGTCATCTGTACAGTGAGGTGTATGCGGATTAGGCAGTCCGTACAGTGAGTTGTACGTGGCCTGGATGTTGCCATGCTAGAGCATATCATCAGTAATCCGTACAGTGAGTTGTACGCAGATTAGATGCTTTTATGCCAATGTAAGAATGATCAATATAAGTTAATACATATTTTTAGTGCATTGACATTTAAGGCAAACGCAAGCCCAATCAGTAATAATATGATGCATGTTAGGCCAAAAGAAACGGGCCGTAATAAATAATTTCATTAACTGTTTTCACAAGTGGAGGGGACATACCACAAAACAATAAACGTAATTGCCACTTGGGCGAAATTTCATGAACTTCGAAAAAGGCATCAACCTGAGCAAACCAAAGAATTGCATCATCTGCAATGAACCACAACTCATGATACTAGACAAAAAAGAGCAAAATGCAACCCAATAATAATGAAGAAATTTTTTTTTGTTTTCTGGTGTGTGCGTGTGCTAAATTTGCTCAGGAAAGGAGATGAAACGAAACTGACACTGACCTGTATCAAAAAAAAGAAAAGTGTCCTCTGAAATGAGAGAAAAATAAAACTCATGCAATACAACAAAATTTTTCTCTTTTTTTCCTTTTTTTCTTTTTTTTTAACAAAGTTGTCGCAAGAAATGGTGAGCAAAAAAGTTCATCAGCAGCAGCTTGTCGTGTTGAGGATTTTATAGTAGTAAGCTTGTCTCACTTGGTGATGTATAGACAGAGTGGGGGTGGTAATGGGTCGTCTACCATCTATCGCTGCAGGTTGAAGAGTCAGCCATCTTGCTTTCGTCATGGGGTTAGACGAAACTGGTTGGCGGCAAATTGAAAACTTACAATATATTTCATCGAGCCTCAATCACATTGGAGGGTCACCATTTTAGTAACAAGGCAAATTGGTTGTCTTGCCCTGTTACATTACGTAATGAGTTAAACAAATGAGTAGAATGGGAACATTGAGGAGTTTCCAAAAACTTTAATGTCAGCTTGAGAGATAACCTTGTACTGGGAGTCGTACAAAGGGAAGAAAGCAGTTGCAGATGTTAGAGCAGGAATAAAGCATCTAACTTGAAGCTTTGAGGTCCAGTTGGTCTAGAAGGAATGAATATATGATAAAGGAATGATCTTCTAGAGAAAACAATGGTCCAAAAATTGAATGCACTCTCCTCATATTGATGTTGGTCTGTTCTGCTGCTAGAAAGAATGAGGAAGAGACTGAGAGAGAATTTGCACTGTCTTTTATATGGCCCGGAAAAGTCATCTGAGCAGAATGGCATTAGACAAAAATATAAATCAAAACCTCAACAGCCAAAATAATTTCCGCGCTAAACAATAAATTTGAAATTATTTCTTTCTGGTACAAGAGCTCTGCCACCAGAATGAGTGAGGAAGAGACTGAGAGAGCGTTTGCGTGACCTTTTACATTCCCGGGAAAGTCATCCAAGCAGAATGGCATAAGTCATCCTCATTGGACGAAAATATAAATCGAAACCTCAACAGTCAAAATAATTCCCTTGCTAAACAATAAATTTGAAATTATTTCTTTCTGCTACAGGTTAAATACTCTGAATAATCTGTTATGGGCTTAAATACTCTGGATAATCCATTAAAGGGTTAGACATTAGATAATCCATCTAGAGGTTAAATATTCTGGATAATCCATTAAAGAGTTAGACACCAGATAGTCTATTGTGACGTTGATATTCTAGTCTAACCTCAAGAGATTGACATCTTGGTCATTGTCCTCTGTAGAAGGGTGTTACGTAGTATGTGTATTGCCGAGAGTAGCCTGGCACTTGATACTCCACAAAATAAATCCCAGTCAAGACTCCTATTTTGGGCGTATGAGAAACAAACAAATAATGTGAATGCTAATTCAAGGTTAGACTGGTCTCAGATGTTGGTAAGGGGTTGCTAATTCACTTTCACATGCACCACCAAGTCCTTTGTGCCCCTACCCCCTCATATCACGAAGTAACGAATTTCTAGGTTAGATAATATTAACTGTAGACAGATTTCCAAATCCTCTTGTAATGTTTAAGGAGGCAATAAGATGTGTTGCGAGAATTAATGAAAGCAGTATGAGGCCGAGACAAGATACATGTCAAAAGAAGTTAAATCAACAGAGGAAAGAACACAATCAAAACATTTCAACACAAGGGTGCATTTAAAATATAACAAAATCTTAATATGCGATGATCAAACAAATAATAATGAGATTTAAGAAACAGTTCTTTTTTCTTTTCTCTTTTCTTTTTAAGATACCAGCAAATTAAGCAAACAGGAAAACGTCAAACAAAAATGTCTCTCAACAGTCCTTTTTCTTCTTTCTCTTTTTTCTCTTTCTTTTTCTCTTACTTGAGTAAAAGTGTCTAAGACGCCAGACTGAAGCGTGTAGCAATGTTCATTCAAAAATTTTAACTATTGGTGAAATAGAACATTTACAGTTTTTTTGAATACATACAACTTTACAATATTCAAGATTTGGAAAAGGAAAACAGTTTGAGCTGTACTTATCTTTGACGGGTTTTCAATTTTCAGATTTTCTCTCTTTTTACGGGTGAGCTATCTTTTCCCGGAGCTAACTGAAATCAGCATGTTGTTTCAATGCTGGATTTGTCCAAACTGAAGATTCTCCTGCAAATTTCTCTAATGTGCGCCAGCCTTTTTGGCACGAAGATTCTGTCAACCAGTCATTTGACTTTTCCTCTTCCACCACCCCACCGAATCGCGCCACCCGATTAACCTTGACTTCTTTTGTTTCAATAGACTAAAGTGCAAAGGGTACAGATAGCTTACCGTTTCTCTCCCTTACCACTTTAACAGTCGGTCCCTGTTATCCGGTCTTTCTTAAAGCCTGTTGATTCAAATAAAGAGGGGTAAGGGTATTGACCTCCCCTTCACTCTCTCTCTATAGCATACCACGTCACACTATCAAGGGGTTAAATACTCTAAATAAGCTATTAAGGGACTAAATCAGAACTGATTTTAAAATTATAAATCAAGTTTTCTAAATCTTTTGCATTGGTGATACACATTTTACAAATAGGTTTTTATGACACATTACTTAACTTTTGATAACCAAATTAAATGTAATTCAAAACCTAAAAAGAAATAATTCAATGAAAAATTTTTCAGTTTTATTCTTTTTTTCATAAAAAAAATTAATGTGAGTTAAGAAATTGTTCTTCAAATTGAAATACAGAAAAGTTCTTTTAAAGAGATAATTCAAAGCTTTGTTTGTTTTTTTTAGTTGCATATAAAAATTAATGTAAATGATTCTTGTTTTTTCTTTTTATTCTTTTTTTTGTTGTTGTTATTTTTCTTATTTCTATTAGAGTATGAGTGGCATTGATTCCTGGTGAAGACTTATAAATTAAGGATAGATTTTTAGTGATTAAACTGCAAAACACCAACCTGAAAGTTTCTTGGCTTGGTAAAAAATCTTGTTGGGTGTTCTTTGTTGGAGGCATGATAAGTTTTCTTTTGTGTATTTTGAATGTTAGAGGCATTGTATGTTGAATATTGAATCCCATAAATATTGAGATAAGTGACAAATAAGTTAAGATGAACTGAAGTCATTACATGCCTCTAATTGCTATAGCATAAATCAACTACTGAGGATTTTGTGAAGTCGCTCGTTTCATGATTTGATCTGCAGCATTTAAAAAATCAGTATTGACATTCACTTTTTACTATTTGATTATCAACTGATTGCATTCATGTATAGATGTGTTGGCTTTTCTGTCAGAGAGCTATTGATGATGTGTTTAGGTTTGTTTATGACTTGGGAGCATGTGTCAGAAGGGTTTGAACTCATGTCATATTGTAAGAGTTTGGACAGTCATGGTGTCACTTTTATGCATTACTCCAATAGAACCAATTAGAGAAAAAGAGTTTTATAGTTTGGTTGATTAGTTGTTTTGTTTTACGGCATATCAACCCTTTTCAGGTCAATTAACACTAAATTAAATTTCAAACAATTCAGTTTTGTATAAGTAGACTTTTTGTTTACAAACAGTTAAATGTCAAAACAGTTCTATTTCAAACCATTTAGTTTAGCATAAGTACACAGTTTAGTTCTATTTAAAAACAGTTCTATTTCAAACTGTTCAGTTTAACATAAGTACAGAGTTTAATTCTATTTGACCCATAGATAGGACACAATCAGATGCTACCACTCTGGGTCTGAGTGGACCTGGGAGCAATGGCAATGAAGTGGTACTCCTCATTCCCCAAAGCTCCAGCGTTTCTGGAATCTCACTATCAGATTGTTTAGTGTCATATCTACAACACTCATTGGGAGGGGGTCTTACCCCTCTGTATAGAAGCAGTTGGTGTATTTTACAGCTCCAGCTGGCTCAGCAATTTTATAGTTAGGTGAAATCTAAAATTGGCTCATCAGAGCTTAAATTTTCCTTGTTTCATTGCTTGAAACTTATGGCTGTCTCTCAAAAAGACTACTATAGACTTAATTTCAACATATTAGCTTAGTATCTTGACTGAGCATTATTAGCTTAGTATCTTGGCTGAGCATTATTTTACAATACACTGTAAGCTCAAAATTTCAGGCTCAGGAAGACCTTGTTAGAGATTATTAATAAAGGGTTAAATATAGCAAACCATTTACAGTTTTTCTTTTAATGGAAAGATGAGATTTCTACACCAGGTAAATGTGTAGACTCAGTTACAGAGGATCTGATGGTCCAGAAACTAAGAGTTAAAATGTTAAAAGTAAAATTAAAAAGACTATATGATAATATGAGTGAATGCTACTAATAAAGTTAGTTTTGGTTGCATGAACACCAGCACACTTCTTCACATCACAAAATTCTGTTAGTTTCATGTCACTTTTCTTTATTTACTGATCATCAAAGAAAGAAATATTTTTTTTAGAAAGTTGTCAAGTGCCACAAAAGTCAATTGCTAAGATCAATGAATTATTCTAAGTGATAAAAATTCACAAAATGGTTGAAAGTGAAGGCAAGAATTTCCTTCCGACTTCCATAAAGTGTAAACATCTAAGGACAATCAAAATTTTGAAACCAAAAAATAAGGATAACAATTTGGATAATTTGGAGAACACAAAATCATAGTTTTAAATGAAAGACTGGGTTTTTTTGGGGTTTTTTTTTTGTCAAGCTAAAAAAGATACATAAAATTAACAATTGACGTAGAAATATGAGAGTTGATTTATAAATAAGTTCTTAAATCCTATAAAACAAGATTTAGACCAGGTAGCACAAGGAAACTGGTATCATAGTGAAGTAAATATATTTTTCTTCAAAATTACAAGTTTTCAACTGGGTCAACAATTTGTGATATTTTTCCAAAATATAAATTTTCTCATTCAGTCTATGAAGAAAGTTTTTGATTTACTTTTGATCCAATTGCTCATAGCAATTTCAACTTTGCCACTGTATGAAAAATGTCAGTTTTTCAACATCTTTTTCAATTTTGGGAACAACCAAAAGTTTAATGGAGTTAAAGAGGCTGTACAGAAGAAATCCTCATCATTGAAAGATCTACCCTTATATTAAGTTAGGCAGAGAACAGATACCACACTCATCCCAGGCAGAGGGCTAGTGAGCAACTTTATCTTGAACAGAATGAGCAAATTATCTGATCCTGGGTAAAAGTTCTGATATACATGCAAAAGACCCTGAGGTTTTAAATAAATTAGATATAAATAGTCTAAAAAATCGGTTTCAGAGTGTAAGGGACGTAACTCTGCCAAAAAAAATAATCACTAAAATCTTAACGTCGTTTTTACTTTCCACCAAAGAAATAGATAAATAGACAACTAAATAACGAAATAAATAAGTATTGATTAGTGAATAAATTATTTTTTCAGATAAATTAGTGCATCAAATGTAATTTTTTTCAAAATTCTAAAAAATATTCAAGATATTATAGGTTCCAAGATTACTGCTGCTACTGAAAGATATCCATCAATTTCTTTTCGTTGCAGAGAGAGAGAGAGAGATGTTGTAAAAGTAATAAGATAGTCAATAGCAAAACATTCTTTTACATTTTTTTAAAATATAGCGTCTTGTCCAAGTTAACAAAATGATGATGCTAGCTATTGTATCTTGTTTAATTGCACTCTTTAAAACAAGTGTATATCTCACTTTTAGTTTTTGTGATGTGAAATATTTCCACAGTAAAAACATAATGTTTTTATGTTGTTACCCATTAGGATTCTTCATATTCATCCCACTTAGATAAAGGATTATCAGGAATAATAAAAAAAGATGTTTAATTGACTATTGTATAAAGCGCGTATGTGTGTGTGTGTGTGTGTGTGTTGTTCAAAACTTTGAATTTAGAAGTGCAGTGTTGATATAACTAAGTACCAAAATGTTAGTTTAAATGTAAAGTTAATCACTGCTAATCTTTTTGGATCATCAATGTTTGTCAAAATCAATGTCAGAGATAAAACGCACTGGCACATGTAAAATTGCTGAAAGACCCATCTATATGGGGTAAAACGGTCAAGATTTAAATTGCAGTCACAGTAAGACTAACAGACAAAAATCCAAAAGCCCTTCTATCTATTTCATTTTTCTAAACAATATCAATTCTACAATCTTTGTTGTTAATTAAAAATTTATGCAAATAGTAATTGTTGCTATAAAAGATAAACTCATATGATGTAAAAGAGATTTACTTATTATTTTCTCTGTTAATGTAGTAAGTTATAATTGGTCTGTAAAAAATTTCATGAAGTTTTGTTGAAAAAGATTTTTAATGAGTGACATTTTAGAGAATTATTGAATTATATATTTTTATGAAGCAATAATGCTATGTAATTATTTAAAACATTGTTGTAATTGAATAATTAAATGTCAATCTAATTAGTTAGATCTAATTGAATGTAAATGATTATTTTAATAAAACAATTCATTAAGTTTTTCTTTTGACATTCAGGAATTCAAATTCTTTGATTACTTTTATCTTGCAGAAAAAATATGGCTTCCCACATATTAATAATGCAGTTTAATTTTTTTTTAATCAATTATTATTTTACTCTTTGCAAATTTTTCTCACCTGCACTAATTGGTAGTTTTCACTGGAGTCTGAGTAACTGCAAGTTTCCTCAGATCTCCAGGAATCTCCAAAGTATTCTTGCTGGTTTCAGCAGTGCTGTGGTGTAGACAGTCTCAATTCTTCCTCAGATTTCTAGTTCCTTCATTTTCTTTTCTTGGTTCTTGGGGATTGTTCCAAGTGCTCCAACTATGATTGGTATCACTATCACCTTCATATTCCACAGCTATCTTTTTTGACTCTCTGGGAAGGGCCAGATATTTCTTTCTTCTTGTTTATTATTAATTGATCTGGTCTTCTGACTGGGATTGGGTAACCTATTTTTATTTTAAAACTCCAGAAGATTTTGTGGGATTTATTTTCAAGGACAGTTTCTTGTTTGTGCCTGTACTGTTTGTCTGCATGGTGATTGTTATTATTATTATTATTATTAATTTTGCTTTGTGCTACCACTATGGTAGCAACTATGTCTGCATACAATGGCTTGTCAGATATGTTGCATTAGTCACCTCATCTCCTAAGGGTCATTCTTTAGATGAGAAGCCCTTCTTTTAATCTGAAGTAGGATGGTGATAATTAAAGAATGGTGATTATTGTGCTACCACTATGATTGCAACTATGTCTGCATACAATGGCTTGTCAGACATGTTGCATTAACCACTCCATCTCCTAAGGGTCATTCTTTAGGGCAGCAAATCTCAACTTTAGGGCTGATATGGTGGGATCACAACAAGAGAAGGCATTACTTCTGGTAGAATTCCATTATAGTGACTTGCTTCCCCTGTTGACAGAGTTTAGAATGCACTTGTTGCATATTGACTTTTGACAGAGCCGTCATGTTCCAGCTGTGTAAATAGGAAGACGGCAATACATGGGTGTAGGCAGATCCCACAGGTTGATAGCTGGAAATGGGTCACGTGGGTTGACAACCAGAAGCACTAGTCATTGTGAAATGATAAATGCAGACACCCACAGCAATAACGGTCCATCTTGCAGTCAGGCTTGGATCCACAGTTAGGCAGTCAAAAGGCACCCCTGGCCAAGAAGCAGAAGTGCTAAGTGGGGCCCTGAGTATGGAAGCACTGCATGATTAGTAAGTTAAGGATCAATATAGCAATCCTCCAAGTTTTCCATCTATCCTCAGTCTCCCTGTCTCTCTTACACTTACAAAGTTTTGGACCTTTCATGAAATAAAGATATAAGAGTTATTTTTGTAAAGAAGTGTTATCTTAATTCCTTCATTATATGGCTATAAAACATTATTTGTAATTTGGTGCATAGTGACCTCCCTTTTATTTTTTTTTTTAAATAAAAGACATGGGATGATTTTGAACTTGAGGTTAAACACTAGACTATCAACAAAAATGGATGACGAAGGAAGAACAAGAAAAAAGTGGGGAAGAACAAGATATAAAAAAGAACAAGATATGAAAAGAACAAATGATACAAGAAAAGAAAAAACAGAAAGAAAAAAAAGAGAGACAGAGGAAAACAAAAAATGAAAATGAAGGAGGAAAAGAACCCAAAAATACAACAAAAAAACATGGAAAACACGTTGCAGAAAAGAAAGAGAGAAAAAAAGAGAAAGAATTCAACACATCAAGAATTTGAAAATGAAAAAGTTAGAAAGAAATTGAAAAAAAAGAGAGAGACACTGCTATTTAGGGATCGGTACAATAGGAATTTAAGGATGTGTGTGGTATTCATTGAAACTCCCATATTCCTATAATGCATTAGTCTATCTAAGAGTTAAATTAACACAGAATATTTCAGTAATGAAAAACAAAGTCCCTTTTGATACAACGACATACATTTTATAAACATATATAGTATACTTAATTAAGAAGCATGACATGCATAATACACATAATCAAGAATCATGACATACTGTCCCAAAATGTAAAAAGGGTACATAAGCTGTTCCACAGAATCAACAGGCCAATAGGGGTGGTTAAAAACTTACATTTTTCTAGTGAAGGGAAATGGTCTAAAAGAGACAATTTGCATGCACATGCTGGTCATAAAAGCAGACAAAAGGCAGGTCCTTTCTGGCCGGTGTCAGCTATCAAAAAGGGATAGAACTTGCCTCATGAAATGTCACATGACCAAACGCTTATAGCTCTCAAAACTATGTTTAGTTCTGCAACAGTCCATTGCTCATCCTGAAAGAAAATATATTTTTTCCTTCTGTATATCTTTAAGGTTTTAAGAGTTTGTGTTCAATAAAAAATATGCAGTTTTTTATAACATAACCAAGATTTTTATAAATTAAATTTGATGGTAACTCATAAATACTCATTGTAATGTGGAGTAATTTGGTATTGAAATTTCTTTTTCTGGTTTTGTTGATTCCAGGCTCTGAAAGGTTCTGGGCCACCATAGTATATGGTCACAAGGAGGCTCATGCACATTTGGATCTATAGTTAGGTGAATAGAACAGGGTTTATGAAGATGTTGTTTCAGAAATGGATCGGAAAAGTTGTGGAAATTGGAAGTATTGTTGAAGGTCTCCCTAGAATGGGATTGACATTTTTGGGTACTAGTTAGAAGCCAAACTAGGTTGTGAAGGTCTCCCTAGAATGGGATTGAAAATTTTGGGGTGTTGGTAAGAGGCTAGACTATCATGTTAATTGAAGAGGAAACATTTTGCACTCATGTGTTGAGAATATTTTGAAACAGGGGATGGGAAATTAAGGAGTATGTGTACAAAATCTTGACATGTCTTGTGGTATGCACTGGAAAACTCTGGACTCAGGTTCGAATTGAGCTTGAGGGAGAAATATAGATGAATAAATGGATAAAGACAGTACACTTGTTAACTATTGAAGAAGAAAAAGGAGATAGACCAATGGGCAGTGGAAAAAGTAATGGAAAAAAGAGATCAATGGAAAAGAATCCCAAGTAAATTCTATCTCACCTTTGGAAGTGAGCAAGAAACTAGTGTTGTGTTGTTTCTGTCAAAATAGGAAAAAGGGGATGAAATGATGGCTGGGTATGAACTATATTTATTTTGTGGAGATGCTTATTGAAAAAAAAAGAAAAAGGATGTTCCCGATCCTATGTTAGCTTAGGTTATCTGAAAGAGAAGACAGAAGTTGATAGAGAATAATCAACTGTACAGGAAAAATATATATGCATTTATGAAAATTATTGAGAAAAAAAAAAGAAAAAGTAAAAGAGAGAATAACTGCTTTGTCTTTGAAAACGAAAAAGACAAAGACAAAGAAACATACCGGAAAAAGAAGCAAGAAGGCAACATATTTAGGAATTGAAAAAAGAAAGAAAAAAGAGAAAGAGATAGTTGATACACACAAAGACCCCACACCTTTGCATAAGGAAAGGACGAAGAGGAAAAGACATTTTTCAGAAATAGAGTGATGCAAACATGGACATTTTCTCTGAACTTTTTTGACATTATTATTATTTAACTTAGACATTTTTTTGTTTTGATTTGTAAAGTATTTTTGAAAATTTTTTCCATCCCAACCGCTAAGAGCTTAGAAGGGAATAACTGTTTGAATTTTTGGTGACATTTCTGAATTTTTCTCCTGTTTCATTTCATGAAAATTTCCTCAGCCATTAAATGGAGATTGTAACTTTAATTTAGATTTTAATTTTAGTTTTAATTTTAATTAAGTTTTCATTTTGATTTTGGAAGATGAGTTAATTTTTCTTGTTTTTTTTGTTTTTTTTCTCAATCAAACTTTGAATGATATGCACTGCAGATAAAGGCAGCCTTTCTGTGTTTGAACATAGTATGTTTTGAAATTAGGAAGTTACATGCATGACGTTAAACTCAAACAAAGACATACATGATGTTAATCAAAGATCATTCACCCGATGTCACTTTGAAAATTGGGGTGCGGTTACCACCTAGGATCATATGGTTATGTAGCAAGATATCTACTTGTATGATAAAACACAGGGTCAAATGAACCTTTGAACAAATGGATTTTGAAAAGTGAAATTGTTAGAAGCAGAAAATCAATTGCTGATAGACGTTTTGGCGCAGTATATTTTGGTTGCTGCAGTATGCATGTCAATTTATGATGCCATTTTGAGATATTATTTTCGGCCATGGTGATATTGATTTTTGAATTTTGCAAAATCCCCCTGTTACACATGGTAGGAACCTGTGGTGTGGATGACTGGTGTATGGTCATAAGGTATCCAAGCAATATGTGTTGATGGAATGATCAGGGTCACTGGGTTTGTGACCAGGAATTTGGGGACCAAGATGTTGGTTCCATGATGTTTTTAGTTTCCTCAAAGAATTGCAGAAGAGGCCCTATGGTGTTTTTTAAATGAGATATGTAATTTTGCTATAATTTTGATGTATACATGTAAGACAGCCAACTGTGTCAAGAAAGAATAAATAAATAAGTTAGACAATAACCAGAATAAGGCAATTGTGGCATGACGGAAAGGTCGCCTTTGAAGATGCGTTGTGGTTGTTGTATTTTTTGTTGTTGTTGTCCTTGTACATTCTTTGTAAGATGTGAGTGGGAAGAGAGATGGAGAGGGACGCAAGGAAAATGCCCACAGGTAGATATTTTGAAAAGTAAGATAAGGAGGTAAGTTCCATATAGACCTTTGTATAGTTTACTTCACCATGGCAGCAACTTGTCATTTCACTTTCCTATAAATCATTCCTTCAAAGAATCAATGAATTAATTGAATTTCCCTTCAAGATGATCCTGAGTAGAGCATTTTTTACTTTTAAGAAAGCATTCTTTAATAAAGTTATCCACCATACTGGGCAATTCCTGTTTGATTATTAAATGCAATATTTCAAACTATTCTAAATATATTTTGTTTAAATCTCTGAGATGAGAAATTATCATAATTATTCACTGATGTACTCAAACTGATATTCCCTCTTGGTTATTACTATCATGTTTCAGCTGTTGTCCCTTTGGTATCCAATCTACCCACATTGACTATTTAACTGATAATTAGTGGGGTGGGATAAAGAAGTTCATGCCTTTCCCAAGGGTATTAGTCCAAAAGCAAACATGATAGCATGATTTGACAAAACTCATTTACTATGACGTTGCAGTTTAACATGTTGGCTGCTAGGCCACTAGGACCCCTAGATGAAATAGGGGGTGAGTAATAGGGGTGATTTAGGCAGCTACAATACCAATGGCTCTTGTAGCATATGTTGGTAAAGCAGTTAGTATGGATAACCAGGCTTTCTCAAAGCAAAAAAGCTAAAAGAGCTAATTCTTTATTATTGTCTCTGACATGTACTGTTACTTGCTATCATGGTAATAGCAATCAAAGAAAATACAAATGAAAATTAATAATAAATGATTGATAATGTTCAATCTAAAAAAATCAAAATAAAATACACTCAGTCTGAAATTAACTCACACAACTATCAATGGTCTGCAAGATGAATTTGCTTATCATTGTCCAACTGCAGTGCAACTCAAGGTGGTGGTATGTGTACCAGTAAGTTAGTAAAGTTGGCGACCGTAGTCAAGGGGGACCAAAAGACTCCCTTTTCAATAGCTACTACACTGAGGTGCAGGGGAGGGTGCTACTCCTTTCCCTGGATTGCTCCACTTTAAACTTGATACATGCCTTATATTGCTGAATCTTAAGCAAAGAGGTATCCAGTACCATTTTTAAAGTCTTTGGTATGACGCGACCTGGGATTGAACTCAAGTCTCCTGGACCATTGGCAAACACTCTACCCACTTACCAGTACTGGTACACTAATCAATGATTGACAGCATGTGATAAATTTCCAGTTTCACATGATCATAATATATATAACGCATAACGTAAAAATGAAAACGTGTAAAATCTTATTGTATTGTTTAATATTATTCTTTTTGCATGCTGTGATACAACAGATAGAAATACTGGGGAAAGTCCCTGTGGTGTAATGGCTAAAGTACCAAAGTGAGTTCAAACTTCAGTCACTCTATTATGTCCCCTTTTGGACTAATATTCTTTGGGAAGGCATGAACCCTCTTATACTCCAGCTATGGGTTAAATAGTATCACTGCTGTTATTTTACAAGGATGGCTGTGGCATTAGATTATCCATGAAGGTTGATATGCCATTAAGTAAAGAAACCAAAACCAGATAGAAATACTAGGAACTTAATCAGAAATTATAGCAATGCACAAACTCGATTACTAATAATATGGTACCAGTCCATGGCAACAATGGAAAAATATTCTGCTGGCATGCCACATAGTTTGAGAAGCAGTGCTCTATGGTATATTTCCCACAAGAAGTGAGACATGCAGTTATTCTTATTTCATGTAGAGGCCTGACTTTTATAAAGAAGTCATGTAGCTTTACTGGTACTTCTTTTGGGTGCAGGTAGAAGAAAGGTTTGTGTAGATAAAAAAAAAGAAGAATCTTAAAAGGCAAATCTTTTTGGCTAAGGTAGAAATAAATACAAAAACTGAGATCCTTGTAAAATGTTGTTATTTCAATTGACATCAATAAGACTGTCAAACTTGTTTTTTGTCTTTAAACCTCACTACAAAAGATAAACGTTATCTCTTCACCTTCAGACACATACAAAGTGTAACACATTCAAACTTTGTTCCATTGACCAATCAGTGAGGCTTAGAATAGGCTGATTGTATCCCTTACAGAGACTCCCTACTAAAAAGGGATGTCCAGAGTATGATACTAAACTGCATCTGGTGGTAAGGCTTCAGTTCTGGGGAGTATGGAGTACCCCTTCATTGCCATTATACTCACACCCACTCTGGGTAGTACCTGTTAGGGTCCAATCTATGAGTCAAATAGATCTGTTTAAAAATTATTCGTATTTGGTTAAATAATGTGCAAAAAAACCCTCTTCAACTAGACAAAATATGTCA
Source organism: Sepioteuthis lessoniana (assembly GCA_963585895.1). Taxonomy (NCBI): domain Eukaryota; kingdom Metazoa; phylum Mollusca; class Cephalopoda; order Myopsida; family Loliginidae; genus Sepioteuthis; species Sepioteuthis lessoniana. The sequence goes on from OY757923.1 coordinate 43,267,006, forward strand.
ATATGAACATACAATGACTGCAATTCTCTAACATTTTGGTACAAATAACCCTAGACAGATTGACATGCAGTTAAAATCAATCACTCAAATTTTGTCCCAGAGTGCAAGCATCTTTGTTTAAAGCTATCCCATCATTTAATGAAAAGGGTGTGAATGGCTACTGCTTGAAGCCTTTTATCATTTAGCATCTGACATGATCAGAGTTTGAAATATTAGGCTGACAGTATATAGTAAAAGAGCGTTCAAACTGAAATATTGGGTTTACAAATTCAAATTAATCAAAATTGAAGTTACAAATAAAAATATTTTTTTTAATTATGAAGAAATTATGTGAAATGAAAGTTGGCTTTTTTAGAAACTAAGAAGCAAAAATCTTCCAGAGGTTTTGTTAGAATAGTAACTTAGAAATCTGAAATTTTTTAACTTCTCTTTAAATTGCAAGATACAAAATAGATGCTTTTAACAAAATATTGAAGAAAGCTTCCAAAAAAGTTTATTCTTCAATAATATATCAGAATTGGAATCCAATTCATTTCAGTCACCCAATTTTTCATAAAGGTATAAAAACAAATTTCAAAGCAAAACATTTGCTCATAATAATTTATTTCTTTATTTATTATATATTAATTCAGATGTGTAGAGAAGAGGAAAATCTCATATTTTGTTTTGGCGCGCTATTTAATTCAACACTGAATTTCACCCAATCAGGATGACATATCCTATTCAGCCCGGACCTTCATTTCCGGCTAGCAAAACGGGTGAGCGGCCAAACACACTCTCTTCGGCTTGAGACGGCGACCAGAACGGACGTGTCTCTGGTCGCCCCTGCTTAGCGATGCTTTTTAGCTAAACAAGCCACCCAGTGTGGACATATCACCGTGGCTTTAACCCTAGCAGCAGCAACATGGACACTCAGCGAGGGAACCTTCTAATTTATGGATTCTTTGCGTCTAATATATTTTAGACCAAGGAATACCAGTTGAATATGAATTAGATACGTTCAGCATGCCTTCCATAAGCACCACAAAAATTTACTATGTCGATCCGAGCGCCACTTCGCTCTCGACACACCTAGCTCTCATTTCACCTCTGGTCCACATAATGGAGATAACGCCTACTCTCCCCTATTACCAGACACACAAAACTACACGGTGACCTTGAATACTTCCCTCACACGTCCAACGACACGCTGCCATCTCAACATCTAGCTAAGCCATTTCGTCTCAAACATCCAACAAGCCTAAACACCACGAGTCTTGCAGCACCAAGAACAAACCGCCTCAAAGCTGCAAATAAAGAACTTTCGTTTGTTGTGTATTGTTAAAGAATAGTTTCGTAATTCATTTCTGTGCCTATAAATTCACACGCTATAGATGTAACTACTTATCTACCTTCATTCTCCTGATTTGGCATGTGTCATACTAAAAGGGTAGAATAGTTGGATAAAGCTAAGTGAAACCTAACCTTCTCTGTACTTATGCTTTCATTGCACTGATCAGCAAGTGTACTTAGTTATCACATTATTTCTTAGCTCAACAACTCTCCCATAGTGACTACCAGTCCAAGCTAACAGTTCTCTATCATAGTCACTCTCCTTTGCAGCAATACTGCAGCAGTATGGGAATTGTAATTAACTACTGCTTTAATTTCACAACATTTAATTATACTTAAAAAGCAAACATGCATGTATCAGATCCAACAGCCAGATATTGATGCAGTTAAAAATGGTGGAATGCAGTGACTGTCCATAAATATAAATGAATCTAAGATTTTCAATTGTTTAAATTCTTAAAATTATTTTATATTTCTATATTCTATTTCTAAATTCTAAAAATTATAGAAGATTAAAGTGACTCTCATCAAAGTAAATTTTATCAAAATATAACATTTTCAGTGTAATTTCAGAAACTACTGGTTGATTTTTTATTAAATCTTATACATAGGATCATATAAACCATTTCATTAGGTTTAAACCATTTATTTGTATGTAGTAATTTCTATTGGTTCAGCAAGTTAATATCAAAGTACTTGCATCTTAGAAAGCAATTTAGCATTTCTTCACTTTTTTGTTTAGTATTTGAATGCTAGTTTTTTCATATGATTGCCGGGATTACATCCCTTGTTTTCCAAATAGTACTTCTAATAACTACAAGGTGACATGACAAAAGTAGCATTATAAAATGTATTGCAAAGTTAAAATTTTCTCTTTGCTGCAGTTTTTTCATTTCAAAGTTTTTTTTATTGTGTCACAGATCCTTTTTATTAATTTTTGGATTTACCTTTTGACTAACTCTTGCCAAAATTCCCCATTCTTCTCCTCATACAGACCTGCTACTCCAGAGACCACACCAGACTAGCATACCTACTTTTTAAGTTGGAAAAAAACAAAAAAACAAATGCAAAAACAACCAAAAAATCATCTCATACAACCCTTGAAAAAGGTGGTCAATCAAACAAAAAAAAAGAAAATAATAAAAATGATAGTTCAGACAAAAATACACAAAACACACCAGACAAAAACAAAAGCAAGTGTGATTAAGTAGCGGTCAATGTTGATGAGCTGCTTCAGCTGGTAAAGGTCATATCCCACCATATGAGGAAGAAAAATTTTTTGTTCAATTTGGAGCAGCTCTCACAAGACCAACAAAAAAATAAATAAAAAATAAAAACAGTGTTGGTCTTTGTGATTGACAAAAAATCAAAAAGGATTGTCAAACCTACAAAAGATCTAAATCCTTGTCTGGGTGTAAAAGTACTTGGTGTAATAGCTGGTACTTCTGACACTTTTTAGGACGTGCTGCAACTCACACTAGAAGATGCTGTTACTCTCACAAAAAAGATCCTCAGGTTGAAAGAATATATATTTCATACCAAATATTTAGGGCAATGGAGGATCACAGTAGCTGCATATGAGGTTCAAACTATCTTCTCGATGAGAATTTAACTGCATACATGTTGTAGATTAGTGACATAGTGTCTGTGTCTCATGACAGTATGCTAGAGAAATGGAGGTTTGAAATCATGTTAGACAATAAAACCTTCTCTGTTCCCAACAGGTTGGACTTACAAGGGTGTAGGCTGCCGGTCATAGTGACCGAAGAAAACCAGCCTGTTGGCATTGTTGAGAGGTTGGTCACCTTTCTGCAAACTGCCCAAGGAAGAGGACCCCTAAGAAAATGCTCGACTAGAGCCGAGATGTATGGCTCACACATCTACCCCCGGTTCTATGCAGTCTTTCAGTACTTCCTCTCCTGTGTACTGTTCTAGTTAATCTACAAAGGATCCAGTTTATCTAAAGCAAACAAGCTTCTTTGGTGTGTCGAGAGATTTGTCATCTTCATCCCTCTGAAGATGGCCTTTGAGTACCGAATGTAGAGACACGACACCATACTTTGTGTCTCAGTTTCTTGTGTTGGATGTGCAAACAACGCGATGAAACCAGCGAATTTTGAAAAGATACCAAGAGGGACATTCTGATCTTGAGAAGTGATCACTTGAATGATGGGGAGACTCGCCGATAGCACAGAAAAGAGTGCTCCTATTGCGAGTGTCGGCATACTCTGAGAGTTTTCTTTCAGCTGCAGAATGGTCTCTCTGACAGTTGGATGTTATTGAGTAGGGAATTATACTAAGCATTTGTAGGGTGAGGGCATATGACTTGATTGAGGAATATGGTGTGACGAAGGATGAGGGTCGCTTATCATGGCCATGGGCCACTGGGATGAGGTGTCTCAATAACAATGAGGTATCACTCATCTGGCTGGTGATTTGAAATGCCCTCTGAGTCGGAGAAAGGCTTTTCGCTGTGCGTCTAACAATTTCACCAGAGTGCATCTGGGGTGGTGATATGGAGGAGTCGATTGTGCATGTCTTCTATTATTGCCAGGTTGTATGGCTGTTGCGCAAGTTTTTTTGAGAGCTACATGGTTCATGTACCGAATGAAAAATTCTTTACCCTTAAAACCAGTTGTGTGTACAGCAATGTATTTTCATTGTTGAACAGGTCAGAACACTGTGTTTCTCTGTTGACTTGGCATTATGAAAGTTGTGATTTGGACAAGATGACAAAAGGAATACCATGGAAGCAAGTCCTTCTTGTTTCAGACAAACAGTAAATCAAGATCAAGATTCTGTCCAAGAGAAAAAACCCTCTCTTCTTTGGGGTTTGGCAAAAGGTGAGTGAATGTTGTGTGTTTGTGTCTAGTAAAAGGGACAAACCTTGAATTCTTTGTAAAGGTTACAGGTTAATAAGTATTTTGCATACTTTGAAAGATCAATGACAAAGATCCCAGGTAAGTGAAACTCGTTTTTTTTGCCTTTGTTTAGGAAAAAGCAGATTAACTTAGCTAGAATATGTTTGCTCTCGGCCCAATCTTTATTTTTTTGTACCCGTTTTTTTAATTCCTCACGTTTACTAGATGACAGACTCAAGTCCTCCTTATATGCGAAAGAGACAAGCCCCTCACTAGCACTTTTTTGACTTGCGAACTAGCTTTCCTGGCATGTACATATATTTTTTAGTCATGTTTTTTTTTGTTGGAGAAATTTAATTATATATATATGTGTGTGTGTGTGTGTAAATAAATGCTTAATCATCCCCTCTCCCTAACAGTTATGTAAATAGAGAATTAGGTTAGAGACTTATAAGAAGATTGACTTGTTTTGGTGACTGTAGTGTGAATGATTTTCTGAACAATTGTGCTGAATAGATTATTATATTATGTTTTGGGTCAGTAAATGAAACTAATTAAGTGAATTTCAGGATCGTGATGACCAGCCCCCCTCCTCATTGTTGGCCAAGTGCTGTATTTACATATCCTATATGCTAAATATTCTATTCATTTTTACCTTGACAACCAGAAAGCACGCACAAGTGAGTGCGTCTCAGCAGTGGGGACTCACAAACCTTGTATTGTATCAAGCACGATACCATATCGATGGACTCCTCAACTACTAGATAGGACTTTTTCTCCATAATGTACACAGAGTATTTTATATAATTCCTGTATCCTTTCTTTCAAATTTGCTCAGGGAATGTTTTGTAGTTAATTCATTGCCAATTATTTTATATTGTTTATTATGAAAAAATATTAAATTATGATTGTTTCCTCTGTTACAAGTATATGAATCGTATTCCTCATTCTTAAATAATTGTGGTGGGGAGTTTTGGTACTCAGATATGATAAATACATGAAAATTAACCTTAAAATAGTCGATACTAAAACTCACTTGATCCTACCCCATACTATCAGAAATGATATCAAAATTCAATATCTGGAATAATCTAAGACAGGATTTTCTGTTATCTAAATTTATCTATTGAGAATAGCAGAAAGTCTATTTCTATATCATCATCAGAGTACTGTATAAAGAGATAAGTAAATTGCCTATTGTCAATGCTTTTGTATAAATATCAAAAAGGTTGTCCCTATATTTCTAGGTCACAAGAAAAAGAGTCCACTGTAGAGATGGGCAATTCTATATAGTGGGTTCTACTGATGAAGTAGAAAAGTGTTATATACACACATATGTATATATAAGCATCAGACATTTTCCTTGATCAAATATCTTCCCTGGAATAAGTATTTAAAACAAAAAAAAATACTATCTTTAGGATCATTCTCCATATCAAACACATTTTCTGTGTTCAACTTTGTAAATCACAAATAAATAATTTTGTTTTTATTATTGATTTTCTTTTCAACATTTTCTTTAGATTATTTTTTATGTAGTAGAAATTTAGATTATCAAAATAATATTTTCCAGAAGCTAAATGAGGGAATTAGGGTTCTATTTGCAATATATATTCATAATAAAATGAACCCTCACTTTGATTCCAGTTAAACTTTAGCATTCCAATACCAAAATCAAAGTGAACATACATTACAAATAGACTCTCTGCCTTTATATATATAACTTGGTGGTGGTTATTCCAAAGCTCTGCCAAAAGACAATATACACTTCTCATTTCAGATTGGCTTCTGACATAACTGCACAGCCTTTTTTGTTATTTGGACAGTAGTAATTTACTCAGCCTTTTGCTTAGATGTGTCACAAGGCCATATGAATGGGACACCCAATGAGACTCGAACTCACTAATGAAGGTTTGCTAGTCTAGCTTGCTAACCATTACACCACCTGGACAGTAATCAAACAGAGAGTAGTAATTTACAAAGCTCTTTGCTTTGTTGTGGCAATTCAATTTTTTATTAAACCCATTCAAATAATTCTATTTCCTAAAGAATTCAAGTTGATTAGGCTCAGCCAACTTGGTACACGTTTAGGAAATATCAAGAAAGACTCAAAGTGTGTTTAATAAAACTACAGTAATTTTTTTTTTTTCTGAAATTTCAAGTTAGTGTTTTAATTTTTTGACACAAATGAAGATAGTCCAGGTTAAAAGTATGGTAAGCAGAACTTTATTTTTTTTTTTTAGAATATTTTTCCAATGTAAGTATTGTCGAAAAAAAAAAAGGGGAAAAGTTGGCTCATTTACCAAAATTTCTTTTGTCAGTTTTGAAAATTATTGATTTTAGGTTTGGTTTCTTTGTTTAATGGCATATCAACTCTTTTTAGGTTATTTAATGCCAAAGCCATTCTCCTAGAAGAAGAGTACTATTTAACCCATAGCTGGGAGGATAAGGGGGTTCATACCTTTCCCAAGGGTATTTGCCCGAAAGTGAACATAATAGCACGACTGGAGAACGAACTCGCGTACTACGATTCTGCAGTCCATTGCTGTAACCATTACACCACGAGGACACCCCCCTTGATTTTAGGAGGGTCCTGTTTATAATGTAAATACTATAAAAATGATCTTTGACCTTCCAACATGCATGTTATTGTTCCTTTGGTTTTATTTTTATTATTCCCTAGGAGGTGGAGGAGCAAAATTCATAATATGAATAGGAGAAAACTATTAGGACCCAAGTTTTACCATTTCAGTTGACATTTGTAAATAAAACTAAAGGAAAGATAAATGGACACATGCATATTGTAAAGTTAGAGATCGTTTAAATGTAGTATTTACATCGGATTCTAAAACCGATTAAAGAAAAAAAAAAATAAAAATAAATAAATCAATATTTTTCGAAACTGAAAAATTGAAAGACTAGGTCTTTGGTATATGGAACAATAAAAAATATCTTAAAAAGTTTTCTGATTTAATTTATATCCTTGTTTTTTTTCATTCCCAGACCATCAATCTTTATTTGTACTGATCTTAAGACTATCTTGTGGGTTTGTTTTGCTTTTAAAAACACAATTTGTGCTGCTATATTCTTTTTAATTTACTAATGGCCTCAGCTTGTTTACAGTACAAGCTGTTACTAAGTCATCACCATGTAAGTATTAAGCAACTTTAGTGATCTAGTAGAAACCAGTGATTTGAGTATGATTTGACAGTAGTTTGCCTAATATAGTCATGCTTATGTAACATTCATTGGTAATTAATACAAAATTACTTGATTTTTTTTTTTTTTTTTTTTTTTTTTTTTTTAAAAAAGGAGGCAACATAAATGTTAAAAACAAAAATGAAGAAAAAAAAATTTTAAAAAATAGTATGTGAAGCCATTACTGAACTAACCATTGCTACAGAGTAATCTTCTTTAAGAGAATTTCAAGACTTGTAAAAGTAAAGCAGCAAACACATTAAAAAGAAACCAAACATTAATTCAAACCCCTCCAAAGAGCAAGAAAAATTTTTTTTGTGCAAGAATTCCTCAGATTAATTTTAAAACAAAATTGCCCTGAGAAGAGCTTGAACCTCATTTCTTAAGTGGTTTACAATTTTTGTATGTTTTTTTTTTTTTTTTTTTCTTTTTATAGCCATTTTGAAATAAATAATGAAATGACAATTTTAGAAGTTTCATCCTGTAACAAATTTTGCTCAGGTAAACAAAATTATTTTACTCAAAAAGAATTACTAGCAACTATCAGCACATTGTAGCAGTGTACAGTTAAAGTTGATTAGTTGTTTGATGGCATATCAACCCTTGTGAGTTATTTAATGCCAAATTAAAAAAAAAAAAAAAAAAAAATGATTTGTAAGCAAATAGTTAGTAGGTAAATATTTTGTTTTTAAAGTGTTAGAGTGTGAGATGCTCAGTTAAGAACTGACAAAATAAAAATATAAGATCTTCATATAGTTCAAGTAAATTTGAGGTAAGACTATATTTTAAGGCATTTCTAACTATAAATCATTATTGATGGCTTCTGAAATTTGATATACTTCAAAATATTTTTTATTAATTTCTTTTCGAAAGGAAATTTTTGTTTCGAGTTCTATGTAATGGTATCCTCCTCTGGGCATCACCTGTCTTTTTACCTAAAAGAAGAAAGGCCTGGGTTTATTACCCAATACTGAAGTGCCTTTGAAGGAAAATGCTGACCAAATCTAAGCAATTTTTGCATCCACCCCTCGAGAGGTTTGCTTCTTGTGGCGCACCCCACATTTAATCTGATCTTTGTTACTTTTTGGCCGTCTGTGTGTGTGTGTGTGTGTGTGTGTGTGAGATTAGGAAGGGCCATCAAATATTTGCAATCATTGCAATGAAATTTCAAATTGAAAGAACGAAATTGTACATGGCCTATAAGTCAGTATTTTCTATTTTCCTCAACTTATAAAAATTCAAGAGAAAAGAAATCTATTTACATTAAATTTCTTAAGAAAAATGCATTAAAATGAGAATGAAGACATCTTTTAGTTTTAAAGCACTTGAATATATTGTATTGCTAATAAATAAGTCATACTCATACCACCTTTTTATTGAACGTTAATTTAAAAAAAAAAAAAAAAAAATATATATATATATATAAATATATATATATATATATATTATATATATATATATATAATTAAAAGATTTGATAATTCCTATATTTAAACATTATACTATCAAAACAAATCTTATCAAGAAGTATTTAATGACTAATCCCTTCGAATGTTTTGCATGTATGAACATTCTGCCATTCAGAAAAGAGCACACATCTACAAGAAATATTTACTTAAGAAAAAAAGGAAAAGATCAATATTTGGTGTATGCACTTACCCAACCCCTCCACCATGAGTGGGATGTGACACAAAGTCAATTTTTTTAAGTGTAGTACAGCTGGTTTGAATTTTGTTTTAGACTGCCGAGACTAGTTGCCACATCAAGGTTAAAGAGCTCAGTCTGCCCTACTATTTATACATGGCTGGGGGTAGAATACTTGGATTAGTCTTTCCCAAGAATATTAGTGAAATGCAAACAGCCTTCCCTATGATTTGAACTCAGGTTGCTAGGTTAATTTCTGACAACTATAATTGCCATTATTTTCAATTACTTCTTGTAATTTTGATTACATAGACTTCAGTAGATTTGTACTAAGTTAGTGGAATGTTTTTTCCCCCTCCAATCTGTCAGCCCAGTCAGCTGGGGGTGTAGAATACACTGAATACATATCTGCAGACTCTCCTCCCCTCTCCAACAAGTGTCCTGGATATGGCATTAAACCATCAGATGGTAAGGCTTCAGCCTTGGAGAATGTGAGTACTTCTTCATTGCCATTGCTCCCAGTTCCACACTGACTATCACTGAGTGGTAGCACCTGATCAGGTCCTATCTATGGGTCAAATAGAACAAACAGCAAACAAATGACTGATGTTAAATGGTGACTGTTACATAGCAATACTTGCAACCATTTAACTGTGTGCAAAAAAAGAGCTCAGGTTCGTTTAAGAATGTTATCTACAAAGTGTGTTTACAAATCATATATATGTAAAAATAGTTTGTTTGGGTTTTATGGCATATCAACCTTTGTAGGTTATTTGATGCCAAATCCATTTTTATACAAATAAACAGTTCTATTTCAAACAATTCAGTTTAGCATAAGTACACAATTTAAATGTAAAAACAAATTTCTATTTCAAGCTATTCAGTTTAGTCAAACAGGTCTAATTCAAACAATTCAGTTTAGTATAGGTATAGTTTTTGTTTACACACAGTTAACTGTCAAAACAGTTCTATTTCAAACAATTCAGTTAAGCATAAGTACAGTTTAAATATCAAAAAGTTCTATTTTAAGCGATTCAGCTTAACATAAGTACACAATTTGGTTCTATTTGACTCATAGATAGGACCCTATCAGGTGCTACCACTCTGGGCCTGAGTGGATTTGTGAGTAATGGCAATGAAGAGGCATTCCCCAAAGCTCCAGCATTACTGGAACCTCACCATCAGATTGTTTAGTATGATATCCAGAACACTCTGGAGGTGGGGTCTGCAGAGATGCAGTTGGTATAATCTACAGCTGATTGGACAAATATGTAAAAATAGGATTTGGCATTAAATAACCTACAATGGTTGATATGCCATAAAACCATACCAAACTCCAACAGTCTGTGATCTTTCAGTTGTCTTGTTGGATGATTGTCAAGCATTTGACAGAAGACAATGGGTTTTCTTTGAATATAATGCAATAACTTTCAGTATTCACAATTCCATCAGTGAAATGCAATTCACCAATATCATTAGGGTTCATAAGATCCCAGACAATGTTTTCCCAATGCCTAACTTGATATTGTTGGATACCATCAAATCAAAATAGGTTGATTTTTGCTTCATTACATCACAGTACACTGCTATGAAATTTTGAATTATCTTTATTCTCCTTAAATGAAAACTTTAAAAAGGCTTCTTTGCCTTTCAATTTCAGTAGTGATTTCCTAGCTATGTAAGCTGGCCTTGTTCAGGTTATTGTTGCAGTAGAAACATTCACAGCAAATATTTTTTGACCTCATTAGCAATTTCCACAGGTCCTTAAAAAATGAATAGACTGTCAGATTGCATTGTTAATTTGGTTATTTCATGTGACTTTTGCACAATTTTGGCAGCAGTTTTTGGCTCAGCTTCAGTCTTGTAAAATATTTTTTTTGTAACCATTGTTCAGTTGATAGAAAGAGTTAATATTTTAAACCAGAAGAGAGTTCTTTTTTAGTTGGTATTATTACTAAGTTATTTCTACACTGAAAATTACAAACTTAAAAACACCATTTCAAAATGTTACATTATTCTATTCGTATTTAGACTTAGAAAATACAGTTAATGGTTAAAAAATAAATAAATAAAATATATATTATTATGTTATTGGTACATGATTATATATATTATATTATATTATATTATATAATATACATACATACATTATACAGAATGATATAAAAACTTTTTTTCATGAGGGGGGGGAGGGTATACTCGTTTTAGATTGCAAAATGAGTTTCAGTGGTGTAGTATTTGATCATAAATAATATCTGATTATACCAGTTTTGATTGTGTAATGTTCCAAAAATAGAAATAACAAATTTATGCTTTGTAAGAAAATTACTTCTCTATTTGGGGGGGGGGGATAAATAAATACTGAATTTTAGAGTAGAAGACTAGGTTCTTGTTAGTTCCACTCATTTAATTTATGTTCTAATTCCATTGAAAGATTCTACAAGTACACAAATGCACCTGTCCTGAAGAGTTAGAAGTGAGTACCACACACAAAGATAAATAAAGTTAGCTTTCAGCCAGGCTGGTCTCAATAACAGGTTTACCCCCTCCTATTTCAGTCATCAAGGGCATCCATTCCTTAACTGGTGGAGTGACAGTAGTTTGGTTAAGGTTTTATTTGCTGCATTAATTTGTATAGATATAGCAAATAAGAATTTAGAGTATAGATTTTCAAAATGATTTTAATTCTCTCTTTACCAAAATTGCAAGTTGATGCAAGCAAGGAAAAGAGATGGACAGACACATTTGTGCAAAAGAAAATAAAGTCATTATTGCATCGAGGAAGAAGAGGGAAAACAGTGCCAAGAGAGGAAAGAGATGTGAAAGAAAAATTAAAAAAGAACTTTAAAAAATGAAAACAAAAATAAAGCAAAAACTCCCATTTTTATATGATTTATTGAATAAGGCCATTTTTCGATGATTCTATGTCTTTCCAAGTTTTTTTTTTCCCCTGTGCATTTCCATTGATGGGGGAGGGAAAATCCTTTGTCAGTAAATCATAAAAATAAGCATACAATTTATTTTGGCTTTATTTCATTCTGTAAACAAACAAAAAAAAAAGTTTTAGCTTCTCCAAAACCCACCCCCACCCGTAAAATGTTGGTCATCATCAATTCTGGGTAAAGACACAAAAACAACATTCTCTCATGCACGCACGCGCACACACACACACAAAGTCAACAACAAAACAGTTTTTGTTTTCGTTATTCCATTTTGGTTGCAATCAAATCTCTTTATCTTTTAATAAAGAAAAGAAAAGAGAAAAAGTGAAACATTTGCCAGCACAAATTGGCTGTTGGCTCCTTTCCCAAAACATGCACAACAAATCTGCATCAGGAGAGTCTGTTGTGAGGGATTGAAGACGGTCAACAAAATTGCCAAAAAGCAAAGTTAGAAACAACCATAACAAGAAACAAGAAACATTTGAAAGGAATAGTGAAAACAATACTATTTTGTTTCAAGTTTTGTAAATCATAATTAACATCATCTTCCATTAATGGCAGTTTTTCATTCTTTTAGAAGAAGAAAATTCCATAGAAGATTTCAAAAGGAGGGTGAGGGCAGGGAACCTCAAAAAAAAAAAAAAAAAAAAAAAAAAAAAAAAAAAAAAATCAACACAATCAAGAAATAAAAGACATTAAATCATTAATAAAGTAACTGAACAGGCTATTAGTAATGTTTTGATTAAATGATTAGTAAGTTAACATTTTAATAATAACAGCAACAACCACAACAACAAAGGGGTAAAAAAAAAAAAAAAAGAAAAAAAATTACTATTATGGTTGTATTTTTAAAAATTTATTTATTAAAAGTGTGCTTTGGTCAGTAGCACTTTTTTTTTTATCTTGGAATTGGAATGCTTTTACTAAGGACAAAGAAACCAACAAAGATATAAAAAGAAGAAAAAAGAAAAAGAAAAAGTGTCACTCTTGCTCAACACATGCACACAGCAAGCAGATAGGAGAAGAGGATTTTAAAGAACCAAATATATAGGAATCCTTTTGACTGTTCCACTCCCCCCCCCCACAGAAGGATCTTTAGAGATTCCTTGAGTAATGAATCCCATCAGGATTTTGAGTGCAGCTATGGAAATTTGTCAGAAAATTGGTCTTTAAGAACAAAGACAAGAAATCAAGAAATATAGTTAACTAGAAAGAGAGAGAAAGGAATTAGTGATTCTTTGGGAAAGAATCTCATCTTTGTTCATCATAACAAGGTCTCTTAAAAAGAAAAAAAAAAAAAAAAAAAAAAAAAAAAAAAGACAAGATAAGGAGATATGCTTTGAGAAAAAGATTTTTTATGCCAGTACAAGTTGACCAACTGAAATATTGTAGAAGTTACAAAAAAAAAAATCCAAAAAACAAAATTTTTGACAGAAGAAAAAGTGCAAACAGAGGCAGAAAATTGAAGATAAAAAAATCTGAAACATTCCAATCAAATTTGAATTTAGAAGAAATAAAATAGAAATTATTATCCATAATTTCTAAACTTCCACTTATGTAGAAGTTTGGAAATTAGTTTTCACTATATATGAGGAATTTTAAAAAAAGCTAAAAGAAAGGAAAATAAAATAAAACTTTACAAGATTTGGTTGCAGCTCAGCATTCATTCCAAGATTCAACAATTATTTCTTCCCTACCTTCTCCCAAAAGCATTCATTTTCTGTTTGATTTTACAAGTACATAAATGTACTGAAAAATTTAAAAAACTGTTCTGAGGTGAGAGATTTGTCTAAGGTCTTCTATGAAAAGGTGAATTAAAAATCCAAGTCTGTATGAATCAAGTTTTGATCAGCAACTTTTTTCTTTTTTCTTTTTAGCACCACAAGTTTTTCAAGGAGACAACCTCCATTCTATTTTCATTCCTTTTGGGTTGAGTTGGCATTAGAGTACTAAAAATTTAGGCTATTTTTGTTCAAACAAAAATTTTAAATGCCTTGCTTTGATTCTGCCAAAACTCACATAGCAACAACAATGTTGAAATTTTTGGTCCAAGTCAATCTTTTCTGAGCCAAGTTATTGGTTTAAAATAAATCTTAACCAAATCTTTCTGGAATTGAATTAAAGATAACATCATCAGGTCAAATCAGGAAGTAGAATAATTCTTGAAGCAAGACTTTCCTTGAGTCACAAGAAAAATAACCAAAATTGTCTTGAAAAGAGGACATATTGATCTTTAAGAGATGTCCTAAGCAGCAAGTTTTATAAATGACAGTCATAAGCATCATGGCAAAAAAAAAAAAAAAAAAAAATTCCACGCCAACCAAACATTTCAGCTAAAATACTTAGGCCATCATTGATTTTGAGAAACAAAGACAAGTTAACATTTGAATAGTTAAAGAAATCAACTTATTAACAAGGCCAATCAATCTACCAACAGAAAATCTAGATCTGTTTTTTTTTCTTCTTCAATAAGTGCAATTATTTGCTTTTTCAAAATTCTATTAGGAGGGAGTGGAAAAAAAAAAAAAAAAAAAATTATATATATATATAAAAGAAAAAAGTTGGCTTGAAGACAAAGGCATCAAGACATTCAAATTCATCTAAAAAGAAGCGAAAGCAAAATATTAAGACCATACTCAAGATAATCTTATATATATATATATATATATATATATATATATATATATATATATATATATATATATATACACAAGGAATAAATTTTGCCATGCTTAAAAATCTTAATATTATAGCACAAATTTCTATTTTTTTTTTTCATTCAAAAGCAGTTATGCTCAGTTTTTCAGCCTTCCATAAAAGCATTTTGTAAATTTTTTTTTATGGTCATAAATCAACAGCAGAAGTGGTTAAAATAAATTACCAGAAAAAAAAAAAGAAAAGTTTATATATATTTTAAAGACAACCGGGTGCACAAATTTTAAAAAATTCATATTTTTGCTGTTATTTTTTTCTCTAAACTTATGTTGGCAGTTGTGGGCTTTTTATTTATTTTTTTATCGAGATGAGTGAGGTGGTGGGGGATCTTAAGAAAGAAAAAGGAAAGAAAAAAAAAAAATCCAAAGAAAATATTGGTGCAGTTGGTCTGAAACTATTTAAAATCAGTTTTCAAAACCAAGTGGAAATGTCAGTGAAGAACAAAAGGAAATGAAAAAAGAAAATCAGACATTCTTTCCATTCATACAACCAAAGATTTTGTCAATCAGGAAAATGATTTAATAGACAAAAAACAAAATTCCAGAGAGAGAGAGAGAGAGAGAGAGAGAGAGAGAAACAAAAAACAAACAAAAAAAAAAAAACAAAAAAAAAAAAACAGCTGCCTAAGTTTCAGATGAATGGTCAGAAGAAAGAGAGAGAGAGAGAGAGAGAGAGAGAGACCCTTTTTTCCTTTAACTGAATGGCTCAAGATATGTGAAAGAACAAAAAAGCATTAAAACAAAAAACAACTGAAATAAGATTTGATGACTTCACTGCCACATCAAAACTTTTTAATCTCATTCAACAAAGTAAAGAGACGAGAAAAATCAGAAACAAAACAAAACTGGCAGAGAAACTAATAATTAACAAAATTTATCATTCACCTAAATATCATCTACTGAAAACTACATTAGATTTATTTTTATGAATGTTTTGCAATTCATGTGGATGATCTGATATGCTTCTATCTCTGAAGATAGAGCCTATACAACAAAAAGTGAAGAAATCAGCTGAAAATCATTGGGTTAAAAGATCTGAAATTTTTTAAATATCCTCTTGGATCTGAATTTTCAAGAGAAAAATGTAAAAACCAGACTGATCATTGGAGATAAGAGAAAGATTTCCCTAAAGGCTAAATGCTGGTTCCTGAAACCAGAACATCATGAAGGAAAGATGGAGCAGTTGAAGCAACTGAAATAGGTAAGGAGAGTGGCAAGATGAAGGAAGAACAAAGACGAGTTTAGTTAGCAGTAGTGATCATTGTAGGTATGAATGAGGCAAAATGTTCAGACAAATCAATCATTCCTACTGACAGGACAATGTTTGAAATTCTCTTGCCATCTCTTAAATTTTATGGAAGGAGAAAAATTCAGTTCAGAAATGACATTTTCAAGCTTTGAGAAAAGGCAATTACACTTAGATGATACATAAAGACATCTTTAAGAAACAAAAAGGAAATTTATTATTTAGCGGTGAAAATGTCAAAAAAAGCAGAAGTACATTTCTGGAACCACCTGATGATGAGAGCAAATGATAAGTCTTATTTTTAGTCTCCAGAGAGAGAGAGAGAGAGAGAGAGAGACTAAAATAGTAATTCTTGAATTGACTTAAAAATTAGTCATTGAAAAGTAAAATAAAACCCTGTAAGCAAATAACAATGAAGGAAATTTTTTCTTGAGTTGGATGAGATAGAAGTGAATATAAAAATAGCATTAAAATTCCTGGAAACATCACTTAACAATCTAAATGGGAACGTGTAAATATTAAAAGAAACTAGAGATCAAGAATCGAGTT
The DNA here is from genome assembly GCA_963585895.1 of Sepioteuthis lessoniana. NCBI lineage: Eukaryota > Metazoa > Mollusca > Cephalopoda > Myopsida > Loliginidae > Sepioteuthis > Sepioteuthis lessoniana. The sequence continues at coordinate 43,283,492 of OY757923.1, forward strand.
GGAATAAAATAGTTTCAACCAAATAATAAAAAAAAAGAACAAAGAAAAATAAATAAATAAATAAATTTAAAAAAAAAAAAGAAAAAAAAAAAAAAAATGGTGCAAAATGTGCGTGTGTCTAAGTTATGTCAGGGTCATTTTTGTTCATGTCTGTGAAATATGCTCAGCTTTGTTTTTTTTTATTTTTTGGTTCATCTACCTTCTTTCCTATCACAATAACAATTTTTACTTGCAAGAGAAAGGAGGAGAAGGAAATCTTTGGCCAAGAGGAATGGGTAGTGATGCTAACACCCACCCTTATGTTGACTTTTCTGCCCCAATATAAGAAGCCTTGCTTTTTCAAATTCCCATGAGGAAGAGAAGGAAAGAAAAATGAAAAGGATTTATTTTTTATTAAATTTTTAAAATTTTTTTTAAAGAATAATATCTTATTCTTATTTTTTTCCCAATATTTGAATTTTGATATGCACAAGAGAAGAGATTTGAAAAATAAACATTGGAGCTCACACCACTGATTTTTTGTGATAAAACAGTTAAATTTTTCTCTCATAAAAAGATATTTTTATATATTTTTTCTGTAGGTATTTACTTGTAGGAGGCAGGTAAAATATTTATCAGTGTCATGAGGGGAGAAAGTTGCTACTATCATCTGGGTGATCTCAAATTATGAGCAGTCAAACATACAATTGGAGGGTTTGAGGTCAAAATTGACCAAGTCATACACTCATCAATTGACAAGACTCTTACCAGAGCAGAGAAACTTAAAAAAAACCCAAAAAAACAAAAAAACTAAATTTTCATATCATCCTCTTCAAAGAGGAAATAATATTTCAATGCCACTGTTTTGAAATTTGAATAATTTCAAGCTTTTTCTTTAATATATTATTTTGTAATTATATATTAAAAAAAAAAAAAAAAAAAAAATTTTTTATTCATTCATATATTTTTTGTATATATGTGTGTGTGTGTGTGTGGATGCTGCAGTGTTTTATTTATTTTTTCTCAAAGAAAATAAACTCAGGTTGAATTCCATTCTTATTTAATTCAGTTTTCTCGGCGGGCCTTCTTCTTTTTACTTTTTGGCTTAGCTTCTGTCCAGATGTCTACAAGAAAAGGAATGCAAAATAAATTAATTCAGTATGAAAGATGGTTAAAAAAAATTTAAAAAAAAAAAAAAAAAATTATATGAGAGAGAGATGAACCAAAGTGTAAAGACAAATAGGAATATTTCTTAGTCATTCATTTTTGATAGTTCTCAACTAGTTTTGACCTTATGCCACTGTCAGGAGAAATGTCATGAGTACTTTTTAAAAGAGTAAATATACCATAAGAAAAGTGGTGAAAAATTAACTAGTAATATACTATATCCATTTATTGAAAGACAAAAAAATCCAACATTTTTTTGGTATTCAAGTGTTTTAAACTAACATATGTAATGATGATGGGGCAATATGAGATTATACACCCCACTCACCAATTAGCTTTCTATTATAGTAGTAGTATGGAGGTGCCCGTGGTTTAATGGTTATTGTCATAGAAAATGGACACGGCGACACGAGTTCAAATTCTGGACGAGACTGATAGCATTTCACATAGCACTAATACCCTTGGGAAAGGTATAAATCCAATTATTCTCCCACCAGCTATGGGTAAATAGTAGGGCAGACTGGGTTCTTTAGCCTTGGTGAGGCAACTAGTCTAGGAGAAGGAAAAATGAATTCAAACCTGTTAAACTCCGCTTAAAAAACTGACCTTGTGTCATATCCTGCCCAAGCGGAGGGGTTGGGTAAATATGATTATAGTAGTAGTTCATGATATCGATAGTTCTATTTATGAACAAATGAAGGATTCTAATTAGTATTTCAGTTATTTCCATCATATGGAGAATTTGGATAAAAAAGAAGTTCAACATGAATATTGACCCAACAAATTATTGTTTAGTCAATCTGGGTTAGAAATTGTTTTATTCTTTTAGTGCATTTTAATTATATTTCTCTTATAAAAATCTTGTTATGTACCGTGTGTGTGTGTGTGTGTGTGTGTGTGTGTGTGTGATAGATATATATCTCACACACACATTAGTACCTGTCAAATTTATTAAGGATAATTTTATTACAGTTATGTTATATACCATACCTATGAACACTAATGGGTATGTCCCAATCCTTATAAATATGTTGGACACTGTTGTAAGAGGGGGTAATATGCTGACTGATAGTGGTAGTTACTAGTTGAGGCTGCCTGACATGGGTGCTGGAGAAGCCCAACATTCATGCCGCACGGCTGAGCCTCAGGAGGCTGTCCCCCCCCGCCCATATCCTACTTGGAGGAGCTAGGTTTATTGCCTGGCACCCCTTTTTAGGAGAAGAGTGACAGGGCCCCAAGGCATTTTTAGAGCCACCAGGTGTATCTGGGCTACAGCCTTAAAAAAGGCCTTGAGTCATACTCATCTGTTTGGAGGGATGTGCAACATATAGCATAATATGCTAAGTAGTACACCACTAACAGTGGTTTACCTTCTTCATGCCACTGGCGAATATTGTATTTTGTTCATGTTATAAAGATTTCCATTTAATTTCCAACCTCCATTTTGGTTATTTCTCATTCAGCAACCTTTAGTTAGGTTACAACATATAATTTGATACAAGAGTACATAAAAATTAATTTAAATGAATAATTAGGGTCAATATATAGAAGACAATGTCCTTGGTTTAAAATTAAATGTTTAGCCCTAAAATTTTTAAATTATATCTGTAGAAAAACAATTTATCTACAAATGCAATTAAAAAAAAAATCAATTGTAGGCTAATTCATCTAGGACTTGTCAATTAACCACATTTGCTAGTCTAAGACAATCACTTCCTTTCCCATTATTACAATAGGTAGAAAGCTGAGCATTTGTGGGATTTGTGAGTTAGGAGAGTGGTCAAGATAAGTTACTGCAAGTAATTGGGAAAAAAAACCCAAACAAACAATTATTGTAAAAGCCTTATGGCTCGGCAAATTTTAAAGATTAGTTTTATAAAACAGATCCACTTAATCTTGCAATAGTCACACTTTTCAAAAAGTTTATTTGTCATCTCAGAGTCTAACAACTTTTTATAGAAACTAAAATACTAAGTTCTGCAACATAAGTAGCAAGAGCCTTACAGAGAAAGTAAATGAGTAGTAAATGAGTTTTAAGTCTAGTTTTACTATTTACTTTTGGTTTGGGTTTTATGGCATATCAATCTTTGTAGGTTATTTAATGGCAAATCCATTTTTATACAAATAATCAGTTCTATATCAAACAATTCAATTTAGCACGAGTACACAGTTTAATTGTCAAAAACATTTCTATTTCAACATATTCAGTTTATTCAAACAGTTCTAATTCAAACAATTCAGTTTGATGTAAGTATAGATTTTGTTTACACATTTAAATGTCAAAACAGTTCTGTATTAAACAATTCAGTTTAGCATAAGTACAGTTTAATTGTCAAAAACATTTCTATTTCAAGTTATTCAGTTTAGTCAGACAGTTCTACTTCAAAGAATTCAGTTTAGCCTAAGTACGCAGTTTAGTTCTATTTAACCTGTAGATAGGGTCTTATCAGGTACTACCATTCCAAGCCAGAGTGGACCCGAGAGCAATGGCAATGACGGGGTGCTCGGTATTTCCCTAAGCTCCAGCATCACTGGAACCTCATCATCAGATTGTTTAGTGTCATATCTAGGACAATCGCTGGGGGTGAGGGGTATTACCCCTCTGCAGAGGTGCAGTCGGTGTATTCTACAGCCCCAGCCGACTGGACAATTTACTTTTGGATTAATCCCCTTAGGAAAAGAATGAACTCCCTTATCTCCTCCAGTTATAGGTTCAATAAGTAAAAGTAAAGTTGGCCACTGTTGTCGAGGGCGACCCAAAGGCTCCCTTTTCAGTAGCTACTACACCAAGGTGTAGGGGAGGGCGCTACTCCTTTCCCTGGATTGCTCCACTTTACCCTTGATCCGTACCTTATATTACTGAGTGTTAAGTATGGAGGTATCAAGTACCATTTTTTTTTTTTTTTTTTTTTTTTTAAAGTCTTTGGTATGACTCGACCTGGGATTGAACCCTGGTCTCCCGGATCATTGGCGAACACTCTGCCCACTATGAGCTGTTTGATATGCCATTAAATGATTAAATGAAGAAACTAAAACCAAACCAAGAACCTTATATTTCTTAGGCTTTATCAAAAAAAAAAAAAAAAAAAAAAAAAAAAGATCAGGTAATTGGCAGATAAAGTACCAATCAATCAATAACTACTGACACTTGTTGACAAATGCAACAACTCAGTATTCTCTATTACTCTTAATACTTCCAAATTTCAACCACCCCTACAAAAAGATGGAAATGAGCTTTTTTTTTTTTAAGGAATCATTGATGATGACTGATACAGATGCTATTAGACAGTAAATTCAGCAACAGATTGACAACCAATGCAAAGAAAAAGACAAGCAGTGTTGATAGATGCCATTCAAGTGATTTTGATGTACTTACTAGAATTTTGTTGCTCTGGTTTGGCAGGAGTTGGAGCTGATGGAGGAGGACTTTGACTTTTAGCTTTTGGTTCCTTTGCGGCTTTAGTTGGGGCTTCTGCAGTTTTTATTGCTGGCTCATTTTTACTCTTTTCAGTAGTTGAAGGTGGTTGAGCATTTTCATTCACCACCTGAAAAAGTTTTCCACAAACATTAACAAAATTATGAAGATATCCAAAGACTTAAACAACTTCTTTTCAACTGACTGTTAAAAAAAAATTCTTATTTCAAAAAGGTTGACTAAAGATAATTGCATATGTTAGGATCCCTGAGGTTACTAGAATTAAATCACACAAAAATATAAGAACAGTGTGAAGAGAAATTATTACTGCTTTTAATCCAGAGGAACAAGTCATTCCTGCTTGAAACAGACCTCTCAACATAAGTAGAGATTTGTTTAAAAATTCTGTAAAAAGAGTTTTTTCTCAAACAATCTGATTGTATTCCATGCAATGAAATAAAAAACTGTAATTGTAAAAAAATTAGACTTGTTATTTGGCTTATGACGATATCCATTTTAATAAAGCTGTTTCAAATCTAAAAAATCCTTGTCATTTAGATGTAAATGTTATGCTACAATAGAAGCCAATTGGCAACACTGTACATACAGACAACAGTATTTAACAGTTGAAAGGATTAAGTCATATTCTGGCCTCATTTAAACATACATTCTTTAGTGCTGTTCAGATATGTTGTTTTTCAAAGATGTGCCAAAGACAAGTTTAATATAGAATTTCCTTATTTTTCACTTCCCAATAAGTGGACAAACTATTTGTTAGATAAATTTAATGAAATTTGAATCATCTTTGTTAACTAACAAACTTCTCAATGATGAGCATTTAACTCCCATGCAAAAAAAAAAAAAATCACTTAGAAAGCTGCCATTACAGATTGAATTGTCTACAACTATTGTCTTCAAGGCTACAAAAAAATTCTAAGTTGAATACAAGTTGTCAAAAAGATGGTTGCATTATTTTTAGACAATTATTTTACTTTTAAGGACATCTTATGCATTTTATGTACTCTCAGCCACCTAATGATTCCACTGAGGATCTGGCAGTTCCTTCTCTTTCAGCTGTTTGACAAATTCATTTCTCCATTGTACACCTTTCAATACTGAAATCTACCTTTTCCAATGCACTGAACAATGGTCACATGACAATATAGTAATTTTTTTTTTTTTTTGTTTTTTTTTTTTAATAAACTTACAGCTAGTTTCTTGAGAGTTTGATACCTCTGTGTGCTTTATTATTGTTGCTTTGTGCCAGACCAAGCTTAGTAAATATTTATTTTTTTTTTATTTCCTATATGTAGAAAAACTTTTGTCTGAAATAAAAAGAAATTTTAGTAGATATTTTTTTCCAGATTGAAAACACGGAGAAAAAAAACAACAAACAGGACATTTACAGAAAAAAGTAAAAGAGTACAATATGGACGCTTTTAGTTGTAAAACAAAAAGATCTTCAAGGAATTTTAGAAAAAATTTATTAGTTGGAATACCATGCAAAATGTCAAATTGGCATTTCTTTTAGAAAAAATAATTATTATTCAAGATTGATTTGTTATTTAATCTGTAAGCAGGGTAACAAGATTTGGGAAGGGTGGAAAGTAGCAAAAGGTTTCTCACTCAATTCACCAGTGAATTGTGCTGCTTTTACTAAATGAAATTATGACAGTGGCATATGATAATGAGTTTCATAACTATTTTTAGCAGCATAGTTCCTGGAAAAAAATGATGGAATTATTCATGGATCAGTATTCTTACATCTGACCAAAGTGTATCTGTACCTGAGGAAGTCCACTTATTTAAAAATCTATAAGACATACAAATGAAAAGAGTTTTCCTTGGAAAAAGTCTGATATCTGATAGAAAGGATCCTAAAGCAACATAAGAGAATGTTTTTTTTGTATATTTTGTAGTTATGCAACATGTCTGGAATGGTAACAACATGTATCAAAACCATTTAAATTTGTTTACTAATTGTAGTCAGTATATAATTTGCTGTTGCAAATAATGGCTGGAGACAGTCAAAACATTTCTAATTCATATCCTATGTCTAAAGCTAAAATCTTAACTACAAAAATAACTCATAATATGACTAATGAGATTCTGGAAATATCAGGATTTATAGTATTGGTGCCAAATCTAAGCATAAATGTGCTTATAGTTAATCATAGTTCATTCTTTTTACTATTTGATAGGTAATGACTGGAGATGGAACCAATAAATTTACTAAAAATAAAGAGAAAATTAAAAAGCATAAAATATAAATTGAGGATTTATAAACACTTTGTTGCCTTTTCTCATGAGTAATAAAAATTTAAAAAAAAAGAATATGTCATTTGTGATTGGATGATTGCTGGCACAGGAGGAAAAAAGTTCAATTTGGTAGAACTAAAGTTTTTTTTTCTTCAATCACAAATGAACAGATTCAATTTTAGAAATCTAGAAAGAAATGCAGCCGCCACAATTTAGTTTTGTGGATTTTGTTTGAAATTCTCACCTTTTCAGGAGTAGACTGCTTATTTTTTTTCTTTTTTGGACTTTTACTTTCATCTGTGTTTGCTACATTCGTTGCTGGTTTTTCTGCTGGTTCAGCTGAATTATTCTTCTTTTTTTTAGATTTATTCTCTTGTTGCTGTTGGTTTGGAGGTTGGCCAGACTTTTTCTCTTCTTTAGCTGGGTTTTTCTTCTCCTTTGGTTGATTATTCTGGTTGTCTCCCTGTTGCTGGCCACCCTGGGGAGGTTTATTCTTTTTATTTTTCTTTTTACGAGCTGGACTGCTTTCCTGGTTCTCATTGTCAATAGTGTCCTCAACATAAGACACGAGTACAAAATCCTGCCAACACATTGGAGAGACAACGACCAAATTACAGAAATGGAGAGCCATAGAGTAAAACAATTGTGAGAAAAAGAAAGAAAAATAAAAAATAAAAAGGAACGAATTTTGGGGAAAAAAAAACAAAAACAAAAAAAAAAATAACACGACAAATCCTCAAGTTTTCTCAAATTTATAAAATCTGGAATTAATTTGAAAACTAAAATGTCACTCATTTATTTCATAGATGAAATATAGTTAAAACTGAGAATTTTTCAAAACTCAAACCACTTTTCTCAAAGTTTTTTTTTTTTTTTTTTTTTTTTAAATGACTAGTGCCAAGTCTTTTCAGAACTTGGTCAGTCATGGTTCTTCAAAGTAAACTGAATGATCATGCATATTCTTAGAGTAGTTTTCTATAGCTTTCTCTACAGTTTTAAACTCAGAGTTATCATTCTAGACGAGTTGCCCACCACCATAGCTGGAGAGCCCAATCAACACTGCTACTTTACCTAATAGCTGAGAAGAATAGTGAGAATTAATCCCTTTTGTAATTGTCAATTGGTCCTTGTCTTTGAGAAGTTTAGTTTGCAAATTGATGTATCGGAAAGAAAGGCTAAACTTTCTGTGTCAATAACCTCCATAAACATCATCACATTAGGGATGTAACTGCAAGCTTCTGCTCTATAATTAATGTAAGTAAAGAAACAATTATATTTACTAAGCATTCTTTAAAAAAAAATAAATAAAAATAAAAAAAAATTTAAAGATTAGTGTCACCTGCAATATCAATGAATCCTAAATTCTGCTTCCTTTAAAAACAAAAAACAAACTTACAATCTGTTAGTAAAAAGTTATTCAAGGACCTATTGCATCTTTGTTTCAAGTAGTTAAATCTTTCTTATTCAGTAGAATCATAAAAGCAATAACTACATTCTTCAGATTTTGGTGAATACTGATTTTATCTTAGAAAATAAATGCATTTTATATAGCAAGAAAATCCTGGTTCCATTTGACTTAAGATTCTTTTAACCTTGGAGCAACTGAAATGACTTTTTAAAATGAAAAGTCAAAACATTTTAAAGAAAACTTCTGGTAAAGCAAATTGGAGTTGCTTTCAAATTCCTTTCAGTTTATCATTTTAGTGAAAGAAAAAAAAAAAAAAAAAAAAAAAAAGAAGAGCTTTTCACACATCAATAACAATGTTTGTCATGCAGTATCATTAATATCAAATGAACAAGATAGATTCTTATTTACATGCCAATAGGTAAAATGAGATGGAAATTTAGGCAAAAGTATTCATGTGGGTAGTGGGTAATAACCTGGGGATGTAACATACACACACAGAGAAAACAAAAATAGTTCAACAATTAAAAATTTTAAAAATGAAATATTCTTTTCCTTTAAGAGAGAGAGAGAGAGAAAACATGCTCATTCTAATTTTGAATCCAAGTTATTAAAAACTGAAGCAAACTTTTAGAAAGTTGAAAAATGTTTTCACTTTTTGTTTACCTGTTCAACTATTTCCCCCAAGGGAGTTTTTGTTCTCGGTGGAGACTTTTTCTTTGACTGAGTTGGTGTCTCTTGTTTTGCTGAAATTGGGGCCTCAATGACTTGCAGTGGTGGAGATTTGCTCTTTGATTTTTTGGGTTCCGGTGCTGCTTCCTTAGCAGGGGAAGGACTTTTAGTAGCATTCTGAGATTGCTGCAAAAAGTAAAAGCAATTTTTTTAATGGTTGTGAATCACATTACAGTGTTGGAATCCAGACGATTTTTGGCCATCAAAGTCTTGAATTTGGAAGCAAAAGAAAAACTTGAGCCATACCATATGTCCATAGGTATATTATAAGCAAACAAAAGAACTTCAATTGTACACAAAGACATTCACAAACAATATGCTGAAGTATTCTTATTTTCATCACTAATTATTATCTACAAATGTTTCCTAACAAGTGTCTTATCTTGGTTGTTATAAAAGTTAACATTTCAGCTATTGTACTCTCCAACAGTCAGTAACCGACAGGGAATTTCAAACCAAATCCTTTATTCACTTCATGGAAATAGATGGTTCTGATTCTGCTGTTTATCTTCCACTGAACTAGAGTATATGACTTTTATGAATTATTTGATTTAGGAATTGAGCTCATAACTGTCAGGTAACTAGATACACTTTAACCAACACTTATCCGATAGGCTATTGTTGTAAAGGATAATCTGATGGTTGTAACTTGTAGCCTTATATCTAAGGTTGTCTGCCTCTTCAACTAAACCAGAGTAAATGTCTTCCTGCATTATTCATAGTGTAATTAGTTGGCATAATTGTTAAGTCTTAAGACTAATGTCCTTAATTAAAAATTCCCAAATGATGTTCAAACAAAAATTTACTTTTATTGACTTAATCCTTTGAACCCATTATACCAGTGTACTGGTGGTACTTACACCCCACACATTGTAGCACTGGTTTACAGGTGCTAAGATCAGGTTCAAATGGCAGAAGGTAAATTTAAGCTTAGGAGCTCAGGGTACAAAGGCTTAATTGAATTTTTAGATCAAAATTTAAAAAAAAAAAAAAAAAAAAAAAAAAAAAAAAAAGTGCATTCATAGGAGGAGAAGGTATGGAAGTCTGATGCATGATCTCCCCCCATATACACCTTAGTTAAAAAAAACCAACCCTTATTGCTTCCATATTAAGAGTTTTAAATTTTTACTATCAAAACACTTCTCTAAACCAAAATTATGAAAAAATTTTCTAGCAAATTAGAATTTCAGTCCTTGTTCTCCAGAAATTTATTAATAAAACAGTTAAAGTCATTAAAAGCTTTTAATTTTTGACTAATACAAAATCCTTTCAGACAGAAAATTATTAATCACTTATGTAAAGGGTGTCCTAAAATCATTTTGGGATTTAGTAATTAATATTTTTGATAAATTAATCATTTATGATCATCTTTATACGAAAAGGAAAATTTGCAAAATAGAGATCAAATTGCTTTCATTATGAAAATTTCTACTTAGAAGTTTTCTATTTCTAGTTTCACAGAGCTTTAATTTCTAAACTTCATGATTTTGAAGTCACCCCATACTATTCATACTACACTTTGCTAGGGTTTCCAAAAATCAACACTGACCTAACCCATTAATTTAGTTTGCTATTTGAAGAAAGAAAATTTTAGTTTTAATTGTGTTTAAGTTTGAACTTCTGTTTATAAATATTGTTACCTCAGGATTTTTTTTAGCCTTCTCCTTCTTGGGTGGCTTTTCTGCAGGTGGAGCTTCATTCTCTTTCTTGGAGGGTTTTTCTGCTGGAGGAGATTTCTCCTTAGCTGGTTTCTCGGCTGGTTTTTCAACAGGAACAGCCTTCTCCTTTTTAGGAGGTTTTTCTGCGGGAGGAGACTTCTCCTTCTTTACTGGTTTTTCTGCAACTGGGGCAGCTGCTGGTTGCTTATCTTTTACAGGAGCTGCATTCACAGATGGAGCAGATTTTTCACTTTGGCTTGGAGCAGTCACCTCCTCTTCTTTCTTACCCTTTGGTTTCTTCTCTTTACGTGAACGCTGAGTAGTCCAACCTGAATTCAAACATTGACAAGATCAAGATTAGAGAATATGATTCACTGCTTCATCACACAGCATATCAATATTTGAAAATGTTTGATCTCTTACTGAGAATCAAATATACAAATATAGTATATTACTAAACAGACCAGTTACTTTTTATCCAGCAGGTTAGTTAACTTTTTGTTTAACTATATAAACATCTATCAGAAAAGAGTTCAAAATTAAGTTGAAGTGCAACTCAAAAATTAAATTCATTAATCATTGGAAACAAGTACATCAATAGTAATTTTTAATAAAACTGTTGCTTTTCTTCTAAATCAAATATACCTTAATTTTATTTCTAAATGGAACAACATACTCAAAAACAGATATTAGGTATCATTTATTATCAAACTCAATGATATTAAAACTATAACCAAAAATAAAATTGCATAAACATATGTAAAGATACTTCTTTTTGTGCCACAAGAAATACTAAAACCCTGATATCTTTGGTTTGAAAGAAAAAATTTTTTTTTTTTAATAAGAAAATTGGCAGGGGTGTACTTATGGGCGATACTTTAGATTTGGTTTGGTTTTATGGCACATCAACTATTGTAGGTTATTAATGCCAAATCCATTTTTATACAACTAAACAGTTCTATTTCAAGCAATTCAGTTTAGTATAAGTATACTGTTTAGTTCTATTTGACTCACAGATAGGAACCTATCAGGTGATACTACTCTGGGCCAGAGATTGTTTAGTGGCATATCCAGGACACTCTTCGGGAAGGGGAAGAAGGCTTACCCCACTGCAGAGAAGCAGTCGGTGTATTCTACAGCCCCAGGCAACTGGGCAAAAATACTTTGGATAGAAGATTAATGTTGGAAATACATATTCACTGCCTTTAGAAAATAACATTTTAGGAAATCTGCTTGGTAGCAGAAGTAATTGGCACCACTGGTTAGTGTTTAAGCACAGGTAAAAACCCATATTTTAGAGGCTGATTTTTAAGACAGGTAAAAATTCTTCCCAACATAAAAACTGGTAAGAGTTTTCTTTACTTTCACAACTTGTACCAGACTAAGTTTTCACAAATTCTAAAAAGGGATTCATATACATGACAAGATCAAAATATAAATGAAAAACTTTGGAGTAGGATAGTAATAATTTACTAAGTTTTATGCTTAGATGTAGCACAAGGCCCTATGAATGGGGCACCCAATGAGAATCAAACTCGCTAGTTAAGGTTTGTTAGTCTAGCTTGCTAACCATTACACCACATGAGGCACCCTAGAAGAATCAAATTCACATGTGAAGGTTTGCTCGTCTAGCTTACTAACCATTACACAACCTGAGGTACCCTTTTGGAGTAGGGAGAGCGATTATTTGAACACTCCATGAAGACATCTGCCAATGGTACAGGCAGCTTTTGTTTACAAACAGACTAAATTCTTAATTTCAACTTTGATATTAGTTTGAAAAAGAAAAATATTAGTAAAATAATCTACTCTTATTACATGTTAATTAACATCCTTGATAAGTAAACTTTAATGGTCCATAATATTGACTCCATTATTATTATTATTATTATAAATGATAACAGTATTCCTGGCTTGATGTATAGATTCAATACTAATGAAATTATATTGAATATCAATGAATATGCAAACAAGTTTTGGTGACAGGCTGAGTTGTTATTGATTTGCCAGTCACAGAGGGCTAAAATGGGAACTTCAAGGTTACAGGTTGTTATTCAGTACACCTTGGGAAAATTGTTTCAGATCCCATTGGATATCACAATCAGTTTATAAAAACTTAGTTAATGAGTAAACAGACCTGAAGATTGCTTCAAGAAAAAAGCAAAAATTACAATACCATAAGCAGAAGAGAATTTTTATTCAACCATATTAAAAAGCTATCTATTCTAGATACAGAGGAAAATGCATTGTAAAATATCTTGAAAATTAATCTTCTATCAATCACACTACAATAACACATCTACTGACTTCCAGTTTAAGAACTGATTACATTATAAAAAAATTGTCCAGAGGGAAGAAGTGCATTTGGTAATGGTTGAGAAAATGGAAATTGCAACCAGAGTTCAAATCTTGCTGGTTACTTTCAAGGGCCACATATAACAGTCAAAGGCTGACCAAGATACTCTCATGGAATTAGAATGTGATCAAAAGAGGTTTATTTTTCAACAGTCACCCTTGTGGTACACACTTCTTCCACGACTTGGATCCCATTGGTCAAAAAGTCATTGACAGCAGATATGACATCATCTTATTAACTTTTCATCCCACCTTTGTATAACCAATTCTTGCTTTCACTATTCTATTTTCAAAGCTTTTGACTAAAAAGGTCAGTTATGTTGTTGTTTAAGCATTAATAAAAGATGTAGTGGGAAGTGCAATACTTACCCTCATCTTCAGTCACCTTTATTTTCTTCTCTTTAACTGGTTGTTCCTTTTTTGTGCTCACTGCTGGAGGAGTGGCTTGTTTTTTGGTCTAAACAAGGCAAAGAAAATATAAAGTTTTTGAGAAATGCCTTTGATTTTCAAAGATTAAGCAAATAAAATTCATATCAAACCATGCAGTGAATAAAATACAAATAGAAAAGTTTAAAAAGAATTCAAAAAGAAATAGAAATGAAAATGAAGAGGAAAAAAAAAAAAAAAAAGTAATGATGTCAAAATTTTAAGATTTTTATTTCTATAAAGGTTGAACAATTATTTGCTTTCAGCAAATTGATAAACAGATGGTGATTATCTCACTTGCAGCAAGCTTCAAGTTATGGAAAAAGCATTTTTTCTTTTTTAGATAACATTAGAAAAAAAAAATAAAAATAATAAATATATATATATATATATATATATATAAGAAAACAGATTGAAAAATGAGCATTTTCTTAAAATTAGATAGGAAAAAGACAAAATTAACATATGTTATTTATTTTTTAGTAGAAATTGTAACCTAGAAACATCGTAAGAGAAATCTTTCTGACTTCAAAACCAAACCCAAACTTTGGCAAATTATTTTCCTCTTCATTAAAGTTCATTTCTGCTAAGAGATAATGAAACATGGCACCAACATGCAGAACTCAGACTTTGTAATCTTCCAAGTTAAGTTAATCCTGGGTTCATATGGTATTGTCCATAAGTAAATCCCTAAACTTTTTTTTTTTAATATATAGGAAAGTTAATTTTTGTCAAGATATCAGTTTTACTATTTCTAGTAGAACATTATACAATCAAAATGGATATCATTATGTATTATTATTACCAAACTCTATAACATTGAAACTAACTGAAAATAAAATTACCTAAATGTATATAAAAAGGAGTACTCATGTTTGGTTTTGTTTTATTTGGTTTCTTTGTTTATTTAATGCCGAAACCATCTTTGCAAAAGAACAATGGTGGTATTTATTTAATTTATAGCCGAGAGAATAAGGGGGTTCATACTATTCCTAAGGGTATTAGTCTGAAAGTGAACATAACTCAATTAGAGTTCAAACTTGTTTATTACGAAGTAGCGGTCTAGCAAATTAGCCACTATACCATGGAAATCTCTTTATTTTTGAATTGCTACATATTTATATTCTTAATTACAGACTTTCAATACTGTAGAATTTGGTAATAATACCTGTTTTGGTTGTACTAACTGCCACTAGAAATGATAAAATCCTGGTATCTTTGAATTAAAAAACTTCCAACAAATTGTTAGAGATGTATTTATGAGCAATGCAGCAGTTGAATGCATGAAAAACATTTGCACGTTTTAAGCAACTGCACAATCATTGAGCAATTTTTGTTTGAATTTCTAATGAAGAGTTATAATACACTTCTGTATCTGGACTACAATAACAACCAAGATGAGAACACTAGTCCAAATCTATCAGTGTACAATAGATTGGCAGTGAATCTATCAACTTGGTGCTATGTTATAGAGAATAAAAAGATTTTTATTCTTTTGAAGTAGTAAAAAAAAAAAAAAAAAAAAAAAAAAAGAAAAAAAAAGTGAGATGTTGAGCAGAAAAAACGCCAAAATGTAGATTTAGTCAGAAGGCAAATAAATTAGTTTGAAGTAGTTGAAATGCAGCAGAATGGTGGAAATATTAAGTGCTTTAAATGATGAAATTAGAAAAGGAAGGTTAAAGTTTGGAAAAAAAAAAAGAAGTGGGGTGTAAGGAGAAAGGTGAACATGACATGACAATCAAACAACACAAACACCCAATTCAGCAAGCAAAATAGCTTGCAGTACCTCTTTTTTAAGGATCTGAAAAAGGAAAAATCTGCAAGAAAGAAAGGGGGGGAAAAAAAAAAGAAAAAAAAAGTGCTATTTTCAAGATACTCCACCTCCCAAAAAGATTCATTCAGTAAGATTTCCAGCCTTTTTGCAAGGTACCCTTAAAAAAGAAGAAAAAAAAAGAAAACACTACAGCAGCCTCTCTTATTGACCATTCAGTTGTAAAAGCAGAGTCAGCAATCCTGGGTAGAAATGATAGAGTGGACTGGGTAGAAAGGAAGCTTGTAGCAGTCAGTCAGCATGAAAGTGGGGGGGGGCTTGAATGAATGAATGAATGAATAAATGAATGATGGTGGAAAAAGCAGAATAAGCCAAAAAGTTTTACAACAGAAAATTAGATCCAAATATGAAAAAAATCTTAAAAAGTAAGAAAATAAACAGTAAAAAAGAAAATGGAAAAAAAGAAAAAAAAAAAGAAAAAAAAGAAAATGGAAAAAAAAGGTTGAAAGAAAGAAAGTAGTATTAAACATAAAATAAAAAGCAAAAAAAAAAAAAAAAAGCAAAAAAAAAGAATGAAAAATAAAACAAAAAAAACAGAAATGTAAAATAAAACAATTTCTCAAGAAAACTGCAATGACTTAATGAATGGCTATGATAAAGAAGTGCAAAAACTAAGATACAATGTATAACTGCCAAATCTAATTGAGATTATATATGAACACATTATATGAAGGAAGTTAAGTGAGGATGACCTGTATGAAATGAGGATATAAGAAGTGGTCAAACTAACACGTAACTTTTTGGGCCCTACAGGTGGCAACTGATTGATAACTTGCTTTATAGGAAGCAAGCAAGAGTTTATGGTTTAAACAATGAAATATGAACTGCAAGCCATTGCTAATCCACAGAAAATATGTCAATAAAAATCAGCTGCTAACATAGCGCCTTATTTCCTGATCTTGTCTGTCAATCAACTTGCCAACACATAATTAATATGGTTTAATCCCAGTAGATTTAACAGGGCGTACACCTTGAACAACTGTACGGAACAGGTGAATATAGCCATTAAGAAGAAATAGGATAGTCAAGTAAAAAAACAACTAATCATCTCATTTGCCTGCCTATTTTTTTTTTCTTTTAAATTTGCTTCATATTAGAAAGTAATCCAATGACATTTGTGAGTTTGGTTGAGCAGGGTGTCCTCAGTTAAACAAACTAACATAAATGCAAGTTCAGGGACACATGGAGCCATTAACTGTCACAATTTTTTAATAGCAGTTAGCAACAATACATCTATAGGCTTTGAAAAGTGCATAGCAAAAATATGCAGCACTTGAAGCCTGTGATAATGATATATCTTGAGGAAAAAAAAAAATCAAAGTGTGTAACATGATTAATAAGAAAGATGTTTTTCACCTTTATAGAATTTTTTATTAAATGTTTTTAAGATGAAATTATTATAAGCAATAAGTATCTGTCTTTATTATCTGTACCAACAGAAATAAGAATATTTGGACTATTTCAGTTTAATTGTCTCTCTGTAGAAGCAGTTTCTTCTCTACTATATAAAATCAAAATCTGCACTTCTCTAAAAACCTAATTAAAAGACATTCCAGAAAAGTTGTTTAGAGTTAAAAGAATGAAAAAAAAAAAAAAAGTTCCTATCAGCTTTGCTTTACTCAGCAGTTTGTCATTTAGATGAACATTTCCACCAGTTTTGAGTTTGCTCACAATGACAGGCATAGATAAAGTCAATCTACCTACAACAGACATCCACCCTTAAAAGGGAGAAGAGAACACTATTACTTGCCTTCCATTCATTACCATTTATGTTTCTACTTTGTTAAAAGTACAATCTGAAATTGTTGATTTTCCAGTATTTTAGATATCTACTTTGCTACGTCAGGTTATTTTCTGAATTCAACCAAAAATAACTTCCAAACAGCCATAAAATTAAACAATTATTATGCAATCCTCAAGAGAAGCACTCTTACAAGTTTTAATATTTATAAAGTTTATAAAATACAAAAAAAAAAAAAATTTCAAAAACATTTCTGCCTGAATCCTGGGATGAGATACTGTAACTATTCAATGACTACTTTTATTTTTGTCACAACTTTTTGACCACCAACCTTTTTCAATTGTGAATATGATATACACTTGAGGAAGGACATGAAATTGTGCAGGCAAAATACTGTGATAAAAACACCAAAGATAAAGATACTCATCTCTGAAAGAGTCATTGAATAAAAGAGAAAATATATTAAAAATTTGCTAAGTACAGATTTAGTTTGTAGTGGGCATCAGAGTGACTACTTTTATTGTTTCAGCTTCTTTTGACAAGACTTTCACATTAAATTACACCTTTGGGCAGTGGAACAGGTGGATGAGATTTGTGGTTGCATGACTGGTACCACAAATTCTGCAAATGCTGTGACAATTTCAGGCTGCTATTGAAATTCTATTGGAAATCTACATGGTGCAACCGCATGAAAACACACACACATACACAAGTGCTGATTTCAATTCATCAAAGTCTACAGTTCTATGTGCTTCTCAGTTGAATACAAGAAACTTTGGAGGCATTTTTTTTTTAAAAGTATTCTTCTAAACGAGGGCTAAAATTTAAAAGATTCTAATTAAATAACAGGAAAAGTGAATTGCAGATATACTCAAGACACTACATTGACAGTCAATACTATTGAAAGAAGGATATTAAATACAATATCATTAAGGGACTGCTATATCTATCTACATGTAAACAGGATTTATGTCTAAATCATATTCCTAATATAAAACTGGCAGAGAATTCATCTAATAGTGCAAACTACACAAGCTGAGTAAAGAAAAAAAAAAAAAAGAAAAAAAAAAAGAAAGAAAGAAAGAAGTTCTGTTCCTAAGAAAACTAAGATTAACACCATCACCATTTTTATTGCTACTGCCATCATCATCATCATCATTTCATAAAACATACTTTTTTGTTGTTAGTTTTCTGGTTGTCAGGAGTTGCTTGCTGATTCTCCTTACTGGATTGGCCCTTAGAGCTCTTCTGTTGCTTTGCAGGAGGAGGAGCAGCTTTGGTCTCCTTCTCTGCTGACTGACCCTGTGACACGCTTACTGCGTGACCATTGGTGACAGCAGAGGTTTTACGCTGAGATTGTGTTTGGGAAGAAAGAGGAGGAGGAGGCTGCTGATGCTGGTGGGGCTGCAAACAAAAAAGTAATACATTTATTCAAAAGAAAACTGTTGTTGCATGGTTTTCATTGAGAGGGTTCTTTAATATCCACGACTCCACTTTGGGAAACTTAGGGATTTTATTCTCAAATTTTTGTTTCATCAATACAAAAAAAAAAAAAAAAAAAAAAAAAAAAAAAAAACGAGGTTAAGTTTTAATTTTATAAACATCTTTTGTAAGGTCACCTGAAATTAAATGAATATACAAACCTAATAATAATAGAAAAATAGACTAGTTGAATTGAGTTATAGGGAAAAAATCCATAATGGTTACTTTTAGGCAATTGATTCTATATACAGGGGTGTCTCAATATACATGGAACCCATGTGACAGCTAATAACTACCAATAACAATGTGTTCTTTTTTGTTTCAGATTTGAAATTAGTATACTATAACAACTATTAATCCTTGATCATAATGACTTGGACAAGAGAGGAAAAAATATTTTGCATCACAACTTATTTGGAGACAAAATCATTCAAAACTGTCTCAAAATAGATGCAACTCATTAATATGATAATGATTTGTTACTGAGACAAGAAACTAAAAAAAAAAAAAAAAAAAAAAGAAAAAAAAAAAGGAGATTGCATGTCCTCGAAACTGATATAAAAATAATTACCCCCCCCAAAAAAAACATTGATTTGATATCTAACTCAAAGGATACATTTTTTACAGGATGTGTTCCAAATGACCCCCATTGAGCTTGTAATAAATCATTATCATATTCACGGGTTGCATCTGTTTTGAAACACCCTGTATCTTTGAGTAAAAATAATATCAAAAGAATGTAAATGTTTATTGGAAAATGTTATTCAAATAAAAAATGACCAAAGCTGCAGCAGATTTGATTCTAATATGAAAGGCACCATTCAAACTACAATTATCAAACTAATTAGAAAAGCATTTCACATAAGTAGAAACTGCTTAATGTGTTTTGACTGTTAGAACATCCAAAGTGATCCAAAGAGAACTGTATGAATTTTTTCTTTCTTTAAAACCATTTTTATTAAGAAAGTAAATCACATTTCAAGTTTAATTATCTATGTTAAATTATTGTGGGACTGATGTATACACATATCTCCAGGGCTGAAAATCTAAGAGAGTTAATCACCTACCCAAGAGAACAGTTCTGTTTAGCAAACAAAAAAGCATGCCTGCTCTCCAGACAAAAAATATTCAAAAGAAAAGAAATGAAAATAGGTCTTTTCCTTTTAAGTGTGCTGATTTTATCGAGTCAAGAATCTGAATATAACAGAAAATATTGTTCACCTTTCTGAAAACATGACACAAATGCAAGAATCAAATGTTGCACTTCCCAGTCAGTTAATCACTTTATGTGATACCCCAAAAAACATTCTCATCAGAATTTGGTATCACCATATTTTAAGACAAAGAAAAAAATAAAAATAAAAAAGTGGATTATAAGAGAAAGATTTTTTATTAACTGTCATGTTATATCTGTGAGAGGTTAAACCAGGATCTTAACTACATTGGCCAAATCCATTTTTTTCTTTGTTACCAATCTGTACTTCTGCTACTTGTACGAGTTTGTTTTAAGCCAGAGATATTTCTTTAAAAATCTGCCAGTGAATTGCACCTCTTGAAGTCAATTCAGTCATTTCAGGATGACAGGACCAGCTGACATGAACTAATTCAAATAATTTCATTTGTTATCGCAGCAAGTTGGCACTGTGTCATTTGATCTTGTGCATTTGAAATTATGACTCAACTGAATTCCACCCACCTATCACTAGAAATTGATAAAACCCCACCTGTTACCTGCACTGAAGTGGAGGAGTGAGTGTGGGGGCAGCATAGAATAAACCAGGAACAAACAGACTAATCTACTGACACATGCACAATCTGAAGGAATGATCAGGACACATTCATTACTGAACAGACAAGAATTGGATATTCATACCAGAAGGAGACCTTGAACAGCAAAGATACCAAAAGAGAAGATTAACACAGCTGAGAAGAAATTCAATATATAAGTTGCCTAAAAATACTGACCATTTAGAGTTACATCTTTTTTACATCTAGGTCTTGCCCAGTTGGCCAGGGCTGTAGAATACACTGACTGCTTCTCTGCAGAGGGAAAAGACCCCACCCAACCCCAACGAGTGTCCTGGATATGACACTAAACAATCTGATGGTGAGGTTCCAAGAATGCGGAGTACCCCTTCATTGCCATCACTCCTAAGTCCACTCTGGCCTGGGGTGGTAACATGTGATAAGAGTCCTATCTATGGGTTAAATAGAATTAAACCGTGGTTTATTCAGTATACTGCTTTTTATATTTAAATTGCGTATTTATGCTAAACTGAATTGTTTAAAATACAGCTGTTTTGACATCTAAAAGGTGTACTTATGCTAAACTGAATTATCTGAAATAAAACTGTTTTGACATTAACTGTGTATTGCCCAGTCAACTGGGGCTGTAGAATACACCGACTGCATCTCTGCAGAGGGGGTAAGACCCCCCCTCCAAATGAGTGTCTAAGATATGACACTAAACAATCTGATGATGAGGTTCCAGTGATCCTGAGGCTTTGGGGAATGTGGAGCACCCCTTCATTGCCATTGCTCCATGGTCCACTCTGGCCTAGAATGGTAACACCTAATAGGACCCTATCTACGTGTTAAATAGAACTAAACTGCGTACTTATGCTAAAATGAATTGTTTGAATAAAACTGTCTGACTAAACTGAATAATTTGAAATAGAAATGTTTTTGACAATTAAACTGTACTTACATTTAAACTGCGTACTTATGCTAAACTGAATTGTTTAATATAGAACTGTTTTGACATTTAAATGTGTAAACAAAAATCTATACTTATATCAAACTGAATTGTTTGAATTAAACTGTTTGAATAAACTGAATAGGTTGAAATAGAAATGTTTTTAAACTCCATACTCATGCTAAACTGAATTGTTTGAAATAGAACAGATTAATTGTATAAAAAATGGATTTGGTGTTAAATAACCTACAAAAGGTTGATATGCCATAAAGCCCAACCAACCAACATCTAGGTCTGATGAAATGTAATATCACATTGATAACTTTGATGTTATTTCTATGCATTATATACTTAGGAATCATCATTCCTTGCTGTAAGCACTATGTCACCTAGAACAATCTGTCACATGTTACTTAGAGAGAAGATGGGTACTACCAAATAACCATGATTGCCTCAAGATTACCTAATGAGTTATGGGAAACATTCATCCATATACTATAATAAAAGAAAAAAAAAAATGTCACTGTTGAACATCTATCTTTGATGCTAGTCTCCTACTTATAATACCAATGTTTGCAGTATAACATTTTAATATCTTTATTGTGCAAATGCAGTAATGCACAACAGATGATTTGTTTCACTTTGACAAAAGACATTTTACAATCACAACCAACAAAGAAAATGCACATTATAATTGAATTTTTATTTGAGCAATACATTTAGGATGTTATAACTTAGAGAATAAAACAATTTGCAACTGAATGATAATTTTGCAGGGTCTACATATCCAAATTCAATATAATAGAGATAACTATGAAATACCAATAAGAATCCTTCACTCCTTATAGAACCATCAATATCATGAGCCAATGTTATAACAGGAATTGAGATTTTATTTATATATTCATACTTTATATCTCATACACACACATAAACCCCAAAACTGCTTATGTAGGCTAATATGATAGTTATAATAATATAACCAAAATCAAATCTCAATTTAAACTAAATACTCCTAAAAAAGCGGGGGGGGTGTCAATGAGTAGAAAAATTAAACCTTTGTGAAGAAGGCGAGAGGTTATTGGTATCAACGAATGCGCATATGCACGCGCGTGCACACATAGCATTCAATAAGTTTCCATGACTTTTGTATAGGCATTTAAAATTGTCGTAGACACTTGTAAATTCAGTATGTTATTGCTATACATCTTATGAGATGATTTCAGATTCAAATGAACAGCTATAGCAGGAATTGGAATAAACCCTACTAAAGCCTGATTGCATTTTTAAACTTCACCAGCTGTGACAATCTGGATATGAGGACACCTTAGAAGAATGATATGCAATAAAGTTCTGTTTCAAACTTGGAAAAAATGCCACAGAAACGTATGGAATGCTTCAGACTGCTTTTCGACCATCTTGCATGAATCGAGCATCAGTTTTTGAGTGGCATAAGAGATTCAAGGAAGGTAGGTAGTCTGTGAGGGATGACGAGAGGTGTGAGGGGAGTAAGGAAGTCAATACACCAGAGTTGATTGGCCAAAGGGTTAGGGTTTCTATGTTGAGGTTTTAAGGGAGTTCAGGAAGAGATTCCGTCGGAAGAGGCCAGCACTCTTTAAATCGGGTCAGTGGCATTTCCACCAGGACAATGCACCAATCCACAACTTCATCCTTGTCACAAACTATTTGACCAAGATGGGCATCAAGACAGTTCCTCAGCCTCCCTACAGTCCAGACCTTGCTCCCTGTGACTTTTGGTTATTTCCTAAGCTCAAGGAAAAACAGAGGCTGTTGTTACGAGACAATTGAGGAGATGAAAGAGGCTGTGACGAAGGTCATTGACACGCTCACACAAGAGCACTTCCATGGGGCCTTCCAGAAGTTGTTGGAACGGTACAACAAGTGCATTGCAGCCGGAGGAGATTACTTCAAAGGGGGACTAGAGTTTAATGTGTGTACTATCAATTAAAGTGCCCATACGAAAAAAGTCTGGAAACTTATTTAATGAGCCTTATATATATATATATATATATATATATATATATATATATATGGCACTTTATTATAGTAGATGGATTCCAGATTTGTCACTCTCTCCGGAGAAATTCAACTATAAGCTTCCCCCACCCCATCACACACTGAATTTGAGAAATTCAGAATGATAATAAAATTTGATTAGGAGTTTTATATCAATTATTGTTAGAGGGAAAAAAAAGTGAAATTTATATTTTAAAAAAGGTACATTTGAAGCGGAAATGAGAAAACATCTAAAAAGTTAATGGTAATCATTTTTCATTTCCTCTTTTCCTAATCTTGTGAAAACCAAGTCTTATATTCACCTAACCTCTCCATTATGGCCAGGATGTGACAAGTCAATTTTTCAGCAGTCTATCACTGGTTTGAATTCTGAGTTTCCTTCTCTTAGACTGTACTATGATTAAAAATCCCAGACTATCTTACTATTTACTCATAGTTGAGGAGTAGGAGG
This sequence comes from Sepioteuthis lessoniana, assembly GCA_963585895.1. Classification (NCBI taxonomy): domain Eukaryota; kingdom Metazoa; phylum Mollusca; class Cephalopoda; order Myopsida; family Loliginidae; genus Sepioteuthis; species Sepioteuthis lessoniana. Next base: position 43,307,125 of record OY757923.1, read on the forward strand.
ATTGGTTTGGTTGTTTGGGTTTTATGGCATATCAACCTTTGTAGATTATTTAATGCCAAATTCATTTTTATGCAAATAATCAGTTCTTTTTCAAACAACTCAATTTAGCATACAAAAGCAGTTTCATTTCAAACAATTCAATTTAGTATAAGTATGCAGTTTAAATGTAAATACACAGTTTAAGAGTCAAAAACATTTCTATTTCAAGTTATTCAGTTTAGCATAAGTATGCAGTTTAGAGTCATATTGTTAGGGGGGGTGTCTTACTCCTCTGTAGATATGCAGTCAGTATATTCAACAGCCTCAGCGGACTGGGCAAAGGAGAGATGGGTTTATGTCTTCCCAAAGGCATTATGTGAAGTGAAATGCAAACAGCCTCGTCTAGGATTTGAACTCAGGTTGCCAACTTCATTCCCTATGGTAATTATTTTATGAAGTCAGACATGTAAATACCATATTGTGTTCCATAAAATTAGTCAAGAAAGAGAATTTTGGATTATATTTCACAATTTTCATCAGAAAGCCAAAAGTTCTTTTAATCAAATTAATTATTTTCAATTATCTTTAATATATTGTACTAATTATGAGGGGAGGGGGTCATTAAAACATGCAACATTAACAGATAATATTTTGTGTTTTCTTCAACAAATGTGGTGTGTCCAGCAGTATTTAAAAAAAAGGAGGTATCTCATTTCACAATGAATATATAAAATGTTTCATTGAACCCGAGAAATTAAAATAAAAAGAATTTTACAATAAAGATATTAACATATGCTCTTAAAACTAACTAAAAATTTAAAAATATTCTTAAGTTTGTTTTTGTTAGAAAGAAAATCCCAAATATATGTCAAGAAAAACTTACTTTTATCTATTATAATCTAAACTGGATGGTTAATTGGTCAGTTTTATGTTTTGTTTACATTACTTAGGCAATAATACACTGGATGATACAGTTTATACTTGCCTGTCACTTTCAGAAGCATGGAGATTAAAAAAAATTAAACAAATAAAAAAATATTTATTGTATCTTGAGTATTATATTTGAGGGTTGTCTACTAAATGGTCAATCTTCTGGTGAAGACAAAAAAAAAAAAAAAAAAAAAAATTGTACACTTATTTTCAAAAGAGGGCTACTGCCCCTTAAGGTTTATAATGCTAGAGTTTCATATCAAAAGAAAATTTTTAAAATAAAAATGAAATATACAAATTAATACAAAAAAAAAAAAAAAAAAAAAAAAAAAAATAAAAACAATTTTCATCATTTCAGTCACTTATCTACTCAGTATTAGATTTGGATAACAAAATCTTAATTTACTAACCTCAAGGAAAAAATTAACGAATTGTGAATTTCTAAGATAAATAAGAAATTATATATATATATATATATATATATATATATATATATATATATATATATATATATATATATATATATATATATATATATATATATATATATATATATATATATATATATATACACACACACACACACACACAAAAAAAAATAAGTAAAAAAAAAAAATAGATGAAAAACTACCTTAATAAGAACAATACTTTATTTTTCATGTTTTTAAATTCAAATATAAGTATAAATTTTAAACTCATAACCTAGAGTAAATTTTACATTAAAAATTTAAAAAAAAAAAAAAAAAAAAAAGATGATTCATGAAGAATATGTTGTCCTAGGGTTGACAAAAAAAAAAAAAAAAAAAAAAAAAAAAAAATTGCCTCTGAAATTTTGAGTGGAAACTTCTTTTAAAAAGAAATATTTTATTACTCAAGTACCGAAAATTAATAGAGTAACCGTGTTAGTGCATGAGAACACTTTTGGGTAGTTTGTGTCATAAAATGGTTTTATCTTATTTAGCAAAAAAATAAAATGGAGAAAGGTTGATTGCAGAATTAAATAAAAGAACAGTTCAGAAATTATAATTAGTAATCGTAATTTGAAATCAGAGTTGGTAAAAATTGAACCCTAGATAGATCTAGTAAATCCTAATGAAATTCAGTATGATTGAGTGTCACTCATCTACTTTTACAGCCTACTGATAAGGAGTGACATGAATAATGGCTCTGAAATTGATTCTTATCTCAGTTTATTATCTACCTAAATTACTTTATGATATTTAAAAAGTCATTGGAAGTTTTTCTTTGTTGGTCAGCTAAAGGTTCCTCATTGGTGGTTGTGTATTTGAGTATAATCATAACAATGGGGTTTATTGTTAAAAAAGAAAAAGAAACACTCTTTGAAATTAATTGCTCTTGATAATAAATATGCAAAACAAGTATACATGTATGTATGTATGAAGTGGAATCAGACAAGCTCGTCAGTCTTTGCAAGTCATAGACAACCATCATCAGTTTTCATGGGTCATCCAGAGAGTCTTCAACAGACTTTGCCAATAGCTATTGGCAAGAAACAACAGTCCTAAGATAAAGTATAGCATCAGCATACCACTGCTTCAGTCACAAAGAGTAGTAATTTACTGAGTGTTTTGCTTAGATGTGGCACAAGGCCAAATGAATGGGGCACCCAATGAACTAACTCACTCTTGTAGGTTTGCTAGTCAAGCTTGCTAACCATTACACTACCTGAGGTACCCCTCAGTCACAAGGAGTAGAAAGATGTGTAGATTGTAAATGCCAGACTTCCTCTGAATAAACTGTTGAAAAAGTTTCAACAGTATTCATTTGATTCCATGTCCTGTATTTTGTTCCAGCAGATCAGTGCCAAACACATTCAGTACTAAAAGAAAAACCACGGACAACACGAGACGACAGCAGCCAAACTTGTAATGCTAGGAGGAGGAAGAGGTTAGATTGTGATTGGTGAAGATTCTTCCTCGGAGAATTACTATCAGTACAAGGTTTCAGATACCCTCCAGCCAGCCTTCTCTCAACACTATTATATCTAAGTGTGTATGTATGTGTGTGTGTGTCTACAGAAGTGTTTTTGTTCATACCTACCCTAAGATAAAACAGGTTTTATACTTACCAGGTAATGATAGTAAAGAATTTGTTTAGTACATTATCTATTTTCTGTTATGTTAATATCTATTTGTCTGTCTGCCATGATTATTAATATGGAAGATGATAGTTATAAGATATTGAAATATTTACATAAATTAAAACGTTTTTGAAACAGTTGTTGTTATGATTGCATGTTAAAAACTAATAATAGTAGTAAGGACTTAACAAAATACCACTTTTCATATGGTGTAATTTTTTTTACTGCACAGGTACACTTTTTAATCAGTCATTGATACTAAAACTAATATTGCTGATAAATCTTGGAAAAAAGTAAATAAAATAAAATAAATATGTATTTTAACAAATGTCTCACTAGACTATATGAAGAAGCTGAAAAGAGTTTGGTGAATAACTTTCATAATTCAAATTTGGAGTTTATGTCTTCATGAATTATAACATTTAAGATCTTACAAGCTATTGACAGTAAATTTGATGGCTGTCCTTGATATGTAGTTTAAGTCAATAAATACTCATCAGGAATAGTAAGTGATTACTTGTTTGTCAAAATCAATATCGGACTCAACTGTAGACTTTAATAAAAACACTGCTGTCCATTTTACAATCGAAAGACTGTCAGAAAAATATTTGCAGTGCACGCTCATTTTAATCTGAAATTCCCAGCATTTCAATCACCTATTTTTTATCTTCAGATTAAAACAGAACTAAAACCTGCTGTTCCTGATGAGAAAAGGAGAAATCAAGGAGATTGTCAAGAGTGTTCTCACTAGTGAAGACTAACTTCATTTCCAAGAGATGAGATGTAAGTTGAGTAGAGGTTTGAAGATATGGAAAACCTGACTAAGTATGTAAAGAACTAACAAAAACATCAATTCTTGAAGAGAATAACAAAATTAGTATCAATTCTTTTAAGTAATTTTTCAGATAGTGTCGGAAGAGTTATTTCCCTTGCATTTTTAGTTAATGGTACAAAAGATTTGTTTAGCAATGACGACTTGAGAGAAGCTTCAATTTTTATCAATTAAATGAATTTCTTTGAAGAAAATCTCCAATTAAAATTACCTCGATGTAGCTGAAATACAAAATAAAAATTGTTTTGTTCATTACAACAGGAACTAACTTTCTTTTTTTAAAGAAAGAAAATGTGGAAAAAAACAGAACACTGTACTACACAATTAAAATTTGAAACATGCATTCAAAGTAAAACTGGTTAGTAATATTTCTAAAAAGATGACACTACACCCACAAAAATGAATAAATAAAAATTTAAAGATAGATAAGTCACAAACACACACACAAAAACAAAAAAACTTCATGTCATCCAAATACATAAAAGAAAAAATTGTCAAACATTTTTACAAATTTAATAAGTGAACTTATAAACATTTGTATAAAAGTAAAAAACTACAAAAGGCAAAGTTGTTTTATATGTAGAGAGATCAGTATGTTTACATAAAGATCTTGAAAGACATTAATAGTGAAATGAAAAGTATATTCCATGTATTGACAAATTGCACAAGATGTGAGTACAAGATTTGCTAAGAAAATTAAATCTAAAAGCTTAGTGGGAAAGGCTTAATAGCTATTTCAAATTAATCCAAATTTTTCAAATTGGGATTCTTATCCTCATTGGTTTTTGTCCATGTAGCCTTCAATAAAATGTAGAAGGTACCTGGTCTGAAAGAAGGTTAAGATTATTTAAAAGATCATTGCAATAATTAATTTCAAGAGAAATTGACCACTGGTTTTCACCTTCAGTGTGTATGTGTGTGTATGCACACACGCACACCTTTTGCTAAATCAGAACAGTTAATCTTTTTGCCTCTACAAAATATCAAATTAATAATTGCTGTCAGAAATATACGATTTAATAAAAATACTTTAAAAACAAAGTATGATAAACTTAAGTCGATGTTTTGTGGTTATTTCATTCACATAAAAAAAGTGTGAATTGGTTTCTATAACACCCTGCTAAAACCTTAAAACATTAGTTGGAATTTATAATAAATATAAAAGAGTAAAAAGAAGTGAGAGAAAGTGAAGAAAAAAAAATGTGAGCCGAGAGCTTGTTAGAGATTTTCATTATTCATCCATACTTTACACAAGTTCCTTTACTATAGGGGAAAAAAGCCCCCAAAATAAATGCAATCATAGCAGTGAAACAACTACTTATAAACTCTTATTTAGATCATTTTTCTAACCTGTTGAATACAACTAACATTACTGTAGTGGGATTGAAGTAGATAAGATATGAATCTTTATCCTCATCTCCAAATAATGATTTACATTGAGTAACTAATTTTTTATTTTATTATTTTAATTAGATTAAGAACAGTCTCAGTCAAGAAGCTGGAAAAATTGTTTAAAGTTTTCTTTATTACTTTTTGAGGAAACATACCAATGAAAGCATAGTCACACTTCAAAAGTTTTATTACATTTTTGAGTGTAGGAAAAATAAATTCTAGTAATAAAATTTTATAACTAATTTTCTTGACTTGCTCTGTGATTCTATAAAAAAAAACATTTCTACAAAAGTTTAACATCTACCAAATCAGTGGTAAAAATCAAAGTCTTAGTAAAATTATCCCTATTTGTAAAAAGCATATATTTGACATTCTCATCTCTAAAATACATCTAATCTATTTTGCTTTTAAAATAAAGAACTATTAAATAATTACTTTGAAAGAGTAAGAGTAAAGAGAAGAAGAAAAAAAATACCGAAGAAAAATTAAAAACTAACTCCTAATTGGGAACAATTTTTATTGAAGTTAAAGTCTACTTTTGATTTTTGTATACAAGATATTTCTGAAGAGTTTTTCAATGAGAAAAGGATTAATTTAGCATTTAAGTAAATTTTAAGTAATGGCAACCAAAAAATTCTAATGAGTACCATATTGTTCCCTACATTGGGAATGGATAAGGGAAAGGTTGTGTATGCATGTGTATTTGAGAAAAAAAAAAGTGGAGGGCAAGTGTGATAGACAGATTTTATGAATAGAACATTTTTTAAAATTTTTCTCAAGGATGGGGGTATATTTATGGCTTAGAAGAGAGCAAAGTAATAATTAAAGAGACTAATAAATGTTGGTCAGAGAAAGACTACAAGTTTAGCATCAAATCAGCTGTTCAAAAACATGCCAATTGTAATACTTTTTATCTCATCTTTCATCAACAAGTCTTATAGGAAATTAGTTTTTATCAAGGAACATGGAGGGAGAGAGGGTAGAAAAAAATGTAGCTGCTAGTGGGGAATATGTGTACGTTAAGTTTTATAATGTATTCCAAGTTGCTAATTAACACAAAGATTCATCAGTTATAACTAAAAACTGAGTATAAGAGTAATGGTTCAAGATACAGATGGTTTTCTAGTGCTTAATTTTTCAATCTTTGCATCAGATTTAGCTTAGTAAATATCTTCAACTGAAAATGTAAGAAAGTAAAATTAAAATTGAATATGAAAAGAAAAATCAAGAATATTGCTCACCTTTTATAGGAAGCTATAGTTTTTGTATGTTTTTTTTTCAGTTAAAACAGTGATGCTTCCAAGTTTGTGTTAATATTAGCTAAATCATTTAGACCCTATGAAATTGAGCAAAGTTTGTTTTATTGAGCTATCCCAAAATCATATTCAAAAGATCCTGCATCTTATGACAAAAGACAATCAGCTGAATAAATACAATCTATTAAGTTAATGTATTTTGTTTTCTTAGTTCAGTTACAGACATGAGAGAAAGCAAGAAAGAATATTTTCAGTTGTTGAACCTAATTTCCAGTTAGCTAGTTTTGTATATAAATATCTTTAATAATGAACACTCATTATAACCTTTAACTTAAATATTTGCATTCTCATATTTTTGCATAGATTATTATTACCAAAATCAAAGACTAATCAATACTATAGTGATCTAATTTTTGTATTCATGTCACCCTACTAAACCAAAAATAGCACAATGTTGTGATATTTTTATTACTACAATTGTATTAAAATGCTTTAGCACAGAGAATAAAGCAATTTCCAACATAATGATAATTGTATACTGTACACCCCAATTATTATAAATTTCTCAATGGATGCGACTATTAAATGCTAGTTAATTAATTGCAATTAATTATCATATAAATTTTATGAATAGGATGTGAATCAACAATCAGATAAAGGGCACCTTTTGGCAGCCATTAAAGTGAGTAAAGAATTTAGATTTTGAAAATGCAAATACTTCAATTGGATATTAAACTCAATTGTCACATTCTTGTCCCTACATTGATAAATTGGCTACAAACCCTGTGTGACCACCCCCAAATTTTAGGTTAAAAGCATGGTAGGGCTAAACAGGTAAAAGTTTTTATAAAAGGAGCCAAAGCCGGTCCAGTTTATCCAAACTTTTATCATTCTTCAATAAAACCTACCTACCCACATAAAAAAAAAAAAAAAAAAAAGTTGTATAATAGTTTGGCTTCAGTTTGCTCTAACTGTACTTTTAAGATGAACTAGAAAAATTGCATATCAATTTTTTGTGAAAATCATTTTTTTTTTCCAAATATAATCTTTTTATATTAAAAGTATAAAAAAACAAAAACAAAAACAAAAAAAAACATGAATAGATTTTCACAAAGAATCTTTCTTTTCGAAATTTACTGTTAATTTAAAAAAACATTTTTTAGCATGTGTCTATGTTATCTGAAAAACAGTCATATGAATACATGTGAATTACTTTTGTGCAGGTGTAAATACAAGCCGTTCTGATTGTTCACCTTAATTACTCTCTGGTTAATGGACACACAACACAACTTTCCAATATTTTATTTAAATGACTTATTTTGGACATCTACAAGAAATCATCAAAACACCACACTGAATATTATTTCCTATATTCTAAATCTCCCCCACCACTTTCTTTAAAGTTTTTCATTGACTGATAGATTTACCTTTAAACCTTCACTTTGGCTTCAGTGTGGGAACATGCAAAACTTTCATTGTCATTTTTTTTTTCTTTTTCATGAGAATGAAAGACAAAGGTTAGTGGAGGGGGGGATAAACATTGAATAGAAGCTTATTTTAAACTTTAACACATACTGATTGACAATCCTTTGGAGTCATTTTCATTTGGGAGCGAGAGGAAAAAAAAAAAAAGAAAAGATAAAAGACAGGCTCTGGGAACAAGACTTTTTTTTAACAGATGGTGAAAAAACATCTCTTATATAGATATCTGAAGCCATCAAAAGCATCTAGCAAAATGTTACATATAATTGACATCTTGTATCTCTCTGAAGAGAAATCAATAGAGTCCTATGTAAAATTGGTTTGTGAAACAGGTGCTGTTTGGGTGCTTTAAAAAACAACGGAACAGGATAACAGTCCAGCTATTCTGTTGTCTTGAACCCAATCAGTATTGACTAGGTATTGTATTACTTAAGTACAATGATCGATTAGCAATTGTGGATACCAGTACACAGCAAATGTACCCCTTTCCTTAAACAGAGTTTCAAATTCAGTCAAATAGGTACAATTAAAGTAATTTCAGAAATTTTCTAATTGGCAGAGAGCATATTTTTTCACTAATAAAATTATTTTTGTTACATTTTTACACATTGAACTGCAATTATCTATCATCAAAAATAAAAACGATCAATACACAAGTACATTGATATAATTTCATATGCAATTAAAAGATGTTCACTAAAATATTACAAATAGATGTTTGTGTTAAAAACTCGGGTATGAATTTTGTTTTCAAAGTCAGTGTTCATACTGAAGTTAATAAAATTAGATCAGCCTTTCTTAAAAGTGAATTAAATAGCACTTAGAAGTCACTCATGAACTTTGAGATATAGAGTAGAAAATAGATAAGTCTATTGTAAAAATAAATACAGAATTATGATTATAAGCAAATTAGATCACCTGTGAAATCATTGGGTTTGTGTTATAATAGTGTTCTTGATGCATGGAAGGAGTGAAGGATTCTGATTAAGATGACTTTCAGCTTTAACTAAAAACAGCTTTATTCTCCAAATTAAAACATTATAAGTCTATTGCCCATAAAAATCTATGATGTGCTAATTTTGCTGGGTTACAGGTACATACAAACACAATAAGGAATTTAGTAATATACAAGATAGACAGATAAAAGAAGAGAAAAAAAAGAAAAGGGAAAAAACAGTACTGATCAAAATTTATTATTTGACTTAAATGTAATGAATAATAAATGATACCAAGTAACCTGAAGAAAATTGATTTTAAAGAATAAAGACTTAAATGTACTTAAATTTTTGCACCTAACATTTCAATTATTTTCTCAGATTTATCAATGGAACAAACAGAAATCAAATCTGGTTATAATATTAACTTGACTAAAAATCTTTCATAGCATAATAAGCAAGTAGGCTAGCAAACCATTACAAACAATACTCACCGAGTGCCTCATACTTCTAGTCTTGTGCTAAACTGATTAGTTTTTATTTCTCAAGAGTAACAACTCCAACAACTGAGTGGTCAGTTGATTTATTAATGTTTATAGGTATAGATAAATGAAATAGCAATAAATCATGTTAATTTTACATAAAGGAAATATTTTAAGAATGATTTTTCAGATGTCAATATTCATATGTTTATAATTCAATAGAAAGCATATCTCACACTGATATTCAGATAAATATTTAGTGGGATACTATCACCTTTTATTGCATGTAGTTTAACTACTAAAGTTCCACATCCCACATCTTTTGCTAATTTTTTTCCCTCCCAACTGTAAGTCTATAAGCTATAAAAGTAAAGTAAAGTTTGTGACCTTAGTTGAGGGTGACCCGAAGGCTCCCTTTTCAATAGCTACTACACCGAGGTGTAGGGGAAGGCACTACTCCTTTCCCTGGATTGCTCCACTTTACCCTTGATCCACACAATGCTGAGTGTTAAGCAAGGCAATATCAAGTACCATTTTCTGAGTCTTTGGTATGACTTGACCTGGGACTGAACCCTGATCTCCTGGACCACTGGCGAACATTCTATTCATTAGGCCAATTGCCATAACAATAAGCCATAAAGGTTAGAAAATATTCAGTTGAATGCTAAGTTTTATAAATTCAGAAGTCAAATGGTATTCAGGCGTTATTGTCAGGGAATGGGGAGAAGGAAAAAAAATTTTTTTTTAATTTATAGTAATTGACTGCTTTCCAATGTTAAATCAATTCATCATGTTGGATACATAGCTTGTACCAAATCTGATTTGGTGGAAAAAATATCTTAACATAAAATGTTCAGTATAGATGATTTATACAGTATTGCACCACCAAACTTCAATAAAAACAACGAACCTTTCATAGCTTTTGAAGCAATTGACAGATTGTATCAGTTTTACCTTGGTTTCATAAATACCATAGCAGCCTTCCAAAGAATTATCAACTAAATCATATTAAGATATCAAGAAAATGTATCCATATACATTGACAATGTTACAAACAGGAACGAAATAATAAAATCTTACATTCACGGAACTTAAATGCCTCAGCTTCAGATTCAACAACAATATAGATTTAGCTAAATGCATTCCTGGGCTACTTTTTAAACTTATATCCACCAAGATGTTGGATTGAGATTAGTCTGGAGTCTCCTTCAACTGTGTTCTTAACTTTGGGTAAGAGGCAGCAAGATGAGCCTGAATCTCTAGGACACTGAACTATTTTAGGCCAACAAACATGTTAAACTGATCATGTGCCACATCTTACAACAGAGGAGATCCAGTGAAATAATGCTGATAGTAATATGAACTCTGATCCTGAGCACTTACAGTTTTTATATATATATATATATATATATATATATATATATATATATATATATATATATATATATTCACACACACAAGGCTTCACTGTATAGAGTTAATGGGATGTTCTCACACAATTCAAAGTAAAACATAGATTTTCTAAAAGTATCCATCTATGAGTTAGTTGGGTCCAGGGAATTCTCAGAGCTTTTACTGTGGAAGCTTTTAAGAGTCTTAAAACAAGATATTGCCAAAGTTTTAGTCTCAGCAATTGAAAACAATTCCCAGCTTGCAGTTGAGACTCTTGCTGCAAACCATGCTATTCTCACTATACTTAGCCAAAATGGTAAGCTAGTCACATTTTTTTCAGGACACGGACAAGCAGTGAACACATATTCAATCAAAACAAACAACTATTATAGCTATGGTTATTATTTCTACTAAGCCTGAATGAAAATTGTTTCTTCTGACCCACATGTTTTATCAACTGAAATGATAATATTTCATCATTGAACTTATCAAAAAAAACAAGTTAAATAATCCAAGTTGTTTTTTCACCCCTTTCATTCTTAAGCATTGAGACAATCAGCAAATGTTTTTGATTTACACAATATTTTATTAATACTCTTTTCTCTATTGTCACAATTTCCATGATTATTTGATTTTAATCAATATTGAGAAAAGACATGTTTATAAAAACTGCACTACTCATTTAAAACAATGAAACCTATTTATCATGCAAAAATACTTTAATATTTTAAAATAAAATGTTCTGAAATTAATTCATCAAGAAGGAAATGTTTTTAAGTATATAGAAAAAAAAAAGATTACTAATAATGACCTAAAGTAAATTTAAATTCAATCAGATATATGTGTAGGACATATTCTATGAACACAGCATAAAAATAGTGATCACAACAGTTAAGGTAAATTATTTGAGCCCTATTTATTAGACAAAGCTTACTAAATTTTGTATTCATTCTATTGCACGAACAAAAATGAAGAAGCTAATTTGTTTGGTTTTATGGCATATCAAATCCTTTGTATGGGTATTATCACTTAACAGATTTTAGAATAAAATACAATCTGGTATCGATTGAATTAAAGTACACATGATTTTGTTAAATCCATTACATTAACATTAACTAAATTGGCAGTCTTTATCTCCAAGTACTTCTTGTTACGTTTCTGTTGAGCATTCCAAACTTGTTAATTTATTTATTTGCAACTTCAGAATAAAAAAAAAATTCAACATATGAATTGTACTTGTCTAATAATATATGATTTTATGACTGGTAATAAAACATTGATAAACTGATGTCCAAATGGAAGAAATGGCAGCTGTGTTCAAGTTGCTCATTTTAGATTTAAAATTAAGATTGATAAATCAAAAGATAAGCTCTGTGGTTAAGAATGGCTCCTACCACATTTTGAAACAGCAAACTTGAAAACTTTTTGTCAAGTAGAAAAAACAACAAACAAACAAAAAAAACCAACAAAAAACTACAATACTGTTGAGGACATGGGCGGGATTTTCTTCATTTACTTTTAAAATGATTTATTGAAAACTTTTAAGTGACTGTTTTATAAAACTATTGAGCTTAGTTTAACTAGCATCATATTCAAATATCTAAATCTCACCATGAAATGTTTTGCTATTGGGAAAGAATCCTGTATATATGAAAAAAGTGAAAATAAAAATAATGATTTTGTTCATATTTTCAGATACATTGATAAAATTTTATAAGATCTTAATTATACCAAGTAAATATTTTGCATTTTACAAAAACTGAATCAAACTTTGTTATTTTGAAATAATTATTTTCCTAAGAGTACTTCAAAGTATTACCAATACAACAATCTTATTCTCAGATCAAACAAATATATCTATGCAGCTGTGGTTAAGATTTTGCTAAGAATAAAACAAAAATCAAAATTTATATCTAATTTTATATAGTTGCCAAATATTTTTTCTCATAAGATTTTTATCTCCCTTTTGCTCAAGAGAAGTGAATACAAAGTTAAGGATACAATCAGATGTAAAGGTTAAACTGACGATGATGGGTAACCATTAAATTTGTCCACAACTTAGTGAACAGATGAAACAATATTGAGCTAAGTGTCAATATTCAGACTTGTTTGGCATGGGACATTTTGGTGCTCAGAGGATTTAGTTAACAGTACTCCCAATTGTAATATTTACATTTATTATTAAAACCAAAAATAATGAGAATTTAAACTAAAAATCTATTTAAATTTCTATATTATAACCATAAAGTTAACTGAAAAACTTAGTTTTCACTTATAAAACAAGAATTGTAATTTTGCTTGTGCATGGTCCAAAAATGTTGCAGGTCCACAAACATTTTTTTCTTTTTCTAAAATGCCAAAATATCCTATTCCTGTCATTACTATCCCCTCTCTCCCCTTCTTTTCTGCTCAGTCAGAAAATTAACTTAACAACTTAAATTAAATGTAATGGGCCCTCAACTTTGCAGTTGGTTTTGTTCTTACAAAATATATAGAAAGGTTATTTACATTATAAAATCATTTTATATTGTGTCCACATTACAATTTTGGAATTTAAAAAAAATATATAATTTTCTTCAAATTCTAAATAAACAAAAATACAGAAAAAAAGAAAAGTGAAAACAAATCAAAGAGATGGTAAGCAAATATCCTCAAGTTTATTTCTAATGCCAGTTATTAGCAAGTGAAATGACAAAGAAGCTTCCCATGAATTAGGAAGTTTAAGAGTTGCTCTGCTATTGGCAAATTCAAGTATTAAGCTCTTTCAGGTCTATTGGTAAATTATACAGGAAAAGCTCAGAAAACACACACGCACACACACATAATAATGGGACTAGATAATTTAAAAAAGGGATAGCTTACATCAAATTCATAAATTTAAAATTTTTTTTCTTAATTAAACTTATAGAATTTATTTGTAAAGATGCCTCAGAATTTCAAAATAAAATTAACCATGCAGACCAATTACAGGTAATCAAAGTTTGATATTAAAGTGTTTATATTGTTAAAAAAAAAGAAAAAAAAGAAAAAAGGGTATTACAGCAGAATCAAGTCAAACTCTCAAATCATTGGTAATGAGTTTGATTCTCACTGAGCATACCACTATTATTGCATTTCCCATAGCACTAATACCCTTGGGAAAGGTATGAATACAATTATTCTCCCTCCAGCTATGGATAAATAGTAGGGCAGACTAGGTTCTTCAGCCTTGGTGAGGCAACTAGTCTAGGAGAAGGAAAACTCTGAATTCAAACCTGTTAAACTCCGCTTAAAAAAAAAAAAAAAAAAAAAAAAAAGACCTTGTGTCATATCCTGCCCAAGCGGAGGGATTGGGTAAATATAAATATGATACCACTATTATGGCCTTGTGTCAGACTAAGCTATAAATAATTTGAATGGAGCAATTATCAACAAGCTCATCCTACAAACCATCACTTCCAAAGTGAATTCCGTCCTCAACGGGTGACCAACTATTATGGTCTGGTGCTAAACTAAAGTAAAGCTTAAATCTATATAATAGTCAGAGAACCTGCATGTATACTACAGAAACAAAAATGGCACATGGTAGAAAGATCTTTGTTAGGGCAATTGCAATACAATGTTATAACTTAGAGAATAAAGCAATTTCCAATTAAATTTGCAACTTAACATTTTGGGGTTTGCATTTGAACTGACTGATCGTTATCATTCCTCAAAGGAAATATCTATTAGATTCTAATTATAGACTGCTTCCCCATATTTCCTTGCCATTATAATATAAATTCTCTAAGTAGAATGTAAATCAACATCAATTCAATGACTGCCAATGGTGGTCTTTAAATGATTGGTTTTGTTTGGTTTAATGGCATATCAACCATTAGTTGACTGGGGCTGTAGAATACACCAATGCATCTCTGCAGAGAGGTAAAACCCAACCAACGAGTGTCCTAGATATAACACTAAACAATCTGAAGGTAAGGTTCCAGTAATGCAGGAGCTTTGGGGAATGTGGGGTAGCCCTTCATTGCCATTGCTCCAAGGTCTGCTCTAACCCAGAATGGTAGCATGTGATAGAGTCCGATCTATGGGTCAAATAGAACTAAACTGTACTTATAATAAATTGAATTGCTTGAAATAGAACTGTTTTGACATTTAAACTATGTACTTATGCTAAACTGAATTGTTTGAAATGGAACTGTTTTGACAAAGACTATACTTAACTGAACTGTTTGAATTAGAACTGTTTGACTAAACTGAATAGTTTGAAATAGAAATGCTTTTGACAATTAAATTGTGTACTTATGCTAAACCGAGTTGTTTGAAATAGAACTGTTTATATGTATAAAAATGGATTTGGCATTAAATAACCTACAAAGGTTGATATGCAATAAGATCCAAACAAACAAACCATTCTAGGTTGCCAAATCCTCTTTATACATATATATTAAACATATGATTTGTAAACACATTTTGTAGATAACATTGTTAAAGGAGCCTGAAATTTTTTTTGCACATAGTTAAATGATTTCAAGTATTGCTATATAAGTCACAATTCAACAGTAATCATTTGCTTGCACACACAGTTTGTTCTATTTGACTCATAGGTAGGGCCCTATAAGGTGCTACTGCTCAAGGTCAGAGTGGACCTGTGAGCCAAGACAATGAAGAGGTACTCAACATTCCCCAAATCTCCAAGGCTGGCACCTCGCCATCATATGATTTAATATCATATTTAGAACACTCCTAAGGGAGGGAGTGTTTTACTCCTCTGCAGTGATGCAGTCGTATTCTACAGCCCCAGCTGACCGGGCTAGACCTTTAAATGACTGAAGATAAAAGGTTGAAGTCATGGTGATTACTAATATATATATATATATAAGTAGAAAGTGGATGATGATTGCAGAAATCCAGTAAAGGTGAACCCTATAGAATTTTAATGAGAATCAAAGCATTCTTCTGCTGATTTCCAACCTTTGGACTGCAATGAGAAATAGTTTAGCATTCAAATAAAAAGTTAAGAGAATATATTTGAAAGGGTCACAGGTCAGGTAGCTATACAAACATATTTCCATTTTTATGAATGTATGAATTTACCCAATGAGCCATGAGGAGGATGCAACACAAGGTCAATTTTTATGCAGAGTACAAATAGTTCGAGTTCAGAATTTTTCCTTCTCCTCGACAAGTTGCCTTACCAAGGCTAAAGTAACCCAATCTACCCTACTAATATCTATAGCTGGGAGAGAAGGGATGGATTCATGCCTTTCTCAAGGACATTAGCATGAAGAGAAATACAAACAGCCTTGTTCAAGATTTGAACTCTAGTTGCTGTTTCCTACAATGCTACAACCATTATGCAAAGTGTGCTTTTATTTTTTATGGATGGTGACTTTAGAATTGCACATGGAATTAAGCGTTTGTTTGCAAACATTGCAATATGGTTCTGTTACCTGAAAATGACCACTAAAATTTCCCATTTAAAGGTCAAACTGAACTGTCAAATCTCAGATCCAAAGAGGATGTACTCTGTGTCTGTGGTAAAAATATATATTAAAATAAACCCACAACGAAATTCACTTCAAAATTGTGAACATCTGTTGTAATATATACACACTTTATTTCTATCTCAGCAAGAATGAAAATTCTGAAAATAGTGGTCAGTTTTTATGAAATAATTTGGCTTAAGAGTCATTGAAGTACCATGCTGAGTAATTCAGATTAATAAGATTAATTGCCTAGTTACATGATTAGAGTTCCAACTGTTAGATCAACATCCAGAAAGATAGCAATTCACACCTGTTGTACATTTTGATCACACATTACATATTCATATATCTAGTTTTCTCCTCTAAATGGAAACAGCATAAAAATTTGAGAGCTTTTTCAGGTCTAGAAGGACATAACCAATTTTATTAGGTTTACAATAAATTCTAAAGTTTAAATAAATTTAATGATAGAGTTTAAATAAATAAATAAAAATGAAATAAATTTCCTATCCTACTTAAAACATGACTTTTTAAGTCTTTTTTGTGAGAAAGAATTGGGACATCAGATTCTAAAATGGAAGTGCACTATTTCGATTTGTCTTCTGACAACTTTATGAGCTATGTAATATTGATATTTTTTATTAAAAGAAATAGAGTAGAATTTTTTTTTTTTTTTTTTTTTTTTTTTTCACATCTCAAAACATTTAAAACAGTTTATTTAGTAGAACAAAAAGATCTTTTCTTTCAACTTGGATTCATCAAAACTCAATCGTACACTGACATGGAGTTAAACCCAATCCCCACAGAAATTAGGAGTGATAGGTGTCCTATTAAAATATTTGAAAGACATCTTACAGAGTACACAAGAGTCAATAATCAAGATGATTCAATAAAGAAATACTCTAGACAAAAATATAATTTCTTCTCTTAGGAGGTTGAAGAATAGCAGAGAAATTAGTTTGAGAATAAAAAGTGATAGATTGAATAAATTAAATAATGTAGCCACATATAAAGCATTTTTCATCTTAGAAATGAATTTGAAAATAAATCAGTCTATCAACATTTTTTTTTTTTTTTTTTTAAATTCTTGACAGTGATCCACCCTTTCTTAGCTGTCTACCATTATTAAAGGCTTGTGACAAGAGCAAAATAAAAGGTGAACAGATATCAATTAAAATTAAAAGCAAATTTGGGACAGAGAGAGGAAAAAAAAGAAAACACACACACACACACACACACACACACACACACACACACACACACACACACACACACACACACACGAGACAAATTGCTCCTAAAATATCATAAACTAAAAAATAGATAATTTTATTTTATTTTTTACTACATAAACTTTAAAATGTAAAACCAGTTTTTCTCTGTTTGCCGAATATCAGATCAAATAACAAACTATCAATTACAATAGAACAAAGGTCATAAATTATTTCAGAAAATATTTAATTTACCAGTTACTTTTACATTCAGATTTCCAATAACAGCTGTTGAGTGAGAAAAAGCTGAAGGGTTGTATTTAGAAAATGTTAAGGAATTTTCACACAAGAGCAACTTGGAAACTAGTTATTTATTAAGTTTAGCTTTAAAACAAGGCTATAAATATGAGGCACTCAGTGAAGATCAAACTCACTACTCAGTAGTAACTGGACTTGGTAACCATTACAGAGTGCTTGTGACAGATTGATAGTCATAAGTAGCTGTCATTTAATAATTGTAAATTATTATTTACAAAAAGTCAGTGAGATTAGTAAATGAAAATAACTGCTAATCAGCAAAATTTTTATGAGCTAAGAAGTGAAATTCAAAGTGCTTGAGACAGGGGGATTAATACTTTCTATTAAGTAGAATACCGTAAGAGATTTTTTTTTTAATTGAATTTCATTTCAGGCTGTCTTCTTTTCCATTATAATAAAATTCAATTTAACTTGTGGTTGATTTATGTTAATGCAATGAATATATTGATACAGTGAAATGAAAATCAAGAAAATCTGCCCTTTAGTGTTAGAATCCCCACCTAAAAAAAAAAAAAAAAAAAAAAAAAAAGTTGTTTTTTTTCATTGTTCTGAAAATTATTCATAAAGATTTGGCTTCAAAGTCTATTGCCATCTATTAGTTTTAAATTGTTTAAAAACATACTCATCAATTCAGGAACCACTAATGTAACACAAAGCCTGCAAAAATAATTCAATAAATAGAGCAGGTTAACTCCGGATATATCAAATATTTTATGCTTAGAACCCCCCACCAACAAAAAAAAAAACAACTTGCTTTAAATGAGACTGAATTCTCAACACAGATGGACAAGAGATAAGCAGTTGTAGAGATGGGTAAGAAAACCTGGGTGGTGTCAGATTGTTCAGTTGAAAAGAATACTGAAAATGATTTCTAACTTCACCCATTTATTATCTATATAATTGAAGAGCACCACTATATAATTTATCAAATGTGAAGAAATGAAGGAATCTAAAAATATAACTTTTTTGTTTTTCTTTTAAAATTGTCCTTTATAATGAAATAAATCCTTTTTTTTAGAATTCTTATTTCTTGCATAATTGAGAGTATATATACCAAGGAGATTTTTCTATCACATATCTAAAAGGCAAAAAGAAATGTTTCATTTTTGATGAAGTGTTTGTTTTTCTCCAATACATACATTGTTTGCACACAATAGTAGAAATATCATTATCATTGCATAAAAATGCCAAATTTAAATTCAAGTTTGATTTCTTTAAAATGTTCAAACAACAAAACAAATAAAATTAATAATTTTTAAATGCTTATAATTTGCTTAATCTATTCTAGCTTTCTGTTTATACTAATTTAAGTTAGTTAAATACTTCTGTTTATATCATATCTCTGTTCATTTCAATCTATTTCCACCTGTTGCTATTGATCATAGATTATTTGTATTTATAAAGGGTTTGGTTCAAAATTCCTAGCATGTTATAGACTACAACAGACGACCAAAGAAAGCCAAAATGTTATTATAACACTCAAGACGAAGACACTAGTCCAAAGTCTTAACTGTGTAAACAATTTTTATCGGTTGAAATCCCAAAAATCTTTAAGAGGCCAAGATGTGAAGAATAAATAAAAATAGCATCAGAATCAACTAATGTGAGCAGTTATTTAAAAATCTGAGAAAGAAAAACATTTTCTTAAAAAAAAAAATAAATAAATAAATAAAGTGAAGGAAAGTTCTACAGAATATTTGTTTTCTGGGTCCTTTTCATGTAACAAATGTATTTAATTTTGTCCGATTTTAACTTTTGCAACCAGCTGCATATCTCTGTAAGCTTTGTTAATGATCATTACAAACTGCATTATCACAACTTCTTCAATCAGATGTATCTGATGAAAGAAACATCTGTTCAATCAACTTCTATTTTGATATATTTACTAAGAAAGGTTGCATAACTGAATCTTGATTTTTTTTTTGGGGGGGGAGACATATTCTTGTAAAGGATTCTTTTTGTGCTTTCTGTACCAAGTGAAATATTTTTTGTTTACATCATATTTCCAAACTTTGTTTTAAACACTAGACAAACCAAGTGGGAAATACAATCTGGCAATGCATTGTAATATAATTTGGGGGTCTACCATGGCATTCTATATTTGAGGCCAAATCATTATGAAGAAAAGGGACAGAACTGGAGGCTGATTTCAGTAGCATGGCATTCTAGTTTCAGTTTCAACTAGCTAGTCCCGTGTTGTTGGCTGAAGAAATTCAATGAAATTTTTCCTTAAATTTGGAATATCATTTACTTTATTTGAAATAAGTATTAGATTTGATTTCATTTTGAGTAGTTATATATATATATATATATATATATATAAAATTTTATGTAAGATTATAAATACAAAATTTTGAGTCTAATTCACTATGTAGAAATGGTATGTAAGAATCTTGATCTTCTTGTTATTTTGAATTTTAAGCTTCTTATTTAACATTTTAAAATTAAAGTTTGATATTTTTCCATTAAGTTTAACATTTTTCACCAAAAAGTTCAAGGTTCTTCTTTATAAAAAGAAGTTATAGATTTTCCGAAAACTTTTACGTGCTTCAGTTTTTACTACAAAATTTGTTTATGCAAAATTAAAACAAAATGCCATTACTGGTCAATAGTCAAAAAGTTATTTAAAAAAAATTTTCATATTGATATAAGAATTATTTATTGATAAAATTTGATTCTTCTGAGTAATTTGTGCTTTTGTCTTAAACATTGAACTATTTTAAGTTAGTTTAAATCTACCATTAAATGTGAAATAGAAGCAACTGGAATATTTTTGTATTGCAAAATGAAAAAAAAACTATTAAAAGAATATTTTTACATAAGTTTAATTATATATAATTAAATTCTAAATATTTAATTCAATTTTACTTTTGATATAGTAAAAATCAATAAGAGTGTGAACAAAATCATTTTTCCAGGGTCTTCTAAAGATTTTTAAAAGCATGGTAAAAAGTTAGCTTAATAGTCACCAACTCAACATTTATTTGTTAAAAGTTTGTTTATCATTCAATATTTTTCTGTTAAAAGTTTATTCAATGGAGAAAAAAATAAAAAAAATAAATAAAAATAAAATGAAAAGCAAACAGTCCTACTTCAAAAATAGATTCTCTTTTCTACACCCTGTATATTTATTTCCAAAACTTAAAAGTATGATTTTTTTTTTTTTTAAATCACATTTTCTTTTTGTGACCGAGTATACTGTAATCATTGACTTATCAAAATTTAACTTTAAAAAATGAGACCCAGGTCTGGGTCATACTTAAGACTCAAAAATGGTACTTGATGCTGCGTTGCTTAGCACTCAGCATTCTAAGGTTAGGATCAAGGGTAAATGGAGCAATCCTGGGAAAGAAATAGCGCCCTCCCCTACACCTCGGCATATTAGCTATTGAAAAGGGAGCCTTCGGGTCACCCTTGACTGAAGTCTCCAACTTACATAAAGTTAATGTCCAATTTTTCAAAGTTTTTCTACATTTGTTTTTATATCTCAAAATTTATTAAAAATAAATTACCATTAAGGTTACTTTAATATTTTTCTCTAACATTCATAAAGAACAAATACATAAAATAAAAAAATTCTTATTAATAAACTTTTTCTTTAAGGTAAAATAAACAAATATATTTAGTTTGTTTTTTCAAATTTTCCATTAAAGCATAAAATATACTCAAATGTCATTCTTGTTACAAAATTAATGAAAAATCCATTTAAGAATGTTTTTATGTAAATCTAATGGTTTATATTAAAATTTAATATATTTAATTCAAATGAAATGCTGCTCTGTTCTTTTCCCAGTATTTATTTACTCAAATTGAGCATGAAACTTATTTTTGACACAAAAAGGCCGAGGTTAAAGTGCACTGCAGTGGATTGACCCACCATGAGGTATCATCTCAAGAATGGCCAAAGCTCTCTCCTTGGAATTCCCCTTGCAACACATCTCAGGCAATGGGCAAAACCCTCAGCCTTTCTTTTAAATTAAGGAGGAGCAGCACATTAGGAGAGAGCCAGACAATAGCTAATCTTATGTTGACAAGTGCTAGATAATTCAAAGATTATGTAATATTTTGCAAACCTTTGTTAACAATACACCAAAAACCAATTAAAAAAAAAGATTCTCAAGTTTAAGGCAATCTAACATTTGTTTTTTTTTTATTATCTATTAGTAAAAAGGTGAGATTAAAAGGTATACTTAATTTAGCTTGAAAAGTTACTAAATTGAAAAAGAAATATTTGTGCTTAAACTTAATCTATAGTTTCCAGTAATGCCCCAGAAGTGTTGTCTTGAATTGCAAAACAAATTACAAAAGCCATCAAGACAAAACTGTATGCAAGATGAATAGAATATCAGTTGTTTTCCAAAAGGCAAAGGCAAGAGAGTGATGGAGAAAGTTAGTTCCAACTGCCAATCTGTATGTTATAAACAATACAGTTATTTGTCAACTACACTGGCCTTCAAATTTCAATACCATAGAAGTTTATGATAAAATGGACCCCCCCAAAATCTACCATCTGTATGGCTTGGTGTACCAAAGAATCAAATACCAACACCCTCACCAGTTCAAAAGAATATCAAAAACCTCCACAAAGAAACAAAAAAACCTCCAGTAATGGTAAAAAAAAAAAAAAAAAAAAAAATCAAGTTAATAATGAAGTGAATGCTTTTTTAGAATTATATAAAATTAATTACACAAATTTGAAAAAGTCTAATCAAAAACAAAAAGATTGTGTCTAGTTATAACATTTTTGGATGAAAATATTTAACTGTTCAGTCATCAAAAATTATTGATGGTATCCCTTTCTTTATGTTGGGAATTTATAAAATTAGTGGTTTCAAACCTTTCATAATGGAGTTAAGTATTATATTAGCAGCCTGTCCAAAAACTATAAATACAGTGATACTTAAAAGAAATGATATTCAAATTCTATGGCTTTTAATCACATGAAGGATATCTTAAGTCAGAACTTTTCAGCCATGGCCCCCAAAAGGATAGGAATTGAATAAAGCTCAAATATAATAATACATGGTTTTGAGTACAATGCAACATCATAGTCATTGTTTTGAGGCAGGATTTTCAATTATCATCAGTAGCAACATTAAGAAGGATGACAACAAAATTTTCAAAAACTTCATGAAAACCTTTTTTGCTATCTGTATTTAATACTAATAATGCCATTGAAAAATGGTGCATAATTCTTTATGATGAAGTACACATGAAGAAAATGTTATTATATCATGGCAAACAACTATTTCATAAGTCAATTGACAATCTATCTCTACTTGCTCAAACAGTACTTGGTACAATGTTGATATGTCTTAATAGGGGTCCAAAGTATCTTAAAAGATGGATTCCAATTTCAAAATTAACATCAGCCATTTTATTTGAACAAATTGGAGTTAACAAATCAGGTTGTCACTTCTGGGATCAGTCGATATAAAAACTATTATATATGATGGCAACTGGGTGAGTCAAGCTTTGATAAAATTATATTCCATACTCCCTGAAAAACCTTGATTAACTGAAGGTAATTAACATTTGCTTTTTGATTGTTCATCTGTTGAAAAATGTTTGCAATATATGGTTCACAGAAAAAGCAGAACTAATCTTTGATGATAATGGAGTAAAATGAGTTGCAAAATAGGCACATCTTAAGGTTATATCACTTTCAGATTTAAATGAAAATTTTCATTGTTTCAAAGAAAGACAACAGGCTTCTACTTGCCTCAGAGTTTGGTTTGGTTTCTTTGTTTAATGGCATATCAACCTTTGTAGGTTATTTAATGCCAAAGCCATTCTCCGAGAAGAACAGTAGTGGTACTATTTAACCCATAGCTGGGAGGATAAGGGGGTTAATACCTTTCCTTAGGGTATTTGCCTGAAAGTGAACGTAATAGTGTGACTGGAATACGAACTCGCTTACTACGATTCCGCAGTCCATCGCTTTAACCATTACGCCACGAAGACACCCCCCTTGACTCAGAGTGTTAAACAAAAAAAAAAAAAAAAAAAAAAAAAAAAAGACACAATGCACTTCTAACTCGGTATGGAATAAGTGCAGTTAAGAATGATACTGCCATCTTCATAAACAAGGTTTTGACATTGTGGAAAATTTTAAATTTTAAAATCCTTCAAATTTGTAAAATACACAATGACACTCTAAAAACTGAAATCAGATCTTGAAATGACTAACAACTAGATTTTATTGTTGAGTTTGATCACATGGCTTTTAATATGGCAGACAGTCAAGATAATCGTATAAAATAATTATCCAAACCCATTGCTACTACTATACACTCTACTTGCAATGGAATTGTTAGTCGATGTTGACACCTTTTAGCTACAAGACATAAATGTGTTATTTGGACAATTTACAACTGATTCATTAGAAAAAGAATTTAGTAAACTTTGTCAAGGATCAGGTGGCACCTATTTTATAAATGTCCAACAGTGTATTGAAAAGTTGTTTATTAATTAGACTTCTTTTCAATAAAAATGTAAATATTGATGCTTTTTGATGTTAAGCCAGGTCATCAATATACATCTTGTGATTCTTAACTTTCTGAGGAAGGTTCAAAAATATTTGACAAGCTGGAAATTTAAAACCATCTTTCTGAGGAAATAAAAATGTCTTTTGTACATAGGTGGATATATTATAAGAAATGATAATCAACCCAGTGAATATGAAACTCATTTTTATTATGGAAAGTATGAAAAAATATACCAATTCAATTGATCATGGAAAACTAGAAGTTCCTTCAGATCACACTTGCCAATGGCTATTTTTCTTGTTTCATCCTTTTCCATACAGTAAAAGAAAAGGTGTGTTATAAATCATTAAGTGACATTTTATGCTTATATCCAAGTTTCATTTTTACAACTTAGAGAGAAAGCATGCTCATATTTTTGCAAACATTACACCAAGGTAAGAAAGAATCAGCTTTAAAAGGTTTTGAAACTTTCCGAGATGACTGATCATCATATACACAGTTCAACTGATGCCATCCAGCCTTTTTCAAATACTGCTTGTTGAACCTGGTAACAAATAAAAATTTTAACAGCACTCTTTATTCAATCCCTAGTGTAAATTGAAGTAAAGTTTTGGTGAAACCTGTAAATAGTGTGAATGTTTGTTTCAACATTATGTGGGTGATATCTTTTACCAGAAATCTTAATTCCCTCTTTGTTTTGATTAATACTTTCAGTATCCACAACAAAAATACATAGTTTAATTTATGTAACTTTCAGCACATTCTATTGTTGTCAGGTACAGATCAAAATGTTATCTAAGGTATTTTCAAAAATAATTTTCCTCCAAACTTTCTAAAAGGCAAACATTTTTCAATAGGCCCCCAGTTCTGGCTCTCAGTTGCACCATGAGTAGGTTTGGAATACAGTACACCATAGAGATGTACTGATCACAGATATATAGATTCAAATAGTGTAGTGATCAAGTATAGAATTTGTAACTTCTGTACAACCAGCTAGCAAGACCTAGCCATAAAGATCATGTCCCAACAAAATCCTTTGACCAATTTAGAACATCTTGATAAAAAAAACCTAAAGATTCAAGTTTAGAATTTGGAAAGTAATGTTTCAACATTAAATGTAATTACATCAAATATAGAAATCAGACTAGATTACCTGCACATAAATAACAGTCAATAGCACCTAAAAATAAAGGAGGTTTCATTTTAGGCTTTCTGGAAGAAAAACCTAAAGTAATGTATCTTAATGATGCTCCAGCTGATTGGAAAGTGCTTTTATCACAATTCAATTTGTTGGCATAAAAAGAAGCATTTCTCTTTATATTTCATTGTTATCTAAATAAACTTAGCTTACTAATGGCACAAGCTCAGTAGGAGACATCCAGTGAGGAATTACCTCACTAATAATGATCTGCTAACCACCTTTATATTTAATAGAAACTTGTTAATAGGTGGGGGGGAGTAAAAAAAAAAAAATTACAATATAAAAAGGGAAAATATCTGAAAAGATGTCCAGAGGAAAAAGAAAATTTTAAACTGAACTATAAGAGCTATCTGGTGTTGCTCAGGAGAAGGGAATAACATCCCATATAATATTATAGTAAGAAATGTATTCTGTAATATATTTCTTTTAATTAGAGGTGCCCGTGGTGTAATTGTTATCATCGTAGGAAATGAGCACGGCGACACGAGTTCAAATCCTGGACGAGACTCATTGCATTTCACATAGCACTAATACCCTTGGGAAAGGTATGAATCCAATTATTCTCCCTCCAGCTATGGGTAAATAGTAGGACAGACTAGGTTCTTCAGCCTTGGTTAGGCAACTAGTCTAGGAGAAGGAAAACTCTGAATTGACACCTGTTAAACTCCGCTTAAAAAAAATTGACCTTGTGTCATATCCTGCCCGAGCGGAGGGGTTGGTAAATAGGATATATTTCTTTTAATTTGATGATTTTTTTTTATTTTTTTATTATTTATTTTTACTTTGAAGTGGATATATCAAAATAGTTTTTTTGTCTCATCGCTTAATGAACAAAATGCTGAGAAGACATTTAAGAATTTTATGGATATTTCTTCACTTTTTAATCGGTTTCTCAAACTCTTGCTAAGGGATATAATTGTAATGGCGTGTGCGAGATATGAAAATTATCATCACCGGGATACCCCTAAAGTACCAATAACTCAGCTCTCAATAGCTGGATTGACTATGAACCAATTTTACTTTCACCAATGAGCAAATCTAGAGGTATCGGATTGTTGAAAAGTTAATACTAAAATGTTCCATTTTCCCAATAATTTTGTTACAAACAGATGCAGAGATTTAATATTATAATAGATAAACAAAGATTGAAGTGGAACCATTTTTTTTTTTTAAGAGTAATAAATTGTATTGACAATCTTTATTTTTTATTTTTTTAGATAAATGTAATCAGTTACATTTTTAAGTTTTTAAAATATGAAACCAACTTTTCATCGAAAAGCTACTTATAAGTTTTCAAATTACTATGATCTTTATTTAAATAAATTCATATCCTGTGAAATTATTTTGGACATATCATTGGAGATGCACATGGTGTAATGGTTGTCAGTATAGGAAATGGATATGACAACTAATGTTCAATTCCTGGATGAAGCTATTTGCATTCCGCATAGTGCTAATACCCTTAGGAAAGGTATGAATCTAACTATTCTCCCTCCTAACTGTAAGTAAATAGTAGTATAGCAACTGGTTTAGAAGAAAAACTCTGAATTTAAACCTTGTGTGAAAAGGTTGAGTGTGTGTGTGTGTATATATATAATTACTTGTATAATAATCATAATAGCAGATGTCATCATTGTAAATGATCTTGAAAACAAAACACTTGAAATTGGAAAAAATTTATATATAATTTCTGTCAACTTGCTCATCACCGAGAATAGTCATTAATTAAGAAGAGTGGATTACTCATACACACTTCATATTCTACCATTATGACAAGTCATTGAAGTAACTGCAAATCTGACTGGTGAGGTGATAACAGTTCATTTGCCTCTATAAAAATAAAGTTTTAAAAAATTTTTTAATATGAAAGGAACAAGACTCGAGTCCCATTTTCAATATTAAAAAGATTCACAATATCAAATACTACAAGTTTGCAAAACTTAGTTTCACTACTTTAAAAGCAACTGTAATCAGGTTATATATGATGCTACAAAACCATGATATTGAGATGAGAAATTAAAGCATGTTAATATCAGTCATCCATATGTCTTTTTAATACAACTCTTTATAAATCAATCATGCAAGTTTAAAAACAAAGAGCTACCAAAATAGAGAACCTCAGTTAGTAATTGGTTTAAAGACACCAAAAAATAACTGGTAACATGCTACTTTTCTACTTAGAGAGATATCATTTTTGAAAAAAAGGGGGGGGGGTAGGGATATTCAGTGCTTAAATTGACCAAAAGTAGGAGAGATGGATCAGCGTCATAAAATGTTGATATCAACACTGACAGGCTTTAATTTTGAGACAGCCCCCCCCCCCAAAAAAAAGAATTTTTTTTTTTAATAAACTGCCTTAAAGTAAATTTAAAACTTTGCTCCTATTGATGTAATTAAGAAATGTAGTTTTGGAGGACTACTCCTTAATGTCAAGGCAATAATTAAAATCAACTAAGTGCTCTCTTACTCTTTCTCATACACACACACACACTTGCAACATACAAGTCAACCTCAAGATTTTTAGCTCAAAATTCTGGGTTAGACTTATATCTGCTGTATAGGCTAACCCCCAAACATACACTAAACTATGTGGATGTAATTTTTATCTTAAATTAAAATTATATCAGCCATATATGAAACATGCCAGTCTTACATGTTAGAGCTTATATTCATATGGATTCACAATCTATTGTGCTATGATGAAATTGCACAGGTAAACAACATACTGTAGCTGGCTGGGTGCTGTGACATTCTGGTTAGTGTTTATAGTCAGGGCATCAGCTGTTGGAAACAGTGTATGATAGAGCATTAATGTAATACTTAATATAAAAATAATAAAACTAATACAAATTATGTGTTAATTTATTAAATATGCTCACCAACCAAGAGTTTAAGTCAAAAATGTTTGTGGTAGTTTGCTGGAGTTACAATAAGTGGTATATATCAATAGTTAGGAGTACTACTCTGTGGTAAAGGTGTGGATTTTAGCTCTGGCGTATAAATCAACATTGTTTTCAAGAGACTTTATTTGGCTTAAAATATTGACTTGTACACAGCAATTTACAGTGTATATATATATATATATATATATATATATATATATATATATATATATATATATATAGGAGACTTCCCTTAATTTCACCAAGATGCAAGAAGATACAAGTTTCATATCATTTGTATACCAGTGATTGAATAGATAATATCATTTCCTAAATATATAAGGGTATATGCTATTGAAGAAATAATGTACAAATCCATTTTATAGGGATAAAATAACAGGACAGACTGGGCTATGTAGCCTTGGTTAGTAACCAACCCAGAAGAAAGAACTGAATTAAATACTACTGCCAAGACATCATAGGGCCAGCATGATGGTAAGGCTCATTACTCTCCATGTCTCAGAGACCTTGAGGAAGACTTGGACAAGAAAATTTTTTTTTGAGTGGGTGAGTGTTGTATGATGAGGTAAAAAAAAAAATTTATAAGCCAACTTTCAAAATCAAATTCATATGATTTAAGTTAAAACTGGATATTTATGTTATACAAAAAGTCACTTGATATTGACATCAGGACTTAGGAATTTATTTTGTATAGGTTTTGTTAATTTTTGTAATTAAACAAAAAACAATCTTGAAAATTTGGCATTTCAACTGAACATTTCAATTTTTAGTAACAAATTAAAATAAGATAAACTCTTGCATCTTTCTCTTCACTGGTTCTGAAACCTGGTTTAGTCATAGGTACAATTCTCACATAAATAGAGCAGAAATAGCGTGATGGAAGCCAATCTCTCTCCAGGTCTACAACTAGTTTGAATTCAAAGTTTTCCTTCTACTAGACCAGTTGCCATACTAAAGTTAAAGAGCTTAGTTAGACCCACTATTTTATCCATTGCTGGAGAAATGCAAATAGTCATGTTCAGGATCTGAATACAGGTAGATAAGTACACTTCCTATGAAAATAACCATAATACCATGAACACCCTCACAATTATCAAATGTCTAAATGAAGATTTCAATCTGATTTATTATAACTGCTCACTAGTTAGATTCATTTGCTTTTATTAGTAAAATAAAGCAATTTATTTTTTGAACTTTGAACATTCTCAAAACTAACAGGTCTCTCTTGATCTCTCTAAACAACTAAGTTTTCAATGACCAACAACAAACAATAACCTGACTTTTATAACTGAACATGAATCACATTACAATAAAAAAGTAAAGTAAAAGTGGTGGTTGCTGACCCAAATTATAGAACCAGATGAAGAGCCAGTAAAATAAACAGTTTATTTTTAAAGAGAAATCATATTACACAAAGGTCTAATTTATATATATTCACATTTGTTTACACTTGTCACAAATTACCTTACTACTCACAAATCAGTAAGATTCTATGAATTCAGACTCAAACTTCTGGCTTTTACAATCCTAGATTAAACTTAAACAAAATACAGTCAGCAACCTTAACAGGCCAAGGATTTACACAGGCTCAAGACCTTGGATTTTTCAAAGAGTCAGGCACTATTAGCAAGAACGACGAAAATTAAAACAGCTTATTTGACACTATATGACAAATATATAGTCACTGATATACATTCCCGATTTCTAAAAGAGTGATATATATATATATAAGTACACATTTTTTTTAAACCTTACATTATAAAAGTAGATATATATCAATCATTAAATTATCTGAACCAGTTTTCTATCTCATTCCAAAGAAAAGTAAATAACAACCTCAGACTTTTCAACTTAACATTCATGATATTTAAACATTGACATTCTCAAGAAAGTTCAAAACAACAGATTTTGGTAACAGCTGTTTAAAGATCTCCTAAAGCATACATGAAACAGGTTTTAAGTGATTTTTTTTCTCTTTTATTTCAAGTCAACTAAAACTTCTACAATTCTGAAATTCTTAAAAAATTATTTTAATAACCAAGTGAATAAAATTGGATAGGCCTTTGTGGAAAGTTATAGCCAGAATTATACAAGTGTTCGAAAAATTTAATTAGTTGTTCTTTGTTTAATGGCATATCAACCTTCATGGGTTATTTAATACCAAACTCATCCTTCCAGAAGAACAGCAGTGATGCTATTTAACCCATAGCTGGGAGGATAAGGGGGTTCATAACTTTCACCAAGGGTATTTGTCCAAAAGTGAGCGTAATAGCGCGACTGGAGTTCAAACTCGCTTACTACGATTTCGCAGTCCATCACTTTAACCATTACACCACAAGGACCCACCCCCAGTTTAGATAGGATATCAACAATAAAGCAAAGATCTGTAAAATTACAGAAAAAAATAAAAAATTAAAAAAATTCATCACCCCAAAGCTTCAAAGATTTTCTTTAAATCAGAACAAATTTATATTACCTGTAGAGAAACATGCAAATTTATTTTAAAGAAAAAGGAAATAAAATTAGGATATTCATTAAATTTCAAAAGTCATTTATACAAAAGTGTATAAGTACTGAGATATATATATATATATATATATATATATATATATATATATATATATATATATAAAAAAAAGAGGAAAATTTCTGATTTATTTGACTTATTCATCAAAGTATGTTTTTCCCCTTCAGAGACACATATGTACTCCAAAATAAAAAGGGAATTGGTGAATAGACTATCTTGAAAGCAAGAAAGTACAGTTATCAATTAAAAACAATAATAATTTCAAGAGTAGTTGACTTTATTGCTGTGACAAACAAGTGACAGATATATATATATATATATATATATATATACCCGAGAGAGAGAGAGAGAGAGAGAGATTCAAAACTGTTTGAGCCAATATCTCCTTAATTTGGCACAGGGTGACTGCTTCTACAGCCTCTCTGCCACAATGTACAATTATTTTATCATCAAGATGTCAACAGACCAATATAAAATTGATATGTGGGTATATTTATGCAATACACAAAATGATTTGGATTTTATACAAAGGTGAGCTGAAAAGTTCACATGATGACATCACATTTTCTGTTAATGGGATCCAAACACTGCAACACGAATGGAAGAAATATGTGGATCACAGGACGGACAATGTTAAAAAACCTCATTTAGTCATATTCCAAGTACCGGGCCATTGGCCTAAGGAGTAGAATGTTCGCCAATGGTCCAGGAGACCAGGTTCAATCCCAGGTCAAGTCATACCTAAGACTCAAAAAAAAAAAAAAAAAAAGAAAAAAAAAAAAAAGAAAAAAGGTACTTGATGCCACTTTGCTTAGCACTCAGCACTATAAAGTGAGGATCAAGGGTAAAGTGGAGCAATCCTGGGAATGGAGTAGCGCCCTCCCCTACACCTCGGTGTGGTAGCTATTGAAAAGGGAGCCTTTGGGTCATCCTCGACTAAGGTCACCAACTTTACTTAATCATATTCCATGTGTATCTTAGTGAACCCATGAACTTTACACTCCTCCTAGCGTATTAACATTCTTGTTTAAACAAGACCTATGAAAACAAAGGTTTACTTGAATTTGTTTTTAAATCTTT
Source organism: Sepioteuthis lessoniana (assembly GCA_963585895.1). Taxonomy (NCBI): domain Eukaryota; kingdom Metazoa; phylum Mollusca; class Cephalopoda; order Myopsida; family Loliginidae; genus Sepioteuthis; species Sepioteuthis lessoniana. The sequence continues at coordinate 43,339,099 of OY757923.1, forward strand.
ACCTATTTATGAGCTGTTGATTTATTTAAACAAACAAGGAAAAATACTTTAAACATTTTTCAACAATACAAAATAATCTATATCACTTAGAATATTTTGACTATTGTCTTCGTCTTCATTGTTATACTCATAATGTTTCAGCTGATATGCCCTTCAGTCTTGAATACAATAGACCAAATATTCACAGTGATAAAAAAAATTATCAAGCTTCATCTCAGAAATATAGACAAAAATAATCTTACTTCTAAGTTTTCTTTATTTACTTGCTTTGATCCGTTTTAACCAAATATTTTTTACTGCTTTAACAAATGAAAGGAAAATTAACTCAGAATGGTAAAATATCAAGTTAATTTGATTTTTCTAGTTAATATACTTTCAATTTGATATTTTTTAATGTAGAATTAATTTTTGACTGATTTTTGAAAGTACAAAAATATATTTAAAAAGAAGAGTCACTTCTCTTCAACATACACAAAAGTCTGTATTTCTTGTACTGATAATTGCTTGAACTTAACATCTAAAAATTTGTCTTGTTTCAATAAACTCTCCTTCACCCTCTCTTATCTTGTGAAGCTCAGTTTATACTTTGTGGGTAATGTAAACAGGATTTCTCCTTTAATACCCACCCACTGCTCTCTCTTTCTCTCAGTGATTCATTTATTTTCTATCATTCCCCTTCAATGAATACTGCCACCTATTACAAACACACATAATTCAGAGATCCAATTAGTATTCTATGTGAATAAAAATTCATAAAAGAATTTGTCAAGGGACTAATCAATTAAATTCTTTTTCAACCCTTGCTAAAAAAAAAAAAAAAAGATAAATATATATTCTTTTAGGATAGGAGAGGGGGAACATTTTCATGTTTAAAGGTCACATTGAAATTTATAGTCTAAAGCTGAATTCAATAAATTTTTAGTATGTGTACAACGAAATCTAAAGTTTAAACTTTTAGTTAATAACTTAGTCCAAATTTAATATATACTACTTAAAAGAAATGAAAAATTTTACAAACCTTTTAATGAATTTTTTTTAGATTGCTTTTTTGCAAGAAAGATATCAGGTTCTAAAATGGAGGTGCAAAATTTTAATTGTTCTTTCAACAAAGCTGTAGGAGATTGCAAGTTTCCCATCTATCTTTTAGGATGAATATAAACTGAAGAAATTGATTAGCAAAAGTTTTAAAAAATTCATTTAAAAATAAATATCAGAGCAAAAGTTTTCAACTATTAGGCCTCATGTTCATGTGTAAAACAAGTATTTTCATTCTATTTAAAAATTAATAAGAATCAAAAGAATTGTGAATATGTTCAATGGCCTTTTTTGTTCAATCTATAAAAAGTCAGACTCAGCTATACACCAGCCAAGCAAGGTTAGAAAACATCAAGTTCAAATACTTTGAGTATAAAAATCTAACTTGGCTTTTTCCCACCAACCTCATCTACTTTCCGTAGCAGAAACTAAATGAAGACTTGTTTGGTGGGTATTTTTGTTTTTTTTTAAATTTAGTCTTAGTCAAAGTTTAATAAAAAAAGTGGAATTTTCTCAAGTCATGAAGAGGAAAATAGACCCTTCTCTAAAATGAGTTCTATGGAGATTAGAAACAAACGAAAAAGCAAGAAGAGATATTAGTCAAAAATACTCAAAATATCCCATAATCTAGTAGATCATAAGTTAACATGCTGTGCTAACCTCCTCATCATGGCATTTTTCAGAGCAATTAAGTTACTTGACAATGCCCATCTCCTCTCCAACATACAAATGTTTGTATTGGGTTACATGACATAGGCAATGATCACCTGACCTATTGGGAGAAGTCTATTCAAGCCTTTTCCTCAAGAACATAGAACTGAACACAAACTACTTCAACTGATTTTTTAACTTGGTCAGGTTTTTTTTTTTTGTTCCAGCAAATAAACTATTAACCCGCTTCTGATCTGATTGAAAAAAAAAATGTTCAGGTTTTAATAAAACAAAAAGATCTGGGAATTATTAGATAAAGTAAAACGATTTTTACTTTCTTTAAAAACAATTTTATTGGGCTAATTTCCAAGGGTTGGTCATACTCAAGGTAATGTACGTCTTAAAATTTCGTGACCACGTCCACAAACCACTTTCATGAAGGTAGGGTTTATTTTTAAAAATTAATGTTAAAATGTCAAGCCTTATAAACACCAAAATCTTTCTAATTCAAATTTATTATCCTACATCTTTAACCACCAGTCTTGTCCTCAGACTAAGAGATGAACGATAGATCTGTGGCAGATATTAAGGGGACTTTTTTATCAACTCCTGGGGGTAATAAATAAAAAGGAGTTGTCATTGTTATTGGGGGGGGGGATGTCCGAACTATAATAAAAAAAAAAAATCTAAAATAGTCAATCAAACTACAATGAAATAAACAAGGCTCCCCTAGCTTCCTTCTTGCAGTCCTAAATGAATGCTTCCGGTGCCTTTTAATAGTTTTTAAAGAAATTTGGTAAATGAGTAACAATTGAACAAATGAGCCAATCGTAGCAATACTGTAAATTTTAAAAGAACCTCCAACAACACAATAACGTATGCAGGTAGTTGCCATGTGCTGAACAGATAACCAATAATACTTAACATATGGAACCCTTAGGATCGATCCTTTCATAAGCTAACAACAGAACTTTCTTTACATTAACATCTTTATTTTCTTTTCGCTAAACAACACTGCAGTTGCTATGTTCTCTTTAAGAGGATCATTCATTCGAAGAGACAAAATAAAGATGCTTTTACACAACAATAGTTTTGATCATCTGGTGAAAAACAACAGACAATACCGCCTGAGAAATACAACGTATGTAGCTAAATATAAAGGCACGGACGAAAATAATGACTTTGAAGTTGTCTTGTTTTTCTTGAAATACAGAATATTTTAGCAGCTGTATCATCCAATCTTGAACTTAACTTTAAACTCTCACCACTCGACTTATTTGAAATAGGTTATTTTCATTGCTAATTTTAGTTTGTTTTTTTCTGCTCTCTTTTAGCTCATCAAAATAAAAAGTCTAACTTTCTCTAAGTCCATTAATTATTACCATTTTGTTCGAAAAATCTAGATTCATAAATTCATGTTCTTTTTATAAACGTTTCTTTTCTACATAAAATTTTAACAAAGTCATTTATGATCTAAGAAATTTACATAACCAAAAATTTATTAAAAACAAAAAAAAAACAAAAACTTAGGTTAGAAAAAAAAAAAAAGAGAAAAGTGATTCTAATGAAAGCAACTCCTAAAATAAATTATATTTTTAAAAATTCAAATGCTAAGTGAAAAATGATTATTAGTCAGGTCAGTTCAATAAATTCATTTTTTTAAAATTAACCACTTAAAGTTCAAGATTGGTGATCACAATAAGAATGGGCTTCCGCTTTTTAGAAAGGAAGATTATGTGATATAGCACCATCAGCATGTAGAAATACGATGAATTAATAATGACGTGGCTCTTTTTCTCGAAATACAGCAAACTTAGTATTTATTACAATAAAAAGTTCAAACATTTCATCTTAAAAATGAGAACCTATCTATTAAAAAAAATTCATTTTTGTCTGATTCCGAGAAAAAAAAATTTAAATGATAACGATAAAAAGAGGAAAAATAATATAGATCCATATGGGTAAACCCACGTTGTTCCGGTTTTGACGTGTCTCTTCATCTCAATGTAGAAGACACAGACAAAAAAAAATTAAGCTCAAAATAAATAAAAAGGAAAATAAATACAGAATTTTGGCTTAATCTACAGGCAAATTTTACGACGTGGCACCAGATTCATGAACAAATGCCAATTATTGCATAATAACAATAAGCAATAATAATCATTTACACCACGCAATATTCAGCTAGCTAATTTGCTCGATCCTTGTATATGTCGTAGCAATTTCAAAGGGGTTTTCCCTCGTACTATACTCGACACGTTGCACTTACGCTGTTGTTTTTAAGAGATTAAACGAAAATTTTTTTTTTTTTTTAAATCAGCATTTTGAAATATGAAACCCAAAATGAGGAAATACGCTTCATTCAGACACGTTAATGTTTCCCGGGGGGGGGCAATTGCGCAAAACTAAAGATTAACAATAGCAGATTTTATGAGCTTTTTCTTCAGTTAAACACATGGCAGGGTATTTTAAGAGGATTTTTATATAAATACATTATTATTATTAAAAATAAAAATTTAAAAACAAAAAATAAAAGAGTAAAGCCACTTTTTCTTTTCTAAATTTAAAAATCGCACTAGACACATCTAATTTTATTCGAAATTTAATAAGATTCATTGAAAGCTGAATTAGTATAAAAAGTTGATGGCTTTCGATTTTGTATTTTTAAGTTTAGTTCCACGTCAAACAATTGTCATTGCTGACCCAAGCAAGTTCAAGTGTCGGCTATGAAGCAGAACATACAACACAATAATAGTGAAATTTTTAAAGAAAAACAAAATGAGATTCACAATTAAATCTGAAATTATTTTTTTGAAAATTCCATTGCAGCATTAAATGGTTATTTTTAGGGCACAGTTTAAAAAAAAAAAAAAAAAAAAGATAGAAACTGTACAGAATATTTTAAAGTGATTTTTACTAATCTCTCCAAACAAAAAAGAAATTTGCTTTTCAATTCTTTTTCAGCAGTGCCCTTCAAAAACTATCAGATTGAAATCCTTTCTTTTTATTTCGTGAATAAAGCTTTTAAAGATGAAATATTAAGGAATATATATGTGTAAAAAGGCCGATGAGGAAGAACAGTTTTTGAATAAAGAGAAATAATTCTGATTTTCAAAAAAAAGCAAAATGCGACCAGTGGGTGTGCGTTCAGATTTATAGCCAGTTACATTTGTACACTGGAATTAAAGCAGAAAAGCTGGAGGCGATTTCAGGATTTTAAGGGTTTATCTCCGTATTCAATAATCAAACGATCCAGACAAAAGTAATCGAATTAGAGTATATATTAGACTTATCTCGGCTTAAAAACTACGGATCTTACCACAAAATAGAAAATAAACGATGCTTTTTGAGTTTTACTGGCTAATTTAAAAAAAAATCAAGGTAGATAAAAAGAAGAAAGAAGGTGAGTTGCATTACTGTGTGAAATGAATGAAAAGATGGACTTTACATACCTTTTGCTTTTTGGATTTTTTCTGTGAGGTTTTCTTTGTGTCTACCCGTCCTGAGTGGAAACTTGGAGGTGTAACTGGAGTTCGGAAACCAAAGGCAAATACAAGAAGGGCACAAATGACCACCCCGAGTACGGGTAACACGACCGACAGGGAACCTAGTTCTACCATTTCCAACATGCTGACTTGACTCCAAGTTCCGTTGTTAGTGTCTTTTTAAAACAGATCCGATCACCAACAACAAAAAGAAAGTGACGGATATAAAAATCAGTTTTTGATTTTTTTTTTTTTTTGAGAATGGATGGAAAATATATAGATGTATGGAAGGCACCCTTGATGTCGTCGTTTCTGTCACCGATTTTTAGAATCAGTTGTGTGATGAGCCGGGTTTCGATCTATTTTTGTGTGTGATTCTTCTTCTTGGCCGTTGATTGTGCATTTATCTCAACAAAAACACACTCCTCTCAAGTCTCAGTGAGGTCGAATGTGGCTGGTCTTCTCACCTCATCCACTCACTGATGATGCCCATATGGTCGATCTTCTTCCCTTTCCCTTTTCCTTTTCGACTAGCTACCGCTTGCTCAGACGACCAAAGTAGTAGTAATAGCAGTAAACACTAGATAGTAGGAGTGAATTTTTTTTTTTTTTTTTTGTCTATCTGTCTATCTATCTATATTTACTTATATCAACCTATCTAAATTCATATGTATACGTAACCCTAACGTATACAGATAAAGAGAGAGAGAAGTGAGAAATAGTAAGAGTAAGCTTTAAAGAAGTGGGAGGAGAACCGAAACGGATAAAGGACTTGGTAGGAATAATAATATAAGTTTTATAAGGAGTGGGAGTCAGACCGAGATTGAGACACGTGGTAATAATAAGAGGAGTGGAAGGAGCATGAAAAGGCATTAGACAACCAGAGGAGAATACGTGGTAGGAGGTCCTCGTTCCATCCTCTCTTGTGAGTAGCAGTGTAAGTATATCATTATAGAAGGCGCAGGAATAGAAGCTTTCAACGACCATATAAATATCAGACTCGGAAAAGAGAGTGTGTATGAGTAGATGTTAAAGGAGGGTTAAAGTTCTAAATAAGGAGGGAGACATAAGACAAGTACAAGTAGTAGGAGGAATGACAACCAGCATTGAGAGTTAGACACGTGGTAGTAGTAGCAACTCGGTATCATCAGCACCATGAAGCCAATGATTGAGTAGCCATTAAACCTGTGTCGTGGCCGGCTGTTTGTGTGGAAAACGTCATCATTTTGTGTGCACAAACCACATCAAAAACTAATTTGCTTTTTAACTCTTTTTTTTCTTTTCGAAAACTTTTTCCACAGAAATTAATAGTAAACTGTTGTTTGTACATTATATCTTAGAAAAATTTCGGGTAATTTTTCAACTATTTTAACTTAGCTGGAAATTTTATTTGTAAAAAAAACAAAGAAAAATATCTAACTTCGTCCATCCAGAATGTGTGTGATTTTTTTTTTTTCGTTTGAATAAACAAAAAGAAGATCATTTTAACCCTTTTCTTTTTTCCTGAGTCAATATCAGGTTTTAAAAAATGTTAATTGTATATTCTGGTTATATATCCAAGATTTGTAATAAACGTGTGTCATTAAACGTGATTGGTACATAATAATATGTATGAAATTGTTTTGTGTTAAATCGTTTAAGCTAAATCTGGCACCAGATTACAATTGTAGAACTTTTTGTGAATACCGTCGTGCTTAAAAGATAAACCTTGCAAATTAGAACAAATTACTGACATCCGGGTGTCTACTTTGGAAGGGGAACGCAAACTCATGCGGACGTAGTTGTAATAAACCATGTGATTCCCAAAACACGCTTCAACCAATGACAATAAACGATCAAAAGTCTGAATTTTAGTCGGGCTGAGCCTACTGGTTTACTATAAAAATATCTAACAAAACCTTCCATAGCAGATCACATACACCTGCATACAAAGAATTTTTCTTTACTGTTTAAACATTTTACCCATTTCCTCTTGGATAATGAATCTCCATTTTACTATTGTTGCTGTAAATTTAATGTCACTTTTGTGTTATTGTGACTGTGTAACTTGCATACTCTATTCTATTTCTCCATCTATTCATTACATTTCTCACTTGGTCACCTTTGACTATATTCTTAACTCCATAACAATACCAAAGTTAAAAGGAATGGTTCCTGTGAACAACACACAAACCACTGCACTTTTAGTATTGAAGTCCTATTCTATTTAATAAATAATTAAATAAAAATCATCAAGCAATCAAAATTCAAACTTGGAATGGTGGTATTTGGTGGTATCTGTTAGTCTTATGAGGCCATAGATCTGTGCCTGGATCAGGAAGTTAGCTTAAGCAAAGTTGAATGAAAGCCCATGTACCAAGTCTTCCCTCTTCATGTCACAAATTTTTATGTTGAAGGAAAGAGCAAAGACCAATACGGTTTGACGCCAGTGTTGTCACAGGTATTGCCAGAAAGATGTTGAAGACTCTAGTTCCTAGTTTTGAATTTAAAGTTATCCTTCTCCAAGAATGGTTGTCTACTATGTCTGAGGAAAGTTGGAACAAATTTTCAAAAAATAATGTTTTCAGTAAAGGAGAACGTACCAAAACATTTAGTATGTTCCATTTCCATGAACACTCAGACTGGGACTTAAAAGGGATGTTCAATTTTTAATCTATCCTCATCTAATATTATGTTTATTTTTTCCATTCTCAACTGTTGACAAACTTTTTTTTTAGTAATAAGCTGTAAATGATTCATTGACAAATTTTCCTTGAAATCTTTACCAGAAAGTCACTTGTTTCAATTTGAAAGATTTCTCTTAATTAAATAATCACTCTCTCAGTTACACACTGACTCTATTTATACCAATAGTAGCACTAGTAGTGGTAGTAGCAAGCATAAATTAGTTTAACAAGTAGATATAAACAGGATAAGATAGATACTATTATTATTGGTGTTTAAGTACACTATTTTTCCAGATTTTTCAGCCTAAAATTATGTTAAGTTATATCAATCGTCCAAATTAATATTTTTTATAATGTTACAAAGAAATAGCCACTGGAATATGTGTTTATTTATGATTTTGTTTCTCCTAGTGTGTGCTAGTTTTTACTAGAAGCTTGTTGCATTTTTGGATGAACATATCCATGTCTTTGCTCTGAATACTGTGTAAATTTTATGTTTTAAGGCATAATGTAAACTATATGAATAGTTATTTTTAGTCTGAACTGATTAAAACTTGAATAAATGCTAAATTCAGGTTAAATTTAGCTGCTACAAAATTTCAAAAGTCAGTGTTATACACAAGAATTTTTTCTAGAATTTTGCAGCCTAAAGTTAAGGGGTGTATGTTATACACATAATTGTTCTTTATAGATAAATATCTGCTTGATTAAACCAGGTTGAAAAGCTTGGCACAACAAGAAAGTTACTAGTGTCAATTCAAAGAAATTCATTTAACCAAGTAATCACACTCTCAGCCCTACACTGAATATATCTATAGCGACAGTAGAAGTAGTAGTCATAGTGGTAGTAGAAAATATAAACTAACATAATGTAATCACTTATTCTTTATTTTTCCTCCTGTATTTTAATTCCTAATTTTTTTAACATTTATATTGCTGTCAGTTTTTAATGTAATCATTGGCAGCTGATAACATTTCACAACCTGTTTAACTCTCATACATTAAATCAAGTCAAGTTCTACTAACTGACAATAAAGTACTATACTCTTTTCCATGATGTCATAATCATTTCACTCATATCTATATAGGTATTTTGGTATTAAAAAAGCTATAAGCCAGTAATAGTTAATCAAAATATAAAGATGGACAGTTGTAATAGTAATTAACTGAAAAAATACTAAATGCATAAAAATTAGTCTTAGTTTTTTTTTTACTATGAATTTGTAACAATGTCATAATTTTAGTTTTAAAAAACAACCAAGTGGAATCATATCATACATGTGTTGTTTAAGTGGGTCACATACACAGTTCAATGCACTTCATTATATTAACGTGATTCAAAGTAATAGTAATTTACTAAGCTTTTTGCTTAGATGTAGCACAAGGCCGCATGAATGGGGCACCCAATGAGTACATTGATATTAACAAAAATGTCTCCATTTCCTAAGAAGAAGTGGGAAGAGATGAAAATGTTGGCGAGCTCACACAGACCTCCATCAGCACTATTTACACAGGGGGTGTCCTCGTGGTGTAATGGTTAAAGCAATGGATTGTGGAATTGTAGTAAGCAAGTTCATACTCCAGTTGCGCTATTACGTTCACTTTCGGGCAAATACCCTTGGGAAAGGTATGAATCCCCTTATCCTCCTAGTTATGGGTTAAATAGTACCACTACTGTTCTTCTAGGAGAATAGCTTTGGCATTAAATAACCTACAAAGGTTGATATGCCATAAAACAAAGAAACCGAAACCAAACTATTTACACAATTGAATTTTAGTGGCATGGAAAGTCAAAGATGACCAGAAGCTGCACAGATTGCAGTAACTTGTCAGATTCCGATCATGAGTCATAGTTCACCTTCATGTAAATGTACCACAGTTCAAGGTTATCTCCCTTAGTCTTCTATCTTTCATAACCAATTTGCAGTAGAGCAAAGAGTTGGAACTCCTGCCTCTGGTTCTAAATTCACAGTTCTTCTTGACTGATTGTCCACTCAAGACTAGAGAGTCTAATCAGTCCAATGATTTTATCCATAAATGAAGAGTAAAGAGATGAATTTATGTCTTTCCAAAGGCATTAGCATGAAGTGAATAGGTTAGGTCAGGTTATTGATAGTTATTCAATACCAAATCCTGTTTATACATATATAATTTTTAAGTGAATAGTTTGTAGGTAACATTTTTTAAATCAGCTAGAGCTCATTTGTTTGCACACAGATAAATGATTTCAAGTATTGCTACCAAATACTAATAATTCAATTCAATATTAATTATTTGTTTGTGCATTGTTAAAAGGTTTCAAGTATAGTAAATGATTATAATTCTATTTATTAAGTATTCCTATCTAATACAAATAATTTGCACTCAGCTGTATGATTTGGTTTGGTTTACTTTGGTTCTGTTTTATGACATATCAACCCTTGTGGGTTATTTAATGTCATTTCCTGTTTATATATATATATATATATATATATATATATATATATATATATATATATATATATATATTATTTATAAGGAAATACTTTGTAGGTAACAGTATTTTTAAATGAGCCTGAGCTCATTTGTTTGCCCACAATTGAATGGTTTCAATTATTGTTATCCAATACTACTAATTCTATCTAATATTAATCATTTGTTTACACCCAGTTAAATGATTTCAGGTATAGTAAAAGATTAAATAATCCTATTTGACCCATAGATGAGGTTCTAACTCTTTTAGTGCCGCATAAAACTATTCACCTCCATGCACGAACACACACCAGATGAAACTGTACCAGTCTCCTACCAACCAGAATAAAACTGCTGTGTAACACACTCCATCATCCAGCTCTGTTACTATCTATTATTATCTACAAACTCATAACAATTCATGGTAGCTGTGGTGAAAAATGGAACGCTCTAAGAGACTACCACATATTGCCTTGAACCAGTAAGAAAATCTTCTGGTTAAAGACATGTAAAAAAGAAAAAAAAAAGAGTTACCATGCTTGTGTAGCGAGAAGGTATTGATACCATACTGCTAACTAGGACAACCCTGAATAAAAACCCTTGTACCAACAAATTTTCTTTCAAAACACTGTTTAAAATATACTTTTTGAATGACAATTCTCTGTCGGAAGATAGGAAATACCAGTACTTGCCAAAAAAATAAAAGTCTGGAAACTACGCTATCATCTCTCTTCCCCACCAATGATACAGCCTTTCACAAATATGTCAGGGCACATTTTTTACCTATGATGAACTGGTTTGACCCAGACTTGAGTGAAGTGATGTCACTTTTGAAGCAGAAAATGACCTTGTACATTGAGGACAAAGAAATTACAGACAAAATCAAGCAACCTAGGAAAATTTACCACGGTATAGGGGACCAAGGATTAAGAAATCTAAATACCAGTAGCCTCACTGAATAGCAGAAAAGGTCACCAAAAAACTTGTGGTATTTTTTGGAAAGCCAGCTGAGGGTGAAAGTAAACTTCAGGATCAACAGACATAACCTCATGCAGTATCAACAGAAACCTAATGAGTCCTTAGATGACTTCATTACCAGAGCCAGGAGATTTGCACAAAAGTGGGACTTTACAGATGAGGAATTGAGTAAATGACTTTTCAAGCTCATCATATTTCAACACTATTTGATGTATTCCATAAGCTCTACAATAAACCAACAGGCTACAGCATAGCCAATGTGTTTTAGAAGAGGCAGAAAATAAGAAGCCCTTACAGTAGGAAACAACCAACTGAACCAACTTGGTATGCACAAAGCCAAAAAAATGTACAGTGTCAACCCAAGCAAAAAGTGTGGAAACTGCATCACCAACTACAAGCCATGACATTGCCCAGCATACAATGATGAATGCTCTGCATGTGGAAGTAAGGGACACTGGACAAGATGCTGCCAAAAAACGAAACACTCAAAGGAAGTCAGGAGATAAAGCAGACATCATAGAAGCAAGTCCTGTAACTATTAGTATCAAAATCAGTGAAGAGTTGAGCACAGGAAATAAACCAGGGAAGAGTTGAGCACAGGAAATAAACAAGTAAAATTGAGCACAGGAAATAAAGAGACAAAGAAAACATTGACTACATCAATGTCAAGAGTGATGAAGAAGGCTACCAACAGCATTTGGGTGTCCTCGTGGTGTAATGGTTAAAGCGATGAACTGCGGAATCGTAGTACGCGAGTTCGTACTCCAGTCGCGCTATTATGTTCACTTTCGGGCAAATACCCTTGGGAAAGGTATGAACCCCCTTATTCTCCCTCCAGCTATGGGTAAATAGTAGGACGGACTAGGTTCTTCAGCCTTGTTGAGGCAACTAGTCTAGGAGAAGGAAAACTCTGAATTCAAACCTGTTAAACTCCGCTTAAAAATTGACCTTGTGTCATATCCTGCCTGAGCGGAGGGGTTGGTAAATAGTACCAACAGCATTTCTACTCCATAACTGTCAGTGCAAAATGCATGAACAGTATAAGCGGGCAGGCCAGGGACAAAACCTATACAACCCTGAACATTAGACCACCCCACCTAAAATACAGGACACGCCACACACTTCTCATGTAAATTGACTCTGATGCATCAGATAACATACTTCCACTCAAGACATTCCAACAAATGTATGGAACTTCACCAAAGGCTCTCACCAACCTATGATCCATCCTATATATGAGACTCACCTCATATAGTGACGACCAAATCCAATGCTTGGGAACTATTAACATCCCATGCCAGTACAGGAACTCAGAGCAGATAGGCACAACCTTCTACATCATAGGGGTACCTGGACCAGCTGTTATAGGACTTCCAACAAGTGAGAAATTAGAACTTATAACCATACATGTGGATGCTTTAAGAAAAGACCCAACAATACATGACACCCTAGGACCATCATCCAAAAGGATGAAAACCTTATAAGCTATTTTGTGGAAACACCAAATGGGGTGAGAGTCTGCTGTAATCACAGCTACATGCACACGATACCAAACCTAGTAGTGAAGAAAGACCACTTTGTTGATCCAGAACCAGACACCACACAGACCACCAATGAACAAAGTGAAAACAGTGTTGAGGACAAAACCACCAACCCCAGTATCACAAGACCCACATTAGGAAAAGATAAGAACCAGCAAGGCCCACTATCTACTAAATCAGGTGGGACCATAAAAACACCATCTATTTACCACACACTAGAAAACAACAGCAAAGCCTTTACCCTAGCATACATACACATACATACAGATGAACTATGCATACTACATAACTAAACAGGGTTGATGTTATAGTACCACATAAAAAACATTCGCCTCCACGCATGACCACACACCAGATGTAACAGTACCGGTTTCCTACCTACCGGAATAAAACTGCTGTGTAACATGCTCCGTCATCTGGCTCTGTAATAATCTATTGTTATTTACTAACTCATAACACTTCACTAACTGGTACTATCACTTCAAGTCATAGTAGATCTGAGAGTAATGGCAATGAAGGGGTATTCCACATTTTCTAAAGCTTCAAAACTGGAGCCTCACCATTGGATGGTTTAGTGTCATATTCAGGACACTCACTGAAGGGTCCTTACCCCTCTGCAGAGATACAGTTGGTGTATTCTACAGCCCCAGCTGACTGGGCTATGAAGTAAATGTAATTAATGTTGGCTGGTAAGCTTTATTATATCAAGGTTACTAGCTGAAAACCTGCCATACAATCTGGATTTTAAATTACACAAACTAACTATGAATTTATCAATGTCACATTTTATTGAAGAATAAACACAAGTATAACTCCAAACTATGTTTTTGTGAGGACTTAAAAATTAATAACCATTGGTAAAAGGTTTGTATGACAAATATAAACAGGATTTTTTAGAGTCTTGATTTTCTAGTGGCTCAAAAAAAGGTAAGTTTTCTGCCTACAAGATTTTCAGCCAGATTCCTGCTTTATATAGTTAAACAAAAGGATTTGGTTTAACTAACCTAATAGATGAAGTAAGGGTCTAGTTTAGTGTTATACAAATATTGTAAATTGAGACCCTTGCTAAAAACTTTAACAATTTTTAGGGTTTTTAAAAAAATTGATGAGTTAAAAATATTCTTTATAGTCCCATTAGTCATCGTAGACAATATGGGGCTATATCTCTAAATATGCTTATATTATACAATGTCAGACAGACAAAAAAGATATTTGGTGAATGACAGATATATTGACCTCATTTAAGAAAATATTGTGCAGACCTACTTCATTATCAATCGATTTTTATCATTTTAGGTTTAAAGTAATACTGATAAATTACTTAGCACTGAAATTACAATGAAGATGAAAAGTATATAAACAATGTCAAAACATTGTTTATGTAACAATTTTCGAAACAAACAAATGTATAATTGAAATATACTGGTAACTGTTGTACTGTGTTATATGTACATGTGTCTATAGTCTATGAATGTCTAGTGAATCAATTCTGGCTCTAAGTTTGTACAATAAGTAGTAAAAAGGAATGAATTAATAGATAAAGAGGTTGCACAGAGAAAAGAAGTTAAAGTGAAAATTTCTTCCCTTAGATGGTTGATCTACTTGGATCAGATCCAAGAGAAAAAAAAGACAGATTTTACATTTATTCATGAAGGAATTTAACATGGCACATTTATTCAAATAAGTTGTGACTAGAATCACAGGAAATCAAGTGATTTTTGTTTTTTATACTTAGTCTCCCTAAGCAAGACTAGTTGCACACTATAAGCAAAGGGGTTACAAAATTACAAATGAAAAGTAAGAATGTAGCAAAAGAGTGTTACAAAGAGGCAACAAAGCAGAAATTCAACTTATTAACACTGGACAAATTTGTACCTGGGAGGAAAACATTCATAAAAGAGTTTGACCTACAGTGTAGATGTTCTAGGAAAGATGTTGTTGCAATGAAATATACATTTGGTGTGAGGAAATACAGGATAGTGGAAACTTGATTACATGGAACCCATGTTTATTGCTCATTTGATCATCTTTCATAAAAAAAAGTATGAACAGAAGAGAGACAAACTGTTTATATTTTGGGCAATGTTAAAGTGATAAGAAGCAATCTTTTTCCACAAAATCATCCAACTGGTTCTACACTCTGATCAAAGAAAACAAAATAAGCTGAGAGGAACCTGCTAAATTAGAAAGAAGGAATTTAATAGTTTGAAGTTTGCACCTCAACATTACTTAAGTTTAGATTTAATTTAGAAAATAGTTTAACAATCAAATGAAACTTGCTGAATGCTGCATATGCAATCAAGAGGAAAAGACTTCAAAATTCTTTTTGACAAATAACCTAATGGAAAATTAGCATGAGAATGTAGCAGATCACCCAGATAGACTGCTTCTGAACAGACACTGGGCTGTATTCAGTTGATGAAATAAGAACAGCAATGTTAGTGAAACTGAGAGAAGATTTCTTAACTTGACTTGGACTGGTATCCAGATATATAGATAGATAGATACCATTACACACCTCATGTATGGTTGTAACCTTGCCATGGGAAAAAGGTGACAAACATAAAATTCTGCCTTAGTTCACTGACAAAAAAGTTTATTCATTACTACACTTTTTAAGTAGCCATTGGGAGAAAAAAAAACAAAGCATGAAAACTGAGTTGCCCACATTAGCTGGACAAAGAGAAACATGTCATGAGGAAAAAGAGAGAGCAGACAAAAACCTTGAATTTTTTTTCTGGTTTTCTATTGCAGTTCTAACATACTTGTTCACTGGTTTCATCTCCACAGCTGTGCGTCTTGTGTGAGACCCTTTTTTAGAGTTCACCCCAAAATGGGGGCCGTAATTTTCGTCTCTCTTTACATCTTTGTAGCTGGTGTTCAACTGTAGTCTTTACCTTGCCACATCTTCAAGTCAACTAACTTTTGAACCTAGATCATCCCCTTACTTCTGCCTGGCATAGGAGGGAGGATCATATCCATTTCCAGTGGTTCCACCCCTGCACAGAAGATTTGGGATCTCCATTTTTTTCTATTCCTTTTTAATAACCCTTGTCATTCACGCATGACTGGCTGACCTACAATGAGTGCTTTGGCCTGACTCCTCAGCGGTCAGCTAGCCATTCAATAGACTCTCAGTCTGCTTTTTTGCTTTATTTTTTCTATATTCTCTCCTTCTCCAGAAATTAGCCTCTTGTTCTCTTTCTAACTTTGACTCTCCATATCACATTACATAGATAACAAATGCTTCTAGTTTGAATTTTGTGTGAAAGTGCTTACAGGGATTCATTTTTTTTAATAGATAGATTATTTTTCTGGTCAATGTTGTTCTTGGTCAGTTAACTCTTGTATTTACTGGGGAATCATCAGTGTCAACTATTCAACAACAATAATGGTACCAGTATATTTCAATTATACATTTGTCGCAAAAATTCCAGTCATGTCATAGTGGTGGTGGGGGATTGTTATTTACTTAGAAATGAAATAATAAATAAATAATGAAAATAAATAAATAAACTAGTAAAAAACAAATAAAGTGACAGGACTAATCAATAATGGGAAAATTCTTTGCATTTGTATGGAACTTGATAATGGATGGTTTCCACAGCTGATTCATATTGAATACACCAGAAGATCGCAGGAGGGTACATAGCTGAAATGTGAACAAAGAACAACAGAGATGAGGAAAATAGTCTTTCTAATAAACAAACAAAATGAGATAGTAAATAGTTTAACAGGATATGAAATTTAACCAAAGATTGGAATGCCTAACTAAATTACTACAATATTAACAGAAAAACTGAGACTGTATATCATATTGTAGGTAAAACTGAAGTCCCATGTCTTCAGAAGGAGATAAAAAGGATGGAAAACTTAGATAATGATAATTGGAAATGATAGCCATAGTAATAGGCAGTATATCTCAGAGAGAAAAAGAAAGAAGATATTAGTGTATTGCTAAATATTCTTTAAAGATGCATTGATATAATAGTAAACCAAAAGGGGGAAATGATGTAACTGATCAATGTAAGGATGATTAAGTGTGTCTTCTTGGTTGAGCCAGGTTAATAAAATGGATTGGATGATTATTAATCCAGTTGAATAGAGCCACAATAAGAAATGCTTATTTTGAAATGGTCTCTAGGACTCATATATACTTATTTACAAAGTGAAGGTTATATTTGGTTCAAGGCCACAACTATAGAGTGCCTAATAAAAATAAAAATCCAACTCACTACTCAGTTGTAAGTGATTTACAAGACTAGCTTGCAAATCATTATGCTATGACAGATAAGTTGTCCAGTCGGCTGGGGCTGTAGAATACACTGACTGCATTTCTGCGGTGAGGTAAGACTCCTATGAGTGTCCTAGATATGACACTAAACAATCTAATGGTTAGGTTCTAGTAATGCTAGAGCTTTGGGGAATGTGGAGTACCCCTTCATTGCCACCATTCCTAGGTCCACTCTGGCCTGGAGGGGTAGCACCTGATAGGGTCCTATCTATGGGTCAAATTGAACTAAACTGCATACTTATGTTAAAGGGAGTTGTTTGAAATAGAACTGTTTTGACATTTAATTGTGTGTAAACAAAAACTATACATATACTAAACTGAATTGTTTGAATTAGAACAAACAAACAAGCAAACAAAGTATGACTGACAAAATTTCCCACTTAGTTTCATATAAAATACAATGTGACTTTATATATATATATATATATATATATATATATATATAAGTTGGCTGACCATAGTCAAAGGTGACCTGAAGGCTCCCTTTTCAATAGCTTACACATCAGATTGCTCCTCTTACCCTTGATCCGTACCTTATAATGCTGAGTGTTAAGCAAGGAGGCATCAGGTACTGTTTTTTGAGTCTTTGGTATGACTCGACCTGGAATTGAACCGTGGTCTCCAGAACCATTGGCAAACACTCTAACTATTATGTCAATATATATATATATATATATATATGTGTGTGTGTGTGTGTGTAATGTGAGATCAACAAAAGTGATAAGACAAACCAGAATATATCTTTGTAGTTATCTATTTTTCAGTTGTCCTCAACTAATTTTAACCTGAGGTCATAGTCAGGAGAAAGATTTTTCTGAAAAAAAATTTGTAAAGAATTAAAAAAAAATGAACTGGTAATGAACTATATCCATTCTTTGAATGAAAATTATTTCTTGATATGCTACTATTTTGAACTGAACATTTTATGAATCTCTGCTATCATGAACAGTTGTTAAATCTAAACTTGAAATATATTTGTTAGATGTGGTTGAGATATGTTTCAAATTATGAGAAACTGTGATGGTTAATGAAAAGGAAATTAAAATAAAAGACCTACCAACATTTGAAAGAAACTCGTTGCAGAGCCAATAAGCACATTGACCCCGCAAATGTTTTTTGTTAAACCGTGCGAGTAGTGACAGCCAAAGACAATGAAGGGAACAAAGGCAAGGTAACAGATACAACAAAAGTGACAATTTTATTGTTGGAATTACAAACACGTGTGTAAAGTCCGTGGCGGTTGTATGTAGTCTTCAGCTAGATGGGTGATGTCGATAGCTGGTATGGTCGAGTTGTAGATGTGCGAAGCTGGACGTTCGATGAGGGTAACTGGCGTAGGTCAAGTCGTAGAGATACAGCTAGATGTTTGATGTGGGTAAGCTGAGATTGGTCAGGTTGTTGAATCCAGCTGGACGATCGTTGCGGGAAGCTGAGGTCGGTCGTTGAATGCAGCTGGATGATCGTTGCGGGCAGCTGAGGTCGGTCGAGTCGTTGAATGCATCTGGACGATTGTTGCGGGAAGCTGAGGTCAGTCGAGTCGTTGAATGCAGCTGGATGATCATTGCAGGAAGCTGGGGTCAGTTGAGTTGTTGATAAATTGTTGTGGTTGGTAGTTTGATATCCCAGTTTTTGACAGCATGTTGGGTTAACCGGGGGGGGGGGGTCGACCTGGTTGCTAGCCTGTACAGCGTGTCGTACGTGGGCCAGATGTTGCAATGCTTGGGCAGTCCGTAACAGTGAGTCGTTACGTGGACTGGATGCTGCATTGCTGGAGCATCAAAGTCGAAATTGGTGTTGGAGTCGAGTGAGTTGGTAGCTAAGACTGAGCCATGTCTTAGTATTACGGATCAAGTGAACGGATGGGGAAACCGTAGCTAAGGTTTGCCAGGCCTTAACACATACGAAGTTGAGCGAGCAGATCGGTGAAGCTAGGGCTTTGTCATGCCCCTAACTGTGCGGGCGTTTCATTGACGGTAGCTATGGTTTTGCTGCGCCAAAGCTGTGCGGACGTATCGGACAGTAGCTAAGGCTGTTTCGTGCCAAAGCTGTGCAGACGTATTGAATGGTAGCTAAGGCTGTGTCACACCAAAGCTGTGTGGACATATCGGATGGTAGCTAAGGCTGTTTCGTGCCAAAGCTGTGCGGGCGTATCGGTAGGTAGCTGAGGCTTTGCGCGCCAAATCTGTGCGGGTGTATCGGATGGTAGCTAAGGCTGTTTCATGCCAAAGCTGTGTGGACAATAGCTAAGGCTGTGCCGCGCCAAAGCTCTGCACAAATGAGCAGACAGGCCAGGAGGCCGAGGCTAAGATTGGCGTTATCTTAGCGCTGCGCTGATAGTGAAGCGGTAGCTAAAGGCTAACCCATGCCTTTAGTGCTGTGCAGCCAAATGGACGAGTGGAACCGAGCAAAGGTTAAGACTGGCTGGTCTTAGGATCCATCTTCGTGTTTGCCTCCAGGCCGTCTATTTCAACTGGTCTTTAAGGACCATCAGAGATACTCCAACCCGAAGAAGGAGACTTCTTATGGAAAAAAAAGGGGTGAATCTGTCACTAGAAGTGGCAGTGAGGTGATTGCAACCACGATAACGTAGGATTCGACCTCATGAAGCCGAGTGGCTCCTGAGAGCGTCCGCGAGGACCTCTGAATTTTTCGCCGCCGAAGCCTTTTTCATATGAAAGAAAGGCAACACCACTTCTACCACACCACGTAAATAGAAAGTTCTTCTATAAAAAAGGACGTAGAAAATAAGTCCTTCTTTAGCCTGGTATAGGCTAGCGAAGATAATTAATTCCATTTTTATAGAATTATTTCTGCCAGAAGTGTTTTGCAAATGTTGATAAATGTTAATTTACCCCTTTCTTAGCTGTAACGGCCGGTTGGAGTTGAAAAAGGGATTTGTAATTTTTCTAGGTTGAACGAGTAATCCGATCTGTTTATGTTTGTAGGCAGGTCGCGGCAAACCCGTTCTCACTTCAACTTTACCTTAGATATTAGACGGACCTTCTTTCCCTCAGCTGCTAGCAGGCAGCTCACGTGTCCACCTATGTCTCGTACTTGTCTCCTCAAGCAGCAGCCTATATTAAAAACGCCCACTGGACATGAACTCCCCAACTTTAGATTTATCACCCACCGAAAACGACCTGTACATTTCAACGCCTAGATTGGAGATGCGAGTGTTTCTTTTATGGTCCAGGATGGCATTTCCACGCTACAGAGTAGCTGTATGAAACCCAAAAATAAAGTTGAAATTTAAAAGGTATCTCCTATCTTCATCTCCTTCTTTTATGGGATACACATTTTTTCTAGTCTTAAAATAAGCAATAAAAACATACTTAAGAACATTCTAGAAATTTAGGATCAAAACCGCATTAGCATTTAAGTTACATTTTTATATTTTTCAACCAATCAGCTAAAAACATGGAATAGAACATTCTAGAAAAATAGGATCGGAAGTCAACTAACAGAAAATATTTAGGCTCGGAAATAAAATGGTAAAATACAAATCTGATTGATCAATAAATGTCTACGCGCCAAAATTTTAGGACGATTCTTTGATCCACCTGTAGGATATAAATAACACAGAGTTAGGGAGCCATTAACCAAGACGAAGACTAAGACGAAGACTAAACCACAAGCCACTAAGCCCGTAAAGCAGTAGCCGATACTGTGTCCGGCAAATTCCTTTCCTTCCTCAACTAAAGTTCATGACCTAGCTTCACATGGCCGCGAATCACATTCAAAAGAAAAACCCGACAAACTTTCTTTCATCAACGCGACACGCTGTCGCCACAATCATAAAATCAGCTATGAACTTAATGTAAGTAAGAACGACTTATTTACGGACTCCGTTAGCACTAACATACACACATCTTTAAACAAATTTATTTTCTTCTTGCCAAACTTTATTTTCCAAAAGGCCATTTACACATCATGTATTTTATTTGTTTTCATATTCTGTTATATGCATATTAAATTGTTTGTTGTTTAATGTTCGTTGTGTTCTATTCATTTCTTTCACGCGATTGTAAAGTTTTGTGTTGTATTTGTGGTGGAAATAATTTAGAGAGCAATACCCGTAAAGTACGGACGCACATTTACTGAAATAACCAAATTACATACAACCCCCACACTTTCTTCTTTCAGTAATCCCCTTGCAGCCATCACAGACAAAGAAGACGCCCACGAATTAAATGGGGTAAGAAGAAGAACAAAAATGGAGTCAGCTATGCTAAACCCACAACCTGTGAAACTAAAAACAAACAAATAACAAACCAATCCTCTAAGCCCCATAGAACAGTTTTAGTCAGATAATGCATTTGCTTATTCAAATGCTTATGTGTCAACCTATATCTGCCCATTCTATTACAAATTAGTGTTCTGAGGTTGGTTTTGTTGAATGTTAAAGTTATTTGTGGCCAACGGTTATCCATTTATTTTCCTGTGTTTCTATTATGATTGTGACATTGTCCAATGCATTTTTTTATTTTTCTTGGATGTTTGTCTTTGCATATATATATATATGTTCCTGCTTTACATGATTTGGGAGTTGTTTTTCCATTTTACAATTTACATTTCAGCATTTTATATATATATATATCCCATGAAGGTTGAGCACTCTGGCCAAGGAATTTATGGCTGCCACTCGCATAATGCAAAAAGCTCTTCGAACGAATTGAGCACTCTGGTATCCGGTAAGATATAAATGTAAACATACGAAAGCTACTACGTAATGCCTTATAATTCCCGAGCAGACGTGGTTCGCTTGTTAGCTGAGCGGTATGATACTAAGTCTAACGTAAAGTCGGGCGAGTTTTGATCCCAGCTTCAAGCATCCTACGTGTCTAACCACACTGAAGAGTTGTGATACAATGAAACAGTCTGTCTGTAGATGACAATATATATATATATATATATATATATATATAAAGAAAAGTTGAAGAAACAAATAATCCAAAATTTGATGAATTTATTATGAAAGTCGATGTTTAATGTTTCAGTTGTAATAACCTTATTTGACTTTAAATTCATGAAAAATATTAGAATACTGATGGATGTTTGATGAAATAACAGAAGAAAAGAAAGTGTGTATAAAACGAAAGATTCATAACAGCATGTTTCTTTTTATACACACTTTCTTTTTTCCAGTTATTGCATCATACATCCATCGCCATTTTATCAACATTTTTCATGAATTTCAAGTCCTGAAGAAGGTTATTACAATTGAAATGTTTGACGTCGACTTTCATAATAAATTTATCAAATTCTTTATTTTGTTTTTTCAACTTTTCTTCATACTATCAGATTTATTTCCTTATTCACACACACACACACACACACACACACACACACACACAAAGATATATATTGTAGCAATTAGACGGACAAAATAAGCATAAAATGTAGAGGCAAGGAAAACAGGACACGACACTTCAACAAAATGATGTATTCATAACAATATCAATTACAAGCGTAATACAAAGAATAAAGTGTAAAATGTAATGAAAAGCGAAAGTTGTTAAGGAATTGTTAAGTGAACTTAATAGGTTGCAAAATAATATGCCATTGAACTTATCTTGTCACTTAAGTTGTTAAATGTCTATTGCTTCTGTGTGGTCATCGAACACCTATAAGTTGCTGGCGTGTTAATGTCTTATTTGGACGGTCTGCGGCGCATTTGAGAGAACAATTGCTCTCTTATGTTTGGATTTGTACCCCAAAATTGGATCTAATATCGTATGTCTTGTGTGCTCTGATTGGTTGCTGATAATGGCTCTTGACTAATCATACATGCTCTTATTAGGTAATGTTTGAGGGGAGATCCTTGTTTAACATTCAAAGTAGTTTATTAGGACAAAAGAGAGGTCACTCCAGCTAGTTGTATATGTGTCCCAATGCAAATAAGACAAGTAACTCATAGATACAAAAAATAAGTAAAAAATCTTTCACCTACTGATGCACTCACAAAAAAGGGAAAGAGGTCACTACTTCTTCTTTTCAGCTAAACAAGGGTTCAATCATGTATCTTTTCTTTTTTTCTTAGAGACCAAATCCTTAAAAATGTCCTAAGTCCCTAAAATGTTCGTTTTTTTCTTTTCTTGTCATAAAAAGCCACTCTCTGTCTTTCTTTCTTCTGCGAGACAATGTCTCTCATAATGTTCTTTTTTCTTTTTCTCTTTCTTTGTCGGTCGTCTTCCTTTTCGATAGAACAAGTAATGACGTCTGAGACTTGCGTAGTTGTTGGAGTTGACTGAAGTCGTTAATTCTTTTTTTAGAGAAACAATTCTTTTAAAATATAAATTTATGTAGTAGAAACCTACTTTTTTCAGCTTCTTTCTTTCTTTTCTCTTCTTTTTGGTTTGAGCTGTAGAAACCTAATTCTAAGGCCTTCTGTTTCCAATTGACTACAGGTGGTTTCGGCGGGTAACGCCAAGGCAAACAGCACATCTCCTCCAGAGATTCCAACCAATCAGACCAAAGCTCTCTGCCACACACAGATTTACACTGAACACAAAAGCTAACCAGCAGTAAAAGAAAGACAATACAAAGTAGGCCCTGAATTGACTCAGAAATGTTGGCGCTCCATTCAATGAACTCATTTACCGATAAAATTTCGACACTTTTAATATATATATATATAGCCAATGGAAAGTTTATTATCCGGATAAAATAAACACAAAAGAAAAATTTATTAATCTCTTGATAATCTTACTTGTTTGTTTCAGTTCAACATAGATTTTATTATATTACTGATGATGAATTAATCCATGATTGTTTTACAAATATATGAAAATGGTTGCCAAGTTCAGTTCTCTTTCTTTCAGGAGAGTAGCAAGTTGTTGATGTTGAATTGCATTCAGATACAGGCAAACAAAAGGGACATGATTATTCTGAATATGTAAAATAAACTATTAAGATATGTAGCAGAAAGAACCTTGTATTTTTTGCTTGGCGCGTAATTTAATTTGACCGTTAGAGTCGCCGAACATTTTCACCCAACCAGGAAGACCTGTCCTATTCAGCCCGAACCATCGTTCCTATCAGCACCAAAAATGGAAGAAAGCCAGCAAAACACTCTCTCCCTCAGAAATCGTCATTAGGAGCAGACGTTTTATTGTCTGTTCTTGAATAGCGGCAGCAGCGACAACCACTATGAGGAGAGCCATCTAGTTTATGTATCCCTCGGGTCTATTCTTCCAAACCAAGGGATTCTAGTTAAAAACTAATTAGATGATACACTCTAACAACTTCCTACCTTCCTTCCTTCCTACGAGACTCGCAGCATACCAGCGTAAACCCCTTACTTCATGCTGCCATTAAAACCTTCATTTAAAACCTAACGACGTCTTCGTTCTTCTTCACCACCCTTATTTTCCATCAACATTTAGCAAGGGGATAACAACCAACGTAATACCAACGCTACCAACGAAATACCAACGCAACCAGCGTAATACCAACTCAATCAACGTAATACCAATGCAACCAATGTAACACCAACATAACCAACGCAAAACCAACTTAAACCTAAAACCTAACAATAATAATAAAAATAATAATAATGATAATAATAATATACCCATCGCTATAGATAAACCATGAAGACATAAACTTGTCGCGACCGGCCTACGAACGTAAACAGATCGGATTACATTTCGCCCTAGAGAAATAACATCCGGGCACGGCCGGAAATGATGAAGCTCTTTTTCGACTCTAACCGGCTGTTACAGCTAAGAAGGGGAAAATTAATATTTATCAACATTTGCAAAACACTTCTGCCAGAAATAATTCTATAAAAATGGAAGTAATACTTTTCGCTAGCCTATACCGGGCTAAAGAAATACTTACTTTCTGCGTCCATTTTTTGTAGAAGAACTTTCTATCCATGTGGCGTGACAGAAGTGGAGTTCCCTTTCTTCCATATAAAAAGGCTTCAGGCAGCGAAAGTTCAGAGGTCCCCACGGACTTTTTTTTTCCTCTCCAGTTGTTGGGTTGCATTCGGTAGGCCGTTTTATCTCTGGACGGTTCTGCCGGATGTGCCTCGGCACTGGAGAGTTCCTCCGGCTTCAGGGGGCCATCCCCCCAGGCTTATACCCCCTTCGGGGGGTTGGGTTTATTGCCTGGCGCCTGAGGCGCCCCAAAAAGGGGAATGCCGACGGGGCCGAAGGTATTTTTGGCCTTACCGGACGCGTGTGGGCTTCGGCCCTGCGACCGGGCCCACCTTAAAAACGGCCTTGTGCCATATTCGTGCGTTGGTGGGACGCTTCGATAAATACAGAGGTCCCCACGGACCTTTTTTCCTCTCCAGTTGTTGGGTTGCACTCGTTAGGCCGTTTTATCTCTGGACGGTTCTGCCGGGTGTGCCTCGGCACTGGAGAGTTCCTCCGACCTCAGGGGGCCATCCCCCCAGGCTTATACCCCCTTCGGGGGGGTTGGGTTTATTGCCTGGCGCCTGAGGCGTCCCAAAAAGGGGAATGCCGACGGGGACGAAGGTATTTTTGGCCTTGCCAGACGCGTGTGGGCTTCGGCCCTGCGACCGGGCCCACCTTAAAAACGGCCTTGTGCCATATTCGTGCGTTGGTGGGACGCAACGATAAATACAGAGGTCCTCGCGGACGCTCTAGGGCGTTTGTGTGTGGCCTTTCCTCTCCAGTTGCATTCGGTAGGCCGTCTAACCTCTGGGCGGTTCTGCCGGGTGTGCCTCGGCACTAGAGATTTGCTCCGGCCTCAGGGAGCCATCCCCCCAGGCTTATACCCCCTTCGGGGGGTTATTGCCTGAGGCGCCCCAAAAAGGGGAATGCCGACGGGGTCGAAGGTATTTTTGGCCTTGCCGGACGCGTGTGGGCTTCGGCCCTGCGACCGGGCCCACCTTAAAAACGGCCTTGTGCCATATTCGTGCGTTGGTGGGACGCTTCGATAAATACAGAGGTCCCTGCGGACTTTCTCGAAACTCATGTATGGCACTAGACCTTGGTGTCTAGCTCAAGACATAACCCGGCATACGTGCCCGGACCCAGATTTGGGTTCGTGAAACTGCTTGCCTCATCAGGCTCACATTGCACCAAGTGAGCCGATGAGCAGCATAGACCAGCAGGGTTCGAGTCTCGGCTCGTTCCCGACCTTCCCCTCCCCTTTATCCCCACTTTAATCGGCCTTCGGGCTTTTGACCATGTGTCAAGTCGTGTCTGGTGGGAGGCAGCGACAAATAAACAGAGGTCTACGCGGACCCTCTCAGGAGCCACTCGGCTCCACTCGGCTCGGGTCCTACGTTATCGTGGTTGCACCCACCTCACTGCCACTTCTAGTGGCAGATTCAACCTTTTTTTTACGGTCCTTTTTAAGGGCTATGAGAGGTCACCTTCTGCGGGTCGGTGCATCTCTGGCGGTCATTAATGATCAGTCGAAATAGACGGCCCGGAGGCAAACACGAAGAGGACTCACTAAGACCAGCCGGTCTTAACCATCGCTCAGTTCCACTCGTCCATTTGGCTGCGCAGCACTAAAGGCAGGGGTTGGCCTTTAGCTACCGCTCCACCATCCGCGCAGCGCTAAGATAACGCCAATCTTAGCCTCGGCCTCCTGGCCTGTTCGCTCGACAGTGCAGAGTTTTGGCGGCAAGCCTTAGCCATCGCCTCGATACGTCCGCACCGCTTTGGCGCGAAATAGCCTTAGCTACCGCCTCAATACGTCCTCACAGCTTTGGCGCGAAACAGCCTTAGCTATCGCCTCCATACATCCGCACAGCTTTGGCGCGAAACAGCCTTAGCTACCGCCCCGACTCGTCCGCACAGCTTTGGCGTGACAAAGCCATAGCTACCATCAACGATATGCCCGCACGGCTATCTGGCTCAATAAAGCCATAGCTTCTGACCACGACGCTCCGGTGATGCAGTCCACGTAACGACTCGCTGTTACGGACTACCCCAGCAACGCAGGATCTAGTCCACGTAAAGTCGTTACATGGACTAGATGCTGCGTTGCTGGGGTAGTCCGTAACAGCGAGTCGTTACGTGGACTGCATCGGCGGAGCGTCGTGGTCGGTAGCTATGGCTTTTACAGTAGCTATGGTCAGTAGCTATGGCTGTTACAGACAACCCTAGCAATGCAGCATCTAGTCCACGTAACGACTCGCTGTTACGGACTACCCTAGCATTGCAGCATCTGGCCCACGTAACGACTCGCTGTTATGGGCTAGCAACCAGATCGCCCCCCCCCCTGGTTAACCCAACGTACCGTCAAAACCGGGATATCGATCTATCGACCACGTTGCTCCTGTAATGCAGTCCACGTAACGACTCGCTATTACAGACTGCCCCAGCAACGCAGTACCTAGTCCACGTAGCGACTCGCTGTTACGGACTACACTAGCATTGCAACAACTAGCTCACGTAACGACTCGCTGTTACGAGCTAGCAACCACGACTCGACCATGCCAACGAAATGTCAAAACTAGGACGTCGATTTCCGCAACGACTCGACCGACCTCAGCAGCCTGCGACGACTGTCTAACTGCATCCAACACCTCAACCGATTTCAGCTTACCAGCATCAAACATCCAGCTGTATCTCTACGACTCGACCTACGCCAGCTACCCTCGTTGAACGTCCTACTGTGCACAACTACAACTACAACTCGACCATACCAGCTAACGACGTAACCCATCCTAGCTGAAGACGACATTACAACCGCCACGGATATTTACATACACGTTTGTAATTCCGGCAATAAAATCGTCACTTTTGTTGTACCTATTGACTCACTTTTTGTCTCCCTTCATTGTCTTTGGCTGTCACTTACTCACACGCATTAAACTTAATTCATTTGCGGGGTCGACATGCTTATCGGTTCCACAACAAACTAATGATTTAAAAATTAAGAGCATTTCACATCAAAGTCAATGGTCATATCAGAAATGCATTGTGAGTAAAATAACTATGCATACACTTTTGACAATCTCACCTCTAAAAGAGATTGTCATGGGACCAGTATGGGAATGCGTCGATCCCGCGATCAGGTTGTGTGTTATGATCGATTGACAGAGGACTGGAAAAATGACAGAGGCAAGTGGATAAATTTAAATTCAGGTTTTGTTGAGCGAATCTAAACACAAAATGTGTATGGGTGTAGAAATTCAGCTGTCTATTAGTTTGTGGTGACAGTGCATCCAGAAGGTGAGGATGGTTTCTATGCTTGGTGCAGATATTAGGTGTTGCTGTATGATCAGGTTGTAGATGTTGCTGGAGATGATCGATGATGTGGACGCATTGGTTGCAAAGGTTGGATGATCGATGTCCTGGTTGTGCATTATTTTGGTTAACCGGGTGTGTGTCGAAGTGGCTTTAAAGTGTTGGTGCTAGTCCGAGCAGTGAGGTGACTCATGGACTGGATGCTGCAGATGCCATAGCTTGGTTAAGCTGAAGCTGGTCTGCAGTTGGTGCTGACTGTTGTGTTGTCGTCTCATGGTATCTGCCAGGAAGGTGTAGTGAGGAGGTGTAGTGAGAAGGTGTAGTGAGGAGGTGTAGTGAGGAGACCAAAAGTAGTCTCAGAAGACTTTCTGAGGTTAGCTCTTAGAAGAACTGTTTGAATGAGAAAAGCTGCTGTGATTAGTGTGGTTTGCTGTGCTGGGTCCGCGGCTGTGGTTGTTGGATTCCACATCTTTTGCTTCGGCTGGTGGTAAGGACGTAGACCCCACGTTTGGCAGCTTGGTTTGGTGGTGAGGACGCAGATCCCATGCTGCTGGGAAAGGTAACAGATTCCTCTCCTCCTGGCTCCTGGAATCCGACTACCAAGTGGATATTTGTCTCTGCCTCCCAAAAGACAAGACTGACACAAGATCAATGACCCGAAGGTCGATTATAGTGGGGGTTGAGGGAAGATGAGGTCGGACTCGAGCCGAGACTCGAACCCTGCTGAACTATGCTGGTCATCAGCTTACTTAGTGTAATGTGAGCCTGATGAGCCTTGCTGGACATTGACTCAAACACGTCCAGGCACAGATGCCTGATTATAACTTAAACTGGACCAAGAGGTCCAGTGCTATACAATGCTGTCAGACATTATCGCCCACCTGAAGGTGGCCCAACCAAAGCCAAAAGGCTTTTGGCCTTGAATCTGTCCTTGACCTGGACCATTGTGTTGAGCTGAAGCCCAGCTGCCGAGTGACTTTTGGTACTGCCTGCTGCATTTACATAACGCTGGCTGCTGCTACTCTGCTGGTCAAGTGAAATATTTCAGTGCACAGGAAGTTCCCTTATTAAACATAAGTAATAATGAGATGCTTCATTGTACTTTCAAGAGGAACTTTTAAATATAATATATTTTGTCCTGTGGTGATAATTTTGTCTCTGAAAGGGTAGCAGAATTAACTCCTTTCGAAAAAATAGTTTGTGTGTCCATAACAGAAGTTCTCTCATGATGTATGTACAACGTTTTGTTGTCAGACATCATGGGTGACTCAGCGTTTTTTCTAAACCAGATGTTTTGGGTATCACAGACGGGATGGCTACAATAACATACTCTGGCCAGTAAATATCAACATACTTAGAATATATATATAATTATATCTCTTTTCTCTAATAACCTAATGAAAAGTTTTTATATTGTCTGGGAAAATTAAGATAGTAATCAATGTTTGTTTATTAAACATGAAAGAATTATGTTTTTCTATTCTTCAAGCAATATGTTTTAGGCCCATGACTGATGAAGCTTTTGATAATATTGCATCAGTAGATGTTCTACAGGATCAAAATCAGTACTCTAAGGCTGCCATAGAAGAGTCCAAATATTCTAGGTTCTTTTCCACTGTTGTGTGGCTCCATCTTCTCAAAAAAGAATAGTGTTCTTTATGATAAAAAAACAGTATTTCATTTTCAAGTATTTCATTTTATTTGAATCAAGGCTTTACTAGATCAAGGCCTGGCAGCTATGCAATGGAAGTCTCTGACTGGTAGCACGCATCTTGCGGTCTAAATTACTAATAACCTATAATGATTTAGAAAAATTGTAGTAAGGAACTTGTAAGTAAAATCTCATAATTAACTAATTATCAACTCTATCAATTTCTAGAAATCAATTATTATTTCTTAATGATCAGAAAGCAGAGAAAGTCTACCTGTATAAATTAATCAGAAAAGGGATTTCAATTTTTTATAAAAGTACTTAACAATGAAGAATAGAAATAATTAAGAAAAAAATAATGAATAATGGGACTCAGAGGAATAATAATTTTGATTATCTTTGAAAGTTTTATTTCAGATTTTTTTATCATATTGTGACGTGGTGTGCTATAGAGAGAAAGTGAAGGGGAGGTCAATACTCTTACCCGTCTTTATTTGAATCAACAGGCATTAAGAAAGATCGGAAGACAGGGACCGATCGTTGAAGTGGTAGGGGAGAGAAAGGGTAGGCTAGCTGTACCCCCTGCATTTTAGCCAGCTGAAATGACAGAAGTCAAGGTCAATCGGGTGGCATGATTTGGCGAGATGGTGGAAGAAGAAAAGTCGAATGATTGGTTGACAGAATCTTCGTGCCAAAAAGGCCGGCACACGTTAGAGAAATTTGAAGGAGAATCTTCAGTTTGGACAAATCCAGCATTGGAACAAGATGCTGATTTCAGCTAGCTCTGAGAGAAGATAGCTCACCCGTAAAACGAGAGAAAAAGAAAAATCTAGAAATTGAAAACCTGTCGAAGATAGATACAGCTCAAACCGTTTTCCTTTACCAAATCTTAAAAATTGGAAAGTATGTATTAAAAAAACTGTAAATGTTCTATTTCACCAATAGTTAAAAATATTGAATGAACATTTCTACATGCCTCAGTCTGGCGTCTAAGACACTTTAACTCAAGTAAGAGAAAAAGAAAGAGAAAAAAAGGACTGTTGAGAGACATTTTTGTTTGATGTTTTCCTGTTGGCCTAATATTGCTGGTGTTTGAAAAGAATAATAAAAATCAAAAAAGAACTGTTTCTTAAATGTCATCATTATTTGTTTGATCATCACATATAAAAATTTTGTTATATTTTAAATGCACCCTTGTGTTGAAATGTTTTGATTGTGTTCTTTTTCGTCTATCAAGTTGATTGCTTTTGACATGTATCTTGTCTTGGCCTCATACTGCTTTCATTAATTCTCGTTAACACGTCTTATTGCCTCCCTAAACATTACAAGAGGATTTTGAAATCTATTGACAGTTAATACTATCTAACCTAGAAGTTCGTTCCTCCGTAGGGGTAGGGAACAAAGGACTTGGTGACGTATTTGAAAGTGAATCGGCAACCCTTTTACCAATGTCAGAGACCAGTCTAACCTCAAATTGCATCCACATTATTTGTTTGCTTCTCATACGCCTAAATAGGAGTCTTGACTGGGATTTATTTTGTGGAGGGTCAAGAGCCAAGCTGCTCTTGGCGATACACATTCTACGAAACAGCCTTCTATTGAGGACAATGACCGAGACGTCAATCTCTTAAGGTTAGAGAAGAATTCAATGTCACAATATTTAGAGTCTTAACTTTTGCAGACATTATTTGCTTTTATTTTATGGAATATAAAGAAAATACTTACCATGCTAAAGTGTTAAGACAACTCTAAAATTATTAGTGCTGTTTTAATTGTCTTAGGTGACTAAAACAAAAATTCTTCAAAAATATATTTGATAATGTCATTCTATGCTCTCTTTATATTGAAATGATGCATATCAGAAACTAATATAAAGATATTTGCAAAAGAATTTCTACAAGTCTTTAATTTGACAACATTAAATATCAAACATCATAAAATAAAAAATCACCCACTGAATTGTGGTATCCAGTGGAATTTTAAAATGACACAATCTATTTAATAACTACTAAATTTTTCTCTGTCTCTCTTGCTCTTTTGTTTTCTTTCTTTTTGCTTTTTCATTTGTTTTCTCTCTTCTTTGCATCATGTTACATCTTCCTCTCTTTTTCAATTTCTCTTTCTTTCCCATCTATTCTCTCTCTTCATTTCTTTTTCTTTTTCTTTTGTTTCTTTAAGTGATCTGAAAGGATTTCATTCAACTGATGCTCCTGCATTCTCAACTTGCCTACTCAACTGATGCCACCTTCTTGAACCCATAAGCAAGCTGAAGTGCCTATCCATATGGAAATAATTCCATTATTTATGACAGAACCTATTTTAGTACACAATAATTAACAGTTCATCTTGGTTCATAATTTCTCCTTGGATGAAAGTGTACTTCTGTGTACTTGGCCTGGGATCAAAAAGTTACTTCCTGGCTCTTCTGCTGAGGATCAGAGAATAATATCTATGCCTATTGAAATCTAATTCAATATATTGCAAAAAAAAAGTTTAACTTAAATCAAAAGGTTAATAAAAATCTAAAATGGTATTAATGGCAGCATCTGTTAGGCTTTTGGGGTCATGGATCTACATTTGGATCTAGGCAAGGTTCTATAGAAGACCAGGAGTAAGTCTTCCAAATCTAAGGTAAGAGCAAGGGCCCACATTAAAAAAAATTTCAAAAGGGA
Organism: Sepioteuthis lessoniana; assembly: GCA_963585895.1. Lineage (NCBI taxonomy): Eukaryota > Metazoa > Mollusca > Cephalopoda > Myopsida > Loliginidae > Sepioteuthis > Sepioteuthis lessoniana. The sequence goes on from OY757923.1 coordinate 43,371,703, forward strand.
ATAAATAAATAAATATTCATCTTTATATTTATACATGTATTTTTTAAATTTTGTTTTATTCATTTTTATCTATACTCTTTAATTTAATAATTATTTACATCAGCAGGTTTTATATCTTATACTTTTAAAATTATCTGTGAAATTTTCACTGGTAGAGATACTACACGGTGATCTTAGGCAGAAATGCTGATCTATATACAAAATGTTCTAGCATTTTTTATAGGTACTATCTTCTCTCCTTTATATTCCATTGCTTATTATGTTATCTAGATGTCATGCTGAGCAATTCCTTTTCATGGCATCTCTTAGAACAATGGCGGTAACTGTCTCCTGTCCAAATTGTACTGAGTTACATGGTGCCAGTTGTAAGGAGTGTTACCAAACTTGTCTTATAATGGTGGTTTTGAATACATAGTTTTCCTTCTCTTTGATTAGCGGCCCAACTAAAGCTAAAGAACCTAGTTTTCCCAATCATTTACCTATTACTGAAAGGAGAAGAGATGAATTCAAGTTTTTCCCTTGGACATTAGTATGACGTGAAATGCAAACAGCCTCATCCAGGATTTTGAACTTGGCTCACCAAGTCCATTTTCTCTTACAATAACCATTATGCCAATGGCTCTATCTATGGGGACTGTGCAAGTAAATAAATAACAATATTTTTGATATGCAGAAAATATTTTAATTTTTAAAACATAACAAATTGGAAAATGGATTTTAGAATGTCAAACCCTTACAAAAATGAATAAATAAATAAGATAAATAAAAATAAACCTATTGAGTCTAAAAATAGAACAATTACAGATGTCCAGGCACCAATTTTGGTGGAAAAATCAAACTCACATGGACATAATTGTAAACCAATTATATGATTCCAAAAATATGTTTTAACAAATGACAAAAGACAAAAATCAGGTGTAAGTCTCCATGGCATAGTAATCAATACACTGGACAGTGATATCGTAGTAAGAGAGTTTGAACTTCAGTTGTTCTATTACATTCACTTTCAGACTAATGCCCTTTGGAAAAGGTATGAACTATCGTATCCTCCCAGCAATGGGTTAAGTTGTATCACAGCTGTTCTTCTAAAAGGATAACTTTGGCATTGAATAGCCTATGAAAGTTGACATACCATTAAACAATGAAAATCTGAATTTTAGTTGGGCTGAGCTTACTGGTTTATTATAAAACAGTTAATCAAATCTTCCACTATAGAACATAGTAAACACTATGAAATGTCAGACCCTGGTAGACCATATCAGATCATTACATAGACCAAGAAGGTATAGCAGACATAGTAGACTATGGAAGATAGTAGTTAGCAACCAGCCTAACAACACATATTACCTTAAATTTACCAACATTTTGCCAACAGGTTAGGAACAGTTTGCTTCCACACACACAAGAACACTGGCTGATTACATATTTACTCATGGACAGGCCACACAGCAAAATAAATGAGGCAAGATTCTTAGTAAGTAAATAACTCAATTATTATTGTCAGTTGAACATAACAGGTGCTCACATACAAGATTTTCTTTCAACAAAACTTTTTCTTTTGTATGAACATTTTCACTCAAATATGCCGTCATACAAATAACTTTTTTATAGTTGAAACATTTTATTCATTTTCTCTTGGATTATAAACTTTCAATTGCTACAGTAAATTTGTGGTTAATTTTATTCATGTTATTGGGACCATATTATTTACATGTCCTTTTCTATTTATCCCTTTGTTCATTCTCTTACTTCTCTTACTTGATCAGCAGACTGTATTTTGTCCACTTTCTCTGTGATAAATGCTGAATGGATATTACTACTACTATATTCTTTACTTCATAACAAGGAAGTGTCTCATATTATTCAACAGATCTTCATTTGGTTCATACAAGAGATTCATTCTAAAAACATGAAATCGTCAAAGCTGAAATAGAAAACGATATTCTCCCATAGGAATCTTATTATGTGAGCCCAGGACCCAGAATCAGCCACCCAAAATACCAAGGATTACAAAATGGTCAAATATGTCTTCTTGTCAGACAGGTTTGTCATAGCATCATTTATTGGCCAATGCATCCCCACTTTACTTCAGAACATTGGTAAAACGTCTTCTTTTAAGTAAACACTTTACTAAGTGGTCAGAGCAGGCATACATGCCAGACTCACATTGCACTTTGTGAGTCCAAGTCCCAGCAGGGTCACCTGGCTCACATTGCACCTAGTAAGCCTATCACCAACACAGTGCAGCAGGGCACAAGTCTTGGCTCATGCCCAACCTCCCTCTTCCCTAAAACCCCCACTATAAAAAGACCTTCAGTCAAATCTTGTTTGGTGGGAGGCTGCAATAAGTATCAAACATTTTACTTAGTGAAGTGGCCATGGTCTTCAGTTACTCTTGTTACTATCCTTAAAAATGATCTTTTATTTTCAATAAAAAATTTTTTCTCACCAAATGATAAATGTTGAATTATTCCAGATGTAGATTGTTAATAAATTAGTCTATTTATGATCATTTCAACCAGCTCATTGGCTAAGTGGGTAGAGTGTTCGCCAATGGTATGGGAGACCTGGATTCAATCCCAGGTCACGTCATACCAAAGACTTAAAAAATGGTACTTGATACTTCCTTGCTTAACACTTAGCAATATAAGGTACATATCAAGGGTAAAGTGGAGCAATCCAGGGAAAGGAGTAGTGCCCTCCCCTACACCTCAGTGTAGTAGCTATTGAAAAGGGAGCCTTCTGGTTGCCCTCGACTACGGTCGCCAACTTTACTTACTAAACATAGATTAGTTTAGTACAATGTCATAAATATGAGACACCCAGTGAAAATCAAACACATTAACAATGGTTAGCTGGTTAGCTCAGCTCTCTGACTATTACACCAATGAAGGTGCCTTCATTTGGTTTCTTTAATTCCTGAAATATAGTAACTTATGTAAATTTTCTTTCTGACATTTTAAGTAAATTTATGGTGTCACAGGGCAAGCTGTGTTGCCATTTGCTATCTGACTCCATTCTGAGGTTATTCTATTTTTACCCCATGTTGTCTTACTGGTGTAACTCCCTGGATAAGAAGGCTGTAAAAGAATTATATGAAAGAAGATAGTAACAGATAGGAGACAAAGACCATATTTTTATATTTTTCCTTTATTTCTGGGTTCAACAACCATTCAATGGGTGAGGAAATTCTCCCTGAATTCAATTAAAATGGTTGAATCCCCCAGGCAAGATGTTAAAAATGTGTTAGTCGTTTCTTGGGTATATATGTGTCCTTATTTGGTATTTAAAGCTTTAACAACGTATTTGGTATATAAAGCTTTAACGAGTTAGTCGCTTTTGGGAGTTTGTCCAAGTCTAGTGTTTCAGTTCGTAGTTTGATTGGTCCATTTTGATACTTTATATATTTTGGCATACTGTTAACCGAGACAGCTGCTACTATTGAAAGGTTAGCCAATGTAGCACTTTGGAGCAGCCACGTGGCCCTCCACTAGCAGCAAGGGGGATTTAGATCTTGTCACTCTGCCGGTCACTACTGAAAGAGAATGAGCTTCCTCCTTTTGTCGGGACGGTCTTTTTTCTTTTTGCATATGCATCACCCCTATTCCTGTCAGAGGCCTCTGGGAGTTTCTGTATATTTTAATAATTATTTTAATTCAATTAAAATTTTTAAAAAATCATTTATTCCCTACAAATTTTTTTATATAATACACTATCAACAAGTTGTGCCCTAATACCTCCTTAATACAGCCTTTTGAATGAAATAAATGAAGAACTTAACTTCAGGTCATAGTGCCCTAGTCATTACATCCATCTTCTTCTAAAAGGGTCAAGTTCATTGCCTAATGTCTGAGGTACCCTTAAAATGGAATGTTGATGGAGCAAAAACATTTTTGGCATAACCCACACATATGAGGGTCAGCTGAAAAGTTTATAGGCTGACCAAGATACTCACATGGAATATGACCAAATGAGGTTTATTTTTTGACATAGTCCCCCTTGTGGTCCACACACATCTTCTGTCAGTGTTACAGTGCTTGGATATCATTGGTCAAAAATGTCATAAAATGCACATATGACATCATAATATAAACTTTTCAGTCTTTGAACTTTTCAGCCTCACCCTTGTATGTAGGAGAGTCTCTACTTAAAAAAATGATCTTGCATTGAAACATGCCTTGCATGGGGAGGTAAATAATAATAATAGTAATAATAATATCTTTAAATATATTCATAAACTGACAGTTATGTTAGTTATTATGACAGTTTACCTTTTTTTAAAGTCATATTTGCTGTTTTGTACTACAATTTTAACACTGACATTACTCACACAAATATAAAACTATTTGCAGCTGTTACAAAATTCTAAGTTTGCTGTTTTTCATCATGAAAATAAATAATTACAAACATTTGAGATAAACTTTTTTAGATTTCTTGATGAAATAAAATGTAGTATATAAAAAAATTATCTAATTTAGTTTTTTAATGGTTATATGTAGAAATTTTGTTCAGGAACTGGTGATCCTGTTTCACCAAATATCAGCAGCACCTTGGGGTCACGTGGTGTCCACTATAAAAAGAGCGCCAACTGGAGATTCTCCCTCTTTTTTCCACTCCCACCGCTGTTAGCAACAGGTCCATTCGTAGCAGCCCTTAACGGCAAATGTATTTGGTACCTTCCACCAGCCAGGAGCCAAGAGCAACGAATGCACGTGCAGAGTTAAAAGGAACAGGACACACAGCTAAGTTCCAGCAGGCATTTTATCTGCAAACCTTAATTTAAACCTTTATCTTATAACTTTATCTTACACCTTTACCTTATAACTTTACCTTATAACAACCTTACAACTAAACCTTACAAACCTTACTAAACCCTACCACCTATCTGAACCTTGAACTCTTTTTTGAACTCTTACATATTCGTTGTTTGTTCCATTTGGTGTTGTTGTTGTATATAAACACTAAAAGTCGTTTGTCTCCTTTCTTCAAAAGCTGTCACTCCCTACTGCTGTTGAAGTACGGTTTATTCTTTTACAAAATGTAGGAATAAACCAGGCTTTTCGGGGCTTATAAAATTCCCCACATATAATAAGTGAACAAGATTTGGAAAATAAGGAAGCATATAAGATCTGCTCAAAAAATGCAATTAGTGAACTAACCATAAAAATGAACTCTATATGATTGTTTCTAATGAGTTTTAAGGCTCTAAAATTCATTGCCCAGTCGGCTGGGGCTGTAGAATACACCAATTGCACCAATGCAGAAGAGTAAGACCCTCCCAATGAGTGTCCTGGATATGACACTAAACAATCTGATGGTGAGGTTCCAATAATGCTGAGACTTTGGGGAATGCAGAGCACCCTTTTATTGCTATTGCTCCCATGTCCACTCTGGTCTGGAATGGTAGCACCTGATAGGGACCGATCTATGAGTTTGTAGCATAAATTTCATATACATACACAAAATTCGCACTCACATTTATAAACCAATCAACAAATATTAGAACATTCTAGAAAAAAGGACCCAAACCACATACAAAAAATTCGCGCCCATAGATTTTTTAAACCAATCAACAAACATTAGAACATTCTAGAAAAAAAGGATCCAAACCACAATACACAAAATTCGTGTCCATAGATTTTTTTACCAATCAAGTACTTTCCCCCAAAAAAACATTCATACCTGTTTTGATCCTCTTAGGAGTTATAAAAAGAAAGCGATGGACCAATTCACCAGAGTTTGCTGCTAAAGACAACCAAACTACACTACTGGACTGTTCCCTTACTCCACCAAAACCTGCGAGGAACACATACTGCCTCCAAACTTTATTTTATACTTTCGACACATCTCGCAATATCACCGACAAGTTAAATAGAACTAAACTGTATATTTATGCTAAACTGAATTGTTTGAATTAGAACTGTTTGAATAAACTGAATAGCTTGAAATAAAAATGTTTTTGACAATTAAACTATGTACTTATGCTAAACTGAATTGTTTGAAATGGAACTTTTTTTGACATTGAAATTGTACTTATGCTAAACTGAATTGTTTAATATAGAACTGTTTTGACATTTAACTGTGTAAACAAAATCTATTCTTATACAAAACTGAATTGGCTGAATTAGAACTGTTTGAATAAACTGAATAGCTTGAAATAGAAATGTTTTTGACAATTAAACTGTGTACTCATGCAAAACTGAATTGTTTGAAATAGAACAGAATATTTTCTATGAATGGATTTGGCATTAAATAACCTACAAAGGTTGATATGCCATAAAACCCAAACTATTGACCACCAACATCTAAAACTCCCTTTCATTTTGTTGGACCAACTTTTTCATTCCTTAAAATTTATGAGTTTGGTCTCTAGGTTACACAGTACAAAAACCCTTTTGTTTGATGAAAGAACAAAGTAAGGAAAGATTGGCAAATATCCTATAGAAGGACGATGAATACACCAGAAAGTTAGGAATAAGAACTGTATATTCACTTCGGTGAAATGAAGGATTCTGTTTAAAATTTCCGGAAGATTGCAAACCCTAAAGAAATTCAGAGTATATTAGACAAAATATTATGAAAAACAACTATGGAGAGAATCATTGAATTGTGTTAATATTTTGTTTTGGCAATGGGCATTTTCCCCCTTAATCTATTGTTTTAGAAATGAATATTTTTCATTCAAAAAGTTCTTAGCCTCACCCAGAAACAAGAGTATAACTGAACATTTTTGTTATGGCAAGACACTACCACTTCTTAAAAAGCTAGAAAAACTGATTCAGATTTTTCTAGCTTCATAAAAAGTGGTAGTGTTTTGCAACAACAAAAGTGTTCAGCTCTGTTATTCTTTCCTGGAGAGGCTTAGAACTTTTTGAACAACCCTTTTACCATTAAATATCCTTTGTGTAGAAAAGATTTATATAATTTGAAAAAGAACATGTTAAAGTTCTCAAAAACATTTTTATTTTTCCTCTTACTATTTTTGTCTTGTACTTTCCTTCATCCTCTTTATTCTAGAGGGGGTGTCCTCATGGTGTAATGGTTAAAGCGATGGACTCTGGAATCGTAGTAAGCGAGTTCGAACTCAAGTTGTGCTATTACGCTCACTTTCAGACAAATACTCTTGGGAAAGGTATGAACCCCCTTATCCTCCCATCTTTAGGTTAAATAGTACCTCTACTATTCTTCGAAGAGAATGACTGTGGCATTATATAACCTACAAAGGTTGATATACCATTAAACAAAGAAACCAATCAACCAACGAACCTTTATTCAAGTTATTTCTTATTACAACTGATTTGGGTTGTTATTTCCATGATGAATAGGAACAGTGCAAATTGGAAAAAAACAGTAAAGGTTAAGATCCTGGTAAGACTTGAACTAATACCCTTTTTGCTTCCGGGAAAGTCTGATTTTCTTTAGATAGTAAAGCAGTTGGTACATAGAACCGGACTTCTTTAAGGTAAAAGTGAAATAGTGGTCTTGAAAGAATAAGATTTGTTGGGTGTAGTAATAACTGTGGAAGACATAATGTCTTTTCAAATAAAATGCATGACATTGTAACTGAGAGAGAATGAATTATAATAGCAAGCCAATCAGTGGCTATAATGTGGTTTTCTTTCTTATATATTCATTTCTATTAGTAGTGGTGCATGGCATAATGGATCTAATTTATTTGTCTAAATTTATGAGATGAAGCTTGATAATTTTTATCACTTAGAATATTCGGACTATTGTCGTCATCTTTATCGTTATGCTAACAGTGTTTTGGCTAATATGTCCAGCAGAACACATGGCACTGTGGATATAGGTGTGTGGTTGAAAAGTGCTTTTAAGTGAAATCATCTGGAGGATGCAGGTTCAATCCTGACAACAGGTAAATACCAATGAATATGTATAATAACTTAACCCTTGAACCCGGTTATGGTTAACAGAATTCGAACAATCTACCCCAGTGGATTAAACAAAGGAGTTCTGTTCAAGGTTTTATATAGGCTCCTGAGATTGCCATGAAAAACCTGAAGAAGGTTGGAGGGCATATCAGCCAAGATGTTGTGAGTATAACTATAAAGATAATAGTCTGAATATTGTAAATGATATGATGGTTAGAGTCATTGGAAATGGATTCAGTGCGTCAAGTTCAAATCCTGAACAAGTTTGTTTGCATTTCTCTTTGCACTAAGGTCCTTGAATCCATCTCTTCTCCCTACAGCTACGGGTAAATAGTTGGGCAGATTAGGATTTTTAGCCTTGGTGAGGCAACCAGTCTTGGAGAAAGAAAAATTTTGAATTTTGAGAATCAGTGGCAAACTGGTGTGCCATATTTCTGTTATCAGCTCATCCAAAAAGTATGGTAGGTTCTACACAAGCCTTCACCACTATAAACAAAATCAGATGTGTAAATAGTCTATCAGTTCACATTAACTGAACTGTTTGACCCTCAAACATTGTGTGCAATGGGAGAGCCTCTTTTAAATTTGTTCCAACTAGTTCAAAATGGACTCCTGTGAAACAGGTTATTGTTGTTTCTGAATTAGATATTCCACATGTTTCTGTTTCAATATGATTAGTTGATTATTTTTAATTTCCAAACTGAATTATTTTTAGTGCTTGTGTCACCAAGTTTTAAGGATCCACTTCCAGTCCTTATAATGCTTATTTTGTTTATTTTCATGAATTCTAGCTAAGGTCTTTTGGTTCTAACTTCTGGTTGACTATATATTATTTTCATTAATAATTTTTTTACTAGTTTTCTTGATTTTATGGTTACTTTTTATCATTGTTGAATATTGAATGTCAGATGAACTAATATTAGAAGAATGAGATATTTAAAAAAAAAATAGAATCCAGAAATTGTTTATATTCAACAATATTCAAAAAAATAATAATGCTTAAAAATGTTTAATGAAGGGTTTGAAAGAGTTCTGGTCTGCTTATCTAGATGTGTCTTTCTATGAAGTGAATTAAAGGTTTTATATACTTGGCTAGGGTGGCTTTGAGAAACAAAATGCATAGAAGTGAATGTATATGTAAGAATTACTTTACTTACAGAGTTTTATGTTTGGTTGCAACTGTGTCAAAAGCTCTAATGTTTTCTAGTAATTTTTAACTTCCAAGGTTTGGCTTGATAGAGAGGAAAGAGGAAATATTCTAACATGGTTAAAAATAAATCCTGGTTCTAATGTTTGGCTCTCAGGCCCAAATTTGGTTTGATGTATACTATATCTCTGTTGCTTCTAGCTGTGTAATCCCACTCAGGATTTACATCAAAATTATATAGCCCACATGAAAACAAACTATAAAGTCAATGTGGATTAGAAATGTAGCAACACTTTCATTTATATCGTTTGTTGTATACAGTGGTTTTAACCCTTTCCATTCAGTCCTAGTTGGATGACACTGAAATATGCAACACAGTTGTAAATGGTTTAGTTTGTAAGTCAAGTCTGTCACAAAGTTTCGTATCAGGACCCATTGTATACCAACTCTATCTCTTCCAACTCTTCTCAGACTCTCTTCAGTCCCTCTCGTCTAACTCTCTCCAACTAACTTTCTTTGGACTTTCAACAGACTCACTTTGGACTCTCTTTGGGTTCTCTCTTAAACCTCTTCAGACTCCACCCTGACCCTCTGTCTGAGATGTCAAAAACTTTAGCTTATCATATTTACCCAACCCCTCCGCTCGGGCAGGATATGACACATGGTCAATTTTTTAAGTGGAGTTTAACAGGTTTGAATTCAGAGTTTTCCTTCTCCTAGACTAGTTGCCTCACCAAGGCTGAAGAACCTAGTCTGCCCTACTATTTACCCATAGCTGGAGGGAGAATAATTGGATTCATACCTTTCCCAAGGGTATTAGTGCTATGTGAAATGCAATCAGTCCAGGATTTGAACTTGTGTTGCCGTGTCCAATTCCAGCGACAATAACCATTACACCACGGGCACCTCCAAAAACTTTAGCTTATATTGAGTCTGGTATCCAACAAGTAAGATTGGCTGGGCATATTATTTGTAGTCTTATGCTAGTTATGGTACTTGATTATAGTCTTAGTTCTATGACTACCACACGCATTTCCAACTAGTTGATTTATTAACTCTATGTGTGCCCATGTTGTGTTTTTAAAGATTCACTGATAGGAGATGACATAATCTATGCAAAACTTCTTCTGATGGCTGGGGTGATTCGTTGGAACAAGTTACCTGGATGTTTGCAACTCAAAGACAAGAAAAACTCTCTGTTAACAATTAAGTACAATTTATTGAAACACAATGGTCTGACAATGATATATATATATATATATATATAAATTATTGCTTTTATTGCATTTAAGAGAAAGACAATTGAAGTATTTGGCTGGTGTAGTTTTTCTATCTTACTCACTCTTTTGGAGAGTGAGGCTTTTGCTGGAAAGGCTTTAATTCTTGGAGAGATTTCTTTTCTTATTCTCTTGTCTTCAATATGGACATCGGATCTCTTCTCTCATCTAACCCTAAAATCATCTCTTTTTATAGAGGATTATCCAAGGAACAAACATTCCCACTTGTCTAGCCAATCACAGATCATTTTGTATTCTTCTATCATGCCAATCAAATGCACTGATCTACATCTGTAGAAAGGGTATCCCTTCCATGTATCAGATTTTAATCAGTTATCCAATCAAACCATAATATAGGGGCTTAGTTAATTAAAGGTCCCAGTCCATGCTTTATGGGCGACTATCTTTTTTTACACTAAACAAAACAAAAATTAAAGATCTGATTAAGATTTGACTTTTTAACCCCAACAATGTTGAAATTCACTTTAGTCAGTAATAACAGTGGGGCCAGAGGTTATCTGCCCGAAACCATTTTTTGTAGGGGTGAGTTACCTGCCGTTAGACTTTTGTTTTTTTAGTTGTTGTTATAAAATAAATGAAACACCTTGTGTGTTGATAGCAGTCCTGATGTGTTGCTTCGTGTCTAAATGACAAACTGTGCTTGCCAGAAAGAAGAAGGTATGTCTCCTTTGATTTTAAGGGTTTAAGTCAACAAACTCCCAACAAACAGGAGGACAAGAGAGATCAGGATTTAAAATGAATCAATGCAAAACCTTAAGCCTACTTACTTTTAATTTTGACAATTTGAAAGTTCAGTTAGTACTGACCTTTTAAATTGTCAATAAGTCTTTTTTATGCCATTATAAAAGAAAAATTACATTTTTCAAAATAAGAAAAATGCATTGTACTCTCCATAAGTTTTTAGCAGCAGTGAATACTTCATATTGTTATATATTTGCTCGGCCTTAATGTAAATTTCTCATTATTCAGTTTTCTTTAAAACAGCTTTTTTAAATTTTGGGGAATTGTCCAACTTCTTTTTGGTGGTCAAAAGACTCGATCTACTTTAATTTGTATCTTTCACCCATAACTGCTATCAGTAGGGTTTTAGAGCCCCTTGTTCCTCCTACTCTCTATATACTCATCTCTAGGCAGGTACATCGGTCTTTCTTGTGACAAATCTGATGTAGGCAAAGGAAAGTTTCCAAATTTATCAAATAACCAAATTTTCTTATCAGGTTGACTACTCAGACGTTTTTAATACAACCAATTTTGTCTTTTTTCATAATCTCAGAGACAACCCAGACTCCTTCTCTTGACTGTCAGGTCATCTTTCCTTATTCTAGTCGCTAGTTATTTTCTTTGTTCTAAAAATATTAAGCAATTAGGATTCTCCTATTAGATTCTCTACCCTGGACACCTTATAATGCAAACAACAGCAAGATGTTGTTTTTTTGCCTGAATTGACTGCCTTTCCAAGTCATCTTATATTTTGAATTTCCCATGTTTTCTTTGTCTAGTACCTTAAATTTTCACAAGAGTACACCAATACCCTTTTCCACTTGGTCTGATTGTGCTTAATTGATTAACCCCCTTCCAAAATTCTTGTGTCACATAAACCATTCTATATTTTGGGTTCCTAAATGTTTTTTTGTCCAAATAATTTTTTTGCAATTAAGACTCTCTTAAGAGTAGAATTATTACTTTTTTCATTTAGTCTGCTTGCTTTCAATTGATTACCCACCCCACTTCAAATCTCAGTGTCATAGCTGAAATAAAACTGTTTTTAAGTAGGCTGGACTTTTGTGTTGAGCTTTCCTGCTTCAGTTTTCATAGCAAGAAAGGTGGTTCACATACTGGTGCCAGACTCTGGTCAAGGGTCCATGCAACATCATACGAAAGTAAGAAGCATGAAGTAATTTCTGGAAAGACTTCAACTCACATTCCATATATGAGGAGCTGATTTTTTTATGAACAACTCTTTAATCAATTCTGAAAAACAGAAATTTGCTTAGTTTTTCAAAGTATCATTGATTCTGTTAGTAAAACAAAGGTAGGTTCTCAGAAATATTTCTGAAGTTTACAAAAAGACAAGGAAATGAAAAACAATTAGTGATTTACCTTAAGATTTAGGGCATTGCATTTTCCTACTGGGACAAGAGGTGCATGTTCAAGCCAAGATAAAAGCCAAGATTTTGAAGCCTGATATTTTAAACAGGCAAAATTTCCTAACTTAATAAACTAGCACAATACAATCTTTCTGGTCAAAATTCTTACTTCTGTTCACATTTTGTGCTATATGAAGACAGTTTTGTTTATTTTCAAACTTATTCTACTTTGATTTACTGCAATGTAAATAATATTATATTTATGAATTCATGTGATATTTATACAGGAGAAATTTACAAATACATTTAAAGAAAATAAAAATACTCAGATGTATAATCACCCCATAAGTCTGTTAAAAATAAAACATCTGATCTTATAGATATTAAATTACATTATTGCAAGTTATTGTAAGTTATTATTTATCTGCTGACATTTCTTCGTCATAATAATATTTTATTTGTTTTAAAAAAGGAGACACAAGATAATCATTTTCCTGTTTTGTATGAAAAGTTTTTTTATCTTAATATAAATCGACCTTGAACAAATTATATTATGTTACAAAAAGATCAAAGTCAAAAATAGTCGTCAATATTTTACTACCATAATTACTTGTGCCTAGTCAGCTGGGGCTGTAGACTACACTGATACTATCTCTGTTGAGGGATAAGACTTCCCCAATGAGTATCCTAGATATGACACAAAACAATCTGATGGTGAGGCTCCAGTAATGCTGGAGTTTTGAGGAATGCAGAGTTCCCTTTTATTGCCATCACTCCCAGGTCTACTGTGGCCCAGAGTGGTAGCACCTGATAGGGTCTTATCTATGGGTCAAATAAAACTAAACTGTGTACTTCTGCTAAACTGAATTGTTTGAAATGAACTGTTTTGACATTGTTTAAAATAGTACAGTTTTGACATTTAACTGAGTGTAAATAAATGACTGATGTTTTATTGAATTGTTAGGGATACATAGCAATACTTGGAACCATTTAACTTTGTTAACTAAACTAAATATTTTCAAACAGAACTGTTTTTGACATTTAAACTGCATTAAACTTATACTAAACTGAATTTTTAAAAATAGAACTATTTATATGTATGAAAATGGATTTGGCTTTAAATAAAACAACAGTGGTTAATGTGCCATAAAACCAAATCAAATCAAACCAAAACCAAACACAATTATTTGTGTATAAGATGCATTATTTTTCATGATTTTTCAATCTCAAACTTAGAGGTGCATATTATACACAAGCAGTATATATTCAACTTTTTTCTGGAAACATGTCTAACCATATTCAAGATGGGATGACCAAAAGTTGTATACTTCAAACTTGTGTGTTTCATGCTGATACAAAGAAATATCCACCGGAATGTGTGTTTGTTTCTCTTAATGTGAGCATTTTTTTCACTGCAAGCTTGTTGCATTTTTGTGTGAACGTGTCCATATGTTTGCTCTAAATACTGTGTAAATTTCGTGTTTTAAGACATAATGTAAACTATATGAATAGTTATTTTTAGTTTGTATGAAGCAATAAAAAGTTGAACAAATGTTAGATTTAGATTAAATTTAGCTGGTACAAATTCTAAGAGATCAGTTCATATTATACGCAAGAATTTTTTTTCTAGAATTTCATAGTCCAAAGTTAAGGGTGAATGTTATACACAAATAATTTTGGTAACTCTCGATGGGATTACTATGGGTCTCATTGTCAGTCTAACATAGGTAGCCATGTGTATATGCACGAGAAAGGACAAAAATTGTCTATTCTCTTCAGTGTTATGAAAACACAAGATTACTTTAACTTGTGGAGGATGAAATGTCAGTGGTCACTACTTGTGGAGTGATGAGTTGGTTCTTTTGAGGTTTTGTTAGAAACAAATCTCTGAGTGTCATTCCACAATTAACAACACAAAGAATATGCAAAATGCAAACAAAAGGAAATTTTACAACAAGAATCTAGAACAGATAATTTTTATATAACAAATAAACTAGGAAAAGTCAATACATTGTTGCAAATGTGCAAATATGTTTCTTAGTTATTTGTGCACGTAGGTGTGTATAATACAAATATTATGCAAATGTAGGTGTGTATTGTTCAAACATATCTGTGTGTACATGTATTCACCATTAAGACAAGAGGAGTGAGAAAGTTGTAGAGTCGTACTTATTATATATGTGTGTGTGTGTGTATATGTATACATGAGAACTAAAAGGAACATAACAGCCGAGTATGTGTCTGCCTGCTGGCTAAATGTGTGTGTGTGTATGCGTGTGGCGATGTTGAAGTCCATGAGAAGTTGAGTAGTTTGAATGATGGTTAGCATACTAATTTTGATATGGCGATGAACATATTTTCACTGGCTGTTTGTTCTCCTATTTTCTGCTATGTGTCTGCGGTCAAGTTGTCTCAAGTTGTGGCTAGCTGGGAGAGCTAAGAATGTTGGAGGCTGTGTGAGTGTGTGAGAGAGTGAAAGAAAGTGGCTGCCAAAAGCATGAAATATATAAGTTCCTGAGTAACATGACCAGCTCCAAGCGCAAGATTTATTTTTGCACAGGACAAATTTCTCTGGGGTTCATCGTGCAGATATAGTTAAAGACACCGGCACTTGACAACTCTGTCCAATCAGGTTCCCAAAACTACTATTTATTTTGGTGCTTTACTATTTTTGTTTCAAGAACAAGTGAGTTTTGGATCCTATTTTTCAAGAATTTTCTCTCCACGTGCTCTTTACCGACTGTCTAAAAATATAGGAGAGTAAATCTTATAAACCCTCTCTTTTGGTGCTGCCCCAGAGTTGAAATTATAATGATTTTGTTGCTTCATATTGTCCAAAGACAAGAATACTGCTGAAGGATTGGTTTGGTTTGGTTTTATGGCATATCAATCCATTTCTATACATATAAACAGTTCTATTTCAAACAATTCAGTTTAGTATAAGAATAGTTTTTGTTTACACAAAGTTAAATGTCAAAACAGTTCTATTGCTAACAATTCAGTTTAGCATAGGTGTGCAGTTTCAACACACAGTTAAATATAAAAACAGTTAATTTCAAACAATTTAAACAAATGTATTAACACAGTTTAGTTCTATTTGACCTATAGATAGGATCCTATCCGGTGCTACCACTCTGGGATGCAGAGGACTTGAGAGCAATGGCAATAAAGGAGTACTCCACATTTTGGATCCTCACTATCTGATAGTTTAGTGTCATATCCAGGACACCCGTTAGGAGAGTCTTACCAGAGATACAGTTGGTGTATTCTGCAGCCCCAGCTGACTGGGCAAACTGCTGAAGGGGATAATACCACACTTTTATCCCAGTCCAAAAGCCATGGTGTTGGTTTTCTTTCAAATTAATATTATAATAGCCAACTAGATTTCTTGATTTTTACTCACTTAACAGGTTCATGTATAAAACCCCCTGAATGGTACAATCACAGATATATACAGCCAGTTCGCTAAATATAGAAGTAAATTCTCTGTAATTTGTAGACATTTGGAGAACATGTTTAACTCATATGAATTGAAATGCATAAAAACAGCCAGTTCGCTAAATATAGAAGTAAATTCTCTGTAATTTGTAGACATTTGGAGAACATGTTTAACTCATATGAATTGAAATGCATAAAAACAGAGGTAGTGACGTTGAACCGACAACACCGATTTTGCTGTCTGGTGTTTTGGGCACCACGCTACGTCTTGGGACGTAGCGTTGGTTAGTCCATTCACCAAGTAAATAAAGGAAAGTATGGAAGAAATGTTTTCATCTCTTATCTGTTTCTATCTTTTCTTTTTGTATATTTCTTTTGGATTTTCTTTGGGCAAGGCATTGCACCAGCCAGTCAACGTGGGGTAAAATAATATAACCAAAATATGGAGTCAGATATCTTACGGCAACACAGTGTTGCCCTTAGCCCCTGACCTCCTAAAAACCTTTAAACCCCACAAACTACAGTTCAGTTTTGAGAAATATGGATATTTGAGAACTGATATTTCTGGTTCAGTTTGAACTGTTTAACCTTAATTGAAATGAAAGTTAAAAAGTAGAAAATTGAAATTTATTTTTAAAAAATGGCTTTGTTTCAAATGTAAAAAAGCTAAATAAATAAATATCAATTTTTATAAAATATTGTAACTGTTATTTTATAAGATTATTTTTATAAGATTATTTTTATGAGATGTTTTTATTTATGGAAATAAAAGAAAAATTTTGTTCTGGGAAGAAATTTTGTTCTTGGAAAAAAATCTAAAGAAAAATAAAAATTACCAGAGATACAGTTGGTGTATTCTGCAGCCCCAGCTGACTGGGCAAACTGCTGAAGGGGATAATACCACACTTTTATCCCAGTCCAAAAGCCATGGTGTTGGTTTTCTTTCAAATTAATATTATAATAGCCAACTAGATTTCTTGATTTTTACTCACTTAACAGGTTCATGTATAAAACCCCTTGAATGGTACAATCACAGATATATACAGCCAGTTCGCTAAATATAGAAGTAAATTCTCTGTAATTTGTAGACATTTGGAGAACATGTTTAACTCATATGAATTGAAATGCATAAAAACAGAGGCACAAGTTTCTAAGAGAACCTGTAAACTGAAGTAACTAATCAGCAATTGTGTCTAAAACTACATCAGTACATTTATTATATAAAGTTAACAGGTGCTACCATTCCAGGATAGGAAATAAAAGCAACTGGGAATAAAAGCAACAAAGAACTGATTCCACTTTCCTCAGAGCTCCAAAAATAAAGTCTCCACACTGGATGCAGTTTAGTGACATATACTATAAAATATGTCAGATATAATTAGTCTAGTTGGTAGAGTGTTTGCCAATAGCCAGGGAGACTGGGGTTCAGTCTCCAGTTGAGTCTTACCAAAGACTCAAAAAATGGTACTTGATACCTCCTTGTTTAACACTCAGCACTATAAGGTACATATCAAGGGTAAAGTGGAGCAATCCAGGGAAAGGAGTTGTATCCTCCTCTACACCTTGGTGTAGTAGCTTTTGAAAAGAGAGCCTTCGGGTTGCTCTCAACTATGGTTGCTGACTTTACTTTTATGGCCATATACATTTTATGTCTTTCACCATCAAAACAGGATTGTGCCTCATTGATGCTGTTATCATGATTAACTGACATTTTGAACTAGCTGTATCTTCTTAGCCCTTTTTTTAAACACACTCACAAAACCACACAATGAAAACCTCAATACATCTTCACTGGTGACAAACCAATATATCCAATATCACATCACTAATAACCCAAGCATAAAATAATTGTAATATGTTATATACAGATTTTTTTATACAAGCTTTAAAAGAAGTAAGTGTAGGTAGAGTGTTCACCATTGGCTCAGGAGACTAGGGTTTAATCCTAAAGACTCAAGAAAATTATACTTGATACCTCCTTGCTGAACACTCAGCACTATAAGGTACGTATCAAGGGTAAAATTGAGTGATCCAGGGAAAGGAGTAGTACCCTCCTCTTCACATCAGTGTAGTAGTTATTGAAAAAGGAGCCTTCAGGTTGCCTTCAACTACAGTCGCCAACTTTAGATTAGAAATGTTTTTAACACAGATATGTTCAGTTTATCAGAAAATTTTGTATAGCCTGGTTATCATTGAAATTTTGTTTTTGCTTCTTTGAATACATATGACAACAAAAATAAAATTCCCTTTATATTTAACTTTACAGTGTTTCAATTGGGTTACTTTTGTAGCTGTCACTCAAAATTATATGAATGCTACTCTTGGCAGCCTCCCCTCAATGTCAGATCATTTCCTATTCAAGGTTTCAATCCTGGTTATTCAACTTGAGAACTATTTTGTACTTATATGTCTTGCAAAAGAATGTACTAAAAAGGTTCTGTTTATGTAGGATTCAATGCAATCAAAAACTTAAAGCCCAGTCAATCATCTTTAATTTAATCTTTACTACTGTTACCCACAAAGGTTTCGTAAATCAAACATGTGGGGATTTAGGAATTAACAGTAAAACTCCCAACCAGATATTGACTCATCGGCTGCCACATACAAAATGTATAAACGCGTCGCCATGCATAAGGCTCCATGCATCCATCCGGTTAAAAATCAGAAAAAAGAAAAATAATAAAAAGTAAAGTAGCCAATGGGAAGCGGTCGCGCCAAAATTAGAAGGATTTTGGAGTATCGAATTTGGAGCCGGTGTAGAGAGATAAATACTCGGGTTTTCTGTGAACTGACCTCTTTTTCGGGTAGTGACGTTGAACCGACAACACCGATTTTGCTGTCTGGTGTTTTGGGCACCACGCTACGTCTTGGGACGTAGCGTTGGTTAGTCCATTCACCAAGTAAATAAAGGAAAGTATGGAAGAAATGTTTTCATCTCTTATCTGTTTCTATCTTTTCTTTTTGTATATTTCTTTTGGATTTTCTTTGGGCAAGGCATTGCGCCAGCCAGTCAACGTGGGGTAAAATAATATAACCAAAATATGGAGTCAGATATCTTACGGCAACACAGTGTTGCCCTTAGCCCCTGACCTCCTAAAAACCTTTAAACCCCACAAACTACAGTTCAGTTTTGAGAAATATGGATATTTGAGAACTGATATTTCTGGTTCAGTTTGAACTGTTTAACCTTAATTGAAATGAAAGTTAAAAAGTAGAAAATTGAAATTTATTTTTAAAAAATGGCTTTGTTTCAAATGTAAAAAAGCTAAATAAATAAATATCAATTTTTATAAAATATTGTAACTGTTATTTTATAAGATTATTTTTATAAGATTATTTTTATGAGATGTTTTTATTTATGGAAATAAAAGAAAAATTTTGTTCTGGGAAGAAATTTTGTTCTTGGAAAAAAATCTAAAGAAAAATAAAATCCAAATAGAGTAGAATAATCAGAATTTGAGTTGGAAAATACTTATTAGTTTATGAAATATAGACTTGTTAATATCAAATCTAGTCATTTATAACCTCAATTTTCATTCTTTTTTAGTCTTTCTTTATTCAGGATTTGAGCAATCATGGTTCTTCACAGTAAACTGTGAATTACCAAGAATTGTTTTAAGAAAGACAGTAGAGTTGTTTATATTTGCTTTCTGAACAGTTTGAATTGTGAGTTGTTTTATCCTAAGCTGGTTGCCTTCCACCATGGCTAGAAAGCCAGATCAATTCTACTATTTTTATCCATAACTAGGGTTAGAAGTGGATTCATGACTTAGTCAAGGGAATTAGTATAAAGTGAACTCATACAGTCGCAATTGGATTTTGAACTTGATATACAAGTTCTATTTTCAGTGCTAATAACCATTGTGCTACTCACATCTCATATCTTGGTAGCAGTGCTTAAAATAGGATTTTCGTTTTTCACAAAAGGATTTTCCTCAGCATTTTTATCTATTCCTTTTTATTTACTTCTTCTGAGATTATTTTGATTTTTGCAGGAATAATTATTCGAAATTTGTGTTATCAAGCATTCTGTTTATATTCAGCAAATTTAGGTATGTATTTCTGCAGAGAGCAATTTTTTAAACTGAATACTACATGAATATGTACCTGTTGGTTCCTATTTTAATAGCAGTCCATAATATTGATGCTTTGTATTTAGGAGTGCAGAATTCTAATTAGCATTTCCAAGTCACCTCTGTTGCATTTGAACAATGAAAAAATGATGTTCAGCATGAATGAAGAACATTCAAAAATAATTTTCAGTCACAAATTGGACTGGAAATTGCATTGTTCTCCAAGTTGTGGAATTTTAAGTATATTACTTAAATCAAATCTCACTAAGGTGAGCCATTTCTGCTAAATTACACACACATAATATGATAGAGATTTAATCTTATAGGAAACTGTTGTTACACACACACACACACACACACGCATATATATAAAACATACCAAAAACTTACCTACCAACCTGTCTCATATATATATATTTATATATATATATATATATATATATATATATATATATATATATATATATATGAGACAGGTTGGTAGGTAGGTTTTTGGAATGTTTTTCAGTAGGTAAATAAGCATAAAAAGAAGAAATAAATTTAACTCAAATTCAATGTAAATACATTAAGTTCATAATAATATACTTTCATAAATTCAACAACACATTTTCTCGAAGTGCACACCAGCCGAATGTCACATAATAAAGGGAGAGAATTAATACATTTTCGTACATGTATTTTATCAGTTGCCTACCTTGAAAAAACATTCCGTTCTCATCATTAAGTGTTTAACAAGATTAAATCTATTTTCTTTCTTTCTTTCTTTCTTTACGTATAAGTTAAAAGTGTTTCAATTAGAATTACTTTTGCAGCTGTCATTCAAAATTATGTATTCGTGTTATTTTTTCTGCTTGTAACTTGTGTAAATGCTGCTCTTGGCAGCCTCCACTCAATATCAGATTATTTCATATTCATGGTTTCAATCCTGGTTATTCAACTTGAGAACTATTTTGTGCTTATACTTTTTTCAGAAGAATGTACTAAAAAGATTCTGTTTATGTAGGATTCAATCCTGTCAAAAACTTAAAGTCCAGTAGGTCATCTTTAATTTCATCTACTGTTATTACCCACAAAGATTTTGTAAATATTTCTTTAATTCTTTCTTTCTTTCTTTCTTTCTTTCTTTCTTTCTTTGTATAGAAGTGAGAAACTTCTGTCTTTTTATTTATTTTGAAGAATAATATCCTTTTTTGATAATAGTTTTGACTTTAAAATTTCCATTTTTAAAGGTTTAGACTTATTCAGTATAGATTTATCCAATATTCAAGATTTGAAATCTGAAGAGTTGCTCTCAATGGTTATATTATAATACCATCAACTCAAAGTCAGCAATTTTGTAGTAATTAAAGAAATGGAATCATAGTAATGTGGAAGTTAATTTTCATCGAAAAATGAGAAAGAAGATCAGAGAATCTCAACATGGGGTAGGATGAAGTGAGCTTTCATGACTTGAAGGTTGTCTTTGTATATTTGTCATATCTGAGAAAAGATGATGTAATCTAACTTTAATCTGAGTACCAAAATTCCTCATTACATTTATTAGAGAATGAGGAATACAATTCAGACTCTTGTTGTAGAGGAAATAATTCATGACAAATTAATTCTCTGAGCAAACAAAATTGAAAGGATAGAGGAATTACATGAAATGCTAAGAGAACATTAAGGAGAGGAAGTTGTAGAGTAAAGACTTATGTCAAAGCATAGTACCATGCATTGTACAACATGAGGTTTGTTGGGGCAAAAGCTCGTCTTCCCTGATTGGAGAAGCATGCACTCGTGTGTGCTTCTTTTTATCAACACTGAAATGAAGAGAGAGAGAGAGAGAGAGAGAGAGAGAGAGAGAGAGATTTGACTTTGCCATGTGTTTTATAATGCTACTTTGGTCATGCTATGAAGTACTATTTTGAAAAGCAAGGGATGTAATTCCTACATGAGGAAAAGTTATATGAAATTATATAGTATTAACTATAAATAAGTACACCTTAAACAAATTTTTTTATAAAAAGTTAATTTTTTTATTAACCAATGATACCAAGGTTTTATTATGTCTAGTAGAACATTATACAATCAAAATTGATATTATTTAGTATTATAGTATTGCTTATAAATTTAACAGTTTTTAAAATAAAAAGTTAATTTTCTTCTAAACCAGTTAAACTAGGATTTTATTATTTCTCATGGAATATTATACAATCAAAACAAATATTATTTGGTATTATTTATCATCAAACTCTATATTATTAAAGCTGTGTACCTTAATTTTATCTATCAATCTGATACAGATCTGTAGAGTATCTTAGAATTAAGTTGGAAAGAAAGGTTTTTTTGTGTATGAGTTTATGGCAGTGAAATAGTCATTGCAAAAGAAAAGTCCTTTGCATCTGTTTGTGATATATTTTTCTGGGTGATAAACAGAGTTATACACATTCAATGACTCCAGCATTTGTAGATTCAACACTATATGATATAGACCTATTGTTTAGATGAAGGGAGGAGCTACATTTTATGAAGTATTTGTCTCTAATTTAATCTTATTAATATCTATGAATCTTGAGCTTATTTTGCTGGTCTATACATAAAATGGATGATATTGTGGGTGCATTACTAGCAGTTATGTGGCTTGTAAGTATAGGCTTTCTTTTATTGTGAGAATGGTCTGTGTAGCGATATTGATTAGCCTCATCTTGAACTTGTGTAGTTCTCTTTCTTTCTCTTTTTCATCACATGAACTAGCAGAGGTAGTTGGTGTTGTCTGGGAAAAAAAAAAAGATGCAAATATTTCAATTAAATAATTCTGATACATATTTTAGAACTTCTATAGATACAGAAGCATGGACATGATATAAATACACAACAAAAAGAGTTTTAATTAAAGAAAAATCCTGATTAGTTTTTGAGAGTTTCGTGGTATATAATATTTCTTGTGGATTGAATTACCATGACCAGAAAATCCAGCGAACACCTATGCATGACGTACGAAAACACTAGACAGTTGTTTCGACCTTATTAGGTCTCGTCAGCAGTGTATACTGTGATCTCCACCACTGGAGATCAAACCAGCAGCCACGGATTGCAGAACTGAAACTCTACAACTGAGCCAACAGTCCATATCACACACAAGTGATGCTAAATTTGTAGTTTCAGCTTTGCTATCTGTGGTTGCTGGTTCAATTTCCAGTGGTGGAGATCACAGTATACACTGCTGACGAGACCTAATAAGGTCAAAACAGCTGTCCAGTGTGCATAGGTGTTCTCTGGTCAATTCACAATATAATTCCTCTCCTAAAAAAATAAAAGAAAAATATACATAATACTTTTTGCTCTTGCTTCTTTTGCAAATATATAAAGTTCTTTTTCACTATTTACTTGTGAACATCCAAACCTAGAACTGGCCATGTGAAATACATGGATCTGATCTCATCATCGCATCACTTATGAAGCAAAAACATTTTTGAATATCATATCAAAATCCCTATCTACTCTGATCGAACATAAGTGGCATATTTTGCCATTTGATGATCTCAAGTGACCTAAAATGATCTCGAATAGTTGACATTTGAGGCTTAGATCCTTGTATCAGTATCCATGCAAAAAATCAGATCCCAGAGGTTTTTGTTTGGGCTTGGCAGTGATCATCAGATAGACAAGCAGACTGACATACAAACCTTGGCATAGTAGAATAAATAATTGTCAGCTTACATAAACAGTTTTCTTCAAAAACATTTGAATTGTCTGTTTTTAAGAATAATGAAATGTGTACAGTAGTTATTGGAATGGATATATATCAACTTGAGTTTGTGTCAACAATTTTAAGATAATTAAGTTGTCAGTTAAGGCTGTTCTACAATCTGTTTACAGATTTATTTTATCTAATTTGATATGCTTTATCAGAAGAATTGAAAATTTGAAACTTAAAATTTCAAATTGGAAAATGAATGTAAATTCTATAGGTTTTGACAAATAATGGTGGGAACCTTTTTACTACCAGTATCTCTCATACAAGAAAATTAAGATATTACAATAATGAAAGGTTGGTTTGGGGTTAGAAAATGCTGACATTTTGTACAGTTTAGGGAGTAAGGAGTAAAGTATAAAAATAAGGTAAGAGGGTAAGATAAAGGGATAAAATAAGGGGTAATGAGATTTAATGGGTATGGAAATAAAGAAATGGGGTAAGATAAATGGAATAAAATAGGGAGAGTAAAGAAAGGGAATAAGGTGAGGGAGTTATAAGGATAAAGTAAGAGAGTAAGGTAAAGTTAAGGAGCATAAGGTATAGGGTAAAGCATGGGTCTAGAGTAAGGGAAGAGGTTTAAGGATAAAATGAAAGGATAAGGTAGTGGGAGTAAAGTAAAGAAGATTTATGTAAAAATCATAGTAGATCATGCAAAAAAGATAGAGAAAACTAAACAATATCTTTTTACATGAAATGGAAAAACAAGATTTACTTCTTTATTTTACTGTTTTTATAAACAACTAAGAGGCGACTTGACTAACTTTTGTCCACAAAAATAACAAATCTTTTTTTGGATATAAATTTGATATAAATTTAAAATAACTGAATGAGAGACAAGATTGGCATATAATGTGCCTAGAATGATACAAAAAAAGTGCTTGGTGACAGTAGCTCTAGCTGTCCTTGAGTTATGCAATTATGATAAGATTTAAAAAAAAATACATTCTGTAAATCATCATAAGACATCACATCAGCATTTTTCTAATAATTCCTCTTTCAGAATAGCATTATTTCATTTTAGAGATCAAGTGAGAAAGGTTTTGTAGGAGGAGTGAGTGAATGTATTTATGCTATTTAAGTTCCCCACACGTTTAGTGTTGAGGTTTGATATATAGAATGTTTAGAAAAAAGGTATAATATAGGCATAATATAGGCACATGGATAATGTAGTAACTGAAGGAAGCCAATGAAACAAATGAGTGAAAGATATGAAACGAGTAAAGGTTGTAAAATGGCGCGGACAAAATGAACATTTAAAACAAAGCGACGAAAAAAAACAAATTTATGTACTATGTAGAGAAGAGGAAAATCTCGTATTTTGGTTTAGTGCTCAATTTATTTCAACACTTAATTTCACCCAATCAGGATGACTTATCCTATTCAGCCCGGACCTTCATTTCCGGCTTGCAAAACGGGTGAGTGGCCAAACCCACTCTCTTTGGCTTGAGACGGCGACCAGAACAGACGTTCTTCTGGCTGTCCCTACTTAGCGATGCTTGTTAGCTAGACAAGTCACCCAGTGTGGACATCTCACTGCGGTTCTAACAGCAACAGCAACAGCAACAACATGGACACTCAACGAGGGAACCATCTAATTTATGGATTTCCTACGAGGAATCCCAGTTGAACATAAATTAGAAACATACAACATGCCTCGCACAGGCCCAACTTTGTGTCTCCCCAAAATTGGCTCTGTCGATCTGAGCGTAACTCCGCTCTCGACACTAGTTTCCCTTTTCACCTCTGGTCCACACATGGAGACAACGCAGACTCTCCCCCAAATACCAGATACAAAACTACACGGTGACTCTAAACACAATCCCTCACACGTCCCGCAACACACGCTGCCATATCAACATCCCGCTACGCCACTTCGTCTCCAACACTAATAAGCCTAAACTCCACGAGTCTTGCAGCACCAAAAGCAAACCATATTTAATGCTGCAAATAAAAAGCTTTCTTGGTTGTGTTGTTAAAGAAAAGTTTCGTCATTCATTTATGTTGCCTAAAAAATATAGTGTTAGAGAAATTAACAATTTCCCAAAACGCTATAACTATCATAATAAATCTTACATTGATACATAAAAGAAATTACTAACTCTACTAACAAAATAATAGTGTGTGTATATGTGTGAGTTTGTGTGTGTGTGTGTGTCTAACACAACTAAGCTATAAAAGAATTACATGTTTAAAACGTCCTTTTTTTATGATTAGAAACGGGCAGTTTCACTGAGACTGGAAAGCGTCTCATAGTCATTGTATATAAATGTCTGCGAGGCCCATCCATGTTGCCTTTCACTCCTGTTAATTCACGCTGGAGGTGGTGTGTTGCCGCTGCAAAGAAATTTGGTAAAAGAGAACAAGGGTGTTTGAAGACGACGTATTTATAGAAAATACGTGTCTTGTAGGTGGCTCCGAATGCAGGACTTGAATTTACGCGTGGACGTAGTTTTAGACATGTCACGTGGTCCTCCTGGCCAATGGTTTCCCGAGACTGAATAAGTGAGCATCTGCCATCTTTGTGGGAACAAGTGGCATATTGCCCAAAATAATTTTTAGGAGTGTAAAGTCCAATAGTTTTTATCATTCAGGTTCATATAGTTCAAAAACCCTGAATGATAAAAATCATCCAGCTTAGTCTCTGAAATTCAGACAACTAAGTGAGAAAAGGTTTTAATGTTCCAGTTAAGATCCTATTTACCAACCCCTCCGCTTCAGCAGGATATGACAAAAGGTCAAATTTTTAAGCGGAGTTTAACAGGTTTGAATTCAGAGACTAGCCTTCTCCTAGACTAGTTGCCTCACCAAGGCTAAAGAACCCAGTATTTCCTACTATTTACCCATAGCTGGAGGGAGGATAATTGGATTCATACTTTTCCCAAGGGTATTAGTGCTATGTGAAATACAATCAGCCTCGTCCAGGATTTGAACTTGTGTTGCCATGTCCATTTCCTACGACGATAACCATTACACCACGTGGGATTAATCAATACCTCTACATTTGTCACTGATTTGATAGCAATTTTATTTTTTAATTAAAGATAAAAGTAATAAAATTACTATTCTAAAGGTAGTTATTTACCATTTTTGCTTAGTTTTGTACATAGGTCTCAGATTGCTTACAATTCCACCTATTTTTAAGTGGTCACCTATTACAGCAGGGACTTCAAGAAGAATTTTATAAGGCAGTGCAAAGCTGTTTTTGGTTGCTCTTCTTCCACACATATACACATTGCACAAGCACCCTCTTCCTCTTTTCATTTGCTATGGTAAGAACTGGAGTATCTTACATTTGAGGTATGCTTCCTTCTCTTTCTACAACAGCCACATTAAATATTGAAAAAAGCCCAAAAGAAAACAGACATTTGAATGTCATTTTATAGTATAATGCAAAATTTGTTTGATAACAGTTTAATGTGTCTTCTCTTCAGTCAGAATTTGAAATGGAAGAATAAATTCTTATTAAAATGAAAATCTAGCAAAGAAAAAAAAGAAGAAATATTTTTTTACACTCTAAGGCTCTTCATAAAATTTCAATTCTTTCATTTGTATTTTCTTTAAATTACATGTATTAAGGAAATGAAATGAAATAATAGTTTTTTTTTCCAATTATTCTATGTAAACAAGTTTTATGAAAATTAATTCAACTGTTATATTTTATTTTCTACCCAAGAAACTCTTACAGTCCTTTACATTGGATATCTATACTATCATGTGACATATTAGTTGTACCCATCTTGTAGACCCTGAACAGGGCTATAACTTTTTAACTATGGTATTCTAATAGCAAATAGTGCTTTCAGCAAACATTACTATTTTAAGGGTTTAAAGAAATAACTCCCCAAGAAAAATTTTTTTTAGTGAATTGAAAGTTATTGGTTACAATTCCAACATAATAAGAAAGTTGATGCAGATCATTAAATATAAATGCTTTGTTTTCATATAAGATTTATATTTGCATAAACAAACAGGTTTAATATAAATAAAAAACTAAAAACAAAAGTTTTACTCAATTCCAAATAGAATGTCAAGAAAGATTTATGGCAGTAATGTAAAATAAAATGATGCAATGTTTAAAGTGAGCTGATAAATTTAGTTCAGATGGTCTTGTATACCAGTTGAAATATAAATAATAAATGTCAAAATGTAAAGTAACACAAATAATGAAGTGTTAAAAAGACAATAACAACTTTCTTTGATAAAACATTTCAATATCATAAGAATGATTGATTCATGTGTTAGACAAGTGAAATCACAACAAGGAAAACTTTGTTTAGAGTTTGGAAAAAGTCAAATAATAAAATGTGGGGAATATTTATTTTTTGCCTTGCAAAAACAAAATATGACATTTGGTTTGGCATCTTTGTTTAATGGCATATCAACCTTTGTGAGTAGTTTAATGCCAAAGCCATCCTTGTAGATGAACAACAGAGGTAATATTCAACCCATAGGTCGGGGAATAAGGGGTTTATATCTTCCCAAGTGTATTAGTCTGAAAGTGAATGTAACAGTGTGACTAGAGTTCAATCTAACTTATTTTAAGGCTGCTGTCCAGCTCTTTAGGTATTATATCATGAGGACTCTCTCTGTAACACTCGGGGAATTATTTATTACAAGCCTACTTCTCATCAAAATGATATTTTTTAAGTGTGAATCAGCATTTCTACTTTGGATCAGAGTATAGTACCTATGTTCTTTTGTCAAGGGTCAAAGTGTAACTTTCTGGTTGAGAACAAAGTGTAGTATCTGTTTCTCTTTTTTCTCCCCCATCTCCTCAAGGTATATGCACAATTATAATAATAAAAATTATCGAAGCAAAAAAAATATGTAAAATTAAAAAAACAATTGTATACAATTATAACTATTCTAACATACTTGTTTTCATATAAAATTTATATTTGTGTAAACAAACAAGTTTAATGTTAATAAAAACTAAAAACAAAAGTTTTACTCAATTCTAAATAGAATGTCAAGAAAGATTTATAATAATAATGTAAAATAAAATGATGCAATGTTTAAAGTGAGCTGATAAATTTAGTTCAGATGGCTTGTACACCAATTGGAATATAAGAAGTAAAAGCCATCTTTGTTGAGTGTAGACACACCCCATTATGCTAGGAAGACAAGCAATTGTCAAAAATCATATGAAAGATTAATAATAATAATATAATAAAAAAAAACAAATAAATATTGAAATAAGATTTATCTTGCTTCTGTATTTATTGAATTGATATTAATCTTTGGTCCAAACTCTGCTAATTTTGAAGTTGAACACAAAGCTTAAAAAAGGCCTTGTGCCACACTCATCTGGATGGTGGAACGGTCGACAAATACCATTGATCAATACCTTGTGTTACAATAACAACAGAATTTCAAATTTCTCTGCTGTGAGACTAGGTTGCATGATTGATAAATTTATAAATATATCTATGAAGTCACATTATATTTTATAAATTAATTTGATAAATCAATAATTACTTATGAGGGTATAACGAAAGGGCAAATTGTAGTCTGCCCTCTGTTAAATTAAGAAGAAAAGAAGTACAAGAATGAGGACAAGAATATTGAGGGGTTTCAAGAAGTTTAATGGCAGCCAGAAAGATAACCCTTGTGCTGTAAGATGCAGGAAGAAGAAAACAGTTGTAAAGGAAGAGCCGGTATTAAGACGCCGAATGTCAATGGCAGGAGTTGAAATGTTGTCGTCAGGACAGGAATTAAAATGCTGAAGTTAAAAGCAGGAGCTGAAATGTTATTGTCAGTACAGGAATTAACATGCTGAAGTTAAAACAGCAGTTGAAAATATCCAATTTGTTTCCTCGTGGATCCGTTGGTTTAGAAGGAAAGATGAATGATGAAAGAATGATTTCCAAGACACCAATGGTCCATAAATTGGATGAGGTCTCCTCATTGTGCTTTGTGGACTGCTCGAAATATGTTGCCTGGGGAAATGTGCCCAGGAAGAATAGCATCAGTCATTTTCATGGGATGAAATATATAATTTTAAACACTAACGGCCAAAGCAATTCCCGCACTAAATAATAATTTGAAATTATGAATCACCACATGATTTAATGGTGGACCGACGCACAACTGAAAACTGGTTCTTTCTGCTACAAGGGTATTGGAATGGTTGGTGCTTGGGAGGATATTTAGTAGAGTTCCCATTCACCAAGATCTGATATTAGTATTAGTATATCTCTGATACACTACCACTGAATAACTGAAAGGAGAGACCAGCTCATTTACACATATACAAACGTTTAATGCATACATAATATACATATAAAAAATATTGCCAAACGTGTTCCAACTGATAAAATATGAACATATTGTTCTATAAACAGAATATGAAAGGGATTCAAAAGTAAAAAAAAGGTTTACTTGAGTTTGAGGTGAGAGCCATATGGGTCTTATGTTTCAATATTGTGAGAGATGTCTAATGTTCAAAAGACTAGGGCAAAGAGAGGTTTGGTTTGATTTGGTGCAGTTTGGTTTTATGGCATATCAACCATTGTAGGTTATTTAATGCCAAGTTTTGTTTATACATATATAGGTATGTGATTTGTGAATGATTTGGTTTGGTTTGGTTTGGTTTGGTATAATGGCATATCGACCATTGTAGGTTATTTAAAGCCAAATCCATTATTATACATATAAATAGTTCTATTTCAAACAATTTAGTTTAGCATAAGTACAGTTTTTGTTTACACAGTTAAATGTCAAAACAGTTCTATGTCAAACAATTCAGTTTAGCATGAGAACAATTTAAATAACGAACACTTTATGACCCATCGATAGGACTCCTATCTGGTGCTACCACTCTGGGCTACAGTGGACCTGGGAGTAATGGCAATTAAGCGGTACTCTGCATTCCCCAAAGCTCTAGCATTACTGGAGCCTCATAATCAGATTGTTTAGTGTCATATCAGGACACTCATTGGGAGTGAGGGTCTTACTCCTCTGCAGAGAAGCAGTTGATGTATTCTACAGCCCCAGCCGACTGAGCTAGCGAAAAGAGGCATTTTTTATTGTTTAAAGAATAGACAAAAGAGACTGTGATGGATTCTGTGATTGTCACATATGTCCACAGACATGCCCCATTATACAAGGGAAACAATTATTTTTTGTTTCTGTTCAAGGACAAAATCCATACTCACCATTTAATATAGAACATTATATTTTATTATTTCTTTAATGTATGTATTTCAAAAAGAAACTACTTGAGGCACTTTCGTCTAACCCAAGCATCAGAGCATTCTTCTGACTTTTTTCTTTTTTTGGTTGAATTGCCTTTTTGGATATGGATCCTCAGTCCTTCTTTCTTGTATCTTGCAGTAATTGAATATAAGAATGCTTATGCTGCCAACAAAAAAGAGAATTGGAAAAAAAGAGGACAATTGAGAAACTTACAACTGAAGGTGATCAATCTAAAATGGATGATACTGAAGATAATGACTGTTCAAGATTGCAGAATTTTTTATGCAAACTGTGAGGCTTTTGGAATAACTTTTGTAAACAAAGTTGAGAAACTGTCCTCTACTAGGAGGATATATTGTAACTTAGTTTATTCATGGGGTGCTACTCATGTAGTGTGCATTAGGCATGAATAGCCTGGCAGAACCCATTCCTCTCCAGGTCTATAACTAGTTTAAATTCAGAGCTTTCTTTCTTCTAGACTTGTTGCCATACCATGGTTAAAAAACCCAATCTGCTCAACCATCTATTCATAGTTGGAGAGAGAATAGTTGGATTCATACTTTTCTCAATGATATTAGCACTATGTGAAATACAAATACCCTCGTTCAGGATTTGAATTTGGGTAGTCAAGTCCATTTCCTACAATAATAATCATCACACCATGAGTGCTTCTCTTTAACTTGTGGTAAAATGACAATATTTAGAGTTGTCTACCCTTTTCAAAGGGATTATTCCCCTGGTTGGGTCAGTTAACTTGCTATCTTTGTTTACAAATGTGCATTCTTTGAGTTGAATAAAATCAAATTGCCAAAAGGTATTCTCTTCAGTCTTGTTATTCACCACACAACTACTATCTGTATAAAACCCCAAGGGTTTCTTACTTATATTTGTTTAGACAAGGATTACATTTTGTCCTGTCTTTTGCCAGTCTTTCTGCTGTTAGCAGAGGTAGTTTTGTGTCCTCTCTTATTTAGTCACTCAATTGTTTTGGTAGTCATCTTTTTGGTCTTCTGTTTGTAAAATCATTCTTTTATGAATGGTTAAAATAGCTAACATTTACATTTTTTAGGATCAGTGGCATCATGAAACTTTTCTGATGTAAAACAAAGGATACCTCTAGCGGCTTTATTTTTTGGTAGACTTAAAAAAAAGATATGGTAACAAAATCTTTCAAATGCAATCAAGGTTTCTCTATACTATGCATAGTTAGATAAGCTGTCATAGTCAGATAAACTGCTTCCAGGCCCGCTTCTAGGCTGTCTTTTAGGCTGGCT
Organism: Sepioteuthis lessoniana; assembly: GCA_963585895.1. Classification (NCBI taxonomy): domain Eukaryota; kingdom Metazoa; phylum Mollusca; class Cephalopoda; order Myopsida; family Loliginidae; genus Sepioteuthis; species Sepioteuthis lessoniana. The sequence goes on from OY757923.1 coordinate 43,403,845, forward strand.
TCTAATCCATTATCGGTTGACTTCTAGGCTACTTCCAGGCCAACTTCCCACTCTGACGACTTGTGATGACCAGCAACTCACAGACAAAACCTTTCCAAATACTTTCAAACACTTTCACCGTTATTTCTTGCAAAATAAAAATTAGCTCTTTTTACGTGATCATAAGTTGGTGACCATAGTTGAGGATGACCTGAAGGCTCCCTTTTCATTAGCTACTACACCAAGGTGTAGGAGAGGGTGCTACTTCAGGATTTCTCCACTTTACCCTTGATTCGTACCTTACAATACTGAGTGTTAAGCAAAGAGGCATCAAGTACCATTTTTTGAGTCTTTGGTATGACTCGACCTGGGATTGAACCCAGTCTCCCAGGCCATTGGCAAACATTCTAACCATTATGCCAATGTCTGGTACTTTTTTACTTACTTTTATGTAACCACCTTGCCTTTATTCTCCTTGTTTTAGCTATTGTCCCTTTCTTTTAAACACCAGCAGGATCAACATATTCATCAACCTTACAACAGTCTCAATAGCAATACCTGATGAAGAAGTTAGGAATTTAAAAGATGAAGACAACAGAAAACTGAGTGTATTTGAGAATGCTTGCCTCTAGATGATGGTGGGTGATTCTTGCATAAATCACATCAAAATGGATAATATAAGGAGTGGGATTCCAAATAAAATAACTGATATTATCAAGAAGAAAAGATTGAAGTGGTTTGAACTCATGATAAAGTAAGTAAAGTTGGCGACCTTAGTCGAAAGTGACCCAAAGGCTCCCTTTTCAATAGATACTACACCGAGGTGTAAGGGAGGATACAACTCCATTTCCTGGATTGCTTCACTTTACTTTTGATCCCTACCTTATAATGCAGAGTGCTAAGCAAGGCGGCATCAAGTACCATTTTTTGAGTCTTTGGTATGACTCAACCTGGGATTGAACCCCAGTCTCTTGGACCATTGGCAAACACTCTACTCATTAGGCCAACACAAAGATAGATGTCTTCTGATAAAGTAAAAATTTAAATTATCATAAATCAGCTGAGCATGAGAAAGAGAACTGTAATTTAAAGTCAACAAAAGTTGAAAAATAAAATTCAAAAAAAGATATTACTCGGTGTCACTTAGCAAAGAGACCTTGATATATATTACCTCCCTTACCTACAGGAGACATATACAGGGGGGATACAATTATTGCCATAATGGGATATTCGACTATTTAAAGGAAAAGGTGTGAATCTTTCTCTTTCAATTCAGTATACCATTAGAGCTAGACTCATTTTCACCCCTTCAAAGAGATCTTTTGGTACAATTACAAGGCTGCTTCATGCTGTTAGCAGTTGATATAAGCTTGACTGAATAAGAATAACCAAAGGACACTTTAATGAATTGGAAACTATGTTTTAGTCCTATTTCAAACATAATTTCACATTTACACTATTCCCTGTTGTAATTGTTACTCCATATTAATAGAGAAAATAAATTTGAAAATTACAAAATGTAATGTTGGAATTATCTTATTGTAATGGAACATTTTGGAAGGGACTTTTATGGTTGTCACTGCTGGAAGGAAATGACAGGAATTTTTGGAACTGCATCCGCCTACTGAGAGAATAACTCTTTTTGGGCTCAAGCCACAAAGCAGAGAAGACATGAGTAGTCCCATGAATTTTCGCTGGATGTGCTGGTTTTTAAACTTTACTGTTCCCTCTAGTTAAGGGAAAATAGTGAATAGGGAATAAATCCCTCAGAGAATTTTGCTACTGTGCTGGACCTCTCTGGGAGAAATATACTGTTACCTATATTTGAGAATTTGTGCTATCTTGACTTTAACAACATGGTTTTCCAGAACTACCTTGCTGTGCTGTATTCATCCAGGTGAAATGTGCTGTTGTCTATATCTGAAAATTTGTGCTGTCTCAACTCAGACCATGAGGTGTACAATTGAATTTGCTGTCCTATACAAGTACTGAAAGAATTGCTGAATGAACCCCTGTGTGTCTGCATTATTTGCTGTATTCTTGATGGAAAAGTGAACAGGTTTTCACTTGAGATATTTTTCACCTAAGAGACTCTTCCAAATCTCTTTTTCCATTCATACAACACCTCTTTTTTGAGTTGTAAGTATCAGCTCCTTTGTTTGTTGAAGACGTATCAGTTCCTTGTAATTCATGAGTGACCCAGTGTTTTTTCAAAACAAAACATTGTTACTTGATTCAGTTTTTTTGACTGGTCACTAAAATAGCAATTAATTTTAGCAACTAGTGTTTTTCTTCAAAACTTTTTAACTCCTTTAATTCATTTCTATTTACTTGGTATAAATAGTTCTTTTGTTGTACACATAAGACATGTTTGTCTTTTTATTTTTCCTTTCTTTTTTTCAAAGTGCTGTTTTATTCTCCGTGAAAGGATTCTTTTTTTTTTTTTATAAAAATGAATCTTTTTAGTAATATACAACTAAAGAAGGCTGGAAAATCAATTGTTTGAAACATTGTAGTTGAAACAACAAAGATAAGGATACTAGGATGAATCATTCATTGAATAATTATAAGGGTTATTCAATAAAAATAGTGAATTTAGTTAAAGAGTTGGCAACCGGAAGCACTATTTACAGTTGCACCTTTTTCAAGGAAATCAAAGTGATCGGTCCTTTTGTATCCCAGAAGATTGACAGCATGACCTTCTTTACTGACAGATTGTGCCTGGAAATTTTTCTTTATTGGAGAGTCAGCGTGTTTCCACTCCATGAACTGTTTTGTAACATTATTTTTTACTAAAATATGCTTCTTGATACACATTACACATTCTTCTATAAATTTCTCATGACTTGTACTTCTCAGCTACTAAAACGTTGATGACAGATTTCTGTTCAAACTTGGAACCCTCTGATTTGTTGCCATTTTGAATAGCCCCAAAAGACATATTTTTGCACAATTAAAATAATTTTTGCTATAAAACAATTCCAAACAATGTAGAGTTTACTTTTATGGAAAAAAATTCTAAAAAAAAAATTTACTTCCTAAGAAAAATTATTTATTCCCCCCCCAAAATTATTTCCTTTCTAAAAATAATATTTCTTTTAAAACAAAATTATTTACTTCCTAAAAAAATGTCCTTTATTCATTGAATGACCTTTGTATATTATTTTATCTCAGAAGTTTAAACAATAGGAATAAGAAATACATCTGAGTATAAATTTTATTTGCAATGAAAAGATAAAATGTAGTTGATTATTGTTTGTTTAACCTTTGGTCCAGCAAAAGGTATAAATCAAACTAATCACATTTTTATCATTAAGGGTTTTCGGACTATTGTCTTCATCTTTACTGTTATTTCCACAACGTTTTGGCCGATATGTCCTCTGGCCTTCTTCAGGTGTTTGTCGAACTCGGGAACCTACGTGGAACTTCAAACTACGTCCTTTATTGAAACCACGGGGGTCGCCTGTTCGGATTCCATTAGCCATAACTGGGTACAAGTGTTAAGTGTTAAGTATTCCGGTATTGTTACTCGCCTGCAGTCAGGATTGAACCAGCAACCTCCAGATGACTGTCTCCTTAGAAGCTTAAGGAACCAAGACCTATAACCATTACGCTATGTGTCCTGCTGGACAGAAATTTAGACAACTAATCACAACATAAATGATTACAAACTCATATAAGGACCTTTGTACAATGCTGCAGTTGTGGTCCTATTTTTGATGTCATTGATTTCTGCAAAGTCTTCTTCACCTGCCTTTTTTTACTTATGATGTTGTCTCCTCTCCTACCATTTTCCTAAAAATTAATAACAAAAACTTGGACTCTTCGCTCAATGACATCCTTTTTTGATTCTTCATTTTTCTTTGCTTTAATAGTTGTTTTGATTGAGTCAATGAGATAAAGTTGCTACTAAATAAATATGAAAAATAAGTAGAAAAATGGATAAACTGAAACACAGACAATGGGTTCAATTAATATCTTGTCTTTATTTACTCCAAGACTTCTTCAGAATGTTGGTGATTTCATAGTGGTAGGCATAGGAGGAAATGAATAAAAAAAAGGCAGGGGTAGAAAGAAGGGAAGACAGAAAAGGAAAAGAAAAAGAAAAGAAAAAAAGAAAGATAGAAATAAGAATCCAAGTATTGAAGGAATGTAGTGATGGCAGGAAATATTGACTACACATTTATACATTATGAACATCTGGGCAATAGGTAAACAAAGGGGTAAAGGCACAGCTGGCAATAAGCATTCACCAAAACACAAATACCAGAATAACATATCAAAATGAAAAACCATGCAGAAGTACAAAGGTGTGGGAAGGAGATAATTTTTTATATAAAAAGTACTCTTATTCATTGTCAATTTTGATGAACTTATTTGATTGTAATAACTAATTTTTATAATAACTGTATAAATCAAGAGATTTGGCACCAGTGAAAGAGGTAAGAGGAAATGGCACAAAAATTGATGGTTTGGTTTGGTTTGGTTTTATGGCATATCAACTATTGTAGGTTATTCAATGCTAAATCCAGTTTATATGTATATATTAGATATATGCAGGCCCATTGGCTTAGTGGATAGAGCGTTCGCCAATGGCCCAGGAGACCAGTGTTTGATCCCAGATCGAGTCATATCAAAGACTCAAAAAATGGTACTTGATACCTCCTTGCTTAACACTCAGCACTATGAGCTATGTATCAAGGATAAAGTTGTGCAATCCAGAGAAAGGAGTAGCGCCCTCCCCAACACCTCGGTGTAGTAGCTAATGAAAAGGGACTACAGTTGCCAACTTTATGATTTGTAAACATAAGTCAACAAAGTTAAATAATTCCAAGTATTGCTATGTATAAAAAATGATTCAATTCAACATTAATCATTTGTTTACACACAGTTAAATGATCAAACAATTCTGTTTCAAACAATTCAATTTAGCATGAGCCATTTGTTTAGATAGAACCCTATCAGGTGCTACCACTCCACAGTGAACCTGGGAGCAATGGCAATGAAGGAGTACTCCACATTCCCCAAAGCTCCAGCATTACTGAAGCCTCACCATCAGATTGTTTAGTGTTATATCTTACCCCTCTGCAGAGATGCAGTCAGTGTATTCTACAGCTTCAGCTGACTGGGCTACAAAAACTGATGATGTCAAAAATGGGACCACAATGATAGCATTGTACAAAAAGCACTTATATAATTTTGTCCCAGGAAAATGGCTTTATTATAGCATTGAGTATTTTTAGAACACTACACACTTATTTTGCAACCTGTTACACAAAGAATTGAATGTTTGTTGAAATCAATAGAATTACAACTTATACTTGATTCTACTTGAAAAATGTGGATATTGTATAGAGAAAAATCATATACACTTGAAAATGAATTGGGAAAAATATAATCTGTTTTTTTGAATTTTTAAAAGATTTACAAAAAATTCAGCTGTCATATTAAAGAGAGAACTTTTCTGAATTTTCAAATACATTTTATTATTATAAAAATAAATTGTAATTTTTTTCTATCAATATAATCATTAAAATTGATGATGTTTTTTGTTTTTCAGATAATTTCAACTTCAAGATGTGATGTCCACATTAGGATCTGACTTCAATCAGCATCAAATATGAAATTAATTCCAATAAATTTGACTGACATTTCTTTTCCATTCCTTTGAATGTCAGTTGAAAGTTCTGCTAACTGCTGCCACTCATGTAATGCAAAGCTCTTTGTATGAATTGAGCACTTTGGTATCCGGTAAGGCAAAATGTAAACAAGCAAATGCCTTATTATTCCCCAGCTGATGTATGTCGATTGATGGCTGAGCAGTATGATACTAAGTCTAACGTAAAATTGGGTGGGTTTCAATCCCAGCTTGAAGCGTCCTGCATGTACAGTCACACTGATGAGTTGTGGTAGAATGAAACAGTCTGTCTGTGGATGACAATATATATATATATATATATATATATATATATATATATATATATATATATATATATATATATATATATATATAAAGGAGTTGTCTTCCTCTTAGATTGATTGCTTCATCAAGTCTAGAGACTCTAGCCTACCCTACTATTTTACTCATAACTGGGGAAGAAGAGGTGAATTCATGCCTTTCCAAAATTTAAACTCAGTTGACTGAATCAATTTTCCTTGGCTTCAACTATTACACCACTTGCACAATATATGTAAATTTATATATTTATATATATATATATATATATATATATATATGTGTGTGTGTGTGTGTGTGTGTGTGTGTGTGTGTGTGTGCATGTGTGTTTTTTTATATATATGTTTTAATAAAAGTTATTCACCTATGCATGTCTTAATTTAAATTTTATGATTAAAAAAATTAAGTTTTGATATTTCATGATCACCCCTCCTGAACACACACACACACACACACACACACACACACACACACACACACACACACACACATATGTATATATATATATATATATATATATATATATATATACGAGGATCATTAAATAAGTTTCCAGACTTTTATCGTATGGGCACTTTTATTCATAGTACACACATTAAACTCTAGTCCCCTTCGAAGTAATCTCCTCCGGCTGCAATGCACTTGTTGTACTGTTCCAACAACCTCTGGAAGGCCCCATGGAAGTCCTCTTGTGTGAGCGTGTCAATGACCTTCGTCACAGCCTCTTTCATCTCCTCACTTGTCTCATAACAACAGCCTCTGAGCTTAGGGAATAACCAAAAGTCATAGGGACTATAGGTCTGGACTATAGGGAGGGTAAGGAACTGTCTTGATGCCCATCTTGGTCAAATAGTCTGTGACAAGGAAGGAGTTGTGGACTGGTGCATGGTCCTGCTGGAAATGCCACTGACCCGATTTGAAGAGTGCTGGCCTCTTCCAACGGAATCTCTTACTGAACTCCCTTAAAACCTCAACATAGTAACCCTAACCCTTTGGCCAATCAACTCTGGTCTATTGACTTCCTTACTCCTCCCACACCTCTCATCATCCCTCACAGACTCTGTGCCTTCCTTGAGTCTCTTATGTCACTCAAAAACTGATGCTCGATTCATGCAAGATGGTTGAAAAGCAGTCTGAAGCATTCCATATGTTTCTGTGGCATTTTTTCCAAGTTTAAAACAGAATTTTATTGCATATCATTCTTCTAAAGTGTCCTCACGTCCAGATTGCATTTTTGAAATTCACCAGCTGTGACAATCAGGCTTTAGTAGGGTGTATTCCAATTGCTGCCGAAGCTGTTCATTTGAACGTGAAATCATAAAAATTGGTCAGTCATCTCATAAGATGTATAGCAATAACATAGTGAATTTTCAAGTGTCTACGACAATTTTAAATGCTTGTACAAAAAAAGTCGGGAAACTTATTGAATGTATTACGTACATAGATAGATAAATAGATAGATAACCATTTGACGTCCGTGTTCGATTATAATAATGATGTTTGGATTATCTGTCCTTGAGTAAATCCTTTGCTATAAGAATTTTTGAAACTAGGAAATCTATTCTTTGACATCTGAATTAACAGCAGCATAAATAAAAATGATAACCACATTCAAATCTCTAGCAAGTAATAGATGTTGAATTGCATTCAGACACAGGCCAAAAAAAGAGTCATGATTATTCTGAATACGTAAAAGAAAAACACCACTCATTGATCTTATTAAGCAAAACCATGAAGACACATAGCTAGTTGACTTGAGCTCTATAATACACCAGTTGTGGCTCTGCAGAGTGGTAAGAACCCTCCAATGAGTGTTCTGGATATGTCACTAAACAATTTGATGGTAAGGCTCCAGTAATGCTGGAACTTTGGGGAATGTGGAGTACCCCTTCATTGCCATTGCTCCTAGTTCACTCTGACCTGGAATGGTAGCACCTGATAGGGTCCTATCTATGGGTCAAATAGACCTGTTTGATATTTAAACTGAGTGCAAACAAATGACTCATGTTGAATTAAATTTTTAGTGATATATAGAAATACTTTGAACTATTTAAATTTGTTGACTTTAAACTGTGTGCAAACAAATGACTGATGTTTAATTAAATAATTAGTGATACATAGCAATACATAAAAAATGTTATCAAGAAAATGTGCAGCAGGACACATAGCATAATGGTTATAGGCTTTGGTTCCCTAAGCTTCTAAGGAGACAATCATCTAGTGGTTGCAGGTTCAATCCTGACTACAGGCAAGTAACAATACAGGTATACTTAACACTTGTATCCAGTTATGGCTAACGGAATCCAAACAGGCAACCCCTGTGGATTCAATAAATGATGTAGTTCGAAGTTCCATGTAGGTTCCCGAGTTCAACAAACACCTGAAGAAGGCTGGAGGACATATCGGCCGAAACATTGTGGAAATAATGATAAAGAAGAAAACAATCATCCGAAAACCTTTAATGATAAAAATCATCAAGCTTCATCTAAAAAAATCAGACAACTAAATCATATATATTTGATATATATGTATAAATAGGATTTGGCATTAAATAACCTTCAGTGTCTGTTATGCCATAAAACCAAACCAAACCAAACCAAACTATGAAGACACAAACTAATTGTTGACCATATATTAAAAATTACAAGAAATTAAGAGCATTCCACATCCAAGTCAATGGCCATATCAGAAATGCACTGTTGGTAAAGTAACTATGCATACATACACTTTTGACAATCTCATCTCTAAAAGAGATACTCTGGCCAATAAATATCAACATACTTAAAATCTATTTCATATCTCTTTTCTGTAGTTACCTAATGAAAAGTCTATATGTATCCTGGGAAAATAAAAATAGCTATCAATGATTGTTTATTGAACATGCAAGAATTATGCTTTTCCATTCTTCAAGCAATACACTTTTATGTTCAAAACTGATGAAGCTTTTGATGATCTTGTAAAAACTAGATGCTTCCATATATGCTCTATAAAACTGAAATTCAAAGTTTTGAAGCACCTATGCTATTCTTGATAACATGGTTTCTTTATCAATGCTATGAAACCTAAGTGGTGTGAATCTCTATCTTCTTGAGAAAGAGAATATTCTTATCAATTCATGCATTAGAATTGGCTTTTAAAATTGTCAAATACAATAGATAATAGTCAATTTTAAAGTAATTTGTTACATTAGGATTTATTCAGATAACTTTCAATGAAAGTTAATTCTGATCTTCCTGTTGCCCAAACTAGACCCTAAACTTCTATTCTTCCATCTTTGACTGTTCTCTTGTAAAAATCAGAATTCAATAGACCATATTATTGATGACCCCAAATCATCTTACTGGGAAAACTAATAGGTCCAGTTCAATTTTGTTTTTTTTTTTTTGAGGTTAATGATCATTGGTTTCTTTCTTGTCACTTTTTATTTGTACATAAGATCTTTTAGTACTATTCTTGGATATATTCATTAACTTGGCAATGTCTCTAACAGTTGAATGATGATTTTTGATAACCTCTCTTTTAAAAACTGTTTTTTTTTGTTTAGAAGCTTTCAGTAATCATTTAGGTTATTGATTCACATGAGAACATCCTTCTTTTGTCCATTTCTTGACTATATTATTTACACTTTGATAACTAATGGGAAAAATCTGGCAATTTCTCTATTATATTTCCAACATTCATGCCATCCTATAATTTGTCCATAAGTAAGATCATTGATATCTTTTTCCTCTTCCTTTCAAAATCAAATCTCAAAAATCTAATGTTTGATTAATTCAATATTCTTCTTAATATCCAATTATGAACTGGTACTAAGTAGGCAATAGTGAGTAAAAATACTACCTCTGCCTTTTGGGCCAGGAATTGCTCAACTATGCTAGCTGAGAGATACTCTCTCTTCCTTCTATGATGGGACCAACTTTTATATCCATTGCCAAGCAGTAGAATTCTCTAGAATCATCTAGACAATTCTACAACATTCAAGAAACAAGAAATACATGGTCATTCCCCGTTTCTTTGTCCTCCTTTCTGCAGGTAGCCTTATGTTTATTTGTGGGTCACAGGGTTGTTTTGTTTAACCCTTAAAACCAGTGCCAACATCATTTGACACATTACACTGATTCCATCTCTGCTTTGGGTGGGGGCCAAATAACAAAGGGATTCCATTTGAATGCCAATAGAACTCATCAGAGTTCATAAGATAAAAAATTGCCAATAAAAATTTTTCTTTTAAAACAAAGCACCTCCATAAACTAAAATCCATGCTAGTGCCCCATTACACTACACTCTGACATAAACCGTTCAATTTTTTTATTGGAAAATATTAATTTTAAATCCAACTTCTAATAATGTAATCAATCTTAATGCATAAACAAAAATTTGAGTAGCGAGTTTGATCCTCATTAGCTGCCACACCAGTATGGCTTGATACAAAAAACTACTTATCAATAGATTGATACAAAATACTGATTAGATGTAAAATTAAATGAAAAATTTTAAAAACTGTATTGATCTCAAGAAAAATAGGTTACTTTGTTCACAGCTAGCTTTAAAAAATAAACATAATTTAGAAATTTTATGTAGACATTACCAGAGAATCTCACTGTTGTTCATATTGTTGGAAGTCTTGAAGAAAAATCATTAGATTGAACCTTTGAAATGTTTTTTAAAAACTAAGTGCAAATTCCTTTACTAATAATCTGACCTTAAAGCTAAATTTGGCATTCAGCTGTGGATTGTTACAAAAATATTATGTGAAAATAATTTTCTTGTTTAACATAGTCAAAAGGGATTAAAGCTGCTTGAAAATAGTTAAAGTCTCCGATTACGCGTAAGATCTCACTTAACATAAGCACTACTGAGATCAATATTTGAAGTACGAGAAACCTACATATCACCCTATTTTCTTTTACTTGTTCCTCCTCCTCCTCCTCCTCCTCTTGCTACTCCCCCAACGAAAGAGTTGCCCGACTTTTTACGGTGAATCATCATATTTCAATTATTTTTTGTATTATAAAATTTTTCAAAATATAAACTATTTTTAGGCCAATTAATTCAGTTGATGAGAATTAATAACGCTATTAAAAAGGATATTCCGGAGAAATATTAAATAATTTTCTTTACGAAACATAACATCGGAAACCAACGAGTGGGTGGAAATGAGGTGTCGTTGATGTGTGACGTCATAGTGAATATGGCGGCAGTTGTATTTACATGTGATCCGAGGATAGAAGCCTTAAAGTTTTGGAATTTTTGTATTTGCATGCCACCGTCAGGTAAGTATTTAGGCCCCTTTTCAAACACTAATTGTTACCTAGAGTTAGCCATTTATTTGACTCATTTAAACTTTCTTATTTTACCCTGACGACCGATTATTGTACTTGTTGTCTATCGACGTAGTTTATGTACTGTACAAAGCTCTTCTCCCTTTCTCTCTCTTTATCGTTTTGTTGTTGTACACAACGTAAAATGCGTGATCATATTTACATCTAAACCAAGTTACATGATTTATTTTCTTGCTTTACATGAGACATCCACAAGTTTCCTTTCGATCTGAGCCTTCAGTTTATTTCATTCCAGATCCGATCTCTGATTTCCAAGAAATATTTTTCTATCCTTCAATTCAACTTGTTTTGATGCGTTTCTTTTATAAACTCATCTTTATTATTCTTTTTATTTGTAACGGAATTTCTACATTTCTTTATCTTAGACGTTTTTGTTTAACACAAGTAATCGTAATATTTAAGATCTTTTTGTGTTTTTAACTTTATGAGTAATTTTTAATAAAAAGTGTTTAGGTTGGTACTCTAGTTGGATTAAAGCCATATTGACCCATTTTTAAACTACGAAAGCCTCTGAGCGCTATAACGACACATGGTAGTTTTGTTAAAACTTTTCTGATCAAAGTACAAGTAAACTTGTTATGCTTGATGAATTTTAAGGAAGTAAAAATTGAGTCAAATTAGCTAAGTTGAATTTTTGTAATTTGTGATATTTTCAACAGTTTGTCATTCTTTTTGCAATTTTCGAAATAAATATAAATCTGACGAAATTTTAGATATTATTTCCGAAGTCACCTGCTTAAAGGTGCTTTTTATGTAAATGTCATTTCGAAAGATACCCAAAATAATTAAACGACTTATAACTCAAACTTTTTTTTTTTTTTTTTGTTAAGTAAATATTTTTAAATGGTAAATTGTTTGATTTTTGTAGCTACTTTCAGCATCAAGTTAAGTATTTCTCAAATGTCTGGTGTTTTTATTATATATATATATTGTTGAAATATTCTAAAACTACACTCGTGATAACTTTTTAAATTTTAAAGATCACGTGTAGAAATTTTTTTGACTAATTGTAAATTGTATTTTACAGATAATTACAACTTAAACAGTCAACCAATTTTCTGTAGCGAAGCAAATAAACTTATAAATAAATAAATAATTGGAATCTTATTGATATCTGATGTTCCATACCCTCTTACACCTGTTGTATGGCTTGATTTTATTTTAAACACTTTAATAATTAAAAAAATAAACAAACAAAACAACCCTAACTCTAACCCTAATCTACCACTGGTGTTTATTGCGTTCTTTCTTATAGACATACCCTCGTGAGTGAAAAATAACCGTTTGTTTCGGGGAAAGAATTGTTTCTAAATGGACTTTAAGATTTTGGATTTTCATTAAAAAAATGTCTTGTTTTGGGTGCATAAAGGATTTAAAACATTATGGTATGTATGAATGATTTTCTTTTCAAGTATTTTATTTGCTGCACCCATTTAAAAGGGAAAAAATACAATTTAACATAAGTAACATCTTTTTGTTGCATATTGGAATTAAAAGAAAATAAAACTTTTTGTATGGATCTTTTGAAACAACCATTTTTTTTCTTTCATTAACTACAATTTCGTTTTATTTTGCTACCAATTTATGTTCTTTCTTAAGACTGGTTTTATTTATTTTCCTTTTTTAAATGTAAAACTCGTAAATAACCTTTTATTGTTGATCATTTAAGAAAAGGAACAAAAATAAATAAGCTTTTGTACATGAACTTCACTTTTTGTATGTTAAATTACCTTTTTTTTCCTTTTGCGTCGAATCTTATTTCGATTTTTCACCGATTGACTGAACAAATTAGAGGGGTGAGATTTTTTCAAAAATGATTGAATCCTTCAAAAAAAGTTTCTTTTTGAATAATAGAAACTACCAGAATGTTAGAAAATTTAAATAACAAAAGTAAAAATAAAATTAGTACTTTAGTTAGGAATAAATTTGAATTAAAAATATCCTTCTTGCGACTAAAACTAAAATTTAGTATTTGATAACTAAGAAAAATTTTTTTTTCTTCCTTTGTTGTTGACCCTCTTTTCCCCGTCTGTGCCATCCATGGATCACTGAAAAAAATAGATAAACTCTTCTATTTGTAGTTATTACATTTTCAATCTATGACAACAACATAGCTTTAGAAATAAGTTATCATGAGAAATAATTAATTTAAAAAAAGATTAATTTATAATTGAATAGAAAAATGTAAATAGAAACTATTTTTATTTCTCTATGAATCATGTTTATGACAATGATATCAGTTGCACGTTTTGGGGATTGGTTTCGCTCAACTAGAGAAGAAAAACAAAAACAAAAAAAAACGGTTGATATTTCAAAATGTGATGATAGTTGATTTCGTTTTGAGTTGTGTCCCTTACATTCGGTGCCAGTCCTTCAAAGATGGTGACTCATGCTGGAAATAAATGAAGACTGACTTTTAAAAAATGTATTTTTAAAAGTTTCATCATATTGGGATCAGTTGTATTCCGTTCATCACGCCATAACATGAAATGAAAATATCAAGGAAATTTTATCATTATGATAAAAACAAAATTACAAGAAACTTTTAAAAATATATTTCCTTTGACTTGAATTTCAGAAAAATAGTTTTGTAAAATTTAAAGACAATCCAACATATATTAAAAAAAATGTACGAAAGTTTGAAATAATAAAAAAGATAGCTATTGTATTAGAAAAAGTGGATTATATATATATGTAAAATCAGACTTTAATTTCACAAATGACGTCAACTCGTTTGGTTTATTTTAGTTTGAATTTTCACATGGAATTATATATTTTTGTTCATTTTGCATAAGTTTATATTAATCTTTGCATCATTTTTTTTTTTTTTTTGAAAATTGTTTTATTCTGACTTTTTTTTTGCCAATATAGCATTGGCATAGATTCTTCTAAAATTAAGCCCAGTCAGCTGGAGCTGTAGAATACACCAACTGCATCTCTGCAGAGGGGTAAACCCCTCTCCCATCAAGTGTTCTAGATATGTCACTAAATCAGCTAATGGTAAGGCTCTAGTCCTGAAGCTTCGAGGAATGTGAAGTACCCCTTTATTGCCATTGCTTCAAGGTGGTAGCATCTGATAGTCCTATCTATGGGTCAAGTAGAACTGTTTGACATTTAAACTCTGTGCAAACAAATGACTATGTTGCATCAAATTGTTAGAAATAGAACTGTTTGACTCTCAACTGTATTGAATTGTTAATTATACATAGCAATACTGTTTAACTGTGTGCAAACAAATGAGTAATGCTAATTAGTGATAAAGAGCAATACTTGACATTCTTTAAGTGTGTGTCTAAATTGAACTATTGGTATTACAGAGCAATACCTGAAACCATCTGACTCTGTGTAAATGAATTCACAGTGTTAACCACTTGAATATCAGCAAACAAATGATTAATGTTGAATAGAATTATAAATGTTAGATAGCAACAATTAAAACCATTTAATTGTGTGCAAACAAATGATTAATTATAAATAGAATTATTAATGCTAAATAGCAATACTTGAAACCACTTAGTGCAAAAAAAATGAGCTCGGGGTCATTTAAAAATGTTATAAACAAATGTGTTTACAAATCATATTTACTATATATGTATAAAGAGGATTTGACATTAGATAACATACAGTGGTTGATATGCCATAAAACCATGAAAAACCTTCTAAAATTAGTTTTATGCTGTAAAAGAAAAAACATTTTTTAGTTGATGAGGCAATTCAAGGAAATTTATAAATGAAGTGATTTTGTTTGGAATGGTTGAAAGTTAATTTTTTTTATAATATAACGCTGAGTTTTATTGCTGGCATTCACTTGAAATGTTTTGGATTATTAAAAGCAGTAATAAGAATTGTATGTTTTTCTCTTGCTTTTATTATTGTTATTGAAATATAGCTTACATTATTCATTTAATTTAAAACATTCTTTACTTTGAAATTAGGAACAAATGGAAAAACAAAGTTTATAGGTTAGAATTGTGTAAATCAAGTTAATGTGTCTTATGATCTAATCTAATTTGTTATCTTATTTAAGGAATTTATTAATGAAGATAGTTTTCTCTTTTTTTCTCTCTTTCCTGTTTTATAAATAACAGCACATAAGTTTTACTGTCAAATGGAGATAATGGTTGCAAAAACTTACTGACCAATCATATTTGGATGCATTTAAAAACATATCAACTTGTTCAATGTCAGAACTGTTGGAATTAAAATTGAAACTACCAAGTTTTGAATGTTTCATGAAACCCTGTTGAATAAATTGTTGAAGCTTTTTGTTAAACCACTTATCAAAGGAATAATTGTATAAACAAATGTTTGGCTGTATATTGTGATGATAAAATCTTTAACCTGAGTATGACTCTTTGCATCTAGTGAGATGACTTCACACTCCTCAGTTCTTGAACTGAGAAGTGTGGAGTTATACTTTCATTGCCATTACTCTCAGGTTCACTTTGATCTGGAGTGGTAATAATTATTAGGGTAGCATCCTTGGGTCAAATAGATATTTGAAAATTATTAGTGTTAGATAGGAATACTTGGACCCATATAACTGGGCGAATTAATTGTATTAAATATAGTTTCTTGAAGCTATAATTGTTTACAAATGATTATTATTAGTTATTTGAAACCAGATAATTGCTTGTAAAAGAAAAGGCTTAACTTCAGCATAAAATTACCCAACAAGGGCAGACATACCATAAAACCAACCAACATATCTTATTGATCAGATTGGTTTGGGAAAATGAAATATTTCTCGTGACTTGCTGTTTGGTGAGCCAATAAACAAAGCAAATTGTGAAGTGCTATTTTAAAGTTGTTTGACTCATTGACATGTGACCTGCTTTACAAAACCATAATTCTTTTTTAGTTGCCAAAGTTGAGCAATGTTTATCAATATCTGATGTGGTTGGACAAGAGAAGCATCAGTTGTGTAGCTTCTTTCTTGTCAGAACAACAATAATAAAACAACTAGGTTTTTAAGAGCTGCGTGGTAGGGGGTCATGTGCTATGAACATTTTATCAAAGTTACTTCCTCTTCTGAAGAGAAACTAAAAATATTTAGTATTTTTTTTATTTATTTTTTTTAAAGATGTATATGTTAATAGGTTAATGTTTTCAGTGATTGGTTTTATAAAAGTTCCTTATCTCTCATTTGTTGCTGACTGATCAAAAAGTCTGTCCTAGCAAATAAAAGTCAGAACATGAACTTTCTGATTACTTCTTTTGTTGTTAAGTTTCTGGTTGACATCAAACTTTCTCTGTTGTTAAAAATCTTAAAGTTAGTATGGTTTGCTTGTATTTTATAGCATGTTAATCCTTGTGGGCTATTTATTCCAGATTGTGTGTGTGTGTGTGTGTGATTATGTTAGTGAATAGTTTGTAGGTAACATTATTTTTGAATAGGCCAGAGCTCATTTGTTTACACACATCTAAATGGTTTCAATTCTTGTTATCTAACATTAATAACTATTTGTTTGTATCCAGTTAAATGGTTTCAAGTTGACTAAGTGATTAAATAGTTCTGTTTGACCTATCCATAGGACTGTAATAAGTATTCCCATTTGGGGACAGTGGGCCTGGGAGTAATGGCAATGAAGCACTACTCTACATTACTCAAAACTCTAGGACTAGTGTCAGGTTGTGTCCTATTCAGGACATGCATTAGGTTTTGTTTTTTGTTTTTTTTGCAAAGATGCAGTCAGCGTATTCTACAGCCCCAGCCGACTGAGTCAACTGAAGTCAGAAAAATTGATAAACTAGACTATATGATAGGACTTTTAAAAAATTTATTTATGTTTGAGAAGAGAAGTAGTCTTAAAATAGAGGTAATGTCACAATATTTGGATTAAAGGTTGTTTTCTGACTTGATGGGAATTAATTTTTTTAGAATAAAATGGATAAAATTGGCTTTGTTTTTCACGAATAATCTCTCCTCCTCAACAACAGCCTATGGAGGTGGTTTTTTTAGTTAAGACATTTTCCTGTTTGTGATTTTAATCTTTGAAACAATTAAAGTAATTTATCATCGATAATTTAATACTTTTCTCAGATTTCGAAACAAATGAAATTTATTTGTGATTTGATGTGCGTTAAAATTGGGCACAATCTGACGTGATCTAATTTATAAATCTGTTGTAATTTGATTAAAAAATACAGAAACAACAAAAAAGATGATCTCTGATCACTTATATTATACTGTTTATCTTTGCTTTGCTTAGCACCCAGTTTTTTTCCTAGTTGTGGCGAAGTAAAATACCTATGCAATTATTATGACTTGAATTTTATTTTTAAAAACGTAGGTTACTTTTGATGTTCGTTCTTATTTTCATTGGGATGTTCTGATGATTTTATGAAGGTGACCATGTTTGACATCAATATTTTAAGAAATTATAACATTTTGTCCTTCAAGTAAACCAAATTCAATTGATCAAATCTATTAATAAAATTGTCACTAACAGAATAAAAGAATTGATGGACTTCAGTTTTAAACTGTTACTAATTTATTCTTAATCAAAATTCCCGCCTCCATAGGCTGTTATTAAGCAATATCAAGTAGCTAAAAAAACTGATTTTTCGCTCCTCTCAGTGTTACAGTGATAATCTGTTTATAAGTTTTTAGATTTTGGTTCTGAACCCTGATCATGGAATCCTGAACGTTGCGAATCTGTATGGCGTTGGTACATACAGGCCTCCATACGCTGACAAGCGGATCATCGCAATAGTTGTGCCTCAAGTACAACAATTGTAGCGGGGGGGGGCTGTTTACACGTTCCTATAAATTGGAATTCCAAATATTCTTGCTTGCCTAATGTAAGGACCAGATTATTGTTTCTTCCCATCCCCCTTTTAATTTCTTGGGGGGAAAAAAAAATTCTATTCAACTGAATTGAAAAAAACTATTTTCTTGCTGAGTCAGTGTAGAAAAGCCTTTCCCTAAAAAAAAATATAAAAAAATCAATTTTCGTTGTTTTTCCCCTTTGATCTTTCTAACTCATTTCCTTTTCAAAACCTTTTAGCATTTTCAAAGTTAAACATATTGACACTAAAAATGTATCATTTGAGTATTAAAAAATTTCATTAGAATAAAAATTATTTGCTTGATTTTTGTCTTTTTTGTTGATTAAACATAAATTTAGACTTTCGAAGTTATTTTTTTTAAAAAGCTCAGATGGAATTGTTTTAATCATATGTATAATTTGAAGTAGCAATTATCGGTGTTTAGTGGAGAGTCCCTGTGTCATAAACTGAGAGGTCGTAGTATTGGTGTTAAAAAAAATTTAAGGGAAGATTTTTATTATTTCTCGCCTTATTAATTGAAACTTGAAATTTCATCATAAAATAGTTTTATTATGTATTCGGTTTTTTGCTATTTTTGAAAATGACATAACCCCTTTCTTTTTATTTTATTTTTATTTTTAAAACTTTAATAGTGGGACCAGTTAAGGTAGTGATTCATTTTACGATATAGATATTAAGTTAGGCCACTATTTTTTTAACATTAAATTTGAATTGTAAATTAAACATGAAGTGTCATTAAATTTGATACAATTAGAGTAATTAATTAATTAATAATGTGTATCGAGTTAAACTGAACCACCAGTTTATAGCCACTTCATTTAGTCCCACTTTAAAGTTTGTTTGTTTTTCCTAAAAATGTTGAAAGTGAAAATCATTTTTACATAGCAGACTTACACAGAAAACTTTTCTAACAAAATTAGTTATCTGAATGTTAGGTACTTGTTACTGGGCACTGTCACTTTTTTAATGTTATCAATTTCCGTCTACGTTGTCTGGCTACCCATTTTCACGATTGACAATTGCCGCGCTTTAAAGTCAAACAAAAAAAAAAATAGTTCTCGTTGTTTTGAGTAGTAGATTTTTTTTCTAGTTTTAGGATATATTTGATTTATTTTTGTGAGGAACACTAGCAATTTGTCTTCATTAAATTTATTTATTTGTTATTTTTGTTAGCAAACCAATGAATGCTATCGGGCTCTTAAAAACAAAACTAAAAAAAAAAAAAAATCCTAAAAAAACAAAAACTACTACCTCCCTCCAAAACGTGGACCACTGAAAGTGTG
The DNA here is from genome assembly GCA_963585895.1 of Sepioteuthis lessoniana. Taxonomy (NCBI): domain Eukaryota; kingdom Metazoa; phylum Mollusca; class Cephalopoda; order Myopsida; family Loliginidae; genus Sepioteuthis; species Sepioteuthis lessoniana. The sequence goes on from OY757923.1 coordinate 43,423,197, forward strand.
TAACAGTGATGTGTACATAAAAATGGATGACCGCGCTCGATATCAAGTACCGAATCTTAACCCAATAATTTATAAGAACAGAAAATAGTAAAGGAAATCTTTTGTTTGCGGAATTTAAAAAAAATTATTCATCTGATGACTGAATTTTTATACAGCCGTATTGAACATCAACGATAAGAATCAAGGTAGACCTTGTTTTATGAGCCCGCCTATTTCAAATGTCTTAAATTTTGTTTGATATTATTACTCATTCATGATTTTCAAATAACATTTTTGATATTGACCCACCCACCCTCTTTTCTCTCGATTAATTTAAAAATGTATCTCATTTTTGCTATAATTTACAATTTTTCTCCAAGTTAGGTTTTATTTTGTATCTTTCTGTGTAAATTTGATAGGATTTTTTGTTTAAATCATTGATAATTTATTCTCAGGTTTTAAGTTTGATCTTAATTAGTATCAAACATACCATTTTTATTTTTCATATTAGAATAAAAATTATTTTAAACATCTCTCGTATTTGAAATTTCTTTAGTTTTTATAATAAACGACTTAAATATTTTATTTTTAGGATTAGTTTCATCTAAATTGTTCATTTATTTAAATCTTTAGACAAAAAAAAAAAAAAAAAAGCGAACAAAACGTTTGTTTTTCTCTTTTGGTGGATTGAAATGAATAGTACCAGGACCGCCGTAAGAATCATCATATCAAGTTGAGACTTGCCTTTTTCAAGATATTGTTATGAGGATTATGGACTAAACAGAGTTTCATATAGTCTAAAAAAAATTGATGTTTTTGTGAAGAGGCAAAAACTATTTTAACTAGGCCAATTCATTGAAGTTCAAGGAAACTTGTTGGTCATTTTATTTGATAAAAAGTCATACATAATATTGTTAAAAGGAGAGAAATAGTGAATAAATTCCTCTTGCAATGATAAGGATGTTTATTTACTATTGAATTCCCCTTTTGATTGTTGGTGGTGGTGAGAAAGCAAGTTTTCAGAAAGTTAGAAGCCTCAGTTTTAAATGTTGAGGATGAAATGAAAGAAATTAATCTTCGCATAATGTCAAAACTGCTAAATGAATCAAATTGTTCTTACAAATCTATTAAATTAGAGGCAACACTTTTCTCTTATGCTTCAAGAAATAAAGTGGATATATATTGTATACAAGATACAAACTAGATATATATTATATATTGGAATCCTGTGTTTTTTATTTTTATTTTATTTTATTTTTTTTGTTTAATTTGAATTGAATTCTAATGAATTATTTTAACATATTCAGAATTTTCATTCATATATATATATATATATATATATATATATATATATATATATATATATTATGATAGGATGTTTATAGTTATTGATTTTGATTTAGTATTTTTTATTTTTTAAAGTTTTTAGTTCCTTTTTTTATTGAAATTTACTTGGGTTGTCCTATGATAGCAAAGAGTAGTAGTAATAATGATGATAAAGGATAAGTTCTTGGAGATTTGAATTCATGTCCTCTTTGCCCGAGGAAGTCTAGTTAAACCACTGGCTGCTCTACAATCTGAGCTAAAAAGAGCCAATATCGTGTCTTCCCTGAAGCAAAGAGAACAAGGTTATTCATTATTTTTCTGTTCTGTATTCTTGACATAAGTGAATTTTGACAAAAATGTGAATTAAAAGATGAAAGAAAATATGAGTCAACATTAATAATCATAAAGATGTTTTGAAATAACATCAACTTCAAACCATGTTTTTAACTTCGTAAGCTATAATTAAAGCTATAAATGGTGTAATTACTGAAATATCTTATCAATTCAAAGAAATTGTTTTGTTTCATGAAGTATTACCAGAAAATTAAAACAAGACTTGTTAATTTAAGATATTTGTTGCAGTATAAAACTTTATTCCTATTCAGTTTAAGTTAAATTTGATAAATAATTAAACCCTGTCCTTATAAATATACTTAATCATAAAGTTTTCATTCAGATTGTATAAATTTATCTTTCTGTCTATTTTATAGAAAGTATTGAAATGATGGTTTTGTTCACATCATTGTTTTATAACTCTTTCTTTACAATGTTTACTGGTTACTTTATATCTATGTTCCCTGGTCAAAGTCCTATAAACATGATATATATTTGGTCACATAACTCTGCAGTGATTAATTAGTCAGGATTAACAATGTGTTATGTCTTCATCTTTTCACTTTATGAAATCTTATAACTCTGTCCTTTGCTTGCCCAGTTGGTTGGGGCTGTAAAATACACTGACTGCATCTCTGCAGAGGTTAAGACGCCCACCACCACCACCACCACCACCACCACCACCACCAGTGTCCTGGATATGACATTAAACTATTTGATGGTAAGGTTACAGTAATGCTGGAGCTTTGGGGAATGCAGAGCATCCCTTCATTGCCATTGCTCCCAGGTCTACTCTGGCCTGGAGTGGTAGCACCTGATAGGGTCCTATCTATGATGCTAAACTGAATTGTTTGAAATGGAACTGTTTTTGTATGCTCAACTGAATTATTTGAAATGGAACTGTTTTTGACATTGAAACTGTACTTACACTAAACTGAATTGTTTGAAATAGAACTGTTTTGACATTTAACTGTGTGTAAACAAAATCTATACTTACACTAAACTGAATTGGTTGAATTAGAACTTTGACTAAACTGAATAGCTTGAAATAGATATGTTTTTGACAAACTGTGTACTGATGCTAAACTGAATTGTTTGAAATAGAATTGATATTTGTATAAAAATGGATATGGCATTAAATAACCTACAAAGTTTGATATGCCATAAAACCCAATCAACCAAACCAAACCATCGTTAGCTGATTACCTGATTTATGACACCTGATAGTTTTAACAATTTTTCATCAATATTTGGCTCTATATGACTCATGTAGATGTCGACATATAACAAAATCGTATTTTTGATTGAACACGTCTTATTTAAAGTAAAATATGAAGGTAAGATTTAGGAATTCTCTTAAATTGTCAGCCCAGTCAGCTGAGGCTATCAAATACACTAACTGCATCTCTCCCCCAGTGTCTTGGATACAACAACAAACAATCCGAGTGTGAGGCTCCAGTAATGCTGGATACTCCTTCATTGCCATCACTCCCAGGTTCTCTCTGATCCAGAGTGGGAGCACTAGAAAGGGTCCTATCTATGTGTCAAATAGAATGCTTTGACATTTCAACTGAGTGCAAACAAAAGACTAAAGTGTTTGAAATAGAACTGTTTGATAATTTAACTGTGTGTAAACAAAAGGCTGATGTTTAATGGAATTGTTACTGTTACATAGCAATACTTGGAACTATTTAACTTTAACTTATATTTACAAATCATATATATCTAATATACATATGTTAAAACCAGATTTGGCATTAGATAACTTACAATGATTGATATGCCATAAAACCAAACCATTCTTAAATTGTTTTTAAAATGAAGAATTTTTATCATATTCTCTCTTCCCTGTTTTTGATTATAATGTTTTTATTTTTTTTCCATTAACCATTAACAAAATGTACAAACAAAAATACCTAATCTCAAAACAACTTTCTAGCGTTACTATTATTAGATAGTATACGATGCAGTACTGAGTAGTCAGAAAAAAGTAATGATGAAGATGACCACCTTCTCCTTTAAGCAGAAGAATTGGCTGACTAAAGAAATTAGTTGTCTTTTTATCTACTGTTGATAAAATATCAAAAGCAAGTTATGTGTTTACGATAGTTCTTCATTGCTGTTTTATGAAAAAAAATGAGGTTCATAGAAATTTCGTTGTTTAAATCTGTTTTTGGATACTGAGGACAAAGATCATTTTTAATCATCTCTTTTTCTGAACAATAAAATGTCAGAGGGACTCTTAGTTATGCATGTCTTTTTCTATTCTTGAGAAATTTTACTCAGAATTCAAGAACTAATTTTCTAAAAGTGAATCTTATTTTTTGTTTCATTTGTATTTTGAAATTTAAGGATGTACTATTATAAGTTGTTTTTTGTTTTTTTTAATCTAAATTCTATTTTTTTCTTAATATGCCTAATATTTAGACAATTTTAATCATGAACAATGTCATTTTTTTTCTTCATTATTTCAAGTGGTGATTTGTTATTCCACTTAAGTAACTCTGAATAATTCTGTATTTATTCTTACAAAGTAGTTGTTGCTCTATTGAATTTTAATTTTAATAAATGAATAATTTTTTATCCAATGTATCATCTACCAGTTGTAGGTAGTGAAAAATTGCTATCGCTTGAAGATCTGGAAAAGTTCATGAAAATCCATGATATTCTGTAATTGAATTTGAGTACACAATTGATTTTATGTACATGAACAGAGGTTAAAATATTTAGCTGTAGATAAAACCATTTGAAATGAGAATTCAGGGTTTTGTGGGATTTTTCTTATTTTTTTAAGTCTGTGTGTGTGTGTGTGTGTGTGTTTTTTTTTGTTTTTTTTTTTTTTAAGTATAATTGGTTATTAGTTAATGTGACTTCTGTTATTTATAAAAGTTAATGATCATTTTTTTTTTTTTTACATTATATCTTTATGCATAGAATTGTAAAAGTGTAAAAAATGCTGAACTTTTGATTTAATTTTTAAAAAAATCATTATCCTTAATTTTGACTAGTTCCACTAATAGAATTGCCACAGTTACCATAGACTCTTGTCAGCAAAATGCATTTGATCAACCACTTCACTTCATGAAGCTCATTGTTGTATTGGTCAATAACCCTGGATGTTTCAATGATGACTGGTACTATAATGAACCTGTCTGATAGAGATGAAAATTTGGTTTGTTTATGATCCTTGGTAACTTAAACTGCTAACTCTGGGTTCAGGACTGACATGACAGTATTACTACAAGAGAATGTATTGCAGCTGGTGGAATCCTATGCCCGTATTTGCCATTTTTGAATGGACAAAAATATTATCTTTCCAGTTCACTTGGCATTGCTTTGGTCAAAACCCTTAGCTTCAATTTGAGACAGAAAACCTGCAGCATTGAGGTCTCTTCTTACTGGATAATTCAATGGCAAGTGTTGAGGGAAAATTATCCTTTTGTTCCTGTAGCTCTCTGCAAGCTTTTGTATGATTTGCAGGATTAGTTTATAAACTTAATCTGTGTAACATTTTAATTTCTGTAATATAAAAAATATTTTTTATCAAATTGATTCTTTTTAAATTCAGATTTCTAAAAATTGTCTTCTATTCTTGTGGTTTCCATTACATTTTTATTTATCTTTGTTTTGAACTTAGATTGGAAGATTTTCTCAAGGATTTTACTTGTGTCATCAGTTTTAAGTAGCATAGGTTGGAAGATATTTGATTTAAAAAAATCTTTTTATCATTTGTTTGATTTGCAATCAAACAAGCTTATGTAATTATTGTTACCCCCTATGCTACCATCCTGAATACTTCATACGAATTGTTTAGTTCATTATAAGATGGTAACAGGCAAAAGTGTCTAGAAGTGTGTATCATAAAGAGATATTTAAAAACTTAACTTAACAATTATTTTTATTTATGTAATCTTCAAGCGTTTTAATTATTTTTTTTTAATTTTTAATAGAAAATGATAACCTTTATAAATGTGTAAAACAAAAGTTTCTATTAATTTTGTAAGATTTTTAAAAAATTCTATGGTAGGTTTGTACATAATTTTTACCTATATATAAACCAAGTGTCTTATTTTATTAATACCAGCAATTGGCTTGCTAAAACCTGTTTATATTCTAAAATATACAATATTAAAAAGTAGTCTTACTATTTTCTTACGGCTAGGGGTGTGTAATTGTAAATTTGTGACATTTCTTGGTTAATATACTATTATTGATATTTATTTTTGTATTAATATTTCTTTAATCTTAATTTCATTTGCTTTTCATCATAACTGCTAAGACTGTCATTCTCTGGCTATCAGTAAACTATATAGACTGGAAGTAAAGAATAATTTGAGTTTGACTTTAATTTGCATTTTTTTGCTTCTGGAATTGATAGCTACTCTTAATAATTGAGCTATCTTTGGTATCAAGTGACCATAGAGGGAAAGAAATAATGTATTTATATGGTTAGATTTGATTTTCAGCTAGCTCAACTGGTAAGAGTAGCTACCATGTTAGGATAGCTTTCCTGAAGCAAAACAGACATAAGTTCAAGTTTCACCAAGAGCTTCCTCTTTATTTCCAATCTAAGCTGTTTATAAATGACTGTGGAATGACAGCTTGAATAATTGTAATGAAAAGCAACTGAAATTAAAATGAAAGAAATACTAGTCAAAAGTTAATGATGATTAATAATATTTTATCAAATAAAATTAATATTACTTTAAGCTTGTGCACCTGATTGTGGGGGCTGAACTGACATTTTATTTGCTTTCTCACTGTTTAATAACAAAACAGTTTTGTGTCTGTTGAAAGCCCAAACCATCTGCCAAGTGCCATTATATTTATTAGATTGTTCTTTATTCAAGACAAAAAATTCTTTCCAAAGTATTCATTCTCCTCTTCCTCTTTGCAAAAGTATGATTAGTAAAACTAAGAACCAGGCAACAGAGCTGCATACTTTGCTTTATCTTAAATAGTTATGAGATTAATTAATAGAGGAGTTGATTCACTGTATGCTGGATCATTCTGGGATGTTGAAATTGCTTTTCAAATTGTCTTTTATTATTCTTTCTCTGTATTGGGAAACTTGAAGAAATCTTTCACTTTCGAGAAGCTTTTTGAATTTGGTAGAGTAATGTGAGATTGAGCTCCAGAATGTATGAGAGAAGTGCATGTCTGTGTCTAATTGTAATAAATGAATTGTTTACTGCAAAAAATATTTTTGAGTTTTGTTGTTAGTAGTTGATGTTTTGTTTTATTTTATTATTTTTTTATTTTTTAAAATATCTTTGAGTTTTCTATAGCTCTGTTAACTGACTGATATTTTTTAATCCTGACTTTTGACTCCTGCATTATTTAACTTATAAAGTTCTATATGTTTCTTTTGCAAATTGTAGCAGAGTTTGTGAATGAAACACAAGATAGAAGCAAACATATTTCTATAACTGTGAAAGAATGGAATAGACAGTGCCATGTTTTTTGGGGTTTGGGTAGTTATGGATCTCCATAGCTTCCTTTATTAGTAAGTTGTGCATTACCATGACTTATTGTAGTTTAAATTTTCAACCGTTTGCTTTCAATCATGACTCCATCTTGTCTGCCCGTGGTGTAATGGTTATCGTCGCAGGATATGGACACGGCGACACGAGTTCAAATCCTGGACCTGACTGATTGCATTTCACATTGCACTAATACCCTTGGGAAAGGTATGAATCCCATTATTCTCCCTCCAGCTATGGGTAAATAGTAAGACAGACTAGGTTCTTCAGCCTTGGTGAGGCAACTATTCTAGGAGAAGGAAAACTCTGAATTCAAACCTGTTAAACTCTGCTTAAAAATTGACCTTGTGTCATATCCTGCCCAAGCGGAGGGGTTGGGTAAATAGGATCTTGTCTGCAGAAGGGGTAGGATCCTCCCCTTCACTAATGAGTGTCCTGCATATGACTCAGTCTTGGGGAATGTGGAGTACTCCTTCATTGCCATTACTCCTAGGTCCACCCTGACCCAGATAGGTAGTACTTGTTAGGGTCCATTAGAACTGTTCAATAATTTACTAAGGATTATTATCAATTATTTGAAACCATACAGCAAATTATTTATATTATATTGGAATGCTAGATAAATAGAATGACTAATGTTGATAACCCAGTCGGCACTCAGGGCTGTAGAATTCACAGACTGCAAATCTGCAGAGGGGTAAGACTCCACTCCCAATGAGTGTCCTGGATATGACATTAAACAATCTGATGGTGAGGCTCCAGTAATGCTGGAACTTTGGGGAATGTGGAGTACCTCTTCATTGCCATTGCTCTGGCCCAGAGTGGTAGCACCTGAGAGGGTCTTATCTATGGGTCAAATAGAACTGTCTGACGTTTAAACTGAATGTCAACAAATGACTTATGCTAAATTGAATTGTTAGAAATAGAACTGTTTGATCATTTAACTTTGTATGTCTATGAAATGTGTTTACAAATCATATATTTAATATATATATGTAAAAACAGAATTTGGCGATTAAATAACCGACAATTGTTGATGTACCACCAAACCAAACTAATGTTGAATACTTGAAATCATTTAACTGTGTGCAAACAAATGAGCTTTAACAGCTAATTTAAAAATAAAGTTACCTTCAAACTATTTGCTTCCAAATTATATATAAAAACAGGATTTAGCATTAAATAACCTACAAGGGTTGATATGCTATAAAACCTTAACTAACCATGACTAGAAAGCCTAAATCAACTCTCCTATTTTACTGGTAGCTTTAGGTAGAAATTGATTCATGTCTAAGAGCATTAGTGTTAAGTGAACTCAAATGGACCAAACTGAAACTGTCAATTACACTTTTCTTGCTGATAATTGTTATATTATCCTGCACTTCCAGTTGTGATAGAATATTGCTAAATGTTTTGATTACTTTTTTTTTTTTCATATTCACTTGGTGGATTTTCTTTTGTTTAATAGCATCAAATAGCACATCAACTCTTTTGTTCTTAGTTTTTAGGATTCTTTCCTTCCAAAGAATAAATGTGACAATCCAAGAAAACTTTCTCTGTTTGTTAAAGTTAAAAACTTTGCTTAGACTGAAGTTTCTTTTTCTCTAATTCATTATTTACTTTTAGTTTTCTATTAGTCTTCTATCTTTTTATTTAAAAAAAAATTTTATAGTCTTCTTTTGTTTTGTTTACAGGTAAATTTTATGTGAATTATGTCTGAGATTAATAACAACAACAACAACAGCAACAGTTCTGTGGAAGAGACACTCTCATCCACATCCACAACCAATTCTACTTCAACTACTACATCGACCACAAGTCCTGACAGCCTTGTGTGTAGTACCAGCAGCAGCTGCAGTAGTACTAATAGTTGTAGCAGCCACAGCAGCGGTACCAATAATATTCAAACAAATACCACTATCACCACCACCACTACCACCACCACCACCACCACTACCCCAACTACCAATGTCTGTAGCCGTAGCAATGGTCAACAAAATGACTTGAGTGGAACTACAGAACTGGGACTTCATAATGCCTTTGAACTCTTGGACATAGATTCTGAACACTGGTATGTGTTGTCTCTATCTGCTCTGGTCATGTATATATCCCTCTTGTGTGGGATCTTCTGTGCCTGTACCCATATTAACAAGGCCTTATCAATTGTAATGTGTGTGTGTGTGTGTGTGTGTATCTATCTATCTGTCTGTCTGTCTGTCTCTCTCTCTATGTCTCTCTGTGGGTGTCCCATAAATTCATTGTGGGTAATTACATCACAGTAATTTCATTGATAGATAATTCTGTCATAAACCCATATATCATCAGTAAATTTCTCATCAGGTTTTTTCATCACTGAGTAACTACGTTCTCAAACATTATACTAGTTTACCTGTGTTGTAAAAAATGATGGTAATATTATGTAATTCTATAATTGCATTGCATTTATAAAATATTAAAACATTGTTACTTTACATTTTCTTATTTACATTCAATACTTTTTGAATAAATTATGGCATTTTATTTGTCGAATTAAGATAAGATTTTTATTTTTAAACACGCTAGTTATATCATTGGAGGAGTCCATTAAATAAGAATGGGCAATTTGGAGAAAATAACATAACAAAATGTTACTTATACACACAATGGATGTACATTGCATTTTTATGTAGACAAATTTTCTTGAGGTATATTGGTAAGTCATTTAACTGCATTCATTTGCACAATTTAAATTTTAAAAAATCTAAAGACACTTTTTTGATTATTGTATCTGTGGGAAGGGTCTTTCTAGATGCTATATAACACTGAATTTATTCAGTTAAATTGGTTACTATACCAATTTTAATTTTTATGTTTTACATATTTGATTTGGCAGTTTAAAAGTTCAGAAAATTTTAACCATCCAAATGGCTTTTCATGTGATAGTATAGAACATAATCATGCAGGCAATATTGTTCAAGTTAAAAGTACCAATGTGATCAATTAAACAAATATTCACAACTCTAGAAAACATCTCAGTACATTGTAAATCCAAGCCAACATTAGTTCCAAAAAGTTGTGGGTCAGTTGCCTGTCATCTGCCTCATAAAAAAGGAATATCTAAACACTGGAAATGTGTCAGCACACTTTAATCTTATTGCAAAAAAATTCCTCTTGTGACTTAGGATATTTTCTGAATAACACAAAATTTAACCAGTCCTTTCTCCTCTTTGACAAGTGATGAACTGGATAGAATTATTTTCAACTCAAACTTTTGATTGTGATTCAATGTGAAATGTTGGTTTGCAGATAGAATTTTTAAGATGATTCTACTTTTATTCAATTAATTTTACATGATGTCAATTTTTGTGAAGGCTGACATTCATCATTCAGTGGATGGATTTGGATATCTTATTCTATATGTACAAATTTTTAGAGATCTTTAAAAAGAATATGCAACAAAGAAAATAAATGGTGTAGAAATTCCATGCTGAAAAAATGAAATGTAAACATAGTGCAACTATTCCGCATATTGTCAGTAAATAAAGTTATTTACTAAGCCTAACTTAATTGTGGTACATAGTCAAAAATATACAGTCTTCACTGCTTGTACCTGCATTAACAAGCTGACTTAACTTGCTAACTGTTACACCAGGTGTCAGTAAATATAACAATTATAAGATACTCATTTGTTTAAAAGAAATTGTTCATAATTTATCTTTTTAGAATATTTGTTTATTTCTTTCTTTAAATTTAAAATAGTGTCTTCATTTTTCTGTAATTGTTTTTTTTTTACATTGCTAATGAAATAAATTACATTCATTATTTTTTTATTTATTTATTTTTTTTTTTGGGAGAGATGATTATTCTATTTCTAAATATGACTGATTTGTTTTTTCATGTGAATATTGAGCAAATTTTATATTGATATTTTTGTATTTGAAATGAAATGAAATGAAATTGCATTTATTCTCAATTTCTTATTAGATTCATTTTATATTTTTTGTAAAATTTTACTTAAAGATCTTAATATATTTGTTTTTAATTTACTTAAATCATTTTTACCATAATGTATTTGTTGTCCAATGAAAACTAATCCTGATAAATCATCTGAAAATATATTGGTTTAAGATGGAATTACTTTGTGATGAATAGACCAGGCAATATATTTACCTGCAATTTATTTACTGTAAATCTTTGTATTATTTTTATTTTTTCTCTCTCTTTATCCTTACTGCAGAAGTTTCTCATCTTTTAGATTTAATGACAAAGTTATATAGAAAGTGATTTTTATTCTGCACATTTTATTTTTGTTCATAAAATTTTTGGTCAAACTTAAAACACTTAGCAATCTTCTTGATTTAACTGCAACACATCACTTAGGAATTACTGGTGTATTGAATTTTTATTTTGGAATTCTTTTTAGGCTAAGTGTTTCTGATGAGGTTATTGAGTCATTGATTACGTCTATGTCTGGATGAAGAAAAAGAGGTTTTATTTTTTAAAAAAATCTTTTGAATGTGCAATATTTTGCAAATAAAATTTTAATTTTGGGGTTCTGTGATCTTCAGGTTTATGAAATTGGTTTATTAAATAATATAAAGTAAATTTATGTTGACTCATGTTGGTTGGAGAATAGAATTATCAAAATGTTTTTTGAAAATGGGCATACCAGAATAGAAGTTCAAATATCTTTCTACCTAATTGTTTGTCAAAAGTAAAATTTGTTTTTATTAATGGCCGTTTTTGTTTTCTTTTCCAAAGGAAAAACCAAGATGAGAAAATAGTTGACTGTCTAAAATCTCCAGTTGCCAGCCATTTTGAGTTAAAAGTGTGTGGTGCATCCCCAAGCACCCCATCTACGAGTCCTCCATTGACAGGAGCGGGTGTTGCTGCTGCTGCTGCTGCTATGGTGTCTGTTTCTGGCGAGGAACCTCTCACTGGCTGCATCTCGTCTCTGCAGAAGCTGAAGCTGCTCTGCCAGGAATGTCGTAAGACAGACAGTTGTAAATGCAGCAAAATTCATTTAAAGAAGAAAGTTTCATCATCAATGTTAGACAAGTTCAATCTGGCCAGGTCATCGTCCAGCCCCAGGGGTGTCATAAAAGAGGCTCGATTCCGACCACATCCTTCAGACAGTACAGAGAAGAGTGTGTTGCGAGCATCTCGATTAAAGTTTCTCTCCCAGCTTAATGCGGCCAAGAGAGCCAAACTCACGGCAAACAAATCAACCCCAGTCAAATTTGATGATGCTAATATTTTTGGCCAATATTTGGAAAGCTCTGCTAATTTTGCATCTCTGGCTCAAAAAGCATCAGACAGTTTTCAAAAGATGCCAACATTGGATGTTGGTAACAATCCAAATGCTCCACAGTTTTTAGTCTACCAGAATAACTCATCATACGATGTGCTGACCAGTGGTCTTGGAGTGAATGGTCAGCCAGACTTGGATTTGAGGCTTTCTGCATCTGTTGGTTCCAACATAAATATGGTACCTTTCTCAATAGATCAAACCTGTTCCTTACAGGCTCGACTAGATGATATGAGTGTCAATGAACTTGCTTGTTACTTTGAGGAATATGTTCATATTCCAAAGAAAATGAGTGAGATGGCTGAAATGATGTACAGGTAACATTTGTGGGGGGCGGGAGATTTCATTTAATAAAATGGTTATTTAAATGTTGCTACCTGTCTTCTTTTATTTTTATGTGAAAGAATAAAATCTAATTTTATATGTGCTGCAGATGTGTGAATTTTGTGGTTAAAATGTTGCTGAAACTAATTGAGGTAATTCATTAAATGGCAGCTTTTATTTATTTATCTTTATTTTCATAAATCTCCTTTTTTGGTGGGAATACTTCAGTACGTTTTAAGTCAAAACAACAAATAACCACAATTCAATGATTCCATGTGAAACTCTCCTAAAAAAAATCAATTTTGATGCTCTGTAAAACAAAAAAAAATGCCTTGATTTTTGTTTTTAATGCAATTTCCAACTGAGATGTTGGCCTTTATCAACTCACTTGGTTCATCATTTCAGCAAATATGAGAAACAACAAGGATTGTAAACAATAATTTCTCTATAAAAAGACTCAAATTTACGTCCTCTTTTGTCTTTAGAAGCTTGGGTAAACATTGTACCTACTGACCAGAGAAGTAATAGATGTGATTTTGGTTTCTGAAATACTAATGGCTCTTGTAGTCTAACTGGTTAAACAACTGGTATAGATCATCAGGGTTCTTCAAGGTAAAAGGGGACATGGGTTTTAGTCTCACTGAGAGCTTATTCTTTATTGTTTTTGATGTGTTGTTAATGACCTTAATGAGTTGTAATAACAAAGTAATTAAAAGATAAAATAAAATACTCATCAAAATGAATAATAAAGCTACTTCTGTACAGAATCCTGTTGAAATAGAAACTGATTCCATTGAGATTTTATATTATAAATATATGCACACTTATTACTTGGTTCAGCAATTTGATTAATTTTAATGTCATATCAGTCCAATCTGAGGTTATTTTATGCCTACAGGTTAGAGAATTGCATTCATTGTAAGTTCAGATTTAACCCCCCTCCCCGTATGGTTCTATCGAATATGAATAAGTTTTAAACAGATTTATTTGACTTATAGACAGGTACTACCATTTCAGGTCAGAGTGGACCTGATAGTAATGGCAGTGAAGGGGTACTCCACATTCCTAGATTTCCAGAATTGGAACCTCACCATCAGATGCAGTTTTGTGTCATACCCAGAACATGCAGTAATTTGAGGATTATTTTTATTTCAAGGAAAGCTTAATTTTTATTTCATTTTGAAAATTTTTTTCCTGTACACTCTAGTAAAATAATACTAACAACTTTTATTAGACTGTTAACTGCTTAGTAAAACTAACAAATAATCACAACTTCTGTTGATATTCAAAAGCTCTAAACTTTAGTTTCAAGAATTCAAGAAAATTAAACAATGGATATTGTGTTTTCTTTTTCAATGTTAAGTTGTTATAGGTTGTTTATTTGATGATTGTTTACAGTTTTCAATGAAAAGCAGAACTATTGAAAGTATACTGTCTAATTCAAAGTTGTCTTGAATAAACACATTTGGTAATATTTGTAAACATTAAATCTGATGTTTGAAATTGAAAAGTGGAGTATCTTGACTAATGTCCAAACAAAGAATAGAATATCAAAATATATAGATTATTACTTTTTACAGGAGAATGACTATATTACATATAATATAAGAAAAAATGATAATTTTTATCTTATTTTGTATTACTAAGGTTCACTCCTTGTAATGCCAAACTAATTGGCAAAGTGGTTATGATGATATGTGGTAAATGAATAAGAAGAATAATTAGAGTATAGAGGATAAATGAAGATTGGAATATGGATGGAGAGTGGCTTGGGCTTGTAAGGATCAATATGATACTTACTAACCTTGGACTGAAAGAGCTTAAGGTCATATACTGTTGAAACACTCATGAGATTTCCTATATTTCAGCTGTTGGCCAGATGTTTGTGTAGAATTTAATGTTCAGAAAAGTGTTTATCAAGAAAGCATGAATCAGATTTGTAAGAATCCATCCTATTTTTGTTCTCTTTAACAGAAAGTATTAAAAACCTACAAAATTCTTTTTATATGTTATCAAAGCTAATATGAGATATGTTCAATTCCTGAGGGATCTCTATAGTCTAATATTTTCAGAATTTGCTCATTAGGAAAGGCAAATGAATGAATTGATTTGAAACAGGAATTTTCATTAGAAAATTATGACTGAAATCCAAATTATTCACAGTCCAGTCAACTAGGGTGGTAGAATATGCTGATTGCTCTTCTGCTGAGGGATAAGACCCTTACCCACCCAACAAGTGCCCTGGATATAACACAAAACTATCCACTGGTGAGGCTCTAGTCTTGGATCTTTGAGGAATGTGGAGTACCATTTCACTGCCTTTACTCCCAGGTCCACTCTGACCCGGAGTTTAACCTGTTAGTATCCCATCTATTGGTCAAATATATCTGTTTGAAAATTATTAGTATTAGATAGGAATACTTGTACCTGATAGGGTCCCATCTATGGGTCAATAAAAATATTTAATTATATTCTTTGCTTTAAACCATTTAACTGCGTGCACACAAATGACTTAAATTGAATTATTAGTGTTACATAGCAATACTAGGAACAATTTTACTCAGTGCAAATTAATGAATAATGTTGAATAGAATTACTAGTGTTTAATAGAAATACTTGAAACCATTTAACTGTGTGCAAACAAGTGAGTTCTGGCTCATTTAAAAATTGTTACCTGCTAACTATTTTAAAGATCATATATATATATATATGTATATCTCATCAAGTTATGTTGATAGGATGGATTTCCTGAACTCTCTCTATCTGTTCCTATCATTCATTGCTCCCAGCAGATCTTCCAAACTACATTCTGTTTCTGCACTGTGGTGATGTAATAAGTTCTTGCTGATCAGTCAACACTGGCACATTTATGTGTAGGGGTCCATAGAAGAACATCACTTATGAGTTTGTTCTTTACTTTTCCAGCAGTGTCCCACATGTCTGTCTTACTTGGAAAGTTTTTGAGATTGGAGGTAAGTGGCTGTACAGCAGTTGTTTCATGGGGTGTTGCTTCCAGGATTTGTTCAAAATAGCTTGTAACATTCATGGGTAGTTCCCATCTAACTTTTTCTCCTTGCATTTTGTTAGCGTCCATGTGGTACATCCATACTGTAGTATTGACACAGACACAACCTGAAATAAATCCCATTTTATTTTATTGGCTAGATCAGAATTCTGTATGATCGATAATCCATCAATAACAGTTAATGCCTTTGCTAAGTGTATGCTGACATCACTTTCAGTAGATGAGATATTGTTGCCAAGATATGTGAACTTGTCTACCAATTTTAGAGGCTTGCCACTTTAAGTGGAGATGGCTCCTCATTTAAAACATGCTGTTTTTGCATTCACATGGAGGCCAATGCCTACTGTTGTTTGCTCTGGGCTATGCAGTAGGGATTCAGATAGGGCCGGTGTATTTGCAAGAAGCACTATATTATCTGCATGTTATAGTTTCTACAGGATGTCAGCTTCTTGCCCTTTTTTAGTACAAAGCTAGTTTCTTTTATTAAATCTATTGACATTTGAAGTACATAGTCTTGGCAGATTATAAACAAATATTGAGCTAATGTATCTCCTTGCAAAATGTATAGCCATAATACAAATACAAGTGGAAACAATCAAAGATGATTTACAACTTCAATGAATGAACGAAACACAGTTCTTTATAAAAATATATCTCTAATTTTATTCTTGATAAGGGCCCACAGTTTGATATTGGTTGAGAGATAGTTGGAGAGACATATACTCAGAGAGAGGACTTCTCATATCTTCCTGGAGCCAGGGGGTGCCAACGCTTGCACCCCCTTGCAAGCTCGTCAGAGATACCTCTGATTGGCTGCGTGTCCTACGCTTGACTCCTGATTTTCTGCACTCTCTAAATCTGACTGCATGGTTCTCATCACGTGGTCTCCTTCCGGTTACACACCTGTTGTACCCGAGTGCCCTGATGTGCTCTCATATCTCTGTTTACTCATCACAGCTTGTCAAAGCACACAGGGTCACTAGGAACAAATCAAAAATCCATATGTTATATAACAAAAACTCCAGCAACAATGTCTAAGAAATTTGTGGCTCCATCAGGTGAGAGAACTTTTTTCATGTTTTTATCAAGCAACATTATAACTGAAACAGTTTCTTTGGGGGGAGACTATATGCTAGTAGTATTTGTTCCATCTTTCTTTGTATGGACTCGCCTTGAAGAAATCTACAAACAATAGCATTGCTTTGAGATTTTTTGCATGTACTCCTTCAATGATGTGACAGAGTCTGTAATGTTCTGATTTTTTTTCTAAGAATTTCCTCAATTTTGGGTTTAATATAGTTGAGAAGTTGAGCATTATAAACCTTACCAGTTATAGAAGAGTTATGTGTCTGTAGTTGGTAATTCCAAGGTCACATTTCTTAGGGAAGGGGAAGATGCAGCCTTTTGTCCATTTCTCTGTTGTATTCTGTTTATTTACGGCATGGCAAAATCAAAGAAGTAAGTCATCAAAACTCCTTGCCTTCCATACTTCTGGAGGTATTTTGTTGAGGCCTGCAGCTTTTCTGCTTTTAATTTTTGTCAGTACTATGTTAGGTTCTTCCTCTGTAAACTGTCCTAGTTTTGATATCTAATTGGTTATTAATAATTTTTCTGATGGGTCTATCAGTGTCTTTATGGAAATTTCCAAGCAGATTCTTTCCACTTCTGTATTTGTTCTTGGCTGGCAGCTTTTTTCTTTGCTCTCACGGTGCTTATTTGCTCACTTTATTTACCATCTGCCGTGCTATTTGTCTATCTTCTACCAAGTTTTCTTATTTTATTATCTGATCTTAAATGTATTGTTCTTTTTTGATTTTTGTATGTGTTAGCTCTCTCCGATCTTCCTTAAGTTTCTGTGCATTGGCATTTGTTGGGTTTCTTTTGTTAAGTAAAGATGCTATTTTTATGTCATCTCATTTTTTCCTAATTATGAGTGACTCCCATGGAACTACATTTGGATCTTGATTTGGTTTGTATGCACACTGCTGGTGCATCCATATGGGTAGTGACAAAGTTTTCATATTTGTCATTCAGATGTCTTCTGAAGTGTATCAAATTTTGTTTCTTACAGTTACTCTATATCTATTGCTGATATTGCTATTGATAAGTAGGACCTGTCGTAACATGGGGTTTTTGATTGTTGGTTTCTTATTTCTACATGGACTCAGGCATTTCTTTACTGTGACTTTTCTGTGATCATAAGATACTCCTTCAAAAGAGAAGCATGCCTCCCAGTTCAGAGTGCTATTTATTTACATTTTGGTAATAGATATATAATCTAAATATACTTTAGAATTATTTGGGTTGGTGTAGGTTCATAGCTTTCCTTCCTTTTTTTTAAAAATTTAATATTAAGGCATGCCAGCCTTTTCTCGAGGGAAAAGCCTGCGAGATATTTCAGTTTGATGAATTGTGTAGGTAGGATTTTTGTCTTAGCCTATTTGAGCATTCATGTCTCCACTGATGATTAGAACATTGCATTTGGGAAGGTATTAGACAAGGAAAGATAGCTCGTTGAAGAAGGTAAGGATGTCTGTTTCATCACTATTGCAAGAGATGATTGGTGGGTTTGCCATTAAATGAAGCACACATCATTCTCTGTTGGACTTTCTATATTCTGTTAAGTGATTTTAAGTCACAAGGACTGAGAAGCATCCATACACCTCCTATGGTGGCATTGATGGAGTTTTTCCATGCAGATACTGAGATAAATGTCTATCCATTTCCAGTATCAAGGTATTTTCTAATTCGTTATAGTTGTATCTATATTCTTGTATGCATATGATGTCTATATTATTATGCTCTGCTGTAGACACTGTCAACTCGGGTAACTGGTTTTCTCTACTTAACCTCCTAACATTAAATGTTGTTACATTAATTGTTTTTTCATCTTAGTAATGTTGGTTTAGGTTTGGACTTTAGCTGAGCCAGAGCTCCAACCTCAGCAAAACGTGTCTTTTGTTTACCTGTGTGAAGGGCAATGTGGTTTGGACATTTGGTTTGAATTAGTCAAGTTAATGTTTTGTTAGCTGTTTTTCTTCATCAGTAGATGCTGCTCTTATAGATGAGTAGCTGTAGTTATATATGTGTGTGTGTGTAATATATATAATTTGGCATTTGACAACCTGCAACAGTTCATATGCTGTAAAATGCAACCAACTAATCAAATTATTCAGACCAACATGATTGAATTTGAAGTTGGGAATATTGTTGCATTAATTTTATTGAAATACTGACTTTAAAAAAAAAAAGATTTTTGCTGAACTTATTTTGTAGGAACCAACAATATGTATCTGTTATTATTTTGTTTATCTCTGAGTTCCGGGGGGGGGGGGAAAGTTAACTTTTAAAATTACTACTGAACTGGAATTGTTATTTGCTAAACTTGGCTTGGTTTGAACAAGGCTACTATAGTGGTGTACTTGATGAAGAACTAGCTCACTACATATACAAAGTTTACATTGCAAGCTACTACTTTATGGCAGGTGCCCCTAAATCTATATATTAATACCATTGTAACTGCCCACCTACCACCTGTATTCGACGTCTTGAGAGGATGGGATAGATTAAACTAAGTGAAATCTAATCCGTCCACAGGTCAGTCATACTGGATTTGGAAATTAAGTATTAGCACAGCTGCTCTCCCTATGTTAACTTATTCTTGCTAACACTCTCTTTTTCTAGACTGCTATCGCAATCGTAACAATTGCTTTTTATTCACTTTTACTATAAAATTTAATGATACTTAGAATTCAAACATACATACATTGTGTGTATTCAGTCTCTAAATATCAATCCTTATTAACAAGTTCTCAATATTTTCTCTTGTTTAAATTTTTTTCCAGTAGAGTAAAGTAAAGTTGGCGACCATAGTCGAGGGTAACCCGAAGGCTCCCTTTTCGATAGCTACTACACCAATGTGTAGGGGAGGGCGCTACTCCTTTCCTGGATTGCTCTACTTTACCCTTGATCCGTACCTTATAATGCTGAGTGCTAAGCAAGGAAGCATCAAGTACCCGGGCCATTGGCGAACACTCTAACCCCTAGGCCAATGTCCAGTAGAAACTGGGTATAATTACTACTTAAATTATATACAGGCGGATATATCAACATCTATTTGATTGGTTGCTGTGATGGGCAGTTGCTATCAAATAGTTCAGGCTTTACCACATTTTTTTTCTTTTCTTTTAAAGTTCAAAATGGCAATGGGCGTAACAAGTTTTTGGTATGCATGTCGGGGTCCAATCAACCCAGACAAGGGGTCTGTTGTTGAAAGGCCAAAACTCCTAAGAATCTTTTGCAAAACATCACTGAGGATATATACTACAGCATTGTTATGTATCTCTCACTTAATGTTAAAATGACAGTTGTGTAATTTAATATTGAAGAAAGTCAGAATACTAAAGGAATCACTTTTAAGGAAAATAGTTTCTCAAAGTTTTGAATGAGTTGAATATTGTTTTCAGTGGTTCAGCTTATCTGTTTATTTTATTGTATGTATATAACTAAATATTATATAATATTGTGTGTGTGTAATATAAACATAACATAAAATAACACACACATACATTCATCGTGGAATGTTCAGTTTCAGCTCGGGCATGTGAATATAAATTAATGCAAGGGAAACAACTCAACTTGGAGTTATTTCCCTTGTTTGACGGTGTTCAAATTATTTTTCTTTAAGGTCATTATTTATTTTTTTCCCTTCTCCCCATCTATGTGAAATTTCTGTACTTCATTTTATAAATTTCAAATTTTCTCATGTATCGTTAAAGATTAACCAGTTTTCAATTAATGGACTGGTTAAAAAACATATTTTTGATTATTGACATTTGTTATAATTTTAGATTCATTTTATTAGTAATTTAAGATGAAAAAAAATCCTATTTTACCTAAACTAGTTAAGGTGCTTGTATCTACATTTAATATTTTCATTTGCAACTGTTTAATTCTGTCATAGCAATATAACTTTATTTTATTCCAGTAATTAAAAAAAAAAAACCAGGATATACGTTTTTTTTTTTATTTTATTTTTTTTTTTTACTGTAGTTGTAGAATTTACAATTAAGGAAGATAGTTTAAAAAAAAATTTAAGTGGCTCAGTTGAATACATCATGAAATTCAGTAGTGAAGAAGAGATAACCAGCCTAAGTTCTTTTAATCCTTTTCACTCCAAGTCTTACAAAATTTATCAACCAATAGTAATATTGTTAACTTGTTGGGCAGTGTAAACAGGAGAAATTTCATGTCAAAAATGTCTCTACATGATTGTAAGATTTATGTGTAAAAAAAAAAAAAAAGTTCACCCTTGAAAACCTGGCATAACAAAATGAATGTTTGAATAAGGTTAGTGTACAATACAAACAATTCAGCTGCTAAATAATTTTGTACTTGAGTACAGTTAATATGTGAGTAATATTGTAGCATAAAAATTATTCTTAGGGTTTTGTCCTTAATGAATTATATATTCTGTATATAATATTTATTGTTATGAGACTTTATTACTTTTTAAATAAATAGTATAGTTTTATTTCATTCCCAAAATATCTGTCCTTGTTTTTAATTGGTAAGCTAAACTATTTTTAATGCCTCTTTTTCATCTCATCCACTTTATTATATTTCAATGAATTTATGCAAAGAATTTGTGATGACTTCTCTACCATTTATGTATTTACATGTTGCTGTCTTCAACCAGCCTACCTTTGAAAGTTACTGCTAGACTTCCAATGAAACTTTATATGTACATTTATATTCCAAATAAAAAGAACCCTGTTGATATTTGAAAACTAAGAGGCAACTCTCTCTTTTTGTAACTACTGCTAAAACAATAACAATGCTATTTATTATATCTGTTGTCACCAATGGTAAGATGGATGATGCTAATATTTTCTGTCAGTTTTTTAAAGAATTATATGATAATGATTTGAAACTTTACTACTCACCATAAATGTATTGTCATTTACTAAGCTTAATTCATTTAGAAATATGGGGCACCTAGTGAGAACCAAACTCATTAATAAAGGTTGTCATTTACTAAGCTAGTTTAGCTCAAGACCAGAAGTATAGAGTACTCAGTAAGAATCAAACTCACTAATCATTGCACCATTGATTGTTGAGAATAGACACTTTTGAACAACATTTGAGGAAAATAAATGAAAGACATTCTATTCAATTATATAAGAGTGTGCCCATCTTGGGTGAGAGAAGGGCCAGTCTTACATCCAAATCCACTCCAGTCAACAATGGTAAAAGTCATGGGACTGAAAACTGAACTTACAAACTTTGCTCTGAAAGCAAAATTATTTGTGTATAATATACACCTTGAACACTGGACCATGAAATTCTAGGAAAATACACCCCTTGACTTTTTGGAATTTGTAGCAGCTAAATTTAACCTAAATTTAACATTTGTTCAACTTTTTATATCCTTAAAATTAGAACTTACATAGTTTACATTATATTTTGAAATACAAAAATTACACAATGTTTCGAACAAACAGATAAACATGTCCTCATAAAAATGCAACAAAACTGTGTTCGAATAAA
Organism: Sepioteuthis lessoniana; assembly: GCA_963585895.1. Taxonomy (NCBI): domain Eukaryota; kingdom Metazoa; phylum Mollusca; class Cephalopoda; order Myopsida; family Loliginidae; genus Sepioteuthis; species Sepioteuthis lessoniana. Next base: position 43,445,503 of record OY757923.1, read on the forward strand.
ATCTTACTAGGACAAACAAAGTTATAAACAAATAAATATTCCTGTGGCTTATGGCTATTTCTCTGTAGCATCATAACAATTTTTTTTTGACATTCATTAGTTTGGACGATAAGTAAAGTAAAGTTGGTGACTGTAGTTGAGGGTGACCCGAAGGCTCCCTTTTTGATAGCTACTTCACCAAGGTGTAGGGGAGGGCACTACTCCTTTCCATGGATTGCTCACTTACATTATAATGCTGAATATTAAGCAAGGTAGCATCAAGTACCATTTTTTTGAGTCTTTGGTATGACTCGACCTAGGATTGAACCCAGGTCTCCTGAGCCATTGACCAACACTCTAACCATTATGCCAATGGACCATATATGTAACTAAATTTTAGTCATTTTGTTCTGGATATGTTGATGCACATATCTGGCAAAAAAGTTAATAATTTTCATGTATAGTATAATTTTAGGCTTAAAAATCTGTTGGGGGGTGGTATATACATGATTAATTATAGTATTAAGAATTTGAAGAAAGAAATTGGTGTAAAAAATTTAGTGTTTATACTTGTTTAGATTTATGTGTGTGTGTGTTCTGATATTTAATAAGTTTATCTTAGTACAACAAAAACACCCATGTGTCATAGGCTCTTTATCACATTGTAGTAGTAATGGCCTATGTGACTAGGTTGCTTGATAGAGGCTTATTTTAGGTCTACTTGGATCAGCTGCATACCATATTTGATAGCTGGGGCTGCAGAATACACAACTGCATCTCTACAGCGGGGTAAGACTCTACCAACAAGTGTCCTGGATATAACACTAAACAATCTGATGGTGAGGCTCCAGTAATACTGGAGCTTTGGGGAATGTATACCCCTTTATTGCCATCACTCAGGTCCAGTCTGGCCCAGAGTGGTAGCACTTGATAGGGTCCTATCTATGCATCAAATAGAACTGTTTGACATTTAAACAATGTAGAGTGTTCGCCAATGACCCGGGAGACCTGGGTTCAATCCCAGGTTGAGTCATACCAAAGACTCAAAAAATGGTACTTGATGCCTCCTTGCTTAACACTCAGCATTATAAGGTACGGATCAAGGGTAAAGTAGAGCAATCCAGGGAAGGAGTAGCGCCCTCCCCTACACCTTGGTGTAGTAGCTATCGAAAAGGGAGCCTTCGGGTTACCCTCGACTATGGTCGCCAACTTTACTTACTTACTTATGCTAAATTGAATTGTTAGAAATAGATCTGTTTTTACATTTAACTATGTGTAAACAAATGACTAATGTTTAATTTAGTGATACATAGCAAAACTTGGAACCATTTAACTTTGTTGATATGCTAAACTGAATTGTTTAAAATAGAACTGTTTGATCATTTAACTGTGTGTAAACAAATGATTGATATTTAGTTGAATTCTTAGTGATTCATAGCAATACTTGATAACATTAAACTGTGTGAAAACAGACGATTAATAGTAAATAGAATTATTCATATTAGAAATTAGTGTAACCATTTAACTGTGAAAAGATGAGCTCAGGCTCATTTAAAAATGTTATCTACAAAATGTGTTTGGAAATCATATATTTAATATATATGTAAAAAACCGAATTTGGTATTAAATATCCTACAGTGGTTGATATGCCATAAAACCAAACCAAACCTTATTTTATAGCATATAATACCTGCTCCTATTTACATTTGATATTACAAGTTCAATCCTGGATCAGGCTGTTTGTGTTTTACTTCATGAAAAGTATGAAACTACCTTTCCTTTCCCCAGCTATGGGTAAATAGTAGGGTAGATTGAACTCTTTAGCCATAGTATGGCAACTGGTCTAGGAGAAGGAAAACTCTTAATTCAAACCTGTGGTACTCCACTTAAGAATTAACTTTGTGTTGCAACCTCCCCATTGTGGAGTGGTTGTATGTATATATATATATATATATATATATATATATATATATATATATATATATATATATATATATATGATATTACAAGATGGAGTTAGGCAAAGTATTGGTAATTTATGGGCTCTGGGTAAACATTAGCCTACTGGATATCCCAACTTATAAAAACCTGGGAGATGTTTTTAAATCATTGGTTGGAGGGGAGTTAAATAAATGTCTTCTTTTTTTTTTGTGGGTGGGTGGGGGGACATGCCATTAAATATTGTATGTTTGTGTATAATGTGAGAAACATTGCATTAGAACATTTTTCCCAGCTGAAAAATATGGTTATTTTTAATTTGATAGCAAAGAAAACAAAAGGTTAAGAGGATATGAGCAGAGAACAAATTCTCAACTTTAAAAAAAAGCGAGCACTAATTTCCAATCTATAGTCCCTGCCGAAAGCTAAGATTGTGTATGGGATCATGTTTTTATATAAGCATTGTATATATTTACCCAACCCCTCCACCATGGGGAAGATGTGATACAGGGTCAATTTTCAGGAGTAAAGCTGGTTTGAAGTCAGTTTTCCGTCTCTAAAACTGGTTGCCCAATCAAGGCCAGAGAACCTAATCTGCTGTTCTATTTTACCCATAGCTAAAAAGAGAAGGGACTGATTCATGCCTTTCCCAAGAGCATTAGCGTGAAGTGAATGCAATCAGCCTTGTCAAGGTTTTGAACTTGGATTGTCAATTCCATTTCCTATGATGATAACAATTATATTATACAATTAATATATTGATAATTCTGTTTAATTGTATCATAGAAGTAACAGTGATATTTAATAATTCTTTGATGTCCCTCTTATTACTAATCTATATATCAAATATAGTTTCATTATAGATATGTAGGAGGTGATATTGTGTTTTGATATTTAATTTCCATTTTGTAGTAGTATATTTAATTTGATTTTTATGTGGTTGCGTGTTCTCACAATCGGAAGGTCGCCATTTATAGCGATGGTGATAACATTATTATTATTATTGTTGAGTTTTTAGGTTTAAGGTTTAAGTTGGTTTTACGTTGGTTGCGTTGGTATTTTGTTGGTTGTTATCTTCTGGCTAAATGTTGATGGAAAATAAAGGTGGTGGAGAAGAACTAAGACGTCGTTAGGTTTTTGTATGAAGATTTTAATGGCAGCATGAAGTAAAGGGGTTTATGCTGGTATGCTGCAAGGTCTTGTAGTAAGGAAAGAAGGTAGGAAGTTGTAAGAGTGTATCATCTAATTTGTTTTTAACTAGAATCCCTTGGTCTAGAAGAATAGACCTGAGGGATCCATAAACTAGATGGCTCTCCTCATAATGGTTGATGCGGCTACTGCTATTCAGGAACAGACGAATTGAGGATTTTTGAGCGAGAGAGAGATTTGCGGGCTTTCTTCAATTTTTGGTACTGCTAGGAAATATGGTTCGAATAGGACAAGTCATCCTGATTGGGTGAAAATGTTCGGCGACTCTAAATTAAATTACGCGCCAAACAAAAATTTAAGTTTCTTTCTGCTACAGATACAATTAAACAAAATTATTCAGACATAACTTATATTGCAGAATGGTTATCATTATAGGAAATGATTATCATCATTTGTTTAACTGTGGCAACTTGCAATGTTTAATAAGTCCTGGTATATATCTCTAGCTATATAAATGACTTGCAGATATTTTTTCATGAAAGAAATTCTCATCTTTTTCTGTCTCAAGTTGAAATGGAATCTAGATCCAGTGTTAAGTGGCTTATAAAATCTGTTGAATAAAATGGATTATGAAACTGTTTAAAACAAAAGTGCCATGATTTTTTTTAAATTTTAATTTATAATGCTTTTCTTTCTTTTTACTCACACAATATGTTTTGCTAAAAAATTAGGTTTGTATCACACATAGAAATAGAATAATTTCCTTTTCGCGATACAAAAAGGAATTTATATGTGAATATAGTAATTTATGTTAGATAATTCAGTACATCTTAATATGTGGTTATTGATAAATACTTTTGCTCTTAGTTCATTGGGTAATTATAGTTTCTTAAAGAAACCATGAATGAGTTCCTCTTGGTTTTTCTCTTGATTGCTTCTTTCAAACTTAGCAAATAGCATTTCAACATTGAGTAACAAAATAGAAGTGATCTTAAAAGTAAATATAAACTAGTATTTATTTTTTACTCTGCTAAAAAGGTTTTTATTTTTTTAATTCAGGGCACAAATTGTTTAAAATGGAAAAACAACTTGACAGCAAGAAGTATAATAAAATGCAACAATCAAGTGATCGTTTTAGTGGCAATTTTAGAAGAGTCTACCAAATTTTGGGATCCAAGAGAATAAGGGTAAAGATGATTATGGGAAATCAGACATTTTCTTCAAGATGGTTTATTATGATTAATGAAATTGTATCACTTAAGGATATCAATCTCTGAACACTAGACACAATTTAGACAGTTCCTGTCAATTAAATCAAATCAGAAAAGCTTTACATAAATGAAATTACATAAGTCCTGTCGGTTATTTATCTTGTGGACTCCTAGGAATTAATATTTCCAAACAATTTTCATTAAAAATTCTTGCTACTTTTATATTTGTTGCGAAATATCATTTGAGAAACTGAGATTTTCTTTCTGCTTTGATTAATAGATCTCACAGTCAGTATCAGCTGAAAAATGATGTTTGAGTTACAGTCAAGATTGCTGGTGTCTTTTGTAATTTTGAAATTTCCATAAAGACACTGATAAATCTATCACAAAAATTATTAATAGCCAATTAGATATTAAATTAGAACAGTTTACAGAGCAAGAACCTAACATAGTACAGACAAAAATTAGAAGAAGAAAAGCTGCAGGCCTCAACAAAATACCTCCAGAAGTATGCAAGACAAGGAATTTTGATGACTTACTTCTTTGATTTTGCTATGCCATAAATAAATAAAATACAACAGAGAAATGGACAAAAAACTGCATCTTCCCATTCCCTAAGACTGCTGGTGTCTTTTGTACTAACAATTTGTAAGAAGGTACAATCTCATTAAAATCAGGTTAAGGAATAAAATAACCTAATAGTTAATTTTTCTGTGCTGCTAAAAAGGTTAATTTTTTTTTATTCAGTTTAATATACATGAAAAGTATTATAAATTAGAAAAATATCTTGTGTATTTTATAATGATAATAATTATATAAAGCTTATTAATAATAACTACACTGGCTACACTGTAAGAAACCTGAGGACTTCTTGACAGTTTCATTGACTTTGTTTTCTCACTGTCAAGTTTCAATTAATTTTCTTTTGTGCTTAACCTTTTGAACATTTAGATTCTTGGCCCTCAAATATCCTGTATCTATGTGAGAAGATACAGATATTGTTTTAGTTATGGAGAGAGGAAAAAATTATTAATGTTTAAATTTTAATATCTTATCAAATCTAATTGTTTTGTATAAATTTTCACTTTATAAAACAAATCTATATTTCAAACTGAATAATATTTGTATTTCAATGGTTCTTGTAGGCATTTATATATTTTTTCCCTATGGCTATTTTGGGCTACCTTAGCTTTTGAAAAACCAAATGTTCTTATGGAAATTACTTTAAGATTGTTATAGAATAGAAAAGTAGTTAAGACTATAAAGAAGGTTTTTAAAGGATAAGTTTAACCTTCATGAATAAAAGTTCCTTTATATGGTAATATTCAGCCATTAACAATGGTTTGGTTAAGTCTATTTTCTTTAGGAAAGTTCTTGAAACTGACAAGTCCAGAAAAGAATAGTTAAAAACCTAGAAATTATGCTGTGATATTACTTAGCATTGGTCATGTGTCAAGCAACAGTTATACCATGAGCAATCAGACTTTGCTTTAGGTGTAGTTGTCTGTCACCCAATCAGAAAAGTTTTGAATCACATTAATTGTTAATTTTACTGGCTAGCACCATAGCCAATAGTTTCAAGAAAACTTTAGTCAGTATTTATCCAACTGCTCTGCTATGGGTAAGATGTGACAGAGGCAGAGTACAGCTGGTTTGAATTCAAAGTTTTCCTTTTGGAAAGATAGCCTTACCTTGGATAAAGAACCCAGTCTGTGCTACTATTTATCCATAGCCGAGGGAAAAGAAATGAATTCATGCCTTTCCAAGAGTACTATCCTCATCCAGGATTTGAACTTGGATTGCTGATTCTGTCTCTTATCATGATAACTGCTGTGGTATGAGCACCTCCTTTAGTTAAATAATAATTAGCATAAGCCATATAATTTTTTTCTATGATTAAATTTCTTTTCTGGAAAGTAATAAAAAAAAGAACTTGAAAGATTCAGAAGAAAAAGATCAAAACATATTTTAAGAATCACGTTAATTTTTTTCTTTCAAATTAATTGCTATTCCAATCCAGTAATTGTTTTGTTTTGTTAAAGAATTTTAAAAAAAATAATAAACTGTATTAATTATTATTCATAAAAAAAATTAAAATTATATTATCAGCAGTTTCACATTCTCTGACTCTAAATCAAACAGACTTTGAAAAAATCATACCAAGAAAAATTAATTTTCATCAAAATAATTTGTTTTTACTTTACAGTAAGTTATGGATTTTTATTGTCATTTAATTGTAAAGTTTCTTAGAGAATAGACAGTAAAACTTATTTAAAAAAAGTTAAAGCTTAAGTGTTTGTAAATAACTTTGCATTTAAGTAGTTACTGGTATTGTATTATGATTAAAATTAATTAAGAAAATGAGATGGATTCAAGATTTTCTTAAGGGCATTAGCACACAGTGAAGCAAACAGCCTCATCCAGGGTTTGAACTTGGGTTGTCAATTCCATTTTCTATGAAGTGGATTTCTTTTGTTAAATAATACTGTATCTTAATAATTGCATCAATAAAGATTTAATTAAATTTCAGGTTGGCTTCCAGCATTAGTAGCAACATACAGATCCAATACACTGGCTAACTTCAGCAAGCTCAAGTAATATCAACACCATTCGAAATTATTATCATGATAATTGATATAGAAGATCAACATTAGTTGCTAGTTTAACTGGAAAGTTCAGAAATACAAACATAATCAAATAAAGAGACAACCTAAGAAAGTCACATGAATCAGCATTCAATGGAGAACAAGATTCAGACATATGGGGTTGACTTTGCTTATTTAATATCCCAAATAAAAAATACTTCGAAAACATGATTTGGAAAACAAGCCTGCTTCACTCAAAAGATTTCCCTAATGAATTTTTCTAGACAAAAATTTCCTCTGTCACTTCTCAAAATCAGAACAGAGTGAAAGTGGAAATAGACAGTGGTTTGCATTCAGTCCTGGAAAAAATATTTTCTTGTTTTCCTAGTCAGCTTTTCTTTGCAAAGACCACAGTATCCAAACAAGACAAGGAGAATTCTGTTTGATAAGTTGTCTGAACATAAAAATAGTTCAGCACTCAAGAACTGTTATTTAATGCAGCATAAGATTAGAAGGAGGGTAGAAAGTAATACTGAAGTTGATATGATTTCTGTGATAATAATGCCACATAATATTTCATGATTCAGAAATTAAGGATAAAAATCTAATAAAAATACTAAGAATTGTTTTCCCCGACCTTGTATAATTAATTCATTTTGATTGTTTCTCTTTAGTATAAAGTGAGTCAACAATATGGCATAGTATTAGTTAAATAAAGTCTGTAAAAGTAGAAACTGTTTCTTATTTCAGTGTCTTCCAAGGGAATCATGGTTAAAATTGAGAAATGGCCAAATATACTCATGAAAATTCTTGGGCAAAGATTTGCTTTCTGTAACTCATCTCAGTAAATCGGCAACATTTATTAAAGGGTTTTTTTGGAGATCATTGAACTCCATTATAATCCTGTTTTAGCTGAGTGGTGACCAAATAAGATTATCTCAGTTTGGAATGCACCCCAAAACACATGGTCAAACTGCTGTAGAACACACTGATGTAGTTGTAAGCACATCATGTGATGTTCAAATTCATTTTCCGACCAGTCAAGTTCACACTTGCCTCTTTTTCATGGTAAAATTTTGCTGGAACTGGTCTTTGGTATTATTTCTGCTGGTCCACTCCTTCACTTATTGATTGTATAAATACAGGCTGTAGCGGTTGAATCGTCTGTCAAGATTCGGTATTCAACAGCTGAGGGTTTACAGTCTACAACAATTTTTGACTCAAACATCTGAGACATTTTCTTCACAAGAGACTATAAATAACCATGTGATTTCCAGCAGCCAAAATTTCCAGTACAATTAGCAGTTGTCAGTAGGCTAACATTTGAAAATGGTTGAATCACACTCAACAACTGATGACAACAAAAAGACGATTGGAACTACTACAATGTGGATGCTCCCATTTCTTCTCACTCTGTCTCTCCTCCTCAAAACTGATAAACCTTTTCTTTGGCCATATGAACACATCTACCTGTGTACCCATTACTTAAGCTGCACACTTTGCTGACACACTTATGACTTGCTCCACACTCAAAGTTCATTCTTGTATCTTAGTTGGTTCAAAATGAATATTGTTAATGTTACGTGCTTTTCTGTTTTCTTCTCTTTGAACATCAAATTCTTGAATGGGGTGATAACTCCAAGCCATCCTCACATAGCACTCCCACAGCTGAACATATTACAAAGATTAGAAATTTATAAGAAAAAGATTTCCAACTTCAAGTTTTCTATCTCTCAAGATCATCACAAACTGAATTCCTCAATAACTGTACTAATGATGTTCTGAATCAGATTTTGGGTGATATAAGAGCTGCAAAAGATTGTTCATGTTGATTCAACACTGAAGCAGATAATATGTTGCTACTCAAATCTAACTTTCACTGTATTCAAAACAACTTAGAATTTTATAGATTTTTCATTGAATGTAAACCAAAGAGACTGATATGCCATTAGACCAAATAATGTAACCTGACCTAAATTCACAACAAAATTTCAAATATAAAATTGAAGAAATGGCTTGCCTATTTTTGGACCAATCAGAGATCTATGTATGTATTTACCCAACCCCTCTATTCAAGCAGGATGCAACTCAAGGTCAATTTCTAAGTAGAATTTAACAGGTTTGCATTCAGAGTTTTCCTTCTCTTAGACTGGTTGCAATAATAAAAGAGTCCAATCTGATCTATATATGCTAAAAGATTTTTCTGAATCCTTTAAATTTAGCAAAAATTTCTTGACCAGTAGGACCCAGGAGAAGGATGTTTTCAGTTATCTGTGACTTGGCTATTCAGACTAAAAAGACCCAATTCTTTCACTATTGACTGTGTATATTCATCTCAATTTTGCTTATCTCCATTTAAACTCAATGAAAAGCACTGAAAAAATCTTTTATTTACAAGAAACTCTTTAATATTTGCAAGAAAAATATCTTCAATTTTCAAGAAAAAGTCCTCAGTTTTCAAGACAAAAAAAAAATCTTTGACAGTAAAAAGAATCAATGATATTGATCCTATGTACATTTATACTTTTCGATATAATTTCATTTCGACCGTAGTTGAGGGCGACCCAAAGGCTCCCTTTTCAGTAGCTACTACACCAAGGTGTAGGAGAGGGCACTACTCCTTTCCCTGGATTGCTCCACTTTACCCTTGATACATACCTTATAATGCTGAGTGTTAAGCAAGGAGGTATCAAGTACCATTTTAAAGTCTTTGGTATGACTCAACCTGGGACTGAACCCCCGGTCTCCCGGACCATTAGCGAAACTACAAATAATCTGCAAATTGATAAATATGTTAGTATCTGTTCAGAGGTCTTTACACAAAGTAAAACTTAACTTGGGGTATAAGAAAATTACGAGTTATCTTTGAGACAGCTGTGTACATGAATGTAGAGAGGTGGAGGGTAGAGGGAGAAAACAGGACAGAAGGTCACTTGAGCATGTGACTTGGGCTTAGAGAGAGGGAGAAGCGACTAGGGTCTCCATGACACAGAAGTGACTAGGGTCTCCCTGACACAGAAGCGACTAGGGTCTCAATGAGGCAAGATGTGGTTAAACACAACCAGAAAAGGGTGTCAGCAGACCAGCCACCTCCACAAACAGAACCCAGACGTCAATTTTGAGCCCTACAAAACCAAACGTCTACAGCCCTCTTAAAATAGTTTTAAACACAACCAGAAAATATACAGAAAGACAATAGGTCATTAACCAACCATAGATTAACGTATTATAATTTTAACTTTGTTCTCTTAAAGACTATTGACTGCTAAAGGAATATGCTTTAGCAACTCTTTCACATTTCTTAAATAAACGTATTTAAACGTCTTACTGTGTTGCGTATTCTTTCTTACGACCCATATGGGGGGGGGGCGTTAAAATTTCCCATTGGGGATCATGACACATGAGTTGCTGAATAGTCAACTTTGAACTAGCTGAGATAATAACCTTTAATGAAATAATGATAATATTTCCTTCAGAAAAGATGTCCAAATGTTTTGTTTAGTCAAAACAATCCTTAATTCTGCATTATTAACCTCATTAAGGTTAAATAATTAAGTTTCATAAAGAAATATAGAAAGGATTTTGGTAAGATATTTTTCTTGCTTAGATTACATGATATTTTCTGGCCTGTGAAATTCCTCTGGTATTTCCTATCACTGAACTGGAAGTTTACAGTTTGGTAAACTGTAGCAATTGGTTGCTACTGGTTTTATTTTTGTGAGTTACAAAGTGAAATGTTAGATGTAGTTGTAAACAAAGTAGCCCCTATTAAAATATTGACTTTAAGTTTCTGAGTTAAAGCCTTTTAAATTTATTTTTGTTGATAATGACTTTATTTTAAAGAGAGAAAATTAATGTTTTATGAAAACATGTTGTCATAACTTGTTGAACTCCTTTTTATAACCCAACTGGAAGTGTTCACCTTGACAGCAATTCCTTATATAGCAAAAACAAACTGAAATTGCTACTGGTACCATGCATCCTGTACAAATAGAAAAAATATAAAGAGTTATGAAATATCTTTCAACTAATAGGCAAATGTTACATGACTTTTAAATAAGTTGATTTCTGAGCCAATTCAAGGAGGAAATGAATCCTGGTAGCAGCCACTTCAAAAAGACATCAAACGGTGACTGAGCAGCCGCAACTTTGAAGAGATCCTGAATGGCTACTAAGAAGCAGCAGCAGTAAAAGAATTAATATCAAATTGTGAAAAAAGGAAATGACAGTAAAAATGCCAAATTTACAATATTAGAGGATGATGTTTTTGGGAGGCTTTAATGGGTAATTTTAAACTGCAAGTTCGGCAATTTTTTAGCTTGGACACTGATCCAAAAAGATAGTACAGATGACAAGGTTTTAGAAACAAATTTTTTACAAAAGAAACAAGAAAGAAAAGTTGGAAAGGATAAAGAGTTACAAAATTTGGTATAATTTGCCGGACTTATCTGAGAGAGAGTGTCCAGAAAAGTTCTTTGAATTTAAGTATTTTTTATGGTTTTGTTGAATAGTAAGTTGAATTTTCTGCTTTTGTTTGATTTAGTTAAGTTCTCTGTAAAGTTGTCATTTAGTAGAATTATCAGGTAGAATTTTCAGCTTTTGTTTAATTTAGTTAAGTTCTCTGTAAAGTTGTCATTTAGTAGAATTATCAGGTAGAATTTTCAGCTTTTGTTTAATTTTTGTTGAGTTTTCTGTAAGTTGTTTTTTTGTTGACTTTTAGTTGAATTTCTTGGAAAGCTCCTTGCCTATTTGAATACTTTTCGGCTGTTGAAGGAGTGAGTGATGAAACCTATCTGCAGGCTATTTTTTCCTGTATTAACAGCCTGGCTACCGAGTTTGCACTGAGGATTAGTAGTTGCTATCGACAAAAATGGTGAGAGGCAGCTTTTGGTGCCTTATTGTCTTGGCTTGCTTCTCCTTTCTTCACTCTGGTCAAATTTAAGAGCTACCTGTGGCTGGTTTTCTTCTCTTGTTAGAAATAAAAAATTTTTGCAGCAGCCTTAACAAAAGACATGACAACTGAATTACATTTTGTGATTATACCTAATCCAGTAGATCAACTGATTATAAAGTCTTTCTTTTATTTATCTCAATGAAGTTTTGTATTTTTTATGTTACTTCTTGCTTTTTACTGTCAGTGTGAGTTATAATACCCAAGGACGATGACAAACATACAAGACTTAGTCTCACCCATTTGTACTAAAGCTCCAACAACAATATCTTTGGTTAGTTGGTTTGTGTTTAATGGCATATCAATCCTTGTAGGTTATTTAATGCCAAATCATGTTTTTTCTTTTTATAGATATATGATTTGTAAATAAATACTTTGTAGGTAAATATTTTTGTTTTTAAACAAATTGTTAGAGTGCAAGACAAAGCTTAATAGACAAATTTTGCTTAACAGGTATATACTTTGTAGATGTGTCTTATAATTGCTTTTTATGTATCTGCTAGACTGAAATTTGCAAAAATGCTGTCAGTTTCATTATCCATACTTTCTACACTATAGAATCTAGGGTTTTGGTTGATCCTTGAGAGGTGCATTGTTTTTGTTTGTTTGTATGGTGTTGTTTAATAATTTTTTTTGGTGATTTTATTCTTGATGTTGAAGAATCTCTGGATTGAGATTAGAGATTTGAGATGTTTCAAGGTTGGTTGGTTATCATTTATTTTGGATTGTGGGAGGAAGGTTTGAATTTAGTTGGAGTTGTTAGAATGTATTTTGATTTTTCATTGTTGGCTTTGGTGTTTGGTTTTGAATTTGTGATACAGATTTTTCCAGCGTTATCTATTTTGGGAATTGGTCAGTGAATAGATGATCTGTGTGATCTTTCCAGTGTTATCTATTTTTGGAATTCATCAGTGAATCGTTGATCTCTGTGATCTTTCCTGCATTATCTATTTTGGGAATTGGTCAGTGGATAGAGGCTCTGTATGATCTTTCCAGTGCTATCTATTTTTGGAATTGGTCAGTGCAGGGTTGTTCTTCCTTTTTGAGACAGTATCCAATTTTTACTTCCTTAGGAATTATAGATTTCTTATGTGTCAAAATGTATATGTGTGCTTGTATTTCTTCACCATCCCTTCTAATGGTTAACCTTTTATAGTCAGTGTCTTCTTGCTTTCCTAAATCTGTTTTTATTTCCTCTAATGTAGCTAGGGATAACTCCCTGTTTCTGATAACTCCTTTTGATATGTAAGGCTTTTCATATAGTTAAGTTTTGCATTTCAAGTTGTGTAAAGTTTTTATTTTGATTAGGTGTTTGGCATGTTTTTATATCTACCTCTACAAATAGATTGCCACTTCTAATTTTCTTCACAGTTCAAAGGTTAGCCCTGCTGGAGATCATTTTTTTCAATCAAGAAAGGGGACAGTTTGGCAAAAGGAGTTTCTTCTAATTATTCCAGTACGATAAATCTTGGGAACTCTGTTATTATTTCATTGTCTGAATTGGATTCAGAGAGGTTTTGTTTGGGTGTTTTGTTTATATTTGCTATGTATGCCGATTTTTGTTCGCTTGTCTTGTGCTCCACCAGCTGCCATAAAGTTTAACTTCTTTTGGGAATTTACCAAGGAGGATAACCATTCACCTTGGTTGAGACAGGGATACATCGACCTGTATACTTGTGTTAGGAGGGGGATTTTGGAGCCTTTGCTAATTTTAGGCTTTCAGTACTAAAAACTCATCTCTTAGTTGAATTTCAGCCACCACCTTTGAGAAGCTTTAAGATAAAAGGAGTGGGTGTTTATTTGTTTCTAGTGGAATTTGAAGAGTATGATTGGGACTTAATCATATAAATGCTAAAGCTTGATATGACCAGCTGATTGATTGGATCTGGCCTCTCTGACTGTCTGTCTAGCCCAAGGGTCAAAGTGGAGTGTTGCAGGTCATGTGATTATTTGGCATCCAGGTCATGGACTGCTCAGCCACCAGAATCCTATCCTAAAGCATTATGGGTTGCTATCCACGGCAAATAGGTGACCCTGTAGGTGGATATCACCCCTTTGCAGAGGTGCAGTTGGCATTAACTACAAACCCAGCTGACAGGGTGGACAATATCTTTGTATTTGTTTGTAAACTGAGATTTCGGTAAAGCATCTAAAATCATAATTTAAATGGTTAGAAACAGTAAAAAAAAGGTATTAAAGTGACATTTAGTTATTACTAAGTCATTTTGACCGTGTTTTCAAACTTTCCAAAAAATTATCTAATTAAATGAGCTTATATGTACATTTATTATTTTCATAAATTGATACATTGATATTGTTAAAAGATGCCTTTGCTGGTTTAAAAAATTCATCTTTAAGTTAAAATGCTCTTTAAGTTATAACTTTGTTGTATCAAGACTTTCAATAAAGTTGCTATAACTCTAAAGCTTCTAAGGACTAATACCACCTGGACATTTTGTCATGGACTTATAGAATACACATTTTTTTAGCCGTTAAATTATCAACCCCCAAAACATAGATAAGATCATTCAAGAAATTTCGGATCAAAATCGCATTAACTTTGAAGTTACACTTTTATATTTTTCAACTAATCAGCTAAAAACACAAAATAAAAACATCCTAGAAAATCCGGCTCAGAAACTTATTAACAGAAGAATATTTAGGCTCCAAACTAGATAAGTAATTATACGAATCTGATTGGTCAAGAAATGTCCGCGTGTTTGAATTTTAGGACCCGTAATTAAACTAAACAAAATCCTATTTTTGATCCACTTTAGTTTCCCCAAAAAGTATAAATAACGAAGAATTTTATTAACTAAGGCATCCCACGACCAGAAAGAGAGAGGCAAGGACACCCAGCGAAGAAGCATGCGATGTTCTTTCGCTGACTACCGGAATGCAACACGTTGTCGCCAAACATCATAAAAAACGCTGTGTGGACTTAAGAAAACAAAAGGCTCATATTTACGGTCCCTCACATATATATATATACACACGCATACGCATATATGTAAGAAAAGTCAATTTTTTATCCTCTTTACTTCGGCCAACTATGGACACATTGATTCGATAGACTTTCCCTACATATACACATGCACACAAGGGCAAACAAATCATTTTTTTTATTGAACTGGTCATAGCAGTATTTTCTACATACACGCACATAAAATGAACATTGTATTTTTAATTATTTTTATCCTCTTTGTTATGATTATTAAATTACTTGTTTCTTAATGTTTGTTATTGTCACATTCCATTTGTTTATTCCTAAATCGCCACATGTGCTTGTAAAATTTGTGTTGTATTTGTGGAAACGAAACCTGAAAGTAACTCCCGTAAACTACGGAAGGTACTTAGTCCTCCACAGACTCTGCTCCTAAATCCTGCTGGGAACTCTTAATGACACCACTGTTGTTCTTGGTGGTTTTGATTAATTTTTCTCGAAACTTTTATAGATTTTATTGATTCTGCATTCTTCCTCGAAAACTTTGGATGTAATCAAGGAAGTTAGTCTTGGAGACCATTAATTCTGTCAGGAACATGATCCTTACTGTGTGTCCGACACCCGGACATTGTTAGTAAATAAGCAGTTGTTTGAAACCAGGGGAAAATCGGGATTTCAAATAAATGCTTATTTTCAAGGTAGGACAAATGTGTTGTGTCATTCTTTTAAGTGAATAAAGTTTTAGTAGAAAGAACTTTGTATGTTAGGCGCGAAATATTTACTTTGAAGAATGACTCAACACATTTGTCCTACAAACCATTATCACTCCTTTCTCACTTGAGTCTGTGTCGTATGAAATGAATCTTAGTAAATATTAATGCTGAATATATAATTTGTGAGAATAGCTACCATAGTTATTAAAAATAATAGTGAAGGATTCTGGGAAATCTAAGAAGAAGAAGAAGACATTTTGGCTAAACGGTTTACAAACGGTAAAAAAATTTCTTTCTTTTATTGTTTTAATTCTTTCGATTAATGTTTTAATATTTTAGAAAAAGAAGTGATTTTTTTCAGTTTTAATATTAATATCAGTTGAAAACTATTTTTCTCTTCGTCTTTGAAAAAAAAAAAATTAAATTCATAATTTATTTTTTACGTCAATGAGAAAAAGAATGTAGGTAAAAAACAAAACAAAACAAAACTTTATATGGTAATATATACATATAACATTGCGCGAATTGATGGCTTAAGCCTTAATGTTTCGTTATATAACAGGTTGAAGTCGTTCGAGGCTTGATGCCCGCTCATTTAACTTAAACCATTAAAAACTTGTTTTGTGATGTCTTTACTAGAGTCAATCCTTGCACGTTTTCGTCATTTTTTTCCTTCTCCGATTTTTGTAAAAAAATGTATTTTTCTTTTAAGGTTTACAAATTTTGTTCAAATCAAATGAATTTAAACTGGTTTTATAGAAAAAGAGGTAGGTTTTCGAGTTGGTCTGTTTTTCATAAGGTGTACATTTTGGTGTATTGCGTTTAGGGGACATCATCAAGTATGAAAATGGATTCATTCCTTTTTAATTAATTATTCACTAACTTTTGTATCTTTGATTAATAAACTTAAATCAAGTCTTTTGTAATTTAGATTGTAGCTACTTAAAATTAGTGTTCAAAACCAACTTAAATAAAATTATATACATTTTCTTCTGTAGTACAATGGGACTCGCTCTTTTATTTGGGATATTTTAATAAACCAACACAAAGCGAAAAAAAAAAACAAACAATTGCATAAAATCTTTAGTCGTTGCAATTCCTTGTTTTGTTCCCCGTCTGCTTGCTAATTAGTAATTGACTCAGCTTTTTGTTTAGATATGCCACAAGGCCTAGTGAATGGGCACCCAGTGAGAATCGAACTCATTTGTGGAGGTTTGCTAGTCTAGTTTGCTAACCTTTACAACACCCGGGGTACCCTGCTAATTAAAAGCATGAAAAGAACAACTTCTTGCTTAGTGAGATAATCTTAACTGCCTGACACTCATTCTGGGAGGGAAATAAATTAGCTTTGCTTCAGTTTCTGTCCTCCCAGGCACCACCAACCCCCATCATCTAAAAGGGGTTGTGTGAGGTTTATTGCCTGAGGTGTTACAAAAGAATACAATGGAGCTGATTTATTTGGGCACCACTTTCAACATTGTATTCATGTGAGTGAAGGTGAGAGTTCTTTTTAAAAAGCCAATTTTGTGTTGAGAGTCAAAGTAAACAATATATAGATAGTCATGGCTGATGTAGCCTTATTCAATGTCTTTTTTAAAATCAATATCTTATTACCTATCTTGCCCAGTTGGCTGGGCCTGTTGAATACACCGACTGCTTCTCTGCAGAGGGGTAAGACCCCCCCCCAACGAGTGTCCTAGATATGACATTAAACAATCTGATGGTGAGGTTCCAGTAAGGCTGGAGCTTTGGGTAATGTGGAGCACCCCTTCATTGCCATTGCTCCTAGGTCCATTCTGGCTCGGAATGGTAGCACCTGATAGAGCCCTATCTATGGGTTGGTTAAATAGAACTAAACTGCATACTTATGCTAAACTGAATTGTTTAAATTAGAACTGTTTGACTAAACTAAATAGCTTGAAATCAAAATGATTTTGACAATTAAACTGTACTTACATTTAAACAGTGTGCTTATGCTAAACTGAATTGTTTGAAATGGAACTGTTTTTGACATTGAAACTGTACTTACACTAAATTGAATTGTTTAATATAGAACTGTTTTGACAGTTAACTGTGTATAAACAAAATATGTACTTATACTAAACTGAATTAGTTGAAATAGAACTGTTTTGAAAATTAAACTGTGTACTCATACTAAACTGAATTGTTTGAAATAGAGATGACTATTTGCATAAAAATGGAGTTGGCATTAAATAACTTACAAAGGTTGATATGCCATAAAAACCAACCAACCAACTTATTACCTATGTTTTGCATATTTCAAACAGTCTACATTTATCTTTTTCATACATTGTAAAATTCTATGTAAATCCTTTGACTGAATAGTCAGCTAGGAATATGGCAGTAAAAATTGTTTTAAAGTAGTAAAAGGGGAAACAGTAAAGGTGAAGGATAAGCTCTTAGTGAGATTTGAACTCATGTGCCTTCTGATGAAAAAAAAAATGTTAGTCAAAATTAATTTGGGTAGAAGTTGACAGAACTTCATCTGAAAATAGGTAAGCAAATAAAAAATGCTATTAATAATACTATTGTAAAAATAAAACCAAGAGACTGAGGGACAGAATAGAGAATGGGCTTATAGGTTTGATTTTGGTTTATGCAGACTTTGATGGTAGTTGACTCATTTAACCAGTATTTCCTGAGGCAACAGAGGATGTGAGTTTGACTGTTAACAATAGCTTATCCTTTGTTTCCGATCTACACTATTCCTTGATGTTGTTGCTGTGAGTGATATTAAATGTTTAGGCCCTGCAAACATTTGTAGATAATGTGATTGACTGAGGACAAGACAAATGACAATGACAGGAGGTTAAGATTTAAAATGCTAGGCATTTAATCTAAAAATTATACATGAAAGATTTGCATGGGTGTAGAATCGCTGTTGCTGTGTAATGTCTGCATAGTCTCTGCGGTGTTGAAAGTCAGTGTTGTTGAAAGACATAGACTTGGTTGTCTATAAGTTTTTATTGACAGCAAGTTCTAAAAGGTCAGGATGATCTAGGGGCTTGATTCAGGTCATAGGTGTAGTTGCATGGTCATGAATTTGGAGATAGTTGTAGAGGTGGATGAATATGTTATGGAGGCTGGACAATCCATATCCTGGTTTGTTCAGTCCTTGATTAACCGGAGGTGTATGTTAATGTGGCCTCAGAGTGTTGATGATAGGCTGAGCAGAATTGCCGCTCATGGACTGGAGAGCTGTTGCATGATCTGGTTAGCAGCAAGTCTGGAAATGCAGGTACTGGTTCACTGTTTAGGGAACTGGTCTGCTGCTTGGTGATATAGGAGCAGGTACAGCTGGTTTGTTGCAAGTCTGGCTGGTTGCTGCACCATTGTCTCGTATCTGCAAAGGGGTATAGGTGAGGAGACCAGAGGTGATCCTCAGAAGACTTTCTGAAATAGCTGGTTATGACTTACATAAATTAGCTTTGTAAAGAGTTGTATGAGAGAGCTACTATGATTGGTTGTTAACTGGCATTGACTGTGCTGAGTCTGTGGCTGTGATCCCATGTCAGCTACTGGATGCTGGGAGAGGTGCAGATCCCTTGCCTCTAGGCAAACTATTTAGTCAATAGCTACTGTATTTATAGAGAGTTAAAAGGCTGTGTATTTTATGGTCTGAGTGAAGGAAATTCTGTTTTGCCAAAGACAGGAAGTTTCTCTTTTAAATATAAGTAATAATGAAATATCTCATTATATTAACAAGAAGAGCTTTTAAATATCACATATTTTATTCCGTGGTAGGAATGTCTGAGTCAGTTTGCTGAATTAATTTATCTTGAAAAATAGTCTTCGTATTGACAACAAAAATTCCACTCGATACATTGGTATGATGTGTTGTTAGCTGATACCATGGATGATTTTGCATTTTTTATTACAGGGATTTTAGTTTTGAGTAGCTGGCAGGTTATGATAATATCATAGAATTATGACCTGAATGAGTTTCTACCAAAAATTAAAAGATAAATAAAAATACTCATCAAAATTAATAATGGTTGTGAAAAGAAAGTACAGAAAAACTGTTTACTAATCTTAGCTTAGATGTGACTAGAAGTAGGGAGACCTAATAAGAATTGAATTTGCTTGAAATGGTTTACTAACAGAATTTGATATCTATTGCACAATTTGAGGCAGATATAAAGAGGAATTTCTTCTTTTGAAAATGTTTGTTAAACTTGTTTGTCATGTTAGTATAAATTTATTCATTTTTCTTGTATGGAGTTTACAAGCAGTGTTTTCTTTTTTAAAGAAAACTTGTTGATTTGAGACAAAAAGGAACAACCTGTAATTCCAAGATGAATTTTTCACCCTATTGACAGGACAAAAATACACTAAACTGCATCCAAGGTAAGGCTACAGTTTTGGAGCTCTTGGAAGCTTGAAGTCACTCATGCATTGTTGTTACTCCAGGTTAACTCTGACCTGGAGAGGTCGTACCTACTCTCTTGTCAAAAAAGGCTAAGGGCTGGATTTATTGCTCAGTGCCTGAAGTGCCCCGAAGGGAAATGCTGATGGCATATGAGTAATATTTTTTGCTTCTACACCTTAGGAGGTATGCTTCCTGTGGGGCATGCCACATTAATCTGATCTTGTATTTCATTCCAGCACTGTGGAGAGTTGATTAAATTTTGAAGGGTCACATCAGTGAGTCAAATAGATCTGTTTGAAAATTATTTATATTAGGAATACTTGATACCATATAATTGTGTGCAAATTGTTTTTATCAAGAATGGTTACTGGAAGTTATGTTTTTTTTTTTTTTTACTTAGGATTATTATAATTAGTTACTTGAAACCATATAATTGCTTGCAAATTATTGTTGTTAGATAGGGATACTTGAAATCATGTAACTGTGTGCAGACAAATTATAATTAAACAGGAATAGTTACTTTAAACCATTTATTTAATTATATATATATATATATATATATATATATATATATATATATATAATTAGTATTAGATTAAAATACTTGCAAACAAATGATTATTGACAAGATGCAATGGCACATTGTCAATGTAGTTATGATTACTATCAAACACTTACAGATGAATCAAATTTTGGCATTAAATAACTCATAAGGAGTTGATATGCCATTAAACAAATAAACCAAACTAAAATGAATTTTTCTTCTTGAGCATTGAAGTTTGCAGTGTTTCTGTGAAGAAAGTCTAAAGTATGTGTTATGGGGACAGTTGAAGCAAAAAATATGGTGGATGACTGACAAAGGATTAAGTTACTTTTTTTTGAGTTGTTCTCTTTAGTGGACAGGCTCAAGTGTAGTTACTAACTGGTTTGGCTGAAGAAATGAACTTTTAAAATACTCTTTGTGTAAACTCTTGAAAACTGCTATTTAGAAATATAAATTCTTTGATTTGATTGGTTCAAAAATTGCTTGACGCCATTTTATTTTTTTGTCAAATTCAACTTTTTTGCTGGGAGCTGGAAGTGTGCTGAGCTGTGGTGAACCTTATATCTCTTCATCTTAGTGTGGTGTTAAAGATTGTACTAAGAAGATAATTCATGGGTGGATACACAGAAGTAAATGTAAAAATTGAAAAATGTCATGACATTTTAATTATGAACTTAAATGTAATAATACATCTTAATTTTTACATTTATGTTCATAATCAAAATCTCCAAGTAGCAAGAAAAACCCAAACCTTGTCTATATATAACCTATTCTGCTCCTCAGTGCACATAATTAGGTGCTATTATGCATATGTATGTAGGTGCAAGTGTATCTATTTGAGTATGTATGTGTATAGGTGTTGCATATAAGCATGTGGGTGTGAGCATATCTGTATGGATGTGTGTGGATATAGGTAGTGTATCTGTTGTGTATTGTAGCATCAAAAGGATAACTAAACAAGTTAGGGAGGTCAGATTTTACTCGATAATAAAATAGAGAAGGGTTTCTCGATGAAGATAAAAGAGTTTTTCTAATGTCCATAATAAACTTAAGTCTTTGGCATTAGTGCGGTCAGAGGTCAGCAAACAAGGGTATCAGTTTTTTAGGTACTTTAGTTTTGGAAGGTCCATGCATGTGGGAGTGTTTTTCTTTTCTGGAAATCAGGACTCTATATATACAAGGGTGTAATCAGGATTTTAGCAGATTAGCAGTGGCCCACGGCAGTTGAGGTTGAGTTGGCTGTTAGACTCTGCTGCCAGGATGAACTGAGGTCCCATCCTAGCCCACTGGCCACCATCGTTGGTTACAAGAAGAGTCAAGTCCAATAGCAGTTTTAGTCAAGAGTCTTCTCACTTTGGCTGGAAAGTGAAGTGTCTCACATGTTCATCCCCCACCACTATACACTTGAAGAGGGTATAAAGAGATAAGTGTTTTCTCAGGTTCGTGGAGTGGTCAGCTTATATAGTTTTGACCAAAATATAAAAAGGACTATTCTTTTCTTAACAAGAAGGACAATGTGGGATTGAAATCATTTTGTAGGTGAAACTTTGCAAGCCATGGATGATACTGCCATATACCAGTTTTTTTTTTCTTCTTTTATTGCTATGACTCTTTGTAATCATTACAATGAATGAAAGTCACAACATGTTTATTTAATTTATTTCTATTTTAAGATTACATAATCCACCATTTTTTATAATTTATGATTTCTGTTTTAATGGTTCAAAACCTTTATTTACTGTTGTAGGATTTATTCATTTGATTTTCTAATGGTACCAATTTGACTGAAGATGTTTTGATAAAAACATTTTAATTTTATGCTGTTGAAATGGAACTTTATATTTTAAGTTAAAATGTCACTTGGTTTGCTCTCAACTTAATTTCTTGAAAGGATTTTCAGGATGCATAGAATTAACCAATTTGTTATGAGTAAAAAAGAAATTCAAACTTGCCAAATATTGGATTGCAATATATTACAGAAAAATTAAAATGCCTACTTGGCTGGGATTGTAGTATATGACAACTGCATCTATGCAGGGGAGTAAGACCCCTCCCACAACAAGTGTCCTGGATATGATACTAAACCATCTAATGGTGAGACTCTTATCATGGAACTTTGGGGGAATGTAGAGTACCCCTTCATTGCCATTACTCCCAGGTTCACTCTGATCCAGAGTGGTATCACTTGATAGGGTTAAATAGAACTGTTTGAACATTTAACTGTGTGCAAACTAATAACTGATGTTAGATTGAATTGTTAGTGTTACATAGCAATACTTGAAACCATTTAACTGTGTGCAAACAAATGAGAAATGTTGTATAGAATTATTAGTGTTGAATAGCAATAGTTGAAACTATTTTTGCTGAAATTGAATTATTGGTATTACATAGCAATACCTGGAACCATTTGACTGTGTGCAAATGAATAGTGTTGAATAGAATTATTAGTGTTAAATAGCAATTATTGTAACCACTTCATTGTGTAAACAAATGATTAATAGTAAATAGAATTATTAGTGTTAGATAGCAATGCTTTGTAGTAATTAGGAGTTGTTTTACAGTCCCTGAAAATTTCTCAGGGGTTGAGTCAATGTCGACTATGTAGAGAATTCTGTAAACTCGGGTCAGAAAGCTTAATCCAGGACTTTCTCTTCCAAGGGACACTTTTCGTGTATCACCATCCAGCGCAATTTCTATCTTCAATTACCATCAACGGTCTCACCACAAACATCTCTAGCTTAGAAAAGTGCCCTCCTGAAATATGTCTTACAATCACCTTGATATAAAGTATCTCACCAACTGCAACGCTTGAGTTCACTATGAACGCTAGCGCTGTCTCTGTTGCCTGGTCTCTTTTTATGGGCTTAGAGCTTTGCACACATCCTTATCAAATCTCGTCAGTCTCATAAGAATCCGAGATTATGAGTTGTTAAAACTAGAAGATATGTCTCGGTAAATTGTATCACTCTTTCTCATTGAAAGGGTAATAACTAGCAGATCAAATCCAAAATCAGTTAAAAAGCCCAGGAATAGAAACTTTTTAGTGGAAATGAATGAGAAAAACATGCTGAAAACATACAAAAAATGGAAAAGATTCACAATTACAAATGTAAGGCTAATGAGAGATTAAATACTTATAAAAGAAGAAGAACTTATAAGAAGCCAGGAACTGAGTTTGGCAACAGAAGGGATCAAAATAGCATTGCATTAGCAGAGTGTCACAGTGAAGACAAAAGAATCAACATTGAAAGAATGGCAAGACTATACTGACAAACACCTACATGCTCCCATTCAACTCACCCACAATTCCTAAAGAAATAAAAATTGGTTTTACAATTGAAAAAGTGGAACTTTATGTACCAGCTCTTTTATGGTGCTTCAAATGCCAGAAATTTGGGTATCAGAAAGACAGAGGGCAACAAGTGTGTAGCAGGTGAGGAGAAAAAATCCATCCCATACTGAAGATTAATGCCAAAATGAGATGTACAAATTGCTGTGAGAACCACCCTGCATTCTCAAAAAATATGTGAAATATGCAAGAAGGAAAAAGAAATAATGCAAATAAAACACAAAAAATGTCTCCTTCTCAGAAACCAGTCAGAAAGATTGTCAAGTCCTAGATAGGGACACAACCATATGCCAGTGTAGCTCAAAAGACAAATTGGACTAACCAAACAAACAAAACTAGAAAACAAATACTTTGATCTAAATGAAAAACTGTTACAGTTGAGTGCAAATGAATGGTTAAATTTCCTAGAATGCCTGAGAAAAGCCTATTATTGAGCTCAAGAAGAAACAATGCATAAAAAAACCCCTGAAACTGTTAATGGAACAAACTCCGCAAAAAATAAAGAAATGAATGAATAAATAAATAAATAAAACCCAAATTCTTCAATAAAACCAATCTCTCCAAATGGCAAATCTCAGATCTCAAATATGTTCACCAAGACCAATGGAAGATATCGCCAAAACTAAAACAGCAAAAGAAACTGTCCCAAAGAAACAATAACAGTAAAAAAAGAACACTCCAACTACTTTAACAAAACAACAAACATATTTGAAGGACTGGAAGAAATGGATGTCAAAGTGGTTTAGCTTTGACATCCATTTCTTTGACAGCACACATCAAAATAAAACTAAACTAATGCCTAAAAACAGAAATGTTTAACATTGACAAATATTTCTACAAATAAAGAAGACCTTGTGATTTCATCTCTATACATTTTCATACAGTTGGATTTATCTTTAGTTTTTCCCAGATAAAACTAAACTATGTATAATAAAATAATCCCATGGAATATTAGAGGCACAAAAGCAAATCTCAGTCAACTGATTCTCCTCATGAGAATATGCTCAGTAGTCATGCTGACAAGAAACATTCCTTAAGAAAAACAATGACATAACCATAAAACATTACACCTCATACAACTTTATAAACAGAAATATTGACATAGTATTAAGAGGAACATTGATAATTGTCAACAACAAAACTCTACAAAGCCAGATCCCTCTAGACAGAAACATCCAGGCAATTAAACAACACAAAACAATATCCATTTGTTCCATTTACATACCACCAAATTGCAACATCATCCAATCAGAAATAGAGCATTTAATAAAACAACTCCCAAAACATTTCATTTTATAGGAAGATTTCAATAGCTAAAATAAAATATGGGAAAGCAAAGAGGCAAAAAAGACCAGATTATAGAAAATCTCATTAACAAAAACAATCTTTACCTCTACAACAATAAAATGAACACATACTTCAGCGATAGATCTGACTCTATGTGATCCAACCACATAGATGGATTACACATGGAGGGTGCATGATCACACATGTGGAAGTGACCACTTTCCAGTCATCTTAGAAAATACAGATCCTTATCTCAATGAGAAAATACCATGGTAGAATCAACAAAAGGCTAACAGGGAACAATTCCAAAAACAATGGTACTCAAAATTAAGATCATAATCAAATATTGATAATAAGGATCACCTGACATACTTCACTAAAATACTCGAATATATAGCAGAGGAGAACATACCAAAGTTAACAAGTCCTGGTTTGATGAGAAATATCTAAAAGTTATCTGGATATGTTGTGCTACCTTTAGAAAATTTAATTTAAATCTCATCAAAGAAAACCATAACTTATTAAAAACAGCAAGGAATTAAAAAGGACCCCATAGAAAGACTACATATTAAAAATAAACACAAATTCCAAAACTATATGGAACATGATGAAAAAGATTGCTGGCAAGAATAATAATACTCCAATAATGCATCTCACCAAAAACAACATGAAGATCACAAACAGAAATGATATCACTTGCATAAGTAGACAATTTCTTATAGAATTCCACCTTGAAAAATCAAACTGAAAATTTTTCAAAAATCTAGAAAATTGAAGAAAAGAAAAAACTCAATTTCAATTCAAAGAATATAAATCTATAATTAACCTTTCACAAGAGTAGAACTTCACAAATTGCTTACCAAAACACTCAATACAGCAGTTAATTCCAACAATGTGCCTTATGTATTCTTAAAGTAGCTAACAAGTATCCACTGAGTACCTTCTCAATATCTATAACTAGATATAATTCAGTGGAAAAATCCAAAAATTTTGGAAACAAGCCACAATAATACCTATACTCAAACATAGAAAAGACTCCAATGGTTAAACAAATACCCATACACCCAAAATTGATCCATCAAATTGTAGATCAAGAGCCTTAAGTTGTATCTGCAATCTCAAAAAGATGATTAATGGCAGGTTAACATGATACCTTGAGCTGAACAACTTAATATCAAAATTCCAATCAAGTTTCTGGAACAAAAGAAGTATTAACAGCCATTTTATCAGACTAGAAACTTTCATGAGAGAGGCATTCATTAAAAAAGAAAACCTAATTGTAATTTTCTTTAACCTAGAAAAGACCTATGATACCATATGTGGAAGTGTGGAATTATGAGAGATCTTTGAGATCTCAGATTGAAAGACTGAATGCCATTCTTCATTCAAAAATTCTTAGAAAATTGGAATTTAAGGTATGTTTAGGAAC
This sequence comes from Sepioteuthis lessoniana, assembly GCA_963585895.1. Classification (NCBI taxonomy): domain Eukaryota; kingdom Metazoa; phylum Mollusca; class Cephalopoda; order Myopsida; family Loliginidae; genus Sepioteuthis; species Sepioteuthis lessoniana. The sequence goes on from OY757923.1 coordinate 43,471,972, forward strand.
CGCATTCTCTGACTTAAAGAGCTGGAAAACAGTGGGCTCCAAGAAGGGACCATCTTATCAGTAATTCTATTTAATATCAAAATAAATAACATTGTAAAAAATGTCAATTCTGGAATCAATAGCTCACTGTACAAAGATGATTTTTGTCATATATGAATAAAGTGAGATTCTAGCATTTGAACACTGATTGCTAGTAAAGGAAAATGGCAAACCTGCTGATAGTATAAATAGAGGTACTGTGCTGTTAGAGAAGAGACTTCACTCATAGTTTGGCTGGTGCATTCTTGGTTCAAAGTGACTCGTTTTTGTTTAAGGCAAGACCATAGCGTTATGGATAGTAACAATCTTCATTGTCTTATTTTCTGTTTAATGTATTAATTTTGGTTGGAATGAAATACTTATGCTTTTATGGGTATTATATTTGATAAGAACTTGTCTCTTATCCTTCATATAAATTACTTAAGACCAAAATGTAACAAGGCAATCAACCTATTCAAAGTAATGGCCCACATTGATTGGGGAGCTGATAAGAAATCATTTATCAAACAATTGGGAGATTAAGACTTGACTATGGTGGTTTCACCTATGGTGTCACAAGACTTTTATACCTCAAGAAATTAGAAATAATTCAACATCAAAGACTAAGACTCACACTGTGGGCCTTTGGCATGTTCCTAGTGGAGAGACTATATATAGAGGCAAATGAAGCTTCTCATTAACTGAGAAAGGTATATTGCAAAATTATCATTTTGTCCATCAAACACTGCCTATAACAGGGTATAAAATTGTTTTTGAGGATAAGTTCAACACCATTAAACCATTCAGCTTCCATATTGGGGAGCTCACCAGTGAAATAGAAATGAACTTTAGACACATGCACCAATCAATCATCTGGCAATTGAAACAACCAGATTTTATACTTGATTTGGCAAAATGTTTAAAGAACAGAACAAACTCAATTACATTTTGGGAAGAATTTCAAAATATAAAAGGCCACCATTTTATTACAAATACATATGCACAGATGGATCTAAGAATAAAGATGCAGTGGGAAGTATTGTCACTTAAAACAGCAAAGAATCCACAAAGAGACTGCCAAGGATTGTATCAATTTACACTGTTGAGTTAACAGCCATTAATTTGGCATTGGACATAATAAAAAAAAATATCAGGTTAAGCAAGTTCATGGTCTATACAGATTCAAAGTCCTCACTAGAGACATTAAAAAAATAAAAATATGAATAATCTACTAATTATTCAACTTTGCAACAGAATCCATAACTATGGCAACAGGAAAACAATCAATTTCTATTGGATACCGAGCCATGTTGACCTTTGTGGGAATGTAAATGTAGATTAGGCTGCCAAAAAACTGCTACACAGTATCAAAGCAAACACCAAAATTCAATTCACGGATTTGAAACTATCCATCAATAGGTTCATAACAAGTAAATGGCAAACTCTTTGGAATACCTGCACAAATAATAAACTGAAAAAATCCAAGCAATGATCAAAGAGAACCACTTGAGTTTTAGAAGGGTGAGAAAGAAGGGAGTAGTAATTTACTAAGCATTCTGATCAGATGTGGCACAAGGCTGTTTGAATGGGGGCCCCCTGTGAGACTTGAATTCACTTGTAAAGGTTTGCTTGTCTAGCTTGCTAACCATTCCACCACCTGAGGTGCCCTTTTGTGAGAAAGAAGGAAGTAATTCTTGTTTGACTCCTCATAGACCATACATAAATAACACACTCATATCTACTAAAAGAAGATCCTCTATTCTCTGTTGGCTGTCATTTGCCATTTACAGTGGAACATATATTGGTGAATGTATTGATTTCAATGAAATCTGTTCTAGACATTGCCAGGTAGACGACCTGAAGGACCTTTTTAAGCAGGTCAATCTGAATGATATTTTTGGATTCCTAAAGGAGGTAGGACTTTATCAAAATATATAAATACTCCTAAGACTTTTTATAAACTGTTCTTCGATAAGGAATGTTAACAAAACCAGATCTTTCTACCAAACTATCTTTTTATAAAGAATGATTATTTTATGTCTATACTTCTGTTGGCATTAAATGACCCATTGAGGTTGATATGTTGTAAAACAAACTAAACCATTCACATGATGTTTTGGTTAACTTTCCCAAGAAACTTCTTCAGATCAAAAACTAACACAATATAAATGAGACCTTAGGAGCTTCATCATTTTTCATCATCAAGTTGTGCTAATGGCACCAAGTTCCCTGAATCTCTCTCACCATCTGCCCTATCATCCATTGCTTCTGGTAGGTCTTCTAGACTGCAACCAGAGTTGATGTATATAAATTTTTGCTGATCCACAAACACTGGAGTATCCATGTGTAGAAATTCTTAAAAAAATGTTGTTTATAAGTTCTTCCTTACTTCTCTAATAGTGCCTAGCATGTTTTGTTCATCTTACTTGGATGGTTTGTGAGATGGGAGGTAAGTGGCTACACAGCTGAAGTTTTGCTGATCCGCCAACACTAGAGTGTCCATGTGTAAGAATCCATAAGAGAATGTTTCTTATGAGTTTTTCCTTACTTCTCCAACAGTGCCTAGCATGTTTTATTCATCTTACTTGGATGGTTTGTGAGATGGGAGGCAAGTGGCCCTACAGCTGCTGTTTTTTGGGGTGTTGCTTCCAGGATTTGTTCAAAACAGCATGTAGTATTCTTATGTAGTTCCCATCTAGCTTTTTCTCCATGCTTTTTGTTAGTGTCCTTGTGGTGCATCCATACAGTAGTATGACACAAACCCAGTTTGGAAGAAATCCCATTTTATACAATCAGAGATAAGATTTTCGCATGATTGATAATCTGTTATTAGTAGTCCATGCCATCACTTTCAGTAGATGAGATATTGCTGCCCAGGTATGTGAACTGATCTATTAATTTAACTGGCTTGCCATTTAAAGTAGAGATGGTTTCTTCTTGTTCAAAATGCATGTACTCTGTTTTATTTGCCTTCATGTAAGGCTAATGCCTCCTGTTGTTTCCTCCAGGCTATGCAGTAGAGATTTGGCTTGGGCATTTGTGAGAAGTACTAGATCATCTGTATAGTCTACATCTATCATAGTTCTTGTAAGATATTGTCTTTTTTTTTCATATGAAACCATTTTCTTTTATTAGATCTTTTGATATTTAAAGTATGTAATCTTGGCAGACTCCAGTGACAGTATCAAAGAAGTCGGCATTGCGTTCAGATGTTTTTATAAAGCACCATTATAGTGGTAACAGTTTCTTTGGGGAGACCATATTCTAGTTGTATTTGCTCCATCTTTTCTCTGTGTATGGAATCAAATGCCTTGGAGAAATTCTTTGCATACATTTGCATACACAATTATCAAGGCAGTAAAATTGAATATTGTAGAGTTTGACCTTTCCAGTTTGATTAAGGTTTTATTATCACAGAGTTGTACATCTGTGGTGCTATGCTTATAGAGTTTTAATTATGTGAGTTTTCCTTCTTGATAAAAAAGTCCCCCTTTTTTTATGCTTTAACTTAGTTAAAGTCCTGCTATCCTATTTTAGCTTGATCAGCTACATGTTGGCTCATTCTTTCATTACACTTCTGGTAATGGATTTTTTCAACAAATTAATATTGAAAAAATTTTTTTCTTTTAAAGTGTTTCCTATTACATATTAATGTTCACAAACAAACTATTACTAAATATTACTTACTTTGATTCCAGTGTATTACTTATATAAGTTTATGAAATTATTTGAAATTTGTTTCTTGTTTTATAGAACAGAACTTGAAAAAATAGCTCAGTATCTTTTGAAAAGATAGACTATAAATAAGAAATATTAAGAAATTATAAATAATTCCTTTGAATGGTATTTTTTGTGCTAAAATTCAAGATCCTCCCTATCATAGCTTTGTAAGTGGAGATTTAAGAGGGTTTTTTACATTTGTTACCAACCCACCAACAGCTGACAAAGCTGTCATAGGACTGTCAGTTTTTTCTCTACTATCTGCAATAGAATATGTGGTAACTGGAGGAAGTCCTGGTTTTATAGAGCTCCGACTGTGGTAACCAAATAAAATAATCTCAGTTTGACCCAGTTTGGAATGCATCCAAAAACATTTGGTGGTCAAACCACTATAGAATACGCTGATGTAGTTGCATGCATGCCATGATATTTCAACTCATTTTCTGACCAAACAGGTTCATGCCTGCCCCTTTTTGTTACTCTGTGTGAGCTGGTCTTTGGCATCATTTTGGTGGACCCATACATCGACTCACTGTGTAAATACAGGCAACAGTTGTTAAATTGTTAGTCAAGATTCAGTATTTGACAGCCTAGGGCCTACAGCCTACAACATTTTTTGACTCAAACACCAGAGACATTATCTGCATAACAGACCAGCAGCTATAAGTAACCATGTGATTTCCTGCAGCCAAGATTTCCAGTACAATTAGCAGTTGTCAGTAGGCTAAAGGCTAACATTTGAAAATGGTTGAATCACTCTCAGCAACTGATGACAACAAAAAGAGGATTGGAACTACTACAATGTGGATAATCCCATTTCTTCTCTCTACTGATAAGACTTTTTTTGGTCTTATGAACTCATCTACCTGTGTACCCATCACTTTGCTGACACACTTATGACTTGCTCCACACTCTAAGCTCACTTTTGTATCACAGTCAGTTCAAAATAAATAGTATTAATGTTATATGCTCACCTCTTTTTTTCGAATATCATCTACTTGAGGAGGGGGTGTTGACACAAGGCCATCCTTACACAGTTCCTCCAAACATCTTTTGTTCTTCTTTATACAGTTTGCTTTACAAAGGGAATCTTCCTGGGGGTTGTATGTTGCCATGTTTACTTGTTAGCAGACTCTGTTATCTATAGATGATAGTTGAATCTACAAGAGGTAAAGTTCTTTCTTAAGGAGACTCTGTATCTCTTTTGTGCCCCAACCCCTCGTTTGACTGATCAGAGATCAGTTTGTTTAACAGAAGTGTCTTTGGAAGTTGATTTTCTTTCTTTCTCATGTGACTTGCCCAGTACAAAGTATAGCTTCAATGTTGATGATGTCACTCCAGTCCATATTGAGAATGATTTGAAAAGCAACATTAAAAGAAGCACTTAAAGAGGTGTAAAAGGCATGGTTATATAACCCAGGAGTTGGATCCATAAAGAGCTAGACAACACAATGACTTTGTTGACATTTTTATGTCTACCTATAATTCTTGTTCAAGACATTGGTACCGATTATCAAAAATTTGGTTTGCTTTTGCTAGTCTGTTGTCTTTAGTTTTGTCCAATTTAGCCTCAGAGGATTTGATGCCTCCTAAGTAAGCGATGTTCTGGCCAGTTTCTAGCTTTCTCAAGCCAATGGAGATGGAAGGTAGGTGATACTCTTGTTTAAGTGCAAGTTGATAAAGAATGACTTATCTTCAAGTTGACTTCTAAATGAAAAATTGCCCGGTCGACTGGGGCTGTAGAATACACCAACTGCACCTCTGCAGAGGGGTAAGACCCCTGCCAATGAAAGTCCCAGATATGATACTAAACGATCTGATGGTGAGGCTCCAGTGATGCTGGAGTTTTGGCGAATGCGGAGTACCCCTTCATCGCCATTGCTCCCAGGTCCACTCTGGTCCGGAGTGGTAGCACCTGATAGGGCCCTATCTATGGGTTAAATAGAACTAACTGCATACTTATGCTAAACTGAATTGTTTGAATTAGAACTGTTTGACTAAACTGAATTGCTTGAAATAGAAATGTTTTTGACAAATAAACTGTGTACTTACATTTAAATTGTGTGCTTATGCTAAACTGAATTGTTTGAATTGGAACTGTTTTTGATATTGAAACTGTACTTACACTAATATAATATAGAACTGTTTTGACATTTAACTGTATAAACAAAATCTGTACTTATACTAAGCTGAATTAGAACCATTTGAATAAACTGAATAGCTTTAAATAGAAATGTTTTTGACAATTAAACTGTGTACTCATGATAAACTGAATTGTTTGAAATAGAGCTGATTATTTGCATAAAAATGGATTTGGCATTAAATAACCTACAAAGATTGATATGCCATAAAACCCAACCAAATAAATGAAAAAGTTATTGTTTTTTTTCAATGTTTTTTTGAAGATGTTGAAATGGTTCAGAGTACAAAGGAGAACTTCTGACCAGCTGAAGCATTGTCTTAATCAGAGCCTAAAGTTGCTTCAAGTTGAAGAGGTTGCTGTTTATACCTGTGGATTTCTTCACTGTTTTCATAATCCATATCCTTTGCACTCTGGTCTGTTTAGACATTTTGCTAAAGAATATTGACCCCCACTCCCATAAATGTTGTAGCCAACACACTTTTCTTGAAACCATTTACAATTAGGGAAGGATTTGAAAATCTGCTGCCATAATAAATAAATAGCTCCAATGTTGGCTTCTCATTTTCTTCGGAATGCCTTAGAGGTCAGGTGCATATGAATTCTTTCTTTGCCACATGTCATGAACAGTTTAATAGTGGCTCAATTTTTAACAGACCCCTTGTCTCTACTCACTACTAACAAGAATTGACAACAACACTTCTTTCTGGATCCCGCATATTCTCTCACTTACCAACTCTTATAATAAAACAATGAAGTATTTATTTTTAGTCCCTTTCTTCCAGTGAATATGTTCAGCCCATGTAACCCTTATCTTACCATAATACAGCAAACACTTTTCCTTGTACATTTCACCCTGATACCACTAAACCTGTCAGATGTCATCAAACCTAAATAAGTTTATTTTTATTTCATTTGACCACAGTATACTGTCTCAAAAGCTTAAATTTTTATCTTTATTCTTCAGTACTAACTTTAAATGATCCTTATTATGTCTCAAATTCTGTAAGGATTTCTTACATTATCATCAGCCATGGAAGACTATCTTGTTCATTCAGGGAATGTTTGATTGTTGCAATCAAAATATTCATTGCTGGTATCGACTTATTTTTCTTCATTAGCAACAACCACAGCTTGTCTTCTTGGGTCTTCATCCATCAATATTCTGATATGATAAATAGATTTTTTTGGTTAGCTTGCATAGTTGACTTGATAGCTGACTTTTGTACAATTTTGGCAACAGTATTTTTGCTTTGTACAATCCATTGGCCTTGCAGTTAGAGTGTTTGCCAATGGCTCGGGAGACCTGGATTCAATCCCAAGTCGAGTCATACCAAAGACTCAAAAAATGGTACTTGATGCTGCCTTTGCTTAACACTCAGCATTATAAGGTATGGATCAAGAGTAAAGTGGAGCAATCCAGGGAAAGGAATAGCGCCCTTCCCTACACCTTGACGTAGTAGCTATTGAAAATGGAGCCTTTGGGTTACCCTTGACTATGGTTGCCAACTTTACTTTTTTACTTATTTTTGCTTAACATCAAATCTAGTAGCTACATTTGGTAGTGATTGTTCTGTTTGTGCAAAGGAATAATGTATTCCTTTAAATGAGGAAAGACTTGTTTTCCATGTAGCCATTTTTTAAACTATATCTCTAATAAGAAAAAAATCAATTTTGGTTTGAAAATATACTTACTATATATAATGAAATTAACTCTTTGTATAGGGGTGTACTTTATTTTTTTTTGTTAGGATGGCTCATATTCATATTTTTTATTTCAGAGTTTTAAGGGTGTAAAGTTTGGTTATGAATGATACATAATAATATCCATTTTTATTGTATAATGTTTCATGAGAAATAATAAAACCCTGGTACATTTGTTTGAAAAGAATTAACCTTTTATATAAAAAGAACTGGTGGGGGTGTACTTACTTATCACCGGTAGTATGCATCAGTAAAAATAATTTGTTGATATTTTCAGCAGTAGATTTTTTGTTGTATTCTACTTAAAATCCCCTTTTTGTTGTATGGTAATTATTTTCTAAGCTTAGCTTAGTTTGATAGAAGGCCAAAAGTATGGGGCACCCAGTGAGAATACCTCATTAACCATTACATTATACAAAGTGTATTTTTTAGTTGTTTTTACAATTCCAACATTACTGATTGGTTTTATTGTTATTGGCTACCTACTGTCAAACTTTAAAAGAAAATTAGTGGCATCTGAATGACTTTAAAATCTGGTCATGTAATAAAGTAGTTTAAAATCAAATTTAAATTAGTTGTCAATAGAAACATGACACTGTTTATTGTGATAACTTTATTGTCCATAAAACTGATGTCTTCAAAAGGTTTGATTTCTAAATTAGTGAAAAATCAAACTAAATTCTTGTTCTCAACAAAATCATTGACTTAAACCATAAATATTCTTATTGGTTTGTAAAACAAAAAATTTCCAAGTAATTTATATTTATCAAAAATGTTAATGGTTAAAAGAAACTACATTTAGAATGTGAACAAAATTAAAGGATCTATAATATTAATAATATGAGAAATGAATGCATATATTCAAATATTATACCTCACCTCAGATGAATGATGGACTATTGTGTTTTAACTGTGAGTTAAGAAAGGGAAGAAAAAAACTATGTTACAAATCAGAGAGAAAAAGGAAAGAAGATAAGATAGAGAAAATAAACTGAATATTAAATCCAAACTCGTTGAATTACCCTCCTTAGATTGGTTTATTATTTACAAGGTAGTTATAAGTAATGATAAATATATAATGCCAATGATAATCTATAGAATAATTTACACAAAATTTGTTTTAAAAGCTGCTTTATTTTATTTATTGTTTTCTGGATTTTTTTTTTGTGTTGAAGCATAACAAAAATTAGATAAAAAAAGTTACTGCAAAAGGAGGTACACAGAATAACTGTTATCAGCATAGGGAAATGGAATTAGCAACATGAGTTCAAATCCTGGATGAGAATGTTACCATTTCACTTCGTGTTAATGCACTTAAGGTATGAAACCATCTGTTTTTCCCCAGCTATGGGTAAATAGTAGAGTAGACTGTTTTTTTTTTTAGTTTTAATAAGTCTAGAAGAAAACCTGAATTAAAACCAGCTATACTCTGCTTAAAAATTGATCGTATGTGTGTTGTATGAAAAAAGAATAAATGAATAATAAATCTAAAAACTAAGAATATACTGAATTTAAAAAAATCAAATACTAGCTTTTAAAAATAAATAAATAAAAGAATTGAGAAGCCAAGATTTTTTTTAGAGTTGGGAGTGGGGCTGTGATTTTTGTCTGATTTTATGCCTATACCTTAATAAATCAATATGAATTTTTGCATATATGTATATACATTACAATATTGCAAAATTTCAATGATGTTTGACCTAAAGGTTGAAATAATTAGATATTAGAATTTTTAGCTTTTCAATTGGATAGGTCTGTATTTGTGTAAATCTAATTAGGTTTTATTAGCAGTAATTGCCATTTTGGCTGGGTCTGTAGAATATACTGATAAGCAGTCAGTATATTCTGCAGAGGAGTAAGACCCCTCCCAATGAGTGTCCTAGATATGACAATAAACCATCTGATAGTGAGGCTTCTGTCCTGGAGCTTTGGGGAATTTGGAGTACTCTTTCATTACTATTATTCTCAGGTCCACTTTGACCTGGAGTGGTAGTACCTGTTAAGGTCTCATCTATGAGTCAAATAGAAATATTTAATCATTTACTATACTTGAAACCATCTAACTATGTGCAAACAAGAGCTCTGGCTTGTTTCAAAATAATGCTACCTACAAACTATTTGTTTACATGTCATAAATATTATATATATATATATATACATACACACATACATGATTTAGTATTAAATGACCTACAAGGGTTGATATGTCACAAAACCCATCCAACAAACATTAGCAGTAAGGAATAAAGAAACATAATTTATTCAATTAGTGATGATAAATTTTCCACTATTATTTCTTTGGTTTTAATGAAAATTTCTTACCAACTTGATGTTTTATCCAATGATTCAGAATTTATATGGTCTGTTTCTTCCAAAATTAAAAAAAAATCAATTAATGCTTACCTGTGTGATGTTTGAAGACTTAAATAAAATATTGATCTGAGGGTAGAAAGAACACATTTGGCTCCTTTTACATAATAATTTGCATAATACTATTTTCGGGTGTATTGGTTTTCTGTTTTCATAAAAGATGAAGGTCAATTACATAGCTATGAATGAATATTACTATATTAGCACTGGTACTTAATGGAATGTAACATATAATAATTAAATTTTGTGATTTTTATTTGTATAATCATGTTCTAGTACTCTAATTGTATGTGGTGCATTGAAAATAAGGAAGAAAGGAATTTTCAGTCATTAAAAATTAATCATTACTGACAAAATAAGAATATTCATCTTCAATTGAATATATTATATTGGTAAAACTTGTCAAATCTTCTGTTCTAATTGAAAAAAAAAACTTGCAAAGGTTTTTTTGTTTAACATCTTATAAATTTTTAGCATTACAATTTCTATTACAATTTGATCTACTCTTATATGCTTTTTATATTTGTTATATTCACTGTATTACTATTCCAATGTCATTAGAATGAATAAAAGTTTCCACATATTTGTTTAATGATTCCTATTCATTATATCATTAACAGATAGTGTCTTAAATATAGAATTTAATCAATAATACAAAGTACCTGCTTCAGTTAGCATTGGCAGAACTTTTAGAAAAGCTTAAAAATATTAATGCATAAATCAAAATACTTAGATCACAGGACAGTTTAATTCTTTGCTCTATACTATGATGATTGTGTAACATTCAACAGATAAATTATTTATTTTAAAATTTTATTTTGATATATTTGAAAGTAATGAAGTTTTTATTGCTTTAAAACTACTCAATGTAAATGTGAAAAGATCAATTTTCTACGTTCTCGTTAGTCTCTATATAAGAAGGCAGCAATTTTTCAAGGAGATGCATGTGTGAAATTGAACCAACTCTAACACAAACTCTCTGAATAGTTTTAGAAAACTAATAATAATTTTGTGTTTTAATTACTTTCATTTATTATTGAAATGAAACTCACAAATTCTAATGATGTAAATCTAATCTGACTGAAGCCTCTTATAATGTTATGCTAGGAAAAACAGCTGGTGGGGTTTTTGGTAACATGTTTAGGGGTAAAATTTATCACCAAATCTTCATTAATACTTATACTATAAGAATGGATATCAGCATAATTATACCAATGATACTATTTCCATCTAAAAATAAGAAAAGAGTAACAAAAAGACTACTTTTGATGTCAAGTTTTTAAAGGAAAAAATTTTTTTTTTTTTTAAATTTATGCTATCACTTTTGATATTTGTGACTTTTGTTTTGAATAGATATAACTTTATCTAAGAAGGTAATTTTGTAACATCATTTAACTTCAACCTTACCTCTCAGAATATATTGGCTACAATACTTATATTACTTAATATTAAACAAATGAAACTTTTCTTACGAGAACAATCTTAATTGCTACAACAAAGAAAAAAGAGAAACTCTACTGCTAGATACAATCAAGCAGAGGTAATATTTTCAAAGAAAATCCTGTTCTATATTTTTATGCTTAATATCATGGTTCATTTTCATTTATTCCCATAGTTTGGTTAAAAAATTCATAATACAATTCACATTTGTTTTTCAATTTTTGTCTTGATAAGAATCATGACTTATTTACAAAAGTTTTTTTCTTTCTAGGCATAGTGTCTACTTACTTTACTATTTCTCTTTTAGATTTGTTAAAAGAAGAGAGAATGGACAGTTTAAGTCACTACTTTATTTATGCTTAAATCAGGATTGATGGAGTGAAACTTATGAGTTAACATGTTTGTTGAGTTGTGATATTGTGGAGTGTTCTTTAATTGCTACTCAGTCTTTTCATTTCTGTAATTTTCAAATCAGAAATAATAGAAAGTAGAAAATATTTTATTTATTTATTTACATAAAGACCTGAAAGAAATGAGCAAAAACATAAAAAGTCATAAAAACTTATTAATAAATAAAGAAATGACAAGAAGATTTAAAGCTTTCAAACGCTGCTTTATTCGAAGAGTAAATAGGTACATATTTTGGGCTCTAGATCAGAATATGCGCAGTATATAATCCCAATTTGTACAAGCCTATGGTTCACTACCCTGTAGTCCAGTTCAAATAACATTTATCTTTTAAAATTATACTGGACCCTTTCTTCCAAACATCATACCGAGGTAAAAATGTTCTGAATGCCCTTGAACTGGGAAACTGTAATGATGGTGAAATATATTTGGAAACCACTTACAGTTGTCATGTGACTGAGTACGTGAATGGGTATGCCACTCTTCAGAACAGGCTGCTTTATTTATTTATGAGAATTTAAGTGATCTCAAGAGTGATTTTTATTGGGTTGAGGTGATGACAAGGAGGAGTACCGCTAGTTAGCTGACAGGAGTTGCAATATAAGCATACACAGACCAATGGAAAGGAAGACTTTATAAATTCCGGGATTTATTTTCCACTAATAGATTTTTCTTTTCCATTTTTTTTTCTTTTCTTTTTCTTTTTTTTTTTTTAAACTAACCAGCGTGTTTAAGTCCAGCCGTTTATTTGTTTTTGTTCTTTTTTGTGGTTCAGTATTTTATAGAAATGAACACACTGCATCAAAAAAAATAGATTTTCAATTCCTTGACAATTTCTGCAGTTTCTTCTTCATGTTTCTTTCTTTTCTTGATTAGTGTCTTGGAACTGTGGTGCTTTTAAATTTAATTGATGGCTGTCTCCAGCAGGTGGATATTTATGCTTTCAATTAGAATCCTTAATTGTGCAATTTAAAATGGTGAGATTTTCTCAGCTAATTTCTCAGTCTACTCATTTGAGTGAATTTGCAGAAATTGTCAGAATTGAAATATTAAATAAAAAAATATATTCGAAGAATAAAAAATGAATTTGGATATTATTTTTCTATTCATTACATAAGAGTTATTGTTACAAATAAATAATTAGTCAGACAGACAGACAAATGTTAGCTACTATATCTACTGAATATCAAAAGAATTTTTGAAATCCATCGAAAAAATATATCCCAGTTTATCAAAGAATTCAGATAAAGATTTCATTATTTTTTTTTGTTAAATTTTTTGTTTTAATTTTTTTTTAAATTTTTTTCTTTTAAAAGGATGGTGCTGTGTCTTCACACATGAAATATGGCTTTCAATAGATCAGTAGTTATTCAAATCTCCTCATTCTTTGTTACAGAGTCCATATCCTCTGTTAAGACCATCATTTGACCGGATCTAAACCTGCTGGTAATTTTACTAAAATAAGATGATTAAAAATATTTTTTGTAAATTAAGAAAAAGAAAAATTGAATTAAAAAAAAAAAAAAAAAAAATGTTGCCCAGAACTGTCCTCCATTCTCCGGCTCTCTCTGACCACCAGCTTAACAGCGGTAGGTAGTAGCAAAACGTAGATGTTTTAGTATTTTTTGTAAATTTTTCTTGATAAGTGCTACAAAATCATCACTTTTACAGTCTGATGACGGGATGATGGTACATACGTCACAAAGGGAACTAGACAGCACGAAACGTTCTCCACCACAACACCTATGAGAGTGAAAAAACAAGTCAACCATCTTGTATATGAACTCAATATATTTCGGCCACTTTGCTTGAAAAATATGGTCTTATAAAAATAGATCTCCCTTATCAAAATTCTGACAACTCGATTTAAATCTCAATACTACATCTTTTTTTTAATTTTTAAATTTTTTTTTTTTTTACTTTATTTGATTTGATTTGTAGATCAAAGATACATCCCAGCAATATATACAAATCACATGACCACAAGTTTCACCATTCTCACAGTTGCCCAGTTGGGATCCAGGACTTTAGCCGAAAAACAGTTAATAAATAAATAAATAAATAAATAAATAAATAAAAAGAGAGAGAGAGAGAGAGAGAGAGAGAGAGAGAGAGAGTCATTCATGCGGCAAGTTGAGGGTGGCCAAAGCAAGCAGTGTGTTAACAATGTTTGAAACTCTTGTTCTTTGCAAACACATTGCAAGCTAGGTTTCAAATCAACACTTGCACCTTAAAAAATCTATCACCATCTCACACTACTAAATAAAAACATCTAAGTAATAGCAGCTACGTTTTGTTTACTATTTCAGAAATACAACCAACTTTTGTATTTCTGATTCTCAAAAAAGCTCATTTTTCTAATTGATCTAAATTGTTGCCATGAGACAACAATGATTCTACAAACTATGCAAATTTAGTGTTTTGAGAGGTCAGGATAATCACATGTTTCTGTAATTAGATTTGATACAATAATCCTTAAGTTTTACTTGAATGAATATGTTTGTTTCAGGAAGAAAATTGGTAAAATAGTTTTGAATTAAAATTTTTTTTATAAGCATGAAATGTTTTAATGAATATTATAAAGCAGGGACGAGAAGACAGATTAAATTTGTCCAATTCACAAATCTAACCAAAACTCTTCTTGAAAAACTTTCTTTTAATTTAATCTACATCTAGGACTATGAAACCTCCACTTAAATCTTAAATTTGGAAAACAGATTAAAGGGAAAAAAACAACTTTGATATAATATTGTTTTTCTTTGTGAGAAGTAACCACTGCAAAAGATTTTAAGTAGTTCTCAATGGTCTTCATAAAGTATTTGGTTTTAAGAAACTGGCCCTAAGACTACTAGCTGTTGGGTGTGATAGCATTTTGAAAAAATTGGGAAGGATCCCAGGGCACACGGGTTGGCAAGTTTCTAAAGAGGCAGGTCAATAATGGGCCAAAAAAAACCTACTCTACCAAGCTCTATCTGAACAAAACAACTCTTTTCTGAGACCGAGCTCTACAGATTTCATTAAGTTCTAGCTTATATAGTTCATTGACAGCAAGAATTGATACTGGTCTAACATGCAGCCGGTCCCTACTATTAAAATAGCATGTCATATATACACATATGCATGTACATACAACATGTGTTTGTAAGTAAATTGTGTGTGTGTGTGTGTGTGTTTGTACATATGTAATGCATTGATTCTTTAGTGTTATATTAGATGTAGGCATGAAGTAGTGTGAAATAGTGAGCAGTCGGTCTGGCACTCAGTTTTATCAGCTTTCCAAATAATTGCTTAGGTCCTGAGCATTTTATTTTACAACCTTTCTTATCTTTTATACCAGTGGTTCAAGGATCCCAATGCAAAAACAGATTACATTCTGGTTTACAGGTAATGATTAGAGATAAATGATTTTGAGCATGTTTGCAATTCTGGGTTGGTATTTTTTTTTAAATTTTTAAAATTTTTTAAAAGTTTTTTTTTTGTTTTAAATAATTTTTCTTTCTTTTATAATTTATTTTAATTTTTTTAAATTTTTCAAATGTTTTCATATTTTTTTTGTATTTTTTCATTTTTTTCAACTAACTACAACAAGAGATAAAGGCTACAGTCTATTTTTTTCTTTTATTTCTATAGCTACTGCCACAACGTCAACCTGAAACTAAAAATGGTTCCTTTTTGAAAAAGTTTTAAAAAAATGTTCTCAATTTTTACTACGACTACTACTACTACTACTAATAATAATAATAATGATGATGATGATAATAATCATAATAATAATAATAATAATAATAATAATAATAATGATAATAAAGGTAATCTGGTAATCAATGGTAATAAATAATAATGATAATTAATTATAATGATAATTCTTCCAGCTTTTTATGCTGTCACTAAAAAGCACAAAAGGAGTAATGATGAAAAATTCTGAAAGAAAATGAAATGTGCTTTTGAGCATTTAAATGCTTTGATATTGGAGTTTATTTACAAGTGGACATAAAGAGACAATCAAGCGGCTAAAAGAGATTTTAAGATTCTGTTAGGAAAAATAAAATGGAAAAGCTAGATTTGTTCAAATTATTATACAAAAAATGATATTTTTTCCCACACATAATGTAATAAATTTTTATTTGTTTGTTCTTGTTAGTATGTCATAATTGATAGTATATGTTTGTTCACATACACACACATATAAATGCGCATTCATTCGCTCAAATACATACATTTATTTGCCAAGTTGTACAATTATTTTTTGAATGTCCATATCTGTTGTTCACAAGGAAGTCAATCTTCTAAGAAAAAAGATTAATCAGGAGTGTAACAGGAATTATTAATCATACGTCTTCACAGTAAAATAAAAAAAAAAAACATTGATATATTTTGATTTTGTAAATACTTTTTCTTTGCTATTTCCTAAATATTCTGTTATTTGTAATTATATCAGTTTCTCTGACAAAAAGAAGTGTAAAAAAATTAATATATATATATATATATATTTAGATATATATCTATGTCATATAAAATAAGGATTCGATACTTAACATAAAGTGTTCTTTCTTAAATGTAAAACTGAAAAAAGGGTTCAGATTGAAATATAATCTGTCAAATATTTACAATTATAAAAAGAGATGCTGAGAGTAAAGGGCTATAAATAAGTCCTACTGTGGATTAAACTATTTTCTTTATTCATCAATATAAGATAATTTCTATAGAGTAGTGGATTTTGTCATGATGTCAATTTCTGTGTGTATTCTGTATGTATCTGATGGTTGAGTATTTAAAAAAAAAACTACCATATTTTAAAATGTTGTACTTGACTGTGAAGTATTTGTCTTTTATGCTACAGTATTTCAACTTACTGTTGCAGTTTTTGCCTGGAAGAAGGCATTTTAATGTGAACAGTTGAAAATGTCCACATGGTTGTCAAACAAATTTTGTATATGGTAGTACTTTCTATTTATTCATTTTTTTTTTTTTTTTTTTTTTTACATACTCTTTGATTTAATTTTATGGTTAAAAAATGTTTTGAATATTTGAAAAAAAAAATGACACCTATACAAGAAACAAAGCAAATACTCAAATCTTTGGTGGGCTTAAGATCTGAATAATGATAAATTTGGTTTCTGAATTAGCCATGTCTTAGCAGAATAAGGTCTTTATTTTCTTCTTTTTGAAAATTAAGAAAATACAATATTCATTCATAAAAATCACCACCAGTAATGGTTTCTTTTTTTTTTTAAATTTTTTTTTAATCATGATATTTTACACTGAATTATTAATTGCTGGCAGAATAAACCTTCACAGTTTTTTTTTTCTTAAAGCGACAACCTCCAATATGAACACTTGCTGCTTTTGTAAAGACTTGACCAGTGTCAGTCCAAAGGGAGAAAAAAAAATCATTTTGCCGCTTTGATGGGTGATGGTTTATAGAACTATTTTCATATATGGAAATAGCTCTCCACTATTTGATAATAACTATGGGTGAAGAAAACACCAGAGTTTGAAGGGGAAATAACTGGGCCAGGGAGGGGCTGATTAGATTGTGTATGGGTGAGGGACTTTTATAGTATAATAATATCATTCTTTTTCAAATCACTTAGAGAAAAAATATATATGTTTATAAGGAAAGAAGGAAAAAGTATTTTTTTTAATTTATCGTGGGAAGGGTATCAATTTTTTTCATTTATTAATATATTTTTTTCACTCTTCCTTAGGTTACTGCTGCAGATATTTGTTTGTGTCCACACAAATATGTATGCAATGTATATACAATAAGAGAGAATAATAAATGAACTGTTAATAATTTAGTGATATGATATATAAATGAATAATAAATTAATTTAAATTAGAATTGACAAATTATATATTGCACTGGGTAGGGACTCATTGAAACCAGTAATTTCAACTTGAAATTCAATGTCCACTGTTTGTGGTTGCAGTATTTACTGGTTCAATTGCCCTTAATTTCTCAAATGATACATTCATTCAGCACCAATTCATTCTTTTCTTTGTATCATTCATTCATCCATTATTTTGTTCTGTTTTCAATTACTGATGATATTATGATGGATGACACAACATTTTTCATTGTTGTTGCTATTCTCAGTGTCAGCACCACAAAAACATCAGTCATTTTTTTTTTTTTTAATTTTTAAATTTTTATTATTTTAAATTATTTTAGTAGGTGAGGTTTTCAACAAACTTAAAATCAACAAATTATTGTTTTGAGGTGAAGAAGATAGTTTTGTGTCATGGGGAGATCAATGAACATAGGCATACTTCTAAATAAAGAATTCCCAGCGTCAGAGGCTAAATAATAATTAGGATAATCACCATCTTGACTTTTGTCTGACACTAAAACACCAATGGCTTTCTTTTCTTCTATCTTCCACAGACACACATGTGTGTGTGTGTGTGTGTGTGTGTGTGTGTGTGTTTGTGTGTGTGTGTGTGTGTGTATATATATATATATATCATTAAAACAAAAATAGTTATAGTGATATGCTTGGAAATAAAATTACAAAAAATATACTGTTTGCTTTGAAGAGAAGAATTAATTTTCTTATTAATCAAAAAATTGGCAGCTAAGGGAATTTGTTAAAAGATTTTTTTTTCTCTGCACCAAAACTTGAATTAATAGTGGATATTAGATGTTAGCCAGGTGCTGCTTGAATGAGATGTTAACCTTATTCTTAATTATTTGAGACCAATAGAAAAACACTGCTCTGTATCTTTGCATTATACAGTGCAGACATGAAGCATCAAATGGGAGAGGGGAGGGGAGGCTTAAGAAACAAAAATAAAATAAAAAGAAGCCATTTGATGTAACAGAAACTGTAAAATCGCTGCCAGTCCCTTTTTAAACATTTTTATAATGTATGTGTGTATGTGTATGTATATATATATATATATATATATATATATATATATATATACATACATACATACATACATACATACATACACACACACACATTCATATTGATTGGCTGGTAGGTCTGCACCGATAGGAGAGGTAGGCAAACAAGGGAAGGGGGTAGGGGAAAAACTCATCCTGCCAAGTAAAACATGTTTGATTTTAAAAAAATAATGAAAAAAAAGTGTGTGTGAGAGAGAAAATGGGGGGGGGCAATTGGGAATTTTAAATAACCTGATCACAGTTTAAGAGAGGAATCAAAATAAGGGGAAGGGAAAAATATCAACAATTTTTTTTTCATTTAACTGACTAGGTTATTATTGAAACAATAAATAAAACTGAAGAAGTTGTGAGAGGCAGATGTATAAGAAATAAATAGAAGCATAAATATGATGTTGGTTTTCCTGTCGAATGATAAGAAAACAGAAACAAACAAAATGTGATCAAGGACAACAACAAAAAACCCCCTTGTGATCAGTTCAACACAATAACTTTGATGAACTATCACATTCCATTATTTTACAGTTCCTCAAAATGCAACATGCAATATTATTGATTACAGATCAGTGAAATAAATAAGCCAATAATTTATACCTTAGGTTTGTTTTCTTTCTTTTTAAACTTAGAAAGAGGATTTCTTTTAAGTAAGGGAAAAATAACAGGAAAATCATCCTGTTTTGTTTAACAAGTCAACAGTGTGTGGAAGCAATACCATTCCAAAACAGAAATATCATTGTTCATTCATGTAGAATATTTTTTGTTTTGGTGTCATTTAATTTGCTTTTCTATCATTCTCTTTCTTTCATACCATTTTTTTTTTGCTTTCACATGTGATTATGTGTTTGTTGTCTAAGCTAGCCTTGCTTTATCTGAGGAGGGAACAAAAATAAATATGAGAATTGGATGTGTGATTGATTGAATTGGCAGATACATACAGAGAAAGGGAGTTAGAATGACTGATAAATAAATAAATTATAAGCAATGAGGAGAATAAACCTCAATACTTTTGGATTTTCATTTCTTAACCAAATCTAATCTTTTGACTGGGGAAATGGGAGGAGGGGATGCATTTTTAATAAAATTAATTGTATATTGTAATATATATATAATATATTATACAGATATTTTTTCACATTTTCATTTTTCTTCTCTCAGACAATGTGAGCACCATGTTGTCGACAAAGTTATACATATTTATGTGTGTGTGTGTGTGTGTATATATATATATGTATATATATATGTGTGTGTGTGTATATGTGTGTGCATATATATATGTGTGTGTGTGTATTTGTGTGTGTGCATATATATATATATATATATATATATACACACACACACAAACATACATACACATCCACTCGTAGTTATATACATGTGCATATATATTTAAAAAACTTACACAAATTTAACATAACTAATAGCAGAAACAATTCAGTATTGATATATCTGCACTTTAAATTTGATTTTTTTCTTTAGATTTTTTAAAGCAGCGTTTTTCAAGGATCTTGCAAGGAGGTAGCAAGCCATAGTGAAGCATGATGTGCCAAGCAACCATTAGAAAAATGACTCCTGCTTAAAAAAAAAAACAAAAAAAAAAAAAACAAGCAGTTATTTTAATTCATTTTTTTTTTCTTTTTTTGAGATTCTAATCCAACAGTTCTACGTAGGTTGACGATGCAGGTTTTCATGTAGCACCCTTGTCAGGAATGAACAATTTTTTCAAAGTCTTTGTACAAGTATTCATGAAGAAATAATGATATAGATGGCAAATTTACAATATAGCAATAAATCTTAAGTTTTTTTTTAAATTTAAAATTAAAAATTTTTTTTTTGTTTTATGATATAATTCAAATTTATAGTTTGTATCTAAAAATTTTTACTGGGATTTTTTAGTGGATTTGGGGAAAACAGTACTTATTAACAATATATTTTTCTTTTTTTCTGTGAGAGAGAGAGAGAGAGAGAGAGAAAGAGAGAGAGAGAAGGATTATTTGATTAAAATAATTGTGCAGACACAGAATGTGTTTTGTGTGCTTGAGTGTTAGTGTATTTTACTGTTTTTTTTTGGTTTTTTTTTCCTACATATTTTCATTTGTTTTATTTTGTAATATTGTAGTTTATTAGTTGCCCACTCTCTCCCCTCAAAAGCTATGAATGAATATTCTTGCTCCTACCACAGTAATCTACGCAGAGGAGGAGGACGACTACAAATGAAACTAAATGACAAAGAGTAATTGATTTGTGTCTGGATGAAACTCACACTACTGAGTGTGGTGAGTTAATTTATCAACCCTAAAGTGCAGAAGATACTGAAAAAGACAAAACTGAGTTTATTTCTTGATTGAGTTTCTCTCTGATCACTTTGCATGTGTATGTAAATCCTTTAGAATTGTTGCTAGTATCTCAGGTTCTTTATAGACTTTGCTTGTACCAGCCACCAGGCTGCACATACAGTACAACAACTTGCTAAACAATATAATTGTCAGAGAAATGCTCACTAGGATCTCTACAAGCAGTGTATGCCTCTGGGACATAAGGAATTATAGAAATTTATTCATAGATTTATTCCTGGATTCATATATATATATATATATATATATATATATATATATATATATATTTTCTCTAGATGCTTTCCAATATCCTCTTTTTAGGCACTCTTGTCTTTCCCGAGTCAATCTGTACGTGCATTTGCTGTTTATGTATCTGATTCTCAATATATTATTTTTCTCACACAGTCTTAGAATCTTTTCTGCTTTGTCATAGATTTTTTTTAGTTCTTGCAGGATTTCTTTTCATCAAGGAAATAAAAAAAATTTTTTGAGTGTTTGTGTGCATGTGCATGTTACATAGATATACATATATATGCATGCACATGTGTATGTATGCATATATATATATATATATATATATATGAAGACGCACACACATATCTATACATTATGTGTTATATATAAATAAATATATATATGTATGAATACATATGCATATATAGATACACACATTCACATATACGCATTCACACTGATACATGCATACATATATAGATATATGTGTGGATGTGTATGCATATATATATATATATATATATATATATATACACGCACACACTTGCAGACATATACATATGTGTGTATATATACATATATAGTTATTTTGGTTCCCATTAAAAAAAATTGGGTATTCTTTTTCATTACCTTAATTTTCTTCATAGGTCCTCTAAAAGGATCTCATCAGGAGATAGTGGCATTTTTTTCTCAATTTTCACCCTCAAATATTTACAAAGAAATAATTGGTGTATGTGCTGATAATGTATAATGCAAGTGTTGATTGGTCTGTCTGTCCATCTGTTTGTCTTGGCTTCAGAATTTTGATTGGACAAGCAGTTTACCAACACTTGATTATGCAAATGTGGTGCTAATGGTGCACAGTAAGCGCCGACAATCATCCTTCCACCTCTGGAATGTCTTTGGCAAATTCACACGTCATTCATACTAGTTCAGTTTTTAAAATAAGCATGGGAATAGACAAGAATTCTAAACAATCCTAAATGCTACAAAAAGCTCTAATGTTTACACAGTGCTACAGTGCAGTGAAGGCTAGTTGCTAATCAGTTGGTCACGCTATCATTGTGGCCATTCTACTTGCTAAAAAACTTTGAACATTTGTTTCGATATGTATACAGCATTTTTCTCATCTTTGTGACCTCGGTGGGTGACCATTCATTCAATTGTTCTTTGGCCTTGCTGAGAAAACATCCTTGAAAGAGAGAAAAAAATCCCTTCTGATCCTCTTTTGTCAGCTCAGTAGTTCTTGGTAAGCCTTGCCTGGTGGCCTCCTGATTAAAGAGAAAGAAAAAAGAGATTTTAGAAAACAGTGTCTTTTGAGATATTAAGAGGAAAGAAAGGCTTTTCTGAAGCTCACTATGTCATGTCTTCAAGATTTTCAATCATAACATGTTTGAAAAATAACCCAATACTTAACCAATGAAAAATATTTAAAAATAAATCAGGCATTTATAAAATCATACTGAAAGTGTTTAAGTCTATCAAACAGTGAAAAATTCTATATTATCAATGATTCAACTTTTGTTTTTAAAGCTATATAAGCTCAATATCTTTGAGGAATTTTTGTTTTGTTGAGCATTCAAATAAAGTAATACTTCAGATTTTTTTAATTATTTATTCTAGTATCAAGAGATTTTAATAATTATCATTCTCTTGCTTTTATCTAAAACAAAAGAAAAAAAACAATTTTCATTAACATACAAACATAAAAAGCAATTAAAACAAGTCTTTGTTTTTTTTTCTGTTAAATGCCCTACTTTTATTTAATGTTACAAAGAAAACTTCGGTGTAAAAATTGCACTTTGGATAGAAAGCTATTCTTAATAAAATGCATTATTATCAATAAAGACTTTAATATATGTTCATCAGTTGTTGTATAACTTGTCTATTATGAGTTATTTCACATAAAAAATCATCTGAAAGATTCAGAAGCTGAAATATTGAGATTTGAAATGGATTCCAGTTTCCATTGTTCCTAAAATTTCTTAACTGTTTTTTAAATTTGTAATTTTAAAATAATTTATTCCTTAAATGGATTAAGGTCTACTTCATTTTACCCTTTTTAATTAATGAAATGTATTAATAAATGGTCTTTTGGCATTCACCTATATCCTCTGACAAAAGTAGAATAATTGAAATATTTATGTTCATTTAGGAATGTCATGTTAAAAGTAAAAAAATATTTATCAAATCAAAAGTGCTGCTTGTATTTTTTTCATTAGCAATAAAAAAAAAATGTAGAGAAAAATCTGATAACAAAAACAAACAGAAAAAAAAAACACTCAGCACAATATAAAGTTTGAATACCACAACAAAAATACTGAAAAATATTAGTTCCATCCATTCATTCATTTTGCAATATTTTGGAATGAAAATAGCTGAACCACTTGTCCCAATCCATTTGCTCATGCACTCCCTACCCACCTGTCATCTCTCTAACCAGTTTAGTTATTGAAAACTCATTTAATCACACACCACAGTGTGTATGTATTTACTCAGTATCCTCCTTTGGAAGATCATCTTACATTCACATTGTTGCAAAAGTTGAGCTGAGTGAATTACAAAATCAGAATTTCAGTCATCAATGCATGAATAATTTACAAGTTACCTTACATTATCTCGATAAAATGTTGGGGGCAAATATATTAACAGATACTGGTAATTTAAATTATGAGGTTGTTATTTAATCAATCCCAGAACTTTAGGATTAAAGTAGCCCATTTAAATACAATATTAAAATAAGGCTAAGATTATTTAATCCTGTTTAGAATATTCGCAGATGATACTGAAATAAAATTCTGATAAGCTATTGTGACTAAATGGAGCCTTCAAATCATTGTTAGTTTCAATATAAACCAAGAATAGAATTAAAAAAGTATTTTTTCTGATTTATGAAAATTTACAAAATAAAGACAAATCAGCAAAATTTAAAGAATAATTTCATAAATATTAAATTTAGTTAAAAAATACAAAATGATAATTTGCTTTTATGGAAAATACTTAAAGCTGAAAATTATGTCTTGGGTTTCTAATGGTTCACTGATTTTATTTTTGATATTTCTGTCCATTCTCTTGATGCTCTCTATTTGCTTAATTGCTAGGCCTTATGTGCAGAAAATACAGCTGAATATGATGCAAATAAGTTGGTTTTTTCCTTGTATTAACAAGTAGTATTTCAGCTTTACTCATAACGTACATTATTAAGCCACAATCAATTTAATTCATGTGAAAATAGAGTTACTCCGTCTGTTTTTTTGTGAAATAATGACTATTTGACTCATGCACTATCAATATATTAATTATTAATCTTTGTAAATATGACACCTTAATGGCCATTAGGCTTATTATGAAGCCTTATCCTATTTATAGAATTTCTGTTGTAATTATTTGTAAATAAATAAGAAGTATTCTATTATTAGAATTTAATAGTTATCTCCCTTGAGATATCATAATCAAGATCAGTGTGAATTTCAACCCCACATTATTAAATTGCAAATAGGAATAGAAATTACTTTATTTTCCAAGAATATCATTTTAACACTATTGTAATGATAAATATCTACAATGTGCCATTTTTGCTGTGTTATAGTAACATACATACAAAAAATGGGGTTGTTATAGATGTGAGTGATTTCTCCAAAATCATAATTGCTGGTAAATGATCACAGTTCAAGTATCTCTCTTAAGATATATATATATATATATATGTTGTAAAACAAAGCACATTTTACAAATCTGTAGATTTAAATCCATTTTAACATATATATAGTAATTTAGAGGACATAAGATAAAGTGCAATTATCATGATGTATTAAGAGAGTCCTTGTGGCATAGTGGCTTTGTCTTAAGCAAATTTGAACTCCAGTCACGTTATTATTATGTTCACTTTTGGACTAATACACTTGGGAAATGTATGAAATTCCTTATTGCCCCGTTAATGTCCTTCTATAAGGATAGTTTTGGCATTAGATAAGCCACGAAGATTGATATGTCATTAAACTAAGAAACCAAATCTGCAGGGTATTCGTCACATAAGCAGACAATTTTGAATATTACTCTTAATACATTTGTTTAAAGGATAGATATTTTGTTAGAATTTCTGGAAATTTTTTTTAATTGTCAAGACATTTCTGGACTTCAAATTCCGCCAAATTTCTAATCAGTGTTCAAATACTTTCTATTCAGAACTTTGATGTTCTTGTTATTTCTTTTTCATATCATCTTGTGACATAGATTAAAGTATTAAATAATTAAACCTAATTTGGCAAAATAATTACCACTAAAGCGTTTGTGAAAACTATTCACAAGGGGCATAAGTAAAAAAATCATCTTATTTAGTTACCTCCCTTGAGAAGTACCTTACGATCTGTCTCCCCAGAATTTTATATAGACTAGTTTATTTTATTGTCAAAAGTGTCTGAATCTTTATAACTGTTCTCGTTAGTATCAGCTTAATATGCAAATAAACTTATATTTATTACTTTGGTTTGATGTATATTCATAAAGGATTTGAAGTAGTGTGCATGAGAATAAGTAAATGTCCAGAATGAAACAAATTTTCAGCTGAAGAAAGCAAATAACACCATGACAAAGCACAAGAATGTTAAAACCAATCAAAACACAAACAATCATGATGAATTAATGATAATGAAAACTTGTCATGAATAATTTTTTTAAAAAATCTGGTATTGATTGTTAAAATGGATAGTTTTCTATTTTTGTGGGACAAAACATTTGATGTTAGGTAAGTGAAAGAAAGAAGAAAAAAACAAAATAAAAAGAATGAAGACAAAAACAAGACCCAACTGACACAAGGCACAAAAAAGCTGTCACTGATGTTTATGAGTATTAGAAAATGTTATATTTCTGAACAGAAATGATGGACACAAGATGTTGGCCTGATTAGAAGTGTTGCAATCATTTAACCAAGAAGGAAGACATTGCATAAACAACAAAGCTTCATTAAAGATGTTAATTGCAGCCTTCATTACAAGGAATCTTAAGAAATGACAAACATGACTTTGAGGACAAGACATTTTGCATATGGTTAACATATGCATATTAAAATATGTATGCATACTGTTGTATGCATACATATATGCATTTTGATGTGTTCACATATAAAATCTTGCATATATTAATGAGTATACACACATTTCTATGTGAATAAACAAACTCTTTTTTAAACATATGAATATATATTTATATATATGCATACGTGACATTTATTCAGACATTGATATGTGTATGCATGTACACACATGATTACAAAGTCCTGTTTATGTATGCATGTACATGAATAGATATTATATGTCTTTGCATATTAACAAAGTTTGAAATGGTTAAAAACTTAAGAGTACTCAATAAGCAGACACATAGAAACCAAAACTGCACAGTATGTTGCCATGACAACTATCCAAACAACAGCTGGCCACCCAATTTTTTTTCTTTTCTTTTTTTATTCCACTTACTCAGAGTTCAGCTTCCCAGACTGATAGCCATAGTTACGGTGTCATTGCCATAGCAACTGAGTCTGCATTTCTCTGCAATGACGAGAGCTCTAGATGTTTCCGCAGAAACAGGAAAGGAAAACAAGCAAAATAAAGAAAGGTCCACAGTGGAGATTTTGTTTTGTTTTCTTAGTCCACTCTGCAGCACTCACAGCATTTCACTCAACCAATCTTACATGTATCAAAACTCAGAAAGAAGAACAAGAAAACAAAAATGATTTTTGCTGCCTTGGGTGACATGAGATGAGCAGGAAAAATAAATTATTCAAAAGAAGTTGCATTTTGATAATTAAAAAAAATCATTGATATTTTCAAGAAAGAATATCTACTTTATGATTTAGT
Organism: Sepioteuthis lessoniana; assembly: GCA_963585895.1. NCBI lineage: Eukaryota > Metazoa > Mollusca > Cephalopoda > Myopsida > Loliginidae > Sepioteuthis > Sepioteuthis lessoniana. Next base: position 43,499,101 of record OY757923.1, read on the forward strand.
ATATTTTTCTCATCTAAGTTTTTGCTTTTTTTTAAGTTAGTTTTTTGTACAAGAAAAAGTATAAGAAAATTTCTGATGTAAAACAAAACTTGTTTTTCTGATTCAAAGCTAAAGCTAAACACTTATTTAAAGTTCTGTTCCTAGGATTCATTAAATTTGCTGATTGAATGTAAAGCATTTTTAAAACTTAGTAAAATCCAACCATTCAAACAAGAAATACACATAAAGCATTTATTAAAATATGTGTTCATTCATAATTTATCTTATTTACTGATGATTCATACTTTAATGACAAGAGCTCTAGAATGTTTCTACTGAAACAGGAAAAGAAAACAAGCAATATAACAAAAGCTCTACAGTGGAGATTTTGTATTTTTTAAATTTTTTTATTGAATTTGGATAAAGAAACTTGTATTTTCAATTTCCATGTTTCTTTTATTATCGCAATTGATAGATGAATAGGTAGATAAACACATGCAATATATATAATAATACCAGGTTTTTCTTTTATAATATTAGCAGAAAACAATATTTTAAAGTATGACATTTTTGTTGGTTCAAATTTTAGAATGTTTTCGTAAATTGACTAATCATAATTTGTTAGGTAATTTTATTCCCTATGTCAAAGGTTGGGTTGCTCTTTAATATTTTTTCCGTGTTCTATATAAAGCCTTATGAAAGATTTTTATGTTGTCTACAAATTATTTCTTGTGATAATCTCCAGTCTGCATTTTGACTGACACATGAAATGGTTTCTAATGCTTAGACATAGTTCTTGACAGTTTTAAACATGGCAAGCTTATCTTTAGTCATGACAAAATTAATTTAGTTTGTTATTCTTATGGAATTCTTAAAGCTTATTTGTCTAAAAGAAAATACAATTTCATTGACAATCTTTTAAAATGGTTGCAAATGTTGGATGAGCTTATGAGAAAGGAATCTTTCAAACATTTTTGAAAAGCATAAGTAGTTTTTTGAATGTTAATGATTTCATACAGTGGCCATTTATATTACTGTTGTGCATTGTATTTGATTCTAAAAATATAAGTTAGCTTTAATGAAAGAAACAAATTTACAACAAAATAATCTTTTATTCCAGTGTTTACCACTAAAAGATTTTGCATAAAAAATGTAAAATCTCAATCAGTTCCTTTACACTATTTTATGATACTTTATTTTTTTCTTGAAAGGTTAGTTTAAGCAGACATTTGTAAAGAAAATTCTTTTTGTTTAAGTATGTTTAGATCTTTAAAATCTTCAATTTTAAATCCACTATTTTTAAGAGTTGCTTTTCAATTGTAGAAAGCAGTTCCAAAAACCACAAGAAACTCATATTTTCTAAAATTCATCAATTTCCGATGCTTTGCTGGGATACTTTTTTTTTGTAAAAGACACATTATTTCCCACTGCCCCCTCCACACAATTTGGTTTAAATGTTTAGAAAAGCAAATAGATTGCTATGTCAGACAACTGTTCATGTGCGAAAAATGTAAACAAATTCATTGAATTGATTTTGTTGCTTGTTCTTTCTGTTTTTTTTTCTTTCTTTTGTTTATATAGTTTAAAATAATTTCTATTGCTTTCAATATTACAAGATTTAGTTTCTCAAATAAAGAGTTATAAATGGTGCAAGTAACAAAACCAATCCACTTTCTTTGATCATCTCTTTTTATGTATCTTATTTGTTTGAAATAGCACAGATTAAAAAGAAGATTACAATTCGAATCCAATTTGTTTTTCAATAAGTTTTTAATTCACATTTAATTTAGTTGAGAACTAAAAAAAAAAGTTTTCTCTCATTTCATTCACTGAAAATATGTGCCAAACAAGACCATTTTGACCATCTCACCATTCATTTTTCCCCACACCAAAAATTATGATAAATCAAAAGATATTAAGATATCAATTTATAAACAGATAAACTTATTAATTAATTGCACATTGTGAAAAGAGAACAAGAAGTATAGGATTTCACATTCTAAAATTCCAGAATTGATTGTAGAAAAGATGGAATTGACAACATATCTGAGGGGAAAACTTCCAAGTCAGAAGTATAAATTTTGTAGACACATTAGATAGAGAATCATAAGAGTATTGTAGAGTTATTGTGTTAGGAATTTTTCATCATATTTTAGTCTCATGATGTCAGCTGTAGCAACTGAGCCATTACAAAATAAGAAAAAAAAATTTTTATTACAATGATTAGAACAAAGATTTACAAAATTGTAAAATTAAAAAATATCAAGTGAAAAACAATACTACAACTGTCTTGCAACTCAACTGATTTGTGAAGAACAAGGACTAACATTATATGTGTGTGTGAATATATATATAGATAGATAGATATGTAGTATGTTTTTGTCTGTGCATACATAAATTTTACCCATAAGAAACTTGTATTTCTCTATTAAAATGTTAAAAAATATGCTAATGTAAGAATGTACATATGCATGTATTTAAAAATATGGATAACTGATAATGAATATACATAGGTAAAACATGCATGTAAATAAGATTAAATATTTGAATGTAAATGTGTATGCTCATATATAGATGTTTTTGTTATATGGATTTACACTTAAGCCAGTATTTGCTTATATATGCTGGCATGTTAATGAACCCCTAAAATTCTTAGCTTAATTCAAGATTAGATCTGTACTGGATGGATAAATCTCCCTCAACTTTTTCAAAATAAGCAGCATTTTTCCATCAGGCTTTCAAGATTTAGCAGGTCTAAATGGACTGCTATGACTCATTAGTGGAGTTTTTAAAAATTTGTTTATATGCCAGCATATATATGTATATATATATATTTGTGCATTTTTATTTGCATTTGAAAAGGTATGCTTTTTAGTGTGTGTGTGGATGCACATACTCAAACACACACATTTGTATCTTAATTTGCATTTGAAGAAATGTATGCATTTTAGAAATATATATATATATATATATATATATATATATATAGAATGTGTGTGGGTTTGTATGCACATCTTTATTTTCATTCGTAGATATGTCTTATTTTTGTGTGTATAAGGAATTATTCTAATGAAAAAAAAAAAGAAATTCACCAATGCATGCATTAAAGAATCACAAGTTATCAAGTAAAACAGAAACTGAAAATATCACTTGCCGCACACACATCTTGTGGAACACTGATGCCACTGTACAGTTAAGATGGAGAGCAATTGAAGAGCAATTAGTGACTACCAAAGACTAATGAAATGACAAACAAACATCTGGTTAAAGACTAACACCACAATGACCCAGTATCATTCCACAGCAGGAGATATTAGTTAGATTATAAATAGAGAAGAAGAAGAAGAAGAAGAAGGAGGAAAAGGAGCAAGCAGCCATACAACAGAAAATAGTGCAACATTTGATAACCTGGACAAAAAAAAATAATATAGTTTTTTTTTTCTTTTATTAACTTTCTGTTGGGACTGTCAGCATGTGTAAGTGAATTTTTTGGGAAGAATTGCTTCTTAGTCTTGTAAATATATCTAAGTAAATGTTTATTTCTCAGAATTCATATTGATTTGATCAAAATGTTTATTGTGTTTGGTCAGACAAAAAATGGAAGAGTTATAGATAGTAATATTGATAAGATTTCCTAACAGCCTTTTGGGGACTTGTGGTATTTTTAATGAAATGAATTTTAGGGACTGTTGCCATCATTAAGTAGAGATCTAAATAATTTATTGAACTATTTTAAAATCTAAAAACATTCTTTCTTTTTTATTTTATTTTTCTGTTTATATTTGTTATTCAGAAAGAAATATCTTTTATCTTTAGGATAAATTTAAAATCTGTTAACTTTAATTGAATATTAACATTTAGACATTGTTTTGTAATGTGGATTGAATATATATGGACATGTTTATATTATTTTAAGTTTATTTGTATACTGGGATTTATTTTTGAGACTTCTTTGTTAAAATATTTGTAATGCATATAATAATTTATAACTTTAACTAAAACTGACACTGTTGATAAAAAATACAAAAAAAAAAAAAAATCCCCAAAACACAGATAATGAAATTGATATATCAAATTCAAAGTATAGTGATTGATTTAATTTTGTGTCAATACTCTTACTAACAGCATGAATCCAGTTTTCTATTTACTCTGTTCTATTGTTCAGTATTTGTCTTGATAGCATAGCAGTGACAAGACTAAAGTAGACAGGAATTATATCGACCTGCTACTATCTATAATTGTCTTGCAAAATTGTCAGTATATTCAATGCTTCTTATAGCAAATGTTTATTTTTAAGTACTTACTTTAAAAACACCTATGGTGGCCAGTAAGCTATTTGACTATTTCTAGCTTTTTTTTTTTAATAAAGCTTAAAAGTAAAGAATGATGTAATTAAGATGTTTCTGTGTGAAAAACAAAAAACAAGAAAAACATTTCAAATGTTGATGTTGCTTGGGTTCATTTAATAATGGCAAAACAATAAAAGGAAATTTTTCCATGTCAGAGTGAAAAATTATTAATGAAGAAAAGTAAAGCAACAGAAATATTGTTCAAAGCTGCAGTGAGATAAAATTAAATAAAATAAATAGACTGAATTAGTGTAGATATCACAGACACAAGCAAAAACCAATCAATGACATCCAATGTTGCAATAAGACTTCACGAAGACAACGATTAAAAAAAAACACCATGATGACCCAGTCACCAATGATACCACAACTATCTACCACAGTCAGAACTAAACATGGCCTACAGGTATACAAATTATAACTAGGCAGTTACTGCACTTTGCAGAACATCTCCATGTGTATGCAAAGTTGATTTCTGCTCAAATGTCCGAGCCAAAAATCATTTATGACTTGAACTACCTCTGAGAACAGTGAAGGAGTAGGCATAATAATAAAGATAATATACTGCAGATATTCTGGCAAAAGAAACAGCAATTAATCAAATGAGATTTAGATTTTAGAGTTTCAAAGCCAAACAACATCATCCATTTTTAGCCATGGAAAGTAGAAATATGTGAAGTATTTGTGCTATCTTGTTTCTTCATTTCAAATACAACCTAATAAATGCTGAGAAAAATCCATCTTTTAATGAAATATAGATTTTCACTTGATCTACCTTTCTAAAAGGCTAAATTAGATTTTGATAAATACAAAGTCAATTGAATTAGTATATTTGGGACATTGTTTAGATTTATCAGTTCATGTAGAAATTTGTGCTAATCCTTGAAAATTAATTAAACTCTTCATTTGTTTACTATTATATCTTCAATTTTTTAGGCAATTAATATAAAACTTTAGACTTCCATGTCTTTAAAAAAAATCAATATTTTTCTAAATAGTAAATGCAGCATTTTAATTCATGGAATTGTTTTTTTCAGATATTTTTATGCTTTAATATAAAATTAAAAATGGCTTTGTTGTCAATTTATTGTTTTATAAAAGAGATTGACTCACATTAATTATTGCTTATCTAGTTTTTATATGAATTTATACTTATTTTTAGTATGCCTAAGTAATTGTTGAAAATAATTTCATGTTTTGATACATTACATTGAAAAATTCTATTGCTACTATGCCCACTAACTGTGGTTATAAATTAACATCATTTTCTAAATAAATTTTATGAAGCAACATTGTTGTATTATTTGATGTTTATTGTAACTTTGATACTGTTTTTTTTTAAAAAACTTTTCTGAAGCCTATTTTAAAGATTCATTTAAAGATACTGTTCCAAATTAGTGTGTCAACTATATCAGTTGAACTTAAAAAAAATGGTGCAATTTGCTAGAATTGCTCTGCAAAAAGCTTTTGCTCACTGCCGGCTATCAGCTGGCAACAACAATATCTAATTAAAAATATAAACTTCAGTTGATGCAAGTAAATGATAACCACAGTTAGAGGATGAAGAAAATAAATAGAAAATTTGCTAAAGGAAAGATAAATCTGAGCAAGAAAGATGATGAGCCAGCGTTCTGCAGCATATCATAATTACTGTGTATTAGGAAACCATGGAGCAGCTTACAACAACATAGCTAACACCCCACACAACATGTGGATACGGACTTGTCACCACCAGTAATGACATCCTCCGGAAACACATGACAACATTTGATACAAATAGACAGACAAATGGACAGACAGACAGACAGATAGACAAACGGATGGACTGGTAGACTGACACATCTGAACACTCACCCGTTTCACTGAGCAGAACGGATATTGTTCTAAGTTTCATCAAATTCTGCGAAGATAGAAAGTGATTTGGGTAATCCTTTCATTATATGAGACACATTATGTGGTATGTGAATGTGTAGCAGTTATTTATGAGTGAAAGGATTCAAGAGGTGAGATTTGCACAGAGGCAGAAGACCCAAATTAAGTGCTGGCCAAGTGGATCAGATAGGACTGGATTGGGCCGACCAGTTGACCAAAATAGGACATGAAGATCAGGTTAAACTGATATGAAACAGTTTTCTTGAAGAACTTTCTAAATGCAAGAAAGCTTTGAAAAATAGATGAGCCAGGTTGGACTGAATAGCAGTGTCAGTCCTTTGTCCGTCTACTAAGGATAGTGAAAAGGATTCAGAAATAAAGAGATAGGCAGAGCAAAGACAGACATAAAGTAGCTGCTACACTACTATAATAGCTGGAGCAGAAAAAGGAAGGAAGAAAATATCAGACCAGGGTAGGAATTGCTTGCTAATTGCTTTGGGAGACAAAGAAAATAAAACACAAATGGCAGGAGAAACAAACATATCCTTAAGTTGGTTTCTGGCTTAAATTGTGGAATTTCAATTTTTTTTCCTCTCATATCTTTTATAAGTTCCTTTAAGCTGTAGTAGAAGTAGTTGTAGTAGAATTGATTATAAAAAAAAGAAAAACTATTATGCTGTGTGTGGTACCAAATGTTGGAGACTTTGGTAGTGAGTTCTTGCATCTATTTAAAAATAGATATTTCTTTTGTTTTGTTTTGTCTTGTAACTATTAAAAAAAATGACAAAAAATATAGGCAACAAAAATTGTTTCAGTTTGAAGTCAATATATAGTATAAGAGTTGAAATAAGTTTCTTGAAAACTTTTTATGCAAAAATAAGATTTAAATTTCATTGTCCTTTCTATTATAAAAATCATTTTTAGCTGTTTCATGGCAGTCAAAATTTCAGTTATCTTTTAATTTGTGGAATCATTGTGTTTTTTACTTACAAAACCGTAAACATTTAACATAGTTTATGTATACTACTTATATTTTGCAGAGTGCACATTGAAGGACAAATCAAAACATGGATAACTACAAAATTCTCTCTCCCCATCCCTAAAAAAAAAATTAAGTAAACACCCCATTTAGTGCTATCTTATTTTTGTTATATTTTTCTCTCTTTTTCTTCCATCTCTTTGTAACATTTACTGCCTTTATTTCATAACAATGATAAAAATCGTATGTTTACAAAAGATTAACACAAAAGTTGAAAATTAGATGCATTGAAATCTCTTTAATAATTTGGAAAATTAATACAGTGCTTTGAAGATATTTTGTCAAGTCTAGAGGTTGTAGCTTATAAAGGTGGTAAAATCTTGATTTTTAACTGGTATTTGAAAAAAATTCACGTTAGTTTCACAAAAAACTTAAAATAGGAAAATTTGATTTCCTGGCTTCATTTCAAAAAGATCTTGCAAAACTCTAGTGTCACAAATAAGCGCATCTTACCAAATAAAGCTCAAATTCGAAAATCTGAACAATGCTGGAGTTACTTCCCTTTGATTTTCCACTCTCTCGCGCTCTCTCATTAAGGTTAAAAAAAAGCCATTCATTCAAGGGAGGTAATCGAAAACTATTTTATAATTTGTCTCCTTACTAACCAAGGAGTTGCCTTCCTTTAGAGCGAATCGAGAAATAATTTTCTGAAACGTATATGTTACATAGGGCTGCTCTTTTTCTTTTTTCTCATTTTTTTAAGCAAAGAGCATAGTTTTAGTTTTTGTAAATAACTTTTAACCCTTACTTACCATTTCTAATTTGATAAGAAGTCGTTCTAATAGGGGCGATTGGCATCTTTTGGACGCTTCAACTGTACCTTCAGGCGCTTCATTCCAATTTGAAATCCATTCATGGCTTGTATAGCAGCCTGGGCACTCGCCGGATTGTCAAAGCTAACAAAACCTGATGGCAGAAAACAAAAACAAGTTCAACTAGCCGACCGAAAGACCCCTGTCTCATCCCACACGCTTGCGTTAATCCCTTTTCCTCTCAGTTTCTAAACTTTACTCTTCCTTGTTTAACTTTGTCAAAGCCTTTTGAAGGGAGAAACTTCTTTTTATGAACTGGCAAGTCCATTGGAAAAAAAATGGAAAATTGATGGAAGGGGTTAAAAAAGAAGGAAGAAACAGATAAATAAAAATCCAAAATTCCTACACCTATGTATTCATTCAATTGATGGTTTTTAATTTCAAAGTTTTTTTTGTTTTTTTCATTAATCATATTCAAATATAAATTTGTAAGACCTAAATACAATATTGAAAAAAATTGTATTGACTTGATATCAGAGATGGCATTTGAGAAATCGATGTAAGTCTCATAAACATTTAACCATAAACTCTAAAAGAAAAGTGTTTTATATAGCTTAACCAAGATGTTTTTTCTTTTATAAAAACCAAGTGTCTATTCAGTTTCTAAATAGGCATTTTGAAAATTTGATAAAATCTGTTAAACTATTGTTATAATATATGATGTCTAAGGAAGTCTGAGGATACCATAAAAATCGTCAAAAGAAATGGAGTTATGACTTGTTGATTTGTTTGAAGCAACTTAAGAGAAAGTGCAAGAAAGACTAAGCTAAATATTTTATTTTAAACTTAGTATTTGAATTCTCCATTCATAACTTTAATTTGTATCTTAAAGCGTTCTGTTACTTAAAATTAAATGTTATTCAATTTATTGTATTTTGTTGTGGATAGATTTTAATTTTTTTTCAAGAGAATTTTGTACAGTAAATAACTTATCACCTAAGTATTTGAAGTATGTCATGAATTGTTTCTTAAGTATTTGTAGTAAGTATGTTTAATATTATTTCTAATATCTTTGTAGCAAGAACGAAATTTCCATGAATAGTGGGTATCTAGGGAATTTATTTTCTTGATTAACATAATTGATTTGGAGAATAACAATACAGAATTGGTTGACTGTGAATTATTAACTTGTATAAAAGTTTCAATTTTTGAGTTGAATACAGTCAAAATTAGGACGAAGAAAAGTTGTAAAGTGAGTTAATACCAGATGTTTTAATATTAAAAAAAAATGTAGCATTTAAAGTTAGTAGAAAGCTGGAATTTGACATAAATAAGTAAAAGGTTTTATAGAAATGAGCCTTCGTTATGTTAATAGAAATCTCTGATGAACTAGTATTTTACTACACTTTGAGCAGTTGGAAAATATTAATCATTGAAACTATAACATTCAAGATATTTACCTGCTTTGAACTAAAACCATCAAAATGAATGAATAAATTGTTATTAGCATTACTGATTTACTTTCAATTTTTTTTTTTTAAGAATTTGACAACTTTGAGTCTTGGGACTGCAGCTTTTTCCACGTTGAGCATTCGTATCATAGAAGAAGCCTGCAATGACAGGACTATCACAATCTGACTTTGACTTGTAATTATTGCTTAAAAATGCGGAATAGTAGTGTTTGTCTGCACTTGCGCATCAATAAGAGAAATTGTTGAGTTGCTTTTAAGTCAGCAAAAGCACACAAATAGGTGTAGGTGTATAGATACATAACTGATTATGCATATATGTATTTGTGTGCAGAGAGACAGTGAACAAATATTTCTATATTGAGCAAAAGTTGCTTTCATTTTTTCTTTTTTTTTTACTTAGGAATGATATATATAAGTATATATGCAGATGTGTACATATTTATATTCATATAAATAACTGCACACACATGCATATAATGACAAGTACACAGTTGATTTAACAGAGATTAATTTTACTTATAAAATGCTAAAAGATAATTTTGTAATTTCATGAGAAAAAGATCTACAAAAATCTGTCTTGTATTCTTAATATTAAGAGATAAGATTAGTTGCCGACTGACTCAAAATGTTTCTGTGTTAGGCTAGTTAAGTGACTTGTATGCTATTGCCTCTTTTAATGAGGCTAATTTCTCGTGAGGGTTGGAAAACCCCAAATATGACTACTGAATTCAAGTAGGTGGTATTTTCCTTTTGGGGAAGATTCACTTTTGCACAGCTTAATCCAACAAGTTGATGGAAAGATAAGTGTCAGTGGCACAAGAAAGAACTTGTCTCCAATCAATTGATAAAGAGAAAGTAACACAACTAAAAAGATGCGGTTAGATTGCATGCTAATAGGAAACTTTGAAATGCTTAGCATTCAAGTGGCATAAGGAAGACATTTTTTCTTCTACAGGATGGGTTTTGTTTCAGTACATAAGTTTTTGTTTTGTTTTGTTTTTTCATTAAGAAATGAATTTAAAAAATTGCTTATAAACCTCAGGGCCTGTTAAAATGAATATTTTTCTCCTCTTTTTTTTTCCATTTAATTTTCTCCTCAAAAGAAAATCCTTTTCTACCAATGTCTCCATGTTAGGTGACTTGTGCTCCAGTTAAAATATACAAAGCATAGAAGATTTTTCTAAACAACACTGGGCAATTCCAACACAAGCAAACAATAATTATAAGTGCATAAACACCACATAGACTGGATGAAGGAATTATTTCACTCAACAATAAAATTCACAACAGATAGAAACTAAAAAGCAAGCAAGCAATTAGGCTTTTTAGTTAGTTGATGCAGCTGACACCTAAGTTTAAAATAAAAAGATTTTTTTTTCAGTCCTTCTTTTTTTTTCAATTTCCACTTTTAAATATGTATGTATATATATGTGTGTGTGTGTGTGTGTGAGTATATGTGTGTTTATATAAATATACATACATACACGCACACAGACGTACACACATGTATGTACATACACACAAAAAAATTGGCAGTGAATAAGTGATAAAAGTGGAAAGATGCTGGAAAAAAACATTTAATTATTGGTTGATTTCAACAATATCTATTCATCTTGATTATATTGACTTATTTCTTAAAATTTGTAGGCAACTGAATAAATGTTAATTTATTAGTGATTTGATTTTTATAGAAAATAGAGAACATTGATAAATAACTTATAAAAAAAAATTAGGTGGAAACCAGTTGCATACTAAACTTAAGAAATAACTTAATATATTATTGAGTAAAAATGATCAGTACTAGTAATAATAATAATGATGATGGAAAGATGAATTTTTTTCTTCATTAGAAGAGAAATATTAAAGTTACTGTATATATAATCTCATACATATAACATGCATACACACAGACTCTTATACTTATGCAGTAAGAGATAAAGTGAAAACAGTCGATAATAAATAATTTATTTAATGATTACTAAATGCTTTTATTTTTTTATATAGATATCTGCTATACAAGTTATTCAAATTAGAGTTACAAGATCTTTACTTAGAATAAAAATGTTAGAAAAAAATTATTTTTATACATTTTACAAAACTGATATTGAAAATCTGTTTCATCAAATAAATTGCAAAAGTACTAAGTTGGTACAAATGTACCCAAAATGTCAAAGGAGCAGTTTCCAGATTCGAACATAGTCTGGATTTTTAGTTTAGTTTTTCATTATAAGCAAATCTAATTATTTGCTTTATTTTCTTAAATTGTTAATGAACACTTTTTTCTTTTTAAATTTAATAATTTAGAGAATTGTCTTGGAAGATTGTATTATGTCAACTTACTACTCTCAATTTCTCCACATTTGGTTTCATGTTAGACTCAAGCTATTATCATTAGTAGTTCTATTAAAAAGTAAATGTTGTTAATTTTTATTTCTTGAGGTTGTTATTCTTTGTGATTTTTTGAGATCTTGTTTATATAACAGAGAATTTTTCCTAATATACAAATGCGGGTAAGTTCAGCCCATTAGTAGCTTTACTGAAAAACACTTTGAATTTAGGACAGTGACGATTTTAATGAATTAACTCCCAATGGTAATTAAAGACTAATTATTTAAAATTTTTCATTAAATAATTAAATTTGACATTGGGTAATTTCAATTCTGAGCTATACAATTAACTTATTCTATTTTGTATTATAAAAATTATATAATAGATTTTCATTTTAAGTGATAAAAAACTTCTTTATTAGAAATAAAAATTATGAATTTAACTTCATATTTTTTTTTATGTTTCACTGTTATATCTCTTCTGTGTAAATGTTAAAAAGAAACAGAAACAAAAAACACATTTATCTAATTATAAATAAATTCAAAAATGAAAAGCTTTAAATATATTTGTTTTTTTTTCTTTTAAAATAATGTTTAACATAAAAACTAAAAAATGCAACAAAATTTAGGACAAAGTTGATTCTAATTTTAATTCTAATAGAAATGAAATGAAAGTTACTGAACAATTCTATAAAATACCAAAAACATTGCTTTACTTACCGAAACATTTACTTTGATTTGTTGCTCGGTCAACATAGACTTTGGCACTGATAACATTTCCAAAAGGCATGAACATCTGAGCGAGTTCTGCATCACCAAATTCCTGTGGCAAATGGTAGATGAAAAGATTGCACCCCTCAGGTCCTACGAATGAGAAAAAAAAAATAGTAAAGCCAAGAAGAATATTTTACAATTCAATAGAAACTTTTCTTGACTCTTATTTTAAATAGTTACACTAATTTGATTTTCAACAACTTTTATTCTTCCATTAAAATCATAAACTTTCATCACATCTGTCTAATGATTTGATATATGAAACTAAAACTGAATTGTATCAATGTCATAAAGTCTTCTTTATTTGCTCAATGAAATTTTATATAACTTACTGTGATTGATCAATAAATGAAAAAAATCAGTTTTAACTTGAAATTTGAAGTTTAACATCAAAGTTAAAATCATAATATATAAACTTGATTTATTTTGAGATATTTATATCATTGATAAACAAATATCTATTCATTGACAGATCTGAATTTAACTGGACTATGAAACATCAATATTTCTTATGGAAAAACCTAAAACTTTTTTTTCCTACTTTCTTTATTGAATTAACAAAGCATTCTCTCAAAGTTTTAACTGTTCAATTGTGGAGAAAATCCATATTGTATTAAATTCTCATTTGTTGTTAAGAATTTTATAGTTTCATAAGAAAATAGATGAATATGATGAGACTAAGCTATATTCCTTACCCTCCTTTTGTGCTGTGGGAAGGATTGTAGCATGCTGGGCTAATGCTTGTTGGAATTGGCCATAGGCAGCAGGGTAAGCAGCTGAAATTAAAGTCAAGTTAAAAAAGTTAGAGAAAAAAAAATTCAATAACAATAGGCATTTAATTATACTATTTGTTACATAGTGTTGCTTTTCTTTTATTTATGTTCCTATTTGATTCTGGTTTTGTTTTGGAGTTATAGTGATCTCTTTTGCTCTCACACACAACTTCTATACATGTTTAAGGACCTAAATATTTATACTGTTTATAGATTGCACATTTCACAATTGGAAAAAAATAAAAGCTAATCATAGCTTGAATACAAAATATTTGGTTCAATCTCAAAGAATAGATATTCCTTGTTATTAGACTCCTAAGGAGCTTTTCAGAAGTTACATATTTTTAAGAATGTTATTTTTATGTTAATACAATTAAAAATTAATTTTGATTTTAAATTAAAGTTTTAAAATATGTTTTTGTTGTGATAGAACATAAAAAATCCTTGAATCACTGAAACATCAGATTTGGATTTACTTACCAATTCCTGCATAAGGCTGTACTGCGTAGGCCTGGAGTGGGTCACCATTAGCAACTGCTTGAGCTGAAGAAAAATAAAAACAGTTATTGTTAAATAAAAATAGAAAATAAAAATCACAGAATGGAAAATTTTGGACTGGATGACAGAAAATGTAACTGTTGTTATTATTTTTACAAGTGTATCATTTTCTTAATATTAAAATACTGAACAGAATCTTTTGGTAGTTCAAGTTAAACAAAGTCTCTTTAGATCCTTTTATAAAGGACAAAAGTATTTGTTCCATGAAAAGAATGACTTATTTGAAATATCAGCTGCTTTTTAATATACCTGGATAATGTGGAATACCATTGGCATACACTTCTGGGGCTTGGCTGTTGGCTTGAGGAACTGGGAAACTTGTAACTGTTGGAGAGAGCATGTTTGGTGCACCATTGATGGCTGCTGGAGATGTTGCTGTGCCTGAAAAAAATCATAGATATAGTCGATTATTTAGAAAGACAATTCTCTAGTCTAGCTTTCTAGGCAATAAATCCTAAAGATAGGACATTAAAAATTAGTTACCTTATCTGAGATAATATTAAATTGTTCTTGATTGTAGAATAATTTTACAAATGATATAGTGTGTGTTTAATTTCCAGGTAGTCTCAACTGTTAAACCCCTCAATTTCTTATAACCAGTCATGCCACTAAACCTTATAGTACTAAAAATGAAACTTGTTTTTCTTTTGTCAGTAATTGGCAATCCTGATTTAGTTTTGTGATAAAATATCAAACGACTGACCTAGAGATTTGATCCTCCCTCAAGAGTCAAATGGTTGTTAGCAGTAATGCACAAGAAGATATACATTGGACATTTAGAAAAGAAAATTATCAGTTACATGTTTTCTTGAATGATTTTGGGATTTTCACCAAAACAAAAAGTTTTTGCATGGGAATTAGTGAAAAATTAATGCTGTAAATGTTTAATGACTTGTAATAATGATAAATCTTAATGAGGTGAGAAATAAGTTAAATATCTAATAAACTGTTCTGTAGAATTTTTCTTTGATGGTCTCATTTCTTGTGAAATTCTAAAAAGGAGAAAGTGACCTCTTTTGTATTCAGAATAAATGTTATTTATTATAAGATAAAATATTGAATACAAGCGGTTTACTTTTCAGTTGTAAATGACAACCTTTAACTGATATCGAATTTGTTCATTGCAAATAAAAAAAATCTATTAACAAGAACAACTTTTGCATTTATTAAAGATATTTATTTACACATTCAATGTATGCACACATACACACATATTCCCCTTCCCAAAGCCTCAGCAAACACAAATATACAAAAGCCACAGAATATGAAACTGAAGTCCTTGCAGTCATTGTGTGTGTTATAGACACTTGTATAAGAACAACATCCATTCTCATGCATTACAAGAATACTGATATTTTATATATATCATTTATGATAAATACAAGATATTTGCAATTACTAAATAGAATGCAAAGTTATACAATTACTTTTATAACAGAAAACATCCCAAAGATAATAAACAAATAGCAAACAAAAAAGGTTTCTGAGATTTTAGAGGACCCAAAAAACTTATTTTTACTATTTTCTTTGTGTTGATTCTATTTTTACCAATTTTACATGCAAGAATAATTTTCTTTATCAATATATTATTTTAAAAAATGTTAAAAGAGCAAAGAAATTCAAAGCAAATTTGATTATTTGGAAAATTAGTAAATTTTTGTTAATCTTTTTTTTTTTTGTAATTTAGTCTTGTTGTTCAAATCTTTCACACATTTTAAGGCTTTTATCTCTGATTATTACAGATAAGTTTCACAAAAGGTTTTGTACATGAATCTTTCATCTAACCATGAAAAATTCATCAAAATAATAGAGAAAAGAGTTATTGGAACTGTTCATCTTTGTGTTTTAAATTTGCTAGGAATTTTTCTTGCTCTTATGTATATTTTTTTTTATATTAGATGGTGCATTTTTGTAGTAACTTAACATGAAGATAAATTAAACCTGTGTAATACTTTTTATATTATTCATAATTTTTATATCATTCATAATTTATAACTGAATTTATAGTGTCTGAATTTCAATTTTTATTCATGAAACTTGTCTTTTCAGAAATACTCTAGAGTATTTTAAAAAGTTTTTTCTTTGCTGAATTATGCAGTAAAAATATAGTTATTACTTTTTTATTGTTTGTTTTTTCAACTGCCACTTATAGATCCATATATTATTTTGACTGGACTTTAGTTAAAAAAAAAGTAAGATATTCATATTGAGAGTGGCTACATCATTTAAAATAGCCATGAATTAAACCTAATTCAGACTAAATATCTGCAAATCATTTATGCCCAGGATTTTCAGTCTATTTGTTCCTTTGTATTTTGTGATATACTTGCTTAGTCTATTTAACTTCTTAAAGAGAAACATGTCAATAATATAAAGACTACTTTAAAAAGCTTGCCTATCAGGCTTCTTATTTTGATATATGACTAAAGTAACTAACCTAGTAGAACAAATAATTTCTATTCTATTAATATGATGAGAAAATTTGTTATTGTTAGAGAAACAATGTTTTACTATAAAAGTTAAAGGATTTTTTCCAAGTTGCACTGATATTTTAAAACATAATTTTAATAAAAACTTAATTGTCTATAAACAGGTATAAATCTTTATCTCTGTCAATTGAACCTAATGCTGCTAAATTATATTATTGTTAATTGAGTTAATTTGTTAATGAACAAATGATGATAGAATTTGGACTTTGTAGAAAACAAACAAAATGTGCAATGATTAGTTTTTATTTGATTTCCTTCATTCAAACTCTTAATAAAACTGGAGAAAGTTTAAGGAAGAACTTGCGACATGTTGCATGAAGAGGACAAGACTCGCTCTATTGAGTTGATCTTTGCAACTTGCCACATCTAGGAGTTTTCAGTACAGCATACCTAGATCTGGGTAGTCCATTAATTTCCCATAAAGACTGCTGTCGGCAATAATCTCTTCATTCCTCTTGATCATGGCTCGGTGATAGGAAGCTGAAACTAGTAGAAACCTTTACTTATGTCACGTATGTTAGCCAGAAAACCCATTTCGAAAGCAGGTCAGAAGGTCACTGGGGTGGGGAACATCATAGACACAAACAGAAAACAAAACAACAACAAAAAACCCAAAAGGGATGCTATGAATTCATTTAAAATGATATTCATACTTTGATTTAATTTATTCAAAGTCAAAATTTTCATTTTGATATTTTCCCCCTTCCCTTTCTCCAAAATAAAGAAAAAATAATTACAAATGAAAATATAGTAAAGATTCAAAAATAAATCAACCTAAAAGCTCTCCTTTCTCTATCAAAAAGAGGTCTCTTCTGTATCAATAATATATGCACCTCCTCTTAAAATTAATTTTTAAGATTGCAGATAAAAAGAATAGTTTACAATTATTTTGTTAAACTATGTAGGACCAGAATTATATATTATTGGAAAAGTTACAGTCAATGATATGGCTATTTTTTCGAGTTTTTTAAGCCTTCAGATTTTATACTTTCATACACAAGAATATTTAGGAATCTACTAAGTGTTATATTATTTATTTTTTGTAAATAAATCTTCTCAAATAATTAGGAAAAAATCTGTCATAGTTTTTATTTTTCCCATAAAATACTTGGACCTAATTTTTGCTGCACCATTCAATAACATAAACCTTACAACCAACAACTGTTTTAATTTATATTCAAAAAGCTTAAATGCAAAAATTGTGTTTGTTTTGGTCCTTGTTATTTCATCTATCTTGAGCATGAAATAAAATTGTTATAAATAAAGCATTATTGATTCAGTTGATAAAGATATTTTTTTTATATCTGGTTTTGGGTGAGTCCCCATGGTGTAGTGGCTAATGTACTGGGCTGCAACTTTGTAATAAGTGAGTTTGGACTCCAGCTGTATTATTACATTCACTTTTGGGTTAATATTCTCTGTAAAAGTATGAACTCGCCCAGCTATAGGTTAAATAGTACCACTACTGTTCTTCTGCAAGGATGGCTTTCACATTAAATAACCCACAAAGGTTGATATGCCATTAAACAAAGAAACCAAACCATATATAGTTCTATTTAAATCAAGCAAATAAGAGGTACACAAAAATACATTGTATATATTTTTAAATCAATCCCAAATAATTAAAACACACACAATGAACTTTACACAAACAAAACATTTTCATTATTTTTTATGGCAATACTAAGCAATATCCTCTTTTTATTAGTCTATAGAAGATCAAAAGAATATTTCAATGACTAACTAATAAAGTAATTTTCATCACTCTTAGTAGTTAGGCTTGAAGATTTCAGTAGATTTGCAATTAAATTCACCCACCTCTTTTAATAGATGACTTTGTCATCATTGTATTTTCTTAATATTACATTTTCAAAGACTTCATTTTTTTCCTTTTTTATCTATTGAAAATAACTTGGATTTACAAAAAAAAAACCAATAAAAATGTACCCTCACCTTCAAATTATTTTCCTATTTTCATTTATTACTTCCCACCTCACCCAAGATAGAGAATATCTCAAACAAAATGGTTGTTGTATTTTTTTCAAAGCAAATACAAATAAACATTTTTCAAAAATCATCAACTTCATTTTAAAATTTCTCACCGCTTACCAAATCCTCTGTAAATGTGTGTGTTGCTGTTAGAAGTTGCTCCCTTATTTCTATTATCAGGCAAATACTATTTCTTTATCATTGATGATCATCTAATGGGGAAATCAATGCTTATATTTTTCTTAAAACCAAAAATGAAATCCTACATCTTGTCAACAAATTCACTTGATGTTGAAAAAAGATCCAAGTAAATTAAACATGAGAGAGTGTGGGGCAGCAGTTAGGGTTTCTATTGTTATGGTTATTTTATCTCCTTGTGTTTTACCAATGAGTCCTGGAAAATTGATTTTTAAAATTTGGTTTACTGTCATTTTATATTACTTTGCTTTTATAAAGTTGATTCTTTAATCTCTCTTCTTGAAGGACATCTAAAATTTATTGTTGTTAAATATATTATCAAATTCAGTATTAGAATATCACACACCATACTTAATGTCCTTCAAAATTATTTCAAGTAATGTAATGCCATATTTATGAAACTGAAATTTTTACTAGTATGGCCTTTTGTTTTTCAAAAGTTAATTTTTTCTTTATCTTTTAGTGTTTGAATTTTTATGCTTTTAATTAATTGATTAACTTCCATCAAACATTTTTTTGATGCCAAAAAACTTGAGAAAATACATGGTTGTACATGTCATTTTTTAAAGTGGTTTTGATCAGTCCAGGGTTGGAATGACTCTGGACTGATGTCCATTTGTAAAGAGGTTTCATTTTATTGCAGGGCTTTTGTTGTTGACTTGATTAGAAATACACTGCTGACCATGATCATTTGAAGATCACAGCTTCCTTGTACCTTGGCTCAAAGATAAAATTTGTGTTTTGAAGTTGACTTCTAATTGAAATTCTATTAAAAGAGAAACTAGCAAAACAACGAATAAAATTTTGGCCAATCCCAGAAAAGAAATGTAATAATGATTTTCCTCCTCATTAATATTGAATAATAATGCATCATAAACAGGTACACCTGGAAAGGAGATACTTAGTTTTCCCTACTTTTGTTAAGGGTTTAAATAGTGTTATGTGTTTCATATTTCTGTAAAGGCAGAAACTTAAACTCATCTTTGTCTTCTTTACAAATCATATATGCATGCATGTTTTGGTTTATAATGAACTTTTATAGCTAAAATTCAAATCGATTAATAACCAACTTAGTATTCTAATCTTATCTATTTTCTGAAATCTTATTTATATAGTTGTGGTCTAATCTTATAAATACGGAGAGAATATTTACAAATATTCTCTTGATATTTATTTGTTTTGTTGAGATAGAATTTTAAAAAAGTTATTCCCCAGAAAAAAATCATTTGAGTCATTCAGGTGATATGTTTATAATGATTGCCTCTGAATCATCTTTTCCGTTAATAAATGATGTTTGTGTTGATGCTGATTTTATGAGCATGTAACAATTACTGGATAAAGATCATGACTGAATTTTTATAAAATGTAGTTTGTTAGAAAGAAAAGGTCAGCAACTTTTTAAATACTGTACATTATATACATAGACACACACGAGGATAGGAGGAATAAAAAGACTTGGCAAGTACTCACCATTTGCTAGCGTTCCAGTTGTGGGTGTGATAGCAGCCGTCGTGATTCCATTTGGAGCTCCTAATGCATTCATTGATTGCACATGTGCAGCCAGGGATGCAATTGGACTAGCCAAATATGTACCCTGGGCAGTAGCAGCAGCCATGATTGCAGCCTGTTGCTGCATAAGTTGCTGAAACAAAAACAGCATTTTCTGTATACCTTGCTCATTATTAGTCCATAGTCATTTAAACCTGGTGTTTGTATAGGAAGAGATTTTCATTATTAATGCTTTTTAGAGTTTTTACTTTTTTCTTTTTTTATCTCAACAGCATTACTAAAATTTTAACTACTTTGATGGAACCATATTGTGCATTAGGAAAGATTCAATTGATTAAACTTGCGAGCTTGGTTTGATGAAAGTAGATATCTATCTTTTCTTTTATTAGTTTATGTAAGTATTTTTGAGCTTATCAATCTGTGCTCATAACTATGTAGATAGGTAAGGTCTTTTTTTGAAAAAAAAAAAAATGTCCTCATGTCTTTACGATGCAAGAACTGATTATCGGATGTCAAGAAGTGACTCACCTGTGTACTGACTTGAGTGTATCCCCCATAAGCACCAAACTGTGTAAGAGCAAATGGATTTAACAGACTGAGGGGACCGGCCATTTGCTGCATTCGACGCAGCTGTCTCTCCTTTTCTGTGTCAGCAAATTTCACAACAAGACTTGATGAGGCACCCTGAAGAGAAAAAACAAAGTTTATCAAATAAAAAATGAATTCAAGGAATCAAATTCATATCTATAAACTGCTTTTACTCATATACAAAACAAAGGAAGCACTGATGTTGATGATAGTGTAAAACAATAAAATTTAGATGAAAGAAATGAAAAATAGTTCTTTTTGACAAACAAACATTTTTTGTCTTTTTAAAGTTTACTAAAGTGTACATTTCTTGACAGGCTGTCATCTACTTATTTTCTATCTTGTATTTAGAATTTTTAGACTATTTTTCCTTTATAATTCTTAACTTATATTTGATATCATTCTTCTTTGTTATACATTGGCAGTATATTACTGAGTGGCTGCAGTCACAAATGTACATATTTGTGTAAATATAAAATAAGATGGCCTCTCTTATGATTAGCAACAAAACATAAGAGGAGTTGTATCTTCATTATAAAAACTCACAAAATATACTGTTGATTCTTTAAGAGTTTTATACACAGTCATTCACTGAGTTTTTGAATCTTAAGTATTATTTACATTTATTAGATATTATTGACAGAGTAAACAAAAAAGTTGATACATATTCTAATCAATTTGCCTGCAACGCACACTACCATCAGGAATGTAAGCTACATCAATCTTGTGTGTGCTTATTCAATAGTTTTCAAATATTATGTATATGCAGTGAAGGGCATAACACTGAAGCCTTTACAGCTGGTATTTTTGTACTGAATTTCATTACTACATGGTAATTTTGTAGAATTTGTATTAAAGATGCCTTGATAAGCTGATAAGGAAGAGTAATAAAATATATTTTGGTTGTGAACTTGTATTCTGTATATTTTTAGGTTTTTAGTTTCCTTTATCATCAGAGTTGATTAACTCAATTAGAAAATACTTCAACTTTTGATACAAATGATATAAACTAACATCCAAATGTGACAAAAAGAATATCTTGAAAGTAAATCATTTTTTAAAATTTTTATATCAGTAATTTGAAAGTTTCTTTATCAGCTGTGATAAGTTTGTTAAATTTACAAGCAAATTGCCATTTAATCACAAAATTCTCTAATAAACCATGTTTCATAGTCCTGGAAATCAGTTATCCATTTTGAAAGCAGAAATGTAAATACATAAGTAAAATTATGTCTAATAAAATTATATTTTCAAAGATAATAAATTTAAAACAGTACATGAAAAATTTCTTCACACAAGTGCAAACAGTAATTTAAGGAATCAATGAAATCTTTCACGTTCAAATTTTTCAAAGAAGGAAAGGATGAAATATTTTTTTTTTTTTAGTTAAAAAAAAGTGACTAAAACAAAAAAAACAAATGAATTTCAAAGGTAACAGCAAAAGGATGCATAAAATTTCTTACAACTGATTTATTTACAATAATGAAAATTCATGAATTTATTAAAAGAAAATGTATATTTTGTTGAATGAGGTTTGACTTGTATGAAAGATTCAAACTTAAGAAAATATCTATGACTACATTGAACTTAAAAAACCAAACAAATAAATTGGAAGTGACTGCTAAATGTAAAGACAACATTTTTAAATGGGTGAAGATTTGATTTGAAAAATCACTTACACCTGTAAAACAATGTGTATAATAAATGAAGTGTTTGAATGTACCAATAACAACAAAAAGTAATGGGAGCACAAAAAGAAAGAAAAAAAAATGTTTATGATAGTAACTTTATTAGCTGACCCTACTAAAGAACTGCTTGCCTTCCATCGCTGGGATAGGGTTAATTTTCATTATTTTGTGAATTTTAGTAAAAGAAAATAAGACATAAATTAGCTTCAGAATTAATCAAAATTTTGCAAATTGTGATATACTGTTCTTTGTAATTTTACTTAAATTTTAGTATATTCACTTGTTTTCTGGAAATGGTTTTTCTTGAGGTGTAAATTTGGAAATTAATTAATGTTTTTCATCATTAGTTGATGTAAATTCTTGTTATTATTTTAAATGGGCTGAGAGAACAACTTTCTTTAATTGGTTGCCTTTTTAACATTATTTCTGTCAACTTTTTCTCTATTTTGATAATTCAGGAAATACAATACCTCTATTCTTAATCTGATTTTCAACCACCAAATTTCAGCATGAAACACTGCCTTAAAATCAAAATTATTGTTTATTATAAAATTCAGACATTTCTGTCATTTACTTAGGTTTTGTATCAACTGATCAGAATGAGAAAGTTTATTAAAAACTTAAACATTTGAAATGAATTTTCATGGAAAGTCAATGACAAAATATCTTAATTATTGTTGTTGGCTAGAGAACCAATATTGTTAGTCATGGCTTTGTTAGTCAGTTGAATACCAGGTAATTTTCATGCAAATTTATGAATGAGATCCCAAAAGTATACATACCTTTTATTTTATTTTTTTAAAACTTTTGCTTAATTAAGGTTAAGGTTAGATAAAATAGAACAAAAACAAAAAAAAAAACAAAAACAAAACAAAAAAAAAACAAGAAAAAAAGAAAAAAAAAGAAAAAAAAAGAAAAAAAAAAAACAAACAAAAAAAACAAAACAAAAAACAAAACATTCAACCAAAGACATACATTTTCACTTTCATTCACACACTCAAATGCATTTGTGCTAACAAGCAAACATTATCTTTGTTAGAATTTCTTAGACAGACAAAGCAGAATTGATAGCTTTTCTATTTTATGGTGACACTATCCTTTTACTTAGTTCATTTGCTAACAAAAGTATGAGGAGACAAGACAATGCCAAAAAATTGGCTTTTATAGATGAAAATCTCTGAAACCATGAGAGCCGAAATATGCCAACCCTAACCAAAATGAACCAAGAGATTTGAATCTACCAAGAATCCTCTTGCCTTAATACCATTTGAAGACATAATTAGAGATGCTGAAATTATAAAAGTGTTCCCCGTTTTGGTAGGGCATTTTTACAGGCTGTATTGCTTCAACTTAAAGTGCCATGAATTTTGAGTGTAAAATATTTACTCTAGTTTTCATTACTATATTATTTATAATTTAACTGATAAAAAACCCCATCACTATTAGGTATAAAGGTTTTACCGTATGCTTCTCTTTCTAGGAAACTGTACATGCACACACATAATTAGATATGTGAATAATTTGCTTGTACATCGTTTGTTGCATAGGATCAAGGATTTATTAGTAAATTAAATTCTGTCATATGGAGATATGTAATTTATTAGAGAATTATATTCTTCTTAAACACTTCTGCATACTCTCATTGTCCATACACATATCATTCATAAACACTTGGGAATGTCAGTATTAAGAAGGATTAGCATTGGAGCCAGAGCCAAAGATAAGCTGAAACAGTCTGATATATGGATTAGGAATAAATCAGCCACCTAAATGCATTTGAACTTTAAAAGCAGCCATACTGATGAAGATATTAGTTTCGGGGAAGGGAGACCATCACTCAACCGTCCGGTTGGCTTCTTCACTTTCAAAGTTTCTTTTCTAATAAATATGACTTGCCTGTTTGGTTTAGTTTATGCTCGTTGGTAATATGTCATAAAACAACAAGTGATTTCAAGTGAGGATTCTTGCTGAGATTAGCATTACAGAAAATTTGTTAGTAATTAGCATGCAGATAATAAAATTGGTGAAATGTTTCATTTACAAATTGGTTGCAGTTGAGCAATGTCTAACAGCTAAACAAATATAAATCAGAAAAAAATTATCATGCCATTGATCAAATATGTTATATTTGAGTTAAGAAGAGTTTTATAAAAGGAAAATGTTATTTATACTTCTTTTTTTTTTTTTTAACAACACTATAGACAGGTGGATCACATGTTTAAAAAAATCTTAAGGTCTAAATAAGATTAGTAGGGATAGATTAGAAACCAAAAAAGGAAAAGACAATTTATAATGTAGAGCATAACAGCACTTCATGGGAAATTTAGATATTTATTTACTTATTTTTTAAAATTTATTCTCTGCTTTTATGTTTCTCCCTAGAAAAAAATCTTAATTTTTTTGCTTTCCTTAATCTTTTTGCCACAACAATTTAAAAATATTTCTTAACTCTTATTTTCTAATGATGTAATCTCAATTGAAAACTGACGATCCAAAGATGAAAAACTATTTTGAAAAGAGACACTTTAAATTAGGGTTTTTTAGGTTCTTTTCATCTTCAAATTTATACTTGGCATATAATGTTCTGTTATTGCTATACAGCTGAGATCATTTGAGAAGACAAGAAAGAAAAGAAAAAAAAAAAGATTAAAGTGAACAGTTTTTCATCGACAAGGACGTTTTTGTTGTCAATTTTTAAAAAACTCTAAACAAATTAATATGTTTTTGAAATAATATTTTTTATTTGGCTGCTCATCTCAATGAATTGTCGTTTTTGATGATGTTAGAAGCCAAAGGACCAAAGTGTAAAACTAGTGTACTATGTGGCATTGAAGAGAAGAAGAAAGCTGAGACTATGAGGAGGAGTAAAGTTCTTTTTTTTTTTTAAAAATCCAAAATTCTATCAGTTTTAAAGATAGATATAAAAACAATAGACAAGTTGATACAAAAGTGTATATATATATATATATATATATATATATATATATATATATATATATATATATATATATATGTATGTATAACTGTTATGCAAATATATAAATGTCATTATTTTTTTGAATTCTTATAGAATGTTTTATCAAATCAATCTGACAGCAATAATAGTTGGCCAGATCACTTATAACCAAATCTATAATGTATACATTATTTTAAAAAATAAAGATATATTTAAAAAGTAATGGGGCAAACTAAAAATCATACAGAAAAAAGGAATGGAAATTATTAAAAATTAGGATATGCTTTTGCAAAAATGTTCTTTATAGTTGCCAAAAGGTTTATAAAAAAGAAATATAGTTTAGAATGATTTTTGTGGCTAGAGACAATGGCAGCAGCAGCAGCAGCAGCAGCAATGAAAAGTGTTATGATATGAAAAGATAGAGACATCTCTGACCAAGTGGAACTGAGATATCCACGTATGAATGATGATGATTATGACGATGATGATGACAAGACCAAAAAATTTCTTTTTCCACCTGACAACAGAGAGAATGCACCACACTCAGTTTACCACAAATGTACAAATACACCACTGTAGCCATAACAAATGCGTCACAATGCCCACTGACAGCCACAAATATTAGAGCAATAAGACCAGACAAGCCCACACATTGACCACTTAGCTCCACTCCCCCACCTTGCCCAGAAAAAAATGAATGGGTAGAAAAAGACACAGGTATGCAACATGCAAGAATTGGGTGTGAATCCTGAGCCTCTGAATAAATATCACAGGTTTTTGTCTACCAAAGTAGAAAAGCTTTGTTATGCTCTGATTAGGAAATGAACCACTGCCCTTGACATTTCTAAGAATACTATTTTTCAATGTTGATTAATTTTTAATTATGATTTAGAAGGAATATGTTTTAAATTTAAGGGTAAAAAAATGAATATTTTTACTTACATTTTATGAAATATCTAAAAATCATTTTATCAAATCATTTTAAAATTAAAAACTTGACATCTTTCCAAAAAGGAAAACACTGTATTCAAACCAGTTCTACTCCACTTAAAACTTGACCTTGTGTCACATCTTGTTTGTAGTGGAGGGGTTGGGTAAATGCCTACCTCAATTTTTGAGTTTCAACAGTTTTCAAAATTTTGACTTCGATCTCATCTTCAAATGACACAGGTTCTCAACAAATAGAATGAAAAACGAAATTTTGATTTCAGTTATGATTGTAGACAGTTTTATTTCTGTATTTTTCAATTCTACTTAAATAGTCAAAGCCTTTATTCAAGTTTGTTTTGATGAGAGCTTTACTAATAAAATGATGAACAGTGCACAGAGATTAGGTACACATTTAGTTGCCTTTGAATTAATAATTTAGAAATTTGGATTTTTATGCTATTAATGGGCAAGTGGTAAGAGATATTGCTTCTTTTCTAACAGCTTGTTAAAATTTCCATACTTAGGTCATTTCACATCCTATACTCAGATGTACAAGACCAAAATGGTTTAAATAGATCTTAAATATTTTCTCAGGCTTGTTATTCTTGAATACAGCTGAAAAATATTCAGTATTCAAGTGTTTTTATATATGTGCCTTTGTATTTAGATATCAAAGGGAGCAGGATGAAAGATGTATATAGGTATAATTCTCTTTGGAAGTTAGGTAGCAAGATTGGGAAAATCTGAATGCCAAAGAAATAGCAGCTTATGTAACATTTTCCTATTAAGGTTGAACCTCATAGTTTTCATCTTGAAATGAAACATTTGAGAATGAAAAACTGAAGAGAAAAAGGAAATTTGTTACAAAACTCCAAAACCAAACAGAAAGTATATCCATTTGGTTGTGACAGTCATGTTTGAAGCCACATACATAAAATAAATTGATAAAGTCTTGTGATATTAGTGGTAATTAGTACATTTCACCTTTAAAACTATGTTTAGTTAACATATGAATGTGTAATATCTGCTTTATACCCAATTTAGATTATAAATAGCATGAAAAGTCTTTAAGAACAAAATGATATATCCATCAAATTCATCTAAGTTAAATTTCTGCTTAAGAATTGAGGACTTTGATCTGCTCATAAGATTTGAAAGGAAAGGAACAAAACTTAATGAATGTGGAAATACATTAACAACAAAATGTCAAACCTAAATTGTTATCAATTCTCAGAAAAAGTTGCAACTTATTAAGAATATTGAACATTTGAAAAATCTCAACCCATGAATATTTTATAGAACTGTTTTCATTAAAAATCAGTGAATTATTTTACTTAATCAGAAATATGATAAGGTTTGAATTGTTTAAAAAAATAAAGGATGATTAATTTTGGAGGGTTTGATAAAATCCTGGAATTATAATTGTGTTTTTTTTTTTATGCTGTCATTTGTCTTGATTCTTGACAAAAATGTTTTCTGATCCTTTTAAAGTTTTACTCATTGTAATCTATTTAACTTCTTTCTCATTGTTGCAATAATTTGGAAATATTAACTTTTAACTAGGGAGACACATTTTTGATTCTTCTTTTTTTTAGATAAAAATATACTTAAAAGCTAGTGGCAGTCATTTTTATGTTTTTTTTTGTTAGTATTGCATAAAGTCTTTTCTTTTTAGTCAAGTCAAATTGAAATTGGAAGAATGTGTCATACCAATTTAAATTGGGAAAACCTGTCTACCTTGAAAGACATTAATGTATATTCTGACTTTTACTTTGATTCAATTACCAACATTCAATACTGGTGAGAAATATACAACTATCTCAGCCACAAGGCAAAGTATAAGTAACCCCTCTTTTTCTCTTTTCTATTTACAAAATGGATTTCTGAGAAGGAATTGTGTAAAAAAATGTTAAATCTTGATTTGTTCCTCATTTTTCTCTGTTAGTCTGTCTTTTTGTTTTCCTTCTTCAAGAATTTTCCAAAATTAAGAGAATTGTTTGTATGACACGTCATTATCTATTGTAGTTGATGTTTGCAACAGAAATCCAAATCTCCAAAGAAGAAGCCATAGTTGATAACAAGTGCGAATACACTTTCTTTTGGTTTTACTTATCTCAATGATGGCTAGAAAAGGAATTTATTTGGTCTTCCTTTTATTAGCAGTGGACACAAGTTCATGTCAATCAATTTCCATTTCAAAGCTTAATAAATGGTTATACATATTTTTTGATTTAACCTTTTCTGATTTATGACAAATTGTTTTAGCTTCTAAACATTGTTGGAGGAATAGAACAAATTTTACTAAAAGACAAAGCAAATCCATTCAGTCAGTAAAGATATTTTATAAATAGTGTGTACATGGTTTTGATCAAAAGATTTTATATTTCTAGTTAAATCATTTTATAAATTATTTAGTCTTAATTAAGACATTAAATGAAAACATACCATTTTAAAAGTAAAATACCTGTAAACTTTTTATTGTTGAAAATATCATTTTATCATTGCTATAAATTTATAATTTTTATTTAAAATTGATTTCATTTCTTCACACTTTTTTAATACTCCAGAACCTTGGGGGGAAAAAAAGAAAATTTCCTTGAATTTTTAAATTTATTTTTTAATATAAAGAATTTTGAATTTTATTTAAAATTGCTTCTTTTTCCTTTATACAGTATTTTTTTTCTAATGAGTATCACAAATTCAATGATTGATCTGCAACTTTTAAGTTTAAAAAGTTTGATCCTAAGAACAAAGAAATTAATAAACAGCAATTTTAAAGCAATTTACATTTGATAAAACATGATGTGCAAATCAAGTGATGAAAACTCATTAGAAATATTGTGTTGTTTTTGTCATGGGTTGAGAATGTGGACAGTTCCTGCTTAGGGCATAACAGAGCAAATCTTATCAGTCATGATATGTATGAGTAGTGTCCCTCCCCCCCACCTGCCATCACCCATCCCTGCCCTTGAGGGTTAGTATATGGCAATGTTCAAAATAGTGCCTAGTACTTGAGTACTGTCTACCTGATGGGCTAATTCTGCCACTTCAAATCTCAGCATCTCCTGGAACAGAAAAAGAAAAAGTAAAACAAAAGTGTTATGATCCACCACCCCAGGAGGCTGGTGGGCTGTGGATTCAAGATGCACTCAGTTGCATTTGGATTTGACTTCTTTTTTCTTTCTTCTTCCAGAGGAAGTTTTTTTTTTCAACAATATAATTTTATATGGACATTGCCATTGCTGTGGGAAGACTGGAAGAAGCCATTATTGGAGTTGGGGAATAATTAGGGTAATAACTAGAGGGATAATAAAAAATCATTATAATAGTAGCAGTAATAGAATAGTGATGGTAGTTGGAGGAGGAAAAGGAAGAGGAATAACCTGCTGCTACTAAGGGAGGATATATCACTGTATACACTCACATGTAAACCATCTCAGGCATGCACACACATCTTCAGGTAAATGTTGTTGTCCTCCAAGTGATCATATCTTTACAGTTATGTACAGAAAAGAGCAAGACTGAAACTAACATTTTATTCTTTTGATTTATCTGAATTGAGTCATTTAGATTAATGCATGGTAAAACAAGATTAAAAAAATAGTTTTGACTTTCTTGTTAGGAAAAGCAATGTATTTTGATTTAGGAATCTGGAAAGGGGATCAAGAAAAACAAGTTCTCACAATGAAAGAATCCATGATAAAAATTATACATTTCTTTTATAGTTGATGTTTTTTTTTTCCAAAATGCCCGCCAAATTCAACAGTTTTGTAAGTTTAGAAATTCGATTTAATACAGAAAAAAATGATGGAATGGGAAATGTTTATGTCTCATCAAAAATTGGATGAAATTATTTAATCTCAGTCTCTAGTCAAACAAGTACAAACATTCTAAACAAGCAAACAAAAAAATTGGCACAAAACTTTGAAAATAAATTTTCTTTACATTAATTTTTTAAAAAAGATTTTGACTCTGTAAAATAATTGTTGGAAATATTATACAATTGAATTTCCTAATCATTGTAATGAAATTAGAGCTTTTTAGTCTATTTAAAATAAAATGAAATATAAAAGCATACTTTTTCAAATTGACTCCAAGTCCAGTATTTGCAAATTCCAAGATGTTAGTAGACAAAATTTTATACTTTTCACAATTTTTCTTATGAAGTATTGGAAAAGTGTTTTAATCATTAATTAAAAAAAATATTAGCATTAAATTTTCTCAATCTAATATTGAAGAAATATTTGAATGTATTTGTTGTTTTGTTGAAAATGAATGAAACTTGGAAAAAAAAAAGTTAAATTTTAGAGCTGTATATTCAAGAAAACAAGATTTTTCTGAGGTTTAAATAAGCATTACTACCTCTGTCCCATAATAGTTGTTACATTAATGTATAAAATTTATATACATTATTTGTAATGACTATTACTGGACAAAGGCAGTAAAAACTTTTTTGGGAAAAATATTTCAGAATAATAATAAAAAAATTCACATAAAAGAACATTTGAAAAATAAAAATGAGAAATGACAACATTATCAATTAATTTCAGTTAAGTATTTGTTCAATGAGTTTTGAACATTATATATATATATATATATATATATATATATATATATTGTTTGGACACTATTTATTGATTCCTGTACATAAGTAATGAATGAAAAGAATTACAAATCCTTTTTTTTGCTGAATTAGAAGAATAAAAAAAATCTGTACTGAAAACTAAAGAATCCCAAACTATACCAGCTTCTATCCAATTGTATAACTATCGTATTAATTCTTCAAATCTTTAGAATAGTTATTAAGACAAGAATTTAATGATACACATTGACTGGTGATAATTTTTAAGGAATTAGAGAGGGAAAAATTGTTTAATGTGCTTATAAAAGTCTCTGTAAAATAATATTCTTTTTCATGGATTTGGGGAATCCTTGTAAGAATTTGTCTTATGGTGAACTGATATTGAAATGTTTTGGAGAATTCCATGAATGTTAAAATATTGTAAGCAATTCTTTAAAAATAGTGATTTTGCTTCTGTAGTAAGAAGTGATATCCGTAATGAACATCCTTTTATGATATATAAAAGTTGTTGAAGAAATGAAGAAAATAATTAATTAGTGATATGTTGGGTTATATAGTTGTTTCTTCATTTTATTTCAAATTTACTTTTCATCTGTCTTAATAGGGATTGATTATTTATAATATCTTGTTTGAATCAGTCACCAAAATAGGTCAAATTTATGAATTTTTTTTGTAAATCAGAAAAGTGAAAAATAAAGAGGTCAAGTTATAATCTGCAAAAACAGGCAATGCAGTTCTTCTGCAAATCAGACTGATCAAAACTAGTGAACAAGTCTTGTTAGCAAAAAACTATCTTTGCATTGAATCAGTAAAATGGAGTCTATTCATTTTCTGGGAAAAAAGCCTACTTCTAAATTAAAGATTAAAATAACTGAATTTGCTGCATTACATTGGGTGGAGAGTTATCTCCCTTTTCAAGACTTTCAACTCACTGCTTATAGCATTTTCAGGTTTTAGATAGACTGGAAAAAGTAATAAAATCTATTCCTTTTTTTCATGGGAATGAATGACCGTCCAAATAATTGTAGTTTTATTTTGATGAAGGCCATCAGAGGGGATTACTATTGTCTGTAATTGTTTGGCTGTAGGCATACACTAGTAATAAGCCTATTTGAGACTGAGATTAGATAGAGATGTAAATGTAGAGAATTATCTTATTGATAATTTGTGGGAAGACTGTGTTGCATTTAGGGATGGGGAGTCTCTTGTTGCTGTGAAAATGGTGCAATGTCACAAAATAAGAGAAATTGAATAAAATGTTAATTATGTAACAATACTGACCATACAAGAAGAATACTGCAAATACTACTGATATTGAAAATGTGACTTTGGTTGGGCAAAAACAGTCCCAAGATCTTTAATTACACTTATGCTACAATTCTTTAATTTATTTTGAAAGAAAATTTAATTTTGTTTAAAACAGTGAATAAACTACATTAGTAACACACAAGTGTGGATTAATATTAATTGAATTTTGATCTGAAAATTTCACTTCATAGTTTGGTCTATAGAATTAATATTTACCACTGACATAGAATTAAGTGAATTGGCTGAGATTATATTGAAAAATAGATAGTTTTATATTTCTTATGAAAATTTTGTTTCATCATTCGGCTATGACCTTACTGACATATATATATATATATATATATTTTTTCATCTTACAATTTTAGATAAGATTAAAATCTAGAGATTATTATTTCACAGTAAATATAAATTTTGGAAGAAATTTTAAAATTATTTTAATTACACCTAAAGTTTATTTTATATAAAGTCATTAGTTTCTCAAGGTGAATTTTGATGGTTTTTGAGTTGGTGAAATCATTTGCCAATATTTATCACAACTCCCAAATATGATCTTTGTCTTCCCAGAGAAAAGCTTTCAAAGAATAATATATGATTTGAATCAATAAAAAAGACCAAGTACAAAAGTCTTAGTGAAATCAATGAAGTCCATGGACAAATGCTCTTTTCAAATTGTAGTTTTGATCTAACAAATAATAGAGACCTATTAATAGCAATTCACTTTATTTCATAATAGTAAATAGTTGAGCATCTCTACTGGTTTGTCTTTAAGAAGGAAAAGACAGAACTAATCTAAAGAACAGAAAGAAACTAACCCTTCCTCCAAAGCTGATTAATTCAGTTTGCTGAAAGCTCCATTAGGGCGACTGTCCTAAGCCAGCAGGTAGATATCAACAATAAGGTAATAGAGAAAGACCAAAGATGGCAGCCATTTGTAAATAGTCTCTCTTTTCAGAGCATATTAGAAAAAAAGACCCTGAGACAAACATTAAAAGGAGCAAAGCTTTCAGAAAATTGAAAGCAAAAAATTATTTAAATGAAAAACTGAGATGTAAAAAGTATAAACAAGCTGCAAAAGATTTCTTAAACAATTTGATACTTTCTTGTTATAATGTATGATTATTAGCTCAAGAAAAAAAAATGTTTGTCCAAATTTATCTCCTGTTATTTTGATAAGAATGAGTTCTACTAGGATCAAAATGTGTTGTTTTTATGAAAAAGATGTCATGTTATTTATTGATTATCACATTTTTTTAAAGATATTTTGTCACCTTATAGATCAATGGCTTGGATTCATTTATCAAATTGTTTTTCTAATGGATTTGTCTAGAAATATTCAGTAAAGAGTTTATTTAGGAATTAGATAAAGTATAAACGAAGAGAAATATAGTTTTGCAAATAGGCACATAGAGCAGATAGAAAACATGCAAAATATAGCAGTACAACTTACATGCTCACATCAACATTCATACAAATATTCACACTTATACACAACAAAAAGAAAAGGTAATTTTCTTAAGATTTTATATTAATTGCAGATTGCAAATCTAACTGTAAATATACAACTAAATTTCTATTTTTATTTTTAGTCAAAATGAGTTAAATATATGTTAGAATCTAGCAAAATTCATAAGATTTACGACTTTAAACATCTTTGTTTTTAGGTTTTTATTTTGTTTTCTTCTACTGGCAGTACTTTCCCATATTACATATGGGTTGTAAGATGGTCATTATTAAACATAAAGGTCATACAGTCATTTTTATTTAGATTTAATATAATTGCTCATGTTTAAAGGATGTCTTATTTGTTTTTACAATTTATTTACTATGGATTACTGCCTTGTTTATACCAACTGAGATATACAGAAAATAAATTTGAGTTCATTGAAGGTCTCAGATATTCTTGAAAACCCCTAAAAATTTAAAAAAAAATACATTGAATAAAGATTTAATTTTATCTTGACTTTTTAAAGGTGTGGTATTAACCAAAATTAAAAAAAGGAATTTCCTAGCCTTTTCTTTTTCAATCACTGATATGAAATTAATCCTCTTTTAGTGGTTTAATACCTTGCTGTAAAAGAGAATGTCAAATCGCATTTAGGAAAGAAGAGAGAGCCAATAATAATTACCAAGAGAGTGGGTAATGCTGAGAGAGACATTTTTTTCCAGCGAGGGAGACAATAAGATAGAGGGTGAGAGACAGATCCCACCTAAAAACCAGTCTCAGCCAGATCTTCTAGTATAGCTTAAAACCTTTCCAGGTATGACTCCAACAATTTTTAAAAGTTTAGCTGAAATTGGGCAAAAATAGTGGAGTCTTTGTGGTACAGATGGATGGATGTACATTTGGTGGATTATGATAAGATTTTAGTTCTATTGTATATCTCAAAAATTCAAATAAAAGAAGCTAATCAGCCAAAGTTTCTCTGTTGATTTGATGATTATTTTTTTTGTTTATTTTACTGACACCATTCTTGAAAAGCAATATTATGGAATTATTTTTTTTCTCATTAGATTTCAAAGTTTAACTTTCACTTAGAAAACCATTTATTTTGGATATCAGTTTAACAATAAATTTAGATCATGTATGTGTCACCTGCCTGTATTTTAGTATAGATTAGGGTCATGCCAGCTGGTTCATTGGTTAAAATAATCTTGGTTGGCTGATGATCACAGCAAGACTACAGAACAGCTCAAAGCTTATAATAGCTTTTCTTTAAAGCCCAATATGGCTGCCAACAAAGAAAAAAATAATGAGAGATAATATTGGCAAGGGAGTAGTGGAGTGGAGGGGATCAGATCTGGACTGCCAAGTGATTTTTATCCGGCTTTTGCCACAGTGTCTCGACATTTAGGATCATTTATAATTCTCCTGGAATGCTAAAATAAGACATCTGTTTTCTTTTCTTTCTGCAGTCATGTGACTTTTCTAAAATTTGTACCTGAAGCCAAAACTGAAACCTGGCTTCTTTTATATTTAAAGAGAAAACATTTCCATATCTGATTGATTTTGTTTAATTACTTTAAATGATCTATGCGTTTCAGTTTGTCAATTTTTCAGATGAATATATTGAGTTGGATATTATGAAAAATAAGATATAAAAGTGAATTAACTGAGAACTCTAATTATAGTAACAAAAAATGGCTGCAGGAAACATCTTGATTCTAAAGAATATAACAACACTGTAATTTCTTAATTAGTTACAGGTGCAGATTTTACTCTAAATTTTCAAAAATAGAAATGATTGCTGGATGTAATTTTTTTGTTGAATTTTTATGTATTAAATTCTTTTGTTTTGGTTTTCAAATTATGCATAATTAAAAATTGGATAGATATTTTTTGTCGCAATTTATTAAATGTGATCAAGTCAAAGCAAAACTAAATACATGTTTTGGTTATATTTTGAGTTTCCAGTCAAACTTCAAATACAGCTGGTAAGGAAATAGAATATTTAATATATATAATAAAAAGAGTTGAATATGTAAAATAATTTAACATATTAGCTTAAAAAAATACACATATTTTAATATGATTTCAAGTTGAGATACATTTGAAACACAAGAAAATATGCCATGTTAACAACAATTACTTTGCGCACTAGAGAGACAAATAAAACCACAAAAAATAACAATTTCATTAAGCAAGTTGAATGGGGAATCGAATTCTAATTAATCTTCTATTGGTCTGAATTAAATTTTGTTATTAGTTTTGATTTTTGGAAAGTAGATATTTTTTGTAGAAAAAGTAAAAGAATTGTTATAAAAACTGAAGTAAATCTTTTATATCTAATGTAAGCTCATTATATTGGGAACAGAAAAATTCTGATGCATTATGCTCTTCATGTCAATGTTTTTTTGTTTTTTTTTGAGGTTTGCAAATGTATTTCATAAAGGATTAATTCATATTTTAAAAATTGAATAATTTTTATATTGGAAAGAAAACTGATAGTTTGAAGCTTTTCTACTGTTTTTTTTTTATTAGGAAAAATTTTAAAACAAAACCTTAAAACAAAATTTTAAAAACAAAATAATAAACTTAGAGAAAACATTAAAAAGTTGGGCAATTGTAAAATATATTTGTTATAAATTAGGCAAAAATAATAAAAAAAATATCTTACCTTTTTCTTTAATTTATTTAATAAATTTGTCCAAATTTGCTTTATTCAAAATACTTTTCTTAATTGAAAGAAAATGTAGATGTGCACGAAACAAACATTGTCAAATAACTGCTGTCCTATCTTTTAAGATAGTCTATATTGCTTAGGATTGGTGAGATTTCTTTGCATATAATTTCTACATATTGTTTATGATTGAAAAAAAAATTGCATAAATTATTGTAAATGTGGACATTTGAAATTTTAGCAATAAGCAGAATGGTTAATAGATGTTGCATTCCAAATCAAATGACAACAACTATATAGGATCTTTCACCCAAGAAGTAGCAGAAAAATTACAAAGCAAAAATAAACAAAAATAAATATTTCTTTAAACCCTTTAACTCCCATCACCATTGAAACTATTCTCAGAAAAAAATAATAAAGATAAAAAGAATGTTGGCAATGCCAAACTACAAATATTAATGTTCATCTTGATTCAGAACTTTCTAAAAGCTGTTTTAAAATAATATCTCTGAAAAATATTTGAATAGAAAATGCCTAAAATCTTTATAAATATGTTAGTATCTCCAATAATTTTGCCTTCATTATTGACACAGTAATGAAGGCAATTTGAAAATAATTTTCATATTTATGCTTATATAATCTTTGGTATTACCTCTTTGACTTGTCAAATCATTTGAAATCTTAAAACTTTTAAGTAGAAAAATGAAAAATATTACTTTCAAATAAAAGAGATGATAATTTGCTGTTGTGATAATCTCAAAAGAAAAATAATTCTTAAACATTTCTAGATGGAGAAGAGTGAGTTTGGCACAACCATTTGTGAAATTATTACCCCAAATAAAAACCATAAAAATCCTTTGACCTCTTGTGACTCACACTAAATAAATCCAGTCTAAGCCCAAACAGCATGCACTTAAGATCATATAGTTACATCCTT
Organism: Sepioteuthis lessoniana; assembly: GCA_963585895.1. Taxonomy (NCBI): domain Eukaryota; kingdom Metazoa; phylum Mollusca; class Cephalopoda; order Myopsida; family Loliginidae; genus Sepioteuthis; species Sepioteuthis lessoniana. Next base: position 43,536,288 of record OY757923.1, read on the forward strand.
TGTACTTACATTCTTTAGTAAACCTCAATTGGTGAGTTTAATTCTGCTTGGAAAAAGCAATATTCTCTTAGTTATATTTGGGAGTGAAGAGATTTCAGTCTTATAAGAAAACATTTTAGAATAAAGTATAGCTATGAAATGATTTAATAAATTTGTTGGTTGCACCAGAAGAAGCAGAGTTTTCAAATTAATTTTATTTTCTACTTTGTGTCCATTTTAAAAAATTGACTGAACAATCATTATACAATCAATATTAAACAATGATCAAAATTTGAATCTTGAAGACGATCAGGTCAACATTTAAAACTTTGTATCACAAACATGATGAAACCAATTAATTGCAAACAATATTCAGCAATTTGAATGGCTTTTTCTGACATTTCTAAAAGCTGTTTCCTTCTGGCAAAATTTTGTGATATAATACACTATAAAGATAATTAAAGTTTACTATAGCAATGTAATAAATATTCTTTTTTTTTCTTATTACTTTTAGTACTGTACCAAAATATCACTTAATCATGTTAAGATCTTACAAAAGAGGAAATTGTCGTTAAAAGAAAAGCAGAAAACAATTTTAATTATTAGAAATGCAATTGGTGGAAAGCTATCCAAACAGAAATTTTTAATTTTCTTTCTTTCTCTTTCAAATTGATATTCATTATTACACACACACACACACACACACACACACGCACACACACACAGTGCTACAATTTATCTTCTGTTAAAAAAATTAAGATCAAACATTGAATTTGTAATAAATACTTGTTTTGTTATTCTGCTCAGCAGAATCACTTGAAAAGCTCATCCTGAGAGACACACAAACCTTGCTGGGTCAAATAGTTTGTGCTTGTAATAATTAAAAAAATATATATTCATCATATTCAATGTATTAATGAATTATTTCTTATGAGATTTTACAGATTTTTAACACAATTATAGATTGTTAATTATAATTATGTCTTATACTTGTTTTTTATGAAGGTCTTTCCTATTCTGTATTTAATGAAGCCAAACCTTAAGTTGTTGAAATCTTTATAGAAATGTATAACTTGGTGAAATTTTGAATTTATTATAAATTCTTACAGAATTCAATGTTGAATAAATTGGCTACAAATTGGATTTAATTCAAAAATGATTCAGAGATCCAAATCTCCACTTAGACAGTCTTTAGTCAAGCTGAAGCTGCCTATTAATCCTTCACAAACAAAGTAGAATCAATTGAGAATTAGCTTAGTACTCTCTTATTAAAGCAAACAAAAAACTTGTTCTACAAAACAATTTTAAAGTTAGGTGATGAAAACTTCTTGGGCTATATTCCACAAAGTATTTTTTAATTAGCTAAAAGCAAGAAGCATATAACCTCCATGTAGGTTTTGTTGCTACTAAAATTCATGTTTATTTCATTATATTTCTACATGATTTTTTAATAATTGTTTTAAAATTCTTGGGTCAGTTTTGAATGACCTGACACTGAACAATTGGAGTAAAATGAACGAAGAAGATTGTAAAGAAATCTCACACTTTGGTAAATCAGATATAAACATTGCTGAGATACATTGTATTGTGTACAAAGTAAAGTTTATGAATAAAGCTAGCTATGGTATTGAGCCTTGTAGCATGCATATTTGATATTGCTCTTTCCTTGGCCAGATGCCAACTTCTCATATGAATGTGTGAGGGATGATTTTCAAGAAGAAATTTGGAACAAATATACAATTATAAAAAAACCTGTCCTTTAAGAGGAAAATATTTGTAAGATTAGGAAAATGGTATTATATGATATGGAGAGAGTTTTGAATTGACCACATTTTCCCTCCTACCCGTTTTTGTTATTAAAGTGCCAAGAAATAAACAAGGCAGATAATACAAATTTGAAATATTAATTATAGCTTTAAATGATTTGCTTAATCTTAAAAAGCACAATTGTCACTTTGACCCTGATTGAAAGATTAATCCCTCCACTAGATAATCATCTGTTTTCATATTTTTAGTTAATTCAAAAGAACACCTACAAAACAACAATAATATTTTACATTTAAATTTTCAATAGGCTTATTTTTCTTCAATATATTCTTGTGCAATAAAGGAAGATTGACAAAATTACTAATATTGTTTTCTAAAATTTCAGTTATTACAACACTTTGTATCTAAATGTGGGATAGAATAGAATTTTAGAAGCAATTAAAGTGAAAAATAATTTATTATGTTTTTGTATTTTAAAATAGAAAAAAAATTCATAAAGAATATTTGAACTTATTGTGCAAATGTAAATTTGCAAGTTAGGCCATTTGAGGCACAAAAATCTTCATAAAACTAGCAGAGAAGAATATTGGCTTGAATGTAAGAAGTTTTAATTTTAGATTTATCTTTTGTAGATGGAAACAGAAAAGCTCAACTCTTAGACAGAAAAGAACAAAATATTTTCCTCTTGTTTTATATTGTGTAAATACTTAGTTTATCCACTAAATATTCAAAACCTTATAGGGTTGGTTGGTGGGTTGTTTTATGGCATGTCAACCCTTTTTGGGTCATTTAACATCGAATTAAATCATTTTGATAAAAGTTTCAAACAATTCAGTTTAGTATAAGTACATTTTTTTGTTTACACACAGTTAAATGTCAAAACAGTTCTATTTCAAACAATTCAGTTTAGCATAAGTACACAGTTTAAACAGTTAATTTCAAACAATTCAGTTTAGTGTAATTACAGAACCAATAGATAGAACCCTATCAAGTGCGACCACTCCAGATCAGAGTGGACCTGGGAGTGATGGCAATGAAGGGATACTCTGCATTCCCTAAAGCTCCATCATTACTGAAGCCTCCCCATCAGATTGTTTAATGTCATATCCAGGAGACTTTTGGAAGAGTCTTACCCCTCTGCAGAGATGGATGTGGTGTATTCTACAGCCCAGTGGATTGGGTAGCAAAACTCTATAGGTTCATCTGGTGGAAGATGTATAAGCTATAGGGAGCTCTGGCCTTGTATACTACAACTTTCCCAATTTTATTCTTTTGAGAAGTTTGAACCTGAAAAGGTTTCACTGTTATTATTTCATTATAACTCTGTTTCCTATTTATAGACATCTTGCTTCACCATTTGCATTATGAAGTAAATCATATATTTCCAGCTTTCTCAAAGTTTGGCATGTCAAATCACCCGTTAAAATAACTGATGATAATGTCTTTTTTATAGGCTCTCTCTGTGTCTCTGTCTCTCTCATACACACATGTACTCAGTGAATACTTTTTTCACTTATCATCATGTAAGAAATACATGATTTATACTCTGTGTTTGATAACATTTTAATATTGGATAAGTATTCTATCCATTTTCATAAGCCAAAAGATCAATTTTACATGTTTAGTAAAAGGTTAAAAAAATCTTGTAAAACATGTCAGAAAATTTAATTTTCATATCTTACTCTGTGGAGGGACATTAAAGAAATTATGTTAAGATGACATTTAAAGTAAATAGGACAGAATTGAAAATTCTAAGAAAGAAGAGATTTTGGTTGCTTACAACATTTAATTGAATCAAAAATTTTTTGTTAATAAATATACAGTTTGTGTTAAGAGTAAATTCTTGGTCTTGTGAGGTTTTATAGATTTATGACTTTTGATTTTTGTATATGAATAATAGAAATAAAATGGCCAGATAATCTGCACTCATTGTCAGTAATGTAAAAACTTATAGCTTGCGAGAAAGAAAGCCTTTGTCCATCTTTTATTGTAACTTTTGGCAAAGTAAATACTTGCTTTCTGTGTGGCAAGGTTTCTGCATACACACCATGCATTTGATTGCTGCTAAGAAAACCTGATGCCAACTGTGACTTCCTTCATTTGGGGGGCAGATAGATTTGCACATTCTGAAAAGGAAACACTGATAGAATGGAACTATCCAATGTGTTCATTTTCCCGTGTAAACTGAATCTCTTTAAGTTATAAGAATGCCAAGCTTGGCTTTTGCCTCAGATCAATAAGAGGATCAATTTACAGCTGAGTCTTCAATGAAGAAGCTGATTTCAAATTTGTTTCTCACTTATCTAAGTGTCTGTACACAAAGGAAAACCAACTTAAAAGCAAGTGGATGTCTACATTTGCTAGTGATAACTTTTTTGTATTTCAAACAAATATTCTTTCCTTATTGGCTTCTAGGAATGAACAACATTTGTGACAGATAAGAAAAAAAATACAATTACAAATTTTATAGTATTTAAACAACAATTGAATTTTTTAAACTAAATAACTGAACTTTAATAATTTCTTATTTTTTATTGATAATTTCAAAAGAAAAGTGGGTTATATAGTCTTTCTGTATTATTTAATTGAGGTTTTATGGGAGAAAATTTACTTCTTTGATATCCAGACTGGTGATTTAGAAATATTTTGGAAGAATCATGAACTGATTATTTGTTTCTCTAAAGTATCAATCACTGTCAAAGAAAGTTTAGTGATTACAAAAAAAAAAAAAAAAAAAAAAAAAGACAAAACATTTTTATCTGAAATGCAAGCTAATTTATTCACTCTGCTGTTTTAAATATATAACTTGATTAGCCATTGTTGGTTATATGTTGACCTTGGAATAAATATTTACAGCATAAAATAAAAAAATGAATGCTTTTTGAAAGATTAGCCAAAGACTACAATGTGTCTGAAATGTTTAGTTGCCTAATATGTAACATCCAGTTTTTATGTTCTTTTTATTTGTTAATATGCAATAAAATTGAATCTAATATAAAGTAACAAGCTGTTTTGAAAATGATATCCTGAATGTTTGGATTTTCCACTTTAGTAGTGAAACAAATGAGGAAAAAACTTTGTTTTTAAAGAATAGGCTGTTTATCCTGCCTCCTAAGAAAAAGATATTTTCTTAAACTTGCCTGGATTATGTATAAAATTGTATAGTTTGAAGACCTACTGAACAAATGAATATATAATAGAAGAGGAGGGAAAAAAATGAAATCAGTCAAATAAGACCAACACAGTTGTTAGCAGGTCAGAAAAAAGTGAAAATAAATGAAGTTGGGTTCTTTATTGACTATATAGCCTGTAACTTTCTAAGTAAATAGTTATTTTTAAACATTGAATTAGCATGAAAATTATAATTGTTGCTGAAAGAAATAGTCAGTATTCCTTTCAATGTGGACCAATCGTTCAGGTTTTAGTGAATGAAATAATTTATATTTCTAAAGTTTAATCTTTTCTAAAAGGTTTAAGAGAAAAGAGTTTTAATAATAAAAAAAACTCTTCTCAAAATGCTATTATTATTTTATTCTTTTTCTTATATTCAAATATAATTATACTCAGCGAATAATAAAAAAACAACTTTTTTCATTGAATTATTTCCAAAAAGGTACTTTATATTTAGTTATTTAGATCTGTTTCAGAATCCCTCATCTAATCTTCTTATCACATTTATTTTAAGTGCTTTTTATGTAATTTAGATTATATGAATATATAACACAAACATGCACACACACACACATTCTCATACACAAATAGGTACTAATATATATATATATATATATATATATATATATATATATATAATTTAAGTCATTCTAATGATTGAAATAATATTTTTTCTTGCTTTAAAATTTGTTTTGTAGGAGTGGCTTAATCTTTTCCCTGTTTTTCTAAGTGTTATAGAAAATGTCATTTGTTTAAGAAAAGTATTTCTTGCATTGTGAAAAGCATTTTTTAAAGATTATGTTCAGATTTTTTGAAAGCCTATCCAGGTTGATGTGGAAATAAAAAAAATATTCACTTGCACCCACAGTTCTTCCAACAAAAAATTTATAGAGAAGAGTAAATAATGATAAAAATGAAGGCAATGCAAGTAAAGTCATTTCAAAATACAAAATCATATTTTTGGCAAATTTTAAAAAAAAAATCAAATTAAATGTGATTGTGTTTTGATAAAAAAAAAATGAAAGACAGTTAAAAATGGATTCAAGCAAAGAAAAAAATTAAAAAAACCCAAAATGAAGATGGCAGTTGAAAACATCCAATGTATGTTGTTGTACTTACAGGCATCGTCTGGCTTCCATGAAGAGCATTTATAGCAGATTGTGCCTCAGCATGGGTTGAGAACTTGACAAATGCACAACCTGGAAAATGAGTCAAGAAATCAGCAAATTTGAATTAAAATAAACAAAACTTCTTTACTGATCAAAATCTAAAAAAGTCAACAGAAAAAGTTAAGAGTTTCTGGAGAATGTTTTGATGAACTAGTTTTTGGTAGTGCTTATACTTGGTAATATTTAGATCTGAAATATTCATTATTGCCCTATTTTCTATTTCAAGTAATTAAAACTAAATTCTTCAGTTTTTGCCATATGTAACTCTGCAATTTTTAACTCTGCAATAATCAATCTTTTTTTTCCTGCAAATTTTCCTTAAGATAAACTGTACCCTTTGTATTAAATCAAGTGGAACTAATATTGGTCTGCAGGTCAAGAATTAGTTGTTTGTCTTTAGAGATTTATCTTCATAAAAGTAATACTGTAGAGATTAGCATCAAGTATAAATCATCCTCTTCCTTATTCATTCAATTTCTTTTATCCTGTGTGTTGTTCACATCAGCTTAAAAATGTATATAGAAACATACTGATGCATTCATAATGGTTTTTTAACTGCACTTTCAATTATTTTGATTGGGTTGTCAGGGGTTTATTTTCAATTCTGTTGAACCCTATATTTAGACATAATTCTTATAGAGAAAACCATCACAAATATTTTTGTTTAAATAAAGAAATGAAACTAGAGCAAAACCTGGAGAGGTAAGGAAGAGTTTCATAATTGTTTATTTTTTTTTATTTGCCAAGGATTTCAGCTTAAAAATATTAAAGTATTGTTGTTAAAATCAGACTGAAGAGAAAAAATCAAAAGTTTTATGTGGCCAAAAAGAAAAGTTGCATGTTTAATAAAAAATTTTCTAGTTTGTTACAAACATTAATCAGCTGGAATTGGCTGCTTAGTTAAAAAAAAATTGTCAAGGTTTAAAATAAGTTTCTGTTGGATGCTGTACTTGGATTGAATATAACTTTGATTTATAGTAACAAAAAAAAAAAAAAAAGAAAAAAGAAGCTTTCTTATTCTTCTGGTCTGAAAGAAACTGAAAGCAGATTGTGATCCTATATATGTATATATATATATATATATATATTTTGTAAAAAACAGTGAAAGAAGGAATAGAATAATAAAAAATGGTAGATAACCATTGTTCCTCAAATATTGATGGTAGAATGACAGACATGATGAGAATCAATACCATATGATTTTAGGTAGCCAGTATCAGTGGTGGATTTGCAATCCCATAAGGCAGGTGTTCTTGAGATTTTCTAAACACTTGAACTACTCAGAATTTATAATTAATATAATGTTGGTCAGATTTAAAAGATGATGAAAAACAAACCCTTTCCTTGTTAGATTAAAACAATATTAAATAGAAAAATGAAATGTCAGCGTGATTTTTAGCAAAATAAAAATGTTTAATTAGGAAAAAACAGAAACTGTAAGAAAATAATTTCTGAATTAATGTATAGATGAGGTGCAAATTCTAATAGGGAGGAAAAAAATAAAGTCATTTCTGATTTGATCTGTGGATGAAATCTCAATTTTAATGCTAGGAGAAAAAAGAAAGTAAATTTTGAATTAATCTTTTGATGAAACTTAAGTTTTATTTATCAATCCATTTAAAATGAAAATATTATACTTGATTATCATTTAAATGTTTATAAGAAAAAAAGAATCTATAAATATTGATAAAATTAATCATTATCTTATAAAATGATGAGAACATTTTATAAATATTCTACTATAATGAAAGTACATCAGACTATTTGCTATTTTTGATGTTTTCCATATCAGTTCAGTGATTTTAGATTTTGCTTAATGAGATACAACATGGTGATTAGTTGGTTGATTGCTTCCCTGTCATGCTGAGTTCTTCATTGTATTTCTAGGTCAAGGGAAGTCACTTGGCATTGCCCATCTTTCCTCCAAGTATCATGCAGTAAGTAGAACTGGGTTTCATCGTACTAATAGCAGGAAGAACCTCTGACCAGAATTCCTTTCCAAAGATGACCAGTGGAAAAAAGAAAATCATCAGCTTTATTTGTTTATGAATCTTTACTTGTTTTCCCAAATGAATAAGGTTATCAATTCCAAATTGATTCTTGAAAATCATTTGCTTTTTTAATCAAAGCTCAGAGTTTGAGTAGTAAGCTTTACAATTCAAATTACCCCTATAAAAATGTCTATTTAACACAATTTGCATTCTTTAAAATTTGTTGTTATTAAAAATGCAAGCATATTAGCTGATCAAGACATCTTCCAAAGATAGTTGATATTTTAAGGATTTTATACATGATTATAATGAAAAATTAGATAGATTTTATCAAGTTATATATGTAAACATTTTTTTGTGTTGCTATAAAGTGACTAAATGGAAGAAAGGATGTAAGAAAAAGTGTTAAAGATTTTTTTTCTCATTTCATGTTTACATAATGGATCTGACTATTAAAACAATTAATTGTTCTGAGATGGTTATTAGAGGAAAATAGAGTAGTGACTCACCCTTGCTGTTTCCATTTTGATCTCGTAGAATGGTGCATTCTTCAATCGTTCCATAAGGCTGGAATAACTGTCGAATATCATCTTCTGTTTGCTGTTTGTTGAGCATTCCCACAAACAACTTTCTGTCTTCTGGAATTAGAAAATCAAAACAAAGGGGTGTGTAAATGAAATGAAAACTTTTCAAAATCATTTGCATGATAGATGGAAGGAGCACTTTTAAGTCTTGTACCTTTGTCTTTGATTTGTTGCAGGTGATGTTAATAAGTTTAAACAGTTTTTGTAACACGCCTTAACTTCAAATATCTGATGATCAGAAAAATTCTTGTATAGTGTTGCAAAGTTCAGAACATTATTCAAATTGTAGTGAAAAACACAAAAAAGGATCAGCTGTCTGCCCTTTGGTAATTTGAGAGTAAAAAAAAGAAAAATAAATGACAAAATAGAGTGATGTCATTTTGTTGAAGTAAAGAAAAAAAAAGGATGAAAAGATATAATTCCAGATTTACTGATAACCCCTCATTTTTGTTCAAGGCCTGTAGTCATAATTATAAATTATTAAATAAATAGGATTACTAGGGTTTTATGTTTGTTAATAATAGTGTAAATGGTGAAAATGGAAAGTACAGAATGTTCAGTGGCATGTTTATATCTGTCCAATTACCTGCCATATATACCAATACAAGTAACATGAAAAGATTTTTGGTCAGTAACAACCTACCTGTTCAGACTACATTTAACTGACAAGGAGTGTTAATGAGTGACCACTAAAAAAAAGAATACTATGAGTTTTACTGATGATTTACATCAGTAAAACTCATAGTATTCTCATAGAAACTCATAGTAAAACTCACAGTAAAACTCATAGTATTCTCATAGAAACTGGAGTTTTTAAAACTCACAGTAAAACTCACAGTAAAAACTCACAGTAAAACTCACAGTAAAACTCACAGTAAAACTCACAGTAAAACTCACAGTAAAACTCACAGTAAAACTCACAGTAAAACTCATAGTATTCTCATAGAAACTGGAGTTTTTAAAAAAATCTTGTTATCAGTCATTTGTAACTTAGACAAGCTGCTCAGTGTCCATATTAACACAGAAGCAAAAAATATACATTAAAAATATAAAGGCTATAGTCAAGAACCGATAAGAAAGATGAAGAAAAACAAGAATTTAATTTGAAAGAAAACCAATCAACATGAAATGTTGTCTGGTTTAAAAACAATTTTTCTGAGAGGTAGCAACATTATTTCAATTTCTTAGAGTGCTTTTGTCATGGTTGTCAAATATATTTTGTCAACTTTTGGAATGAATGTTTTTAAAGCTTGAAGTTTTTTTCTTTTTAAGCAGCCTTGTCTACATTTCAAACATTTATCACTTAATATATATATCTGCTTAAAAATGTATATAAAAAACATACTGATGCATTTATAGTGATTGGGTTTGATAAACAACAAGAAAAGGTAGAAGTGAGAATGTCACTAATAAAATAACCATTATAGAAGATTAGAACATTTTGTGTTATCCTTGCCCTAAAAAAGGCTCTCTGCATATTTTGAGCTCTAACCAAATAGATCAAGAGTGTTACAAATCTCCTTATGATAAGTGGTGAATGGAAAATAAACATTTGATCAGAAAGACTTTAGAGAAGTTTTCTTTCTGTTTTCTTTAAAAAAGTATAAAATTGTCTCAAACAAGCACTGATATGGATTCTCGCCTACAAAAGAAAAAAAATCACTAAGGAAACTGAAGAGGACTGTATGAATAATCAAATGTATATATATTTCTAATCTAAGAAATATCAAGAATAGATTAAAAATATGAGTGGAATAGTAAGGAACTAAATGAACCAAGTTAGACATTTTTTACTTTCCCTCATTGCTAATAAAACAAAAGGTAATGTTTATATTTCAATAGAGTTTAAGGTAAGATACCCCACTTTCTACAATCTGTTAATTATATTTTATCCAAATAATAAGTTAGCATTTTCATTTTTTATCAACTACTTCTGTCAAAGTAAAAGCATAAAGGTGTACAATGTCTAAATCATAGAGATTTAACAAACATTTAAATGTTAAATAATTTTTGTCCATTATCAACTGAAACAATTCTGAGATCTACTTGGACGTTTTGGTGGGGATTGTCTTCCAGTAATTTTATGCCTGTCTTATCAACTTTGGCTATATCAACTCTTATATCAAGCTATATTTATTTTCATTTTTACTATATTTTGTTATTTTTCCAATCAATGTTTGATTTTCAACTTTTGGGTTGGTTAGATCTTATTTCACTCATTTGAATATTGTTCTTGACTGTTTATCTACTTAAGCTAAATCTATGATTGGGATTTATTGATGAAAAAAGGGCACTTCTGGTGGTGTAACGGTTAGCGAGATAGACTAGTAAATCTACACGAGTGAGTTCGAGTCTCATTGGGTGCCCCATTCATACGGCCTTGTGCCACATTGAAGCAAAGAGCTTTGTAAATTACTATGGGCACCTCTGGTGGTGTAATGGTAAGCAAGCTAGATTAGCAAACTTACACGAGTGAGTTTGAGTCTCATTGGGTGCCCCATTCATTCGGCCTTGTGCCAAATCAAAGTGAAGAGCTTCGTAAATTACTACTTGAAGAAAAAACAAACAAACCATAAAAAACAAAACTGAATTGTTACTAAGTTGGATGCTGTTAGGGCTACACACACACACACACACACACATATATATATATATGGTCTCTCTAGAAAATATCCAGCCATTTATTAATAAAAAGAATAGCTTCCCTAGAACAATGGGACTTTAATTAATTTCACAGTACTATCCTTAAGACCTCACACAATGTATTTTCCATTTTTCACAACAGTCTGTAAAATTTTTCTTTGAGATTGCTGACAGTTGCCTCATTGAATTCTCTATAATCTTGCCTTTGGTTTGAAATCTCTTTCCTTTCAATGTCAATTTTTAGCTTTGAGAAAAATCAGAAGTTATTTTGAGCCAAATCAGAACTGTTGGAGGGCTAATAAATCTGAATGATATGGTGCTTTTTGACAAACGATCTCATGTGAATGCAATAGTCACACAGTGCACAAGCACACTCAGTAGTCTCTCACTGTCAACTGAGTAACTCCATGAGAGAATGTCTGTATACACATATGCTGTAAAGTCCCTAGTACTGGTTCTTGAGGTATTCAAAAGAGCTTTCTGTTCACACACACACACAGGTTATAGAACAGGTATTTATGATCACAGGATATCCTATGTGTTCATCTTTTTGCAAGTGAGATGTTTGCAGGTTAAAATGTTTACTTTGTTCGGCACCATCATCATCTTTTTAAATTATAGCCAGATTTTCCTGATTGAAAGGCTAGAGCTTATATATCTCTGATCATGAAACTCATTAACCAAACTATATACCATATATACAATATTTACAAGGAGTAGTCCAATTTATCCCTTGCTTTTTTGTATAGCTATTGCATTTTCTCTTATGGTTTTATTATTAGTTTAGCATTCATTTTTTATCCTCGTTCTTGTTCACTCTTTCTGCTGCTGTTGGCTATTTCACTTCATTTGCAGCCAATTTTCAAGAGCTCAACTATTTCTTTAAGAAGATTTTTTTCAAAATTGTGTATGCTGTTTAATCAAATATTTTCCTTCATATCATCATTGTCAGCGCTCTACTTGTCTATAAGAGGCCATGTTTTTTACTTCTGATAAAGAAAAAATGCAAGGTTTCTGTTCCTTTTAACATAAATAAGCAATATCTGCAAAAACTCAAATTATTCTCTCATATTTGTTGTTAGAATGGCTTTGTTATTTCTCAGGAAAGATTCAGAGGATTCAGATTCTATTTCTTCTCTTAAGAGAAAAATGTAAAGATTTTATTGTCTATAACCTCAAAAATGGTTTTTAACATTTCAAAATTTGTTTGGACAATTGAAATTCTTCTTTGTGCTTTTGATGTCATTACCATATTGTTTCACTTAATTCATTCTTCAGCTTTCAACAGATATAACATTGATAAAAAAAGAGGAAAAAATGTTAATTCTTCAAGAATTTTTGTCTCCATTCTCCTAAGAAATAGATTTTTTCCGTTTTTTTATGTGCATATTTTGTTGTCTTACAATGCAAATTAATAATCATTCCAAACATTTCTCATGACCTTTTTTGTGTAATCCATAAACTCCTGTGTTCAAAACAGCAAAGATTGATAGTAGATATCATAGGTTCTGATATGAACTAGAATATCTTAAAAAGTGTACAAATAAATCAGGACACATTGGATTTCTCCTATCACTTCAAATGAAGTCATATGTTTCTAGTATTGGAAGTGACAGTAGAAATACTTGATCCACCACCTAAATGTTCTATTTTTATCAATGTTACTTAAAAACTGAAAATTGCAAAAAAATTCTTATACTTAGCTTTTAATAACATTTCTCATGATTTTTATAGAATTATAAGTAGAAAGCAGAGTATATATATATATATATATATATATATATATATATATATATATTTATTATCTCAAATGTTTGATGAAAATTGTATATTTTTTAATATTATTTGTTATTTTTCTCCTGGGTCTTTTTGTTTAAATTACATTCTTTGTGATTCTAACCTGGTTCTTCCAGTCAGTATTAAAGACATGATTTATCTGGTCTTTTAGTGAATCATGTGGAAAGAGATTTTTGTTGCTATTATAACAAGATATCTATCGATAGGCTCTTGATCATATGGAAATCAGACCTGACCAATAAAATGAAATGCAGTTTCTTCCTGGCAGCAGTCATATCGATACTGCTATATAGATGCACTACTTGGACGCTAACTAAACAGCTGAAGAAGAAACTAGATGGCAATTACACAAGAATGTTGAGAGCAATATTGAACAAGTCCTGGTGACAACACCCCACAAGATACCAATTATACGGCCACCTGCCTCCCATCACGAAAACTATACAAGTTAGACGAACCCGACACGCAGGACAGTACTGGAGAAGCAACGACGAACTCATCAGTGATGTACTCCTATGGACCCCCACATATGGCCAAGCAAAAGCAGGATGACCAGCTCGAACATACATACAGCAGCTAGGGCACCTCGGGTGGTGTAATGGTTAGCAAGGTAGACTAACAAACCAACACGAGTGAGTTCAATTCTCATTGGTTGCCCAATTCATGCGGCCTTGTGCTAAATCTAAGTAAAAAAAAAAAGCTTAGTAAATTACATACATACAGCAACTATGTGAGGATATAGGATGTAACCCTGAAGACCTGCCTGAGGCGATGAATGATAGGGACAAGTGGCGAGAGAGGGTCAGGGATATCCATGCTGGTGGCACGGCATGATGATGATAAGATATTATGACCTCTTGAATCAAAACATTCCAAAAGATTATCCAAGTTTATATTAAAAAAATGTGCCTTTTATTGATAACAATTACTGTAGCTGAATCTATTGCAAAAACATATTTTTATCCTTCACCCACTTTTCTTTGAAATTTTATTTTGGTCAGTTACATGTGTTTTAAAAAGACAGTTTTCAGTTTTAGAGGTGCCCCAGTAGATGTTATTCATTGCCTATTAATATGCTTATCATTATTGACACTTGAATAGTATTAAAATGTAAAAAAAGAAAACTGTCTTTTTTAGTTCAGTTCTAATTCTTTTGACATTTTGAAGTTGTCATGGCTACTGGACATTATGCCTGTTGCTTGTTATTAATTTTTACTCCTGGGATTGGAGACCAAAAGATACAAACAAAATCAGATATTTAGTTATATTCCCAGTTGATTTTTCATTTATATTTTGGCACCGTTCATAGGCATTTATTTCTTCATTGCTCGACATTAGGGAAATAAAAAGAATTGGCCTACTTGTCCCAAACTTGAACCTCCAGAGAAAATTAATGTTTGTGTTTTGGTATTGAGGTAAATGTATTATGGATTGACTGACTCACAAAAGATGAAACCTTGGACTTATGTATATGGATTTATATAATGTTTAACTGATATCTGATTCATATCTCATAAGCATGATTGGATTTGATAAATGGCCTAGTTTTCACCCACATTTAGTCATTGTTTTTTATTTTTTTATTTTCATTTACTTTCTTTCATGGTCTATCATATCTTAATGCTAATGATAAATAGGACAATATGTGTAGAGCTATTACCTTGTAAATGAATTATTTTTTGTCAACCCCAGGTGTTTTATAGCCAGTCACAAAGAAAGCAGGTGAAATAATTAGGTATTAGAGTAGGTTAAATTAAAATGAGTATTAGAATGATAAAGAAAAATCTTTCATTTTGATCCCTCAAATAAATCAGCTTAGGCTGAGCAGATGATGAGTGGCAGTGATAAGAAGAAAAGAGAATTTTGAGCAATGATGTTCATTGATAACTTTTGTCTATCAACACAATAGAAAAAAGTTGGCTATTTGGGTGCATTGCAAAATACTAGAAAACAAAAGGAAGATAAAACAAATGATAAATTTGCATCTGCTGATTTCTTTCCTAAAAAAAATCTAACCAAAAGAAATTATTGCAAGAATTATGCTGGGCTTTCCTGATCATTCACTGTATCAAGCTTTGCTTTTTACCACTAAAAATTTGGTAAATCTGCTTTCCACAAAATGATTCTCTTTCAAGTGATGTAGAAAAATCTTGATAATCAATAAATTCCTAAAATAAACAAAATTGATTTTTTTCATAAAAAGAAAGAAATCTAAATTCATTATGTGTCCATTCATCTTTTTTTTCCTGACAAATTTTAATTGAATGGAGCCAATTCATTTAGGACATGTGGATTTGAATTAAGGTGAATAAAACAGAAAATACATGGAAACAAACATAAATATGAATTGTAACTTTCTTTTTTCTATTGTAGGGTGTTAGACATTGTCATAGAAACAGTTTTTAAAAGATTTATGTTTATTTAGCATTTATTTTAGCATCCATTGTTATGTCCCCACACAAATTATTTTGAAAATTTTAGAGATTTATCATACTTTAAATGTTCACCAGTTTTTAATTCAACTTCTTATCAATAATTTGGTTAGATTGTTACGTAATAGATTAGTTTAATCTATCAGTGACATGTAGTGTAGGTGATTCAAATACATTCTGTTGAATAGCATGAACAAAAAACAAAAACCACTGCAATGGTATAATTGAAAACCTATGAAGCTGAGATCAATCTGAGACCATAACATGGATTGGATAGTTTCAGTCATGTGACCAAAATGGTTCTAGAGTTTAGAAAAATAGTTTAAAATCTAATTAGTTGGTTTCTAGGCACTGAGAGGCACACAATGGTGTGTGCAGTCTTTTCCACCTGTGTTACTAGAACTGCTCTTTGATGTACACAGGTAACATATAAGGACATTATAGAAGAAATAAAGTAAGATGTGAGCACAAAAGTAGTTTGTTATTTATTCTTCTCAATCAAAGATGTCTTAGAGTTTAAACAAAATTGGGGGTTCAAATGATCATGACCATTGTAAGAAGAAGATAGTAAAGGGTCATCTAACAATGTGACCGACAAGGAATTTGTACTAATCTAGTCATCTAAATGTACTTTATAATGTAACAAAGTGGAATACCTCATGATAAGAAGGTTATTTCCATAATAGAGATAGAAAAAATAGGTTGCTGTAGAAAAAAGAAAATTAGTATTTATATATATAAAAAAAAAACCCAAATCAAATGGAACAGGTTTTACATTAGTTAATAATAAAGAAATATTAATGGATTATTCACTGCAGATATTTCTGTCATTTCTGTGTCTTGAATGTACATTATCTGGCTAATTACCCATTATCTTTCCGTGCTTGTCTTTGAAAAGAAATAGAAATACAAAAAGATCCACAATCAGAAACGAATCCGTATCGACTCTGGTCAGTCTTCCTTTAGGGCAATATGGAAAGAAGCCAGGCCCTTGGAAGAACACCAAGTTCTTTTCCAATGATCAGCATGGCCTGCTTTTCACCAGATTTTAACAAATGAAATCCTCCTCCTCCTCATCATCATTCTTGTTACTATGTTGTCATTTTCTGCTTCTTATTTACCGTTGATATGATTATCAGGTACCAATATTTATTGTTGCTTGGCTTTTAGGGGAAGAATGAAATACTACAGAAAGAGACATCAAAAATGCAAGTATAATTTCTCCTTATTCCCCCCCCCCCAATAATTTTAAGTAATTCCAAAATGTAAAACCCAATTTCAATTGTTTTTCCTATTCCAGCCTTACAAATTTTATGATGTTGACTTTGATTTTTTTTTCTGAATAAAACTTTGCAGTTGTTCTTTTACTTTTAGAGATAAAAAAAAATGAAAGCATGATTTATTTGAAGACATTTTTTATTTCAAATTTTGACTTTTTTTTGAGTATTGGTTAACAGGATATTAAATATCTGTTCAACATATTTGCATTTTTGGGTTGTTCTTAGATGCATTAAATATATTATCCTTAGCTAAAGAAACCTATTTTTCCTGATTTAGAACTCTGAGATGATGATCTTGTCAATGACTCTAGTTAATCCCGCTGAATCCTTAATCTTCATTCTATTCCTCCTGTTTCTTATATAGTTTTATTTTAATCTGCTTCATAGGTTCAAGGATAATTTGCATGTGTGTGCACATACTTTTAGCTAAGAAATAAAATGGAATTTACATTTTATCTATTTACTTGCTTTTTATAAACTGATGTATAAAAGTGTTTTATTTCGTTGTAAAAATAATTGTAAATTCTGACAGAGACTGCATTTCATATTTAAAACAAATTTGTTTTGAAAAAATGCTAAGAGTTATCATTTGTTTCTTTTTTTTTGTAAATGTCTTGTTGTGATGTAAACTATTGGACACTGAGAAAGAAGAGCATTCATGTGTTTATGTCTGTGTTAGTAGGTAAGTGAAAACATAAGACACCAATAACAGTGACTGCTTACATGAATTCCACTCAGAAGTGTGTCTGTGGAAATTCTGCTGCTTTACAAGATAGTTGGATTAATGTTACATTAACCAATATTTACTTGAGAGATTTGTTATTCAATTAATCACAGATTGGGAATTGAAATTAGATTATTCATGTGACTGAGATATTTTCTAAAAATATTCTGGCATCTAAAGGAAACTGTCTTTTTTTTTTTTTTTTAAATGATTTCAAGGATTTTGTGTTTTGAAAAGAAGAAACTGAAAGAAAAGTGCATAATTACTCATCCAGTTATTATGAAAAAACTTGCAAGAAAGATATTGTAAACCAGATGCGTGTCAGATGTAATTAAACTTCCAATTTGGATTGCAGTGAGTAAGAGAGAATTTAAAGTAATCGATGGATGATTCTAGACTTGGAGCTTCAGACTGTGAAATTGTATCTCTTAAACTGCTAGGGATAAAAAAACACACATGAATCTCAAGCAGAAAAAGAAAAATGAAATTTACAGGTGTGGTACATTCTATATGCATACCAACTGCTTAGAAAATGAAACAATTGTATTTTTCATGATCTAGTAAAATGTGTGTACAGTTCTTTTGATTGGAAAAATGAAGAACTTTTATTGGCATATCATTATTTGCTTGCTTATCCTTAGAATTGATTTAACAAGCTTATTTGGTTTGGTTTGTTTGGTTTTATGGCATATCAACCTTTGTAGGTTATTTAACACCAAATCCATTTTTATGTAAATAATCTGTTCTATTGAAAACAGTTCAGTTTAGCATAAGTACACAGTTTAATTGTCAAAAACATTTCCATTTCAAACTATTCAAGCAGTTATATGTAATAATTCAGATAAGTGTAAACACAGTTTTAATGTCGAAAAACAGTTCTATTTGAAATAATTCAGTTAAACATAAGCACGCAGTTCAAGTGTAAGTGTGGTTTAATTGTCAAGAACATTTCTATTTCAAGCTATTCAGTTTACTCAATTCATTTTAGCATAAGTATGCTGTTAGTTCTATTTAACCCATAGATAGGGCCCTATCAGGTGCTACCACTCCGGGCCAGAGTGGACCTGGGAGCGATGGCAATGAAGGGGTACTCCGCATTCCCCAAAGCTCCAGCACTGCTGGAACCTCACCATCAGATTGTTTAGTGTCATATCCAGGACACTCGTTAGTGGGGGTCTTACCCCTCTGCAGAGGTGCAGTCAGTGTATTCTACAGCCCCGGCTGACTGGGCAAAACAAGCTTATTAATCTCTTATTTGTACAATTGGAAAATAGAATAAAAAATTGATCAAAGTTGATTAAAACTTTCAAAAATGTTTTCAATTTATATGTTTTGTATAAAAGACATTTGATTGTTGAAGAGATTTTTAATAAGATTAAAATCCATGTATATTTGTGTGTAACACTTTATTCCATTACAAAGAGATGAATGAATTGAGTAATGGTAAAATCTGTTGTTATGGTAACACAATGAAATATGTAAATACATTATTTAGTTTCTTTTTTTCATTGAAATTCAAACATATTCATAAATTTATAACTTCCAGTTTAGAGAAACATTATACATTTAGTTTTATATTTGTGAAGTTTTCAATGTAAACTAGAAAATGCAGAGTGATGTTATGTTTTTTGATACAATTTCAAAACTATCTAAATATTGTGCTCATATATAACTCTTATTTAATAAATACTAATTAAATTAGTGAATACTTTTCAGTTTTAGTGTAAATTTCATTGCCAAAGACTGATTTGTATCTATAAACGTATATACTAATATCCATATAAGGAAATAGGATCATAAAGCATTAATAATGAAGTGAAATAATTTATCTTATATGATAATAATAATATTGAACAAAAAACAATCATTTTGTTAAATTTGTGTTTAAAGTGTACTTTTGTTTCTTTTACAGTCAATCTATGAGATTCTTGAACCATTTATTTTACATTCTACTCTCTTAAGTATAAAAAATCATTCATTACTTTTATTTACTGTGAAGAGAAAGTAAGATTTTCAGGTTTTTTTAAAAAAAGTTTTAAAATTCTGTGATAGTGTTAAAATGCAGTTAGGATTTGCCAAGAATAATCATGGCAAAAGAATTCACTTTGTTCCAATTTAACTTTATGAATAAAATTTGTGCAAAAAGAAACAGTTTCTGTTTTTCTTACTTTCACACTTATTAAATTGAGTGTAATCTTATTTTTATTAATTCTATTATAATTAATTCTTCTATTTTGATTTTTCTTGTCATTGTTTTAAAGTTTCACTGACTTCAATTGAAGAATTGCTTGGTAAATGTAAAAAAAACCTGAGAGCCTATTTATATCTTTATCTTTAAGAGAAAGAATATGGTGCTAAGCATTATTTAGATTTGTTTCAATATCAAATAAGATTCATTTTCTACATTTTTTGTATAATCATAATCTTTGCAAATTATGATATACACAGGATGGAAGTGCAAAACATTTTTAACAAAAGAGGAAAAAGATCTGTAAAAAAGATTGGCTGGCAAGAAAAGAAAGAGGATTAAAACTATTCTTAAAATAAACTTTTACACAAATTTTTCCTTAAATATTTTTTTTTTTGTAAAATGAGTAATAATGTAAAATTTACTATCTTCATGCAAGACTGAATAGTTCAAAGAGTTGTTAAATTTCAAATGTCTTGGTAACCAAGAGGACAGACATACTAATTTTATAGTTTTATGAATTAGGATTGACAGGCTATAGAAAATAAAATTGGAATTAAGGTTGAATTTATCAAAACAGCTGGAAAATAAGAAATATCCATTGTTGTCTTGGGAGAAAGAGATTGATTTGAATAATTTAGAAGTGCTATGTCATCGATAAAGTGATGAGTTATTTTAAAAAGGAAAAAAAATGAAAAGTTTTATGAAATAAGTTTGCTTTGAATCTTCCTTTCTGAACAAATGGAATGAAGTGCATGTCATTGAGGAACTAATCTCCTTCTAATAAGCTGACCTATTCATAACTGCCCGGGAGCCATAAAACCTAATCTGTATTGTCAGGGTTTCCTTGTTTAAGATTTTCTCAGCAAATGAATTGAGATAAAACAGAAAATAATTTTTAATGAGACTGAATCCTTGTGGAATTTTAAATAAATAGATACTCATAACAACTGTGGAATAAAACAAACTATTTACTTATGTTTTAGACTTTTAAGTTTTTTATTTTTACATATTTTAATGTTTAAACACATAATATTAGAAAGATATGTGTAGCAAGCAAGATAATTTGCAGGAGGAAAATAGGATTTTTGATCTGAATTAAATCATCATACCTAACAGCAGTTTGGAAAAGAGTTGGTCTAAATTCATGATCATTGATATTTTGAGGCATTATGAGGATAGGGGAAAATGGGAATTGAAAGAAACGTTTTTGAATTTTTAAAATCTAATGACTTGGTTACCTCTTAAAATTCAGAAAGATATCTGCACAAATAAATAAACATTGCTTTAACTGAATACAAATCAAAGCAGAAATGTATTTCTATTGAATTTCATCCATTCATCAAAAGTATCCAATTGTGAAGGAAAAGCTTTTCTTGTTATTTACAAAAACATGTTTATGCATAAACTCTACAAAAAACTGTTTTGGATAGAAACAATGATGGAATACTAATATCTGATTAAGCCTTTTTTCTGTGACATATTGAAAATAATAATAAGGAAGTAACAATCGAAATGATTGTACACAACTTTAGACAAGAGCAGTTGTTTTGTTGTTCTCAGTTGAAGGTTACATATTCATCAACATAAGAACAATGCAATCAGTCAAAAAAAATAAATAAAAACTGGATTCAAAGTAGAGAAAGATGTTACATCAGAAGAAAAACTGACTTTAACTAACAATGTGTTACTGATGAGGAAATTTGGCTTTCTGCTTTAGATGAGAAGATTTTAAAATTTAAGGCAAAGGATTTTATCAACATCTTGTCATATACATGATAGGATGAATAAAAGAGTGTTTTTAATTAAAAGAATCCAGGCTTTGCTTTAACTGGAGATGGAACTTGGCAAAAACTATGTACTGTTTGTATAATGGAATATTAAGTCATTGCTATTCATTGATTTCTTTTTGTAAAATCTGCAATTGTTAAGGAGGAGAACAGATTCTTTCAACATGGTTTGGACAAGGCTCAACCACCACTTGATGTATTAAAAATAACAATGGCATCGTTTCAAAGTCAACTTGTAATTTTGAATCAACTAAGGAAATGTTTGTTTGTTTTGCTGATGTAATTAATGTTGTGAGACTTGCGAGCCAGCTTGCAAAATACTTCATTTCATTACACACACACATACATTAATTAAGTATTTTAATCACACATGAAAACATCATTAGCTAATGAGTAAATTAAATCTAGTAACACATGTCAAATATCAGTTATTGTACTAATCCTTGTCTCATTATGTTTAAGGAAAAAAAAAAAAATTTACAGCCTGTATTCATTAATAAAAGACTGAAAAATCTAAAACTATTCAGATAAAAGCTTTGTTTTGATCTAAAATCTGGAGAATTTGAAGCTCTTTGAAAAGTAAAATCATTTACAGAAAATTGTTTTTGAAGATAAAAGGTTCCAAGTGATTTTGGATTCAAATGGAAATGTTATATGCTGTAAAAGAAGGAAAAACAAATATTTGTTCTTCAAACTGACAAGTTTGTTAATCTCAGACAAATCAGTTGTTCATGTTCAATAACAAAGCATGGATATGAAATATGGTTGATATTGTTATTATTAACTTTGATTTGTATTTGCTTTCATTTTCTTTTTTAATTGCAACTTACTTGGGCTGTAAATCTACAGTAATGATAGCCGAGTTGACTGGGGCTGTAGAATATGCTGATTGTATCTCTGCAGAGATGTAAGACCCCCTCCTTGATATGACATTAAACCATCTGATGATGAGGCTCCAGTTCTGGAACTTTGGGGAATGTGGAGTACCCCTTCATTGCCATTACTCCAAGGTTCACTCTGCCCTGGAGTGGTAGTATCAGTTAGGATCCCATCTATTGGGCAAATAGAACTATTCAATCATCTACTATACTTGAAACCATTTAACTGTGTGCAAACAAATGATTAATATTAAGTAGAATTATTAGTCTTAGAAATCAATTCTTGAAACCATTTAACTGCATACAAATAAAACTATTGGTTTTAGCAATGCTTGAAACCATTTATCTGTGTGCAAGCAAATGATTAATATTACATAGAATTGTTTGTATTAAATAATAATAATTGAAACCATTTAACTGTGTGCAAACAAAAAAACAATACTTGAAACCATTTAACTGTATTAATGAAGGAACTTTAACTCATTTAAAAATAAAGTTATCAACTATTCACATAAAAATCATATAATATATTTATGGATAAACAGGATTTGGCATTAAATAACCATCAATGATTTATATGCCATTAAACCAAATAAGCTAACCTACAGCAATGCGGTAAGAATACTGAGCAGAAACAATCATCCCATGTCTCTTCGATCAAGAACAGGGTAAAAGATAAGTGTAAAAAGTGAGATTTGGGCTTCTACTAACCAATGTATCCCAACAACTCTTATAGAGCAACTGGTGTATTTAACCAGACCTAACCTGAAGCAAAAGAGGACATCAGTTCAAATCCTATCAAGTTTATACTTTATTATTTATGATTAGCATTGTTAATTAATTACTGTAGATTGATCAAGCAACTAAAATTAGATGAAAAAATAGTAAAAATAATAATGGTTAGCAATTCTTCAATTTGAATAGTACAACAAAATCTATAAATAACATAGTTCTCTTTAGGTCTTTTCTATCAATTTGTGTCAAGATTTAAAAGTCTTTTATTTTACTCGTTAATTATGAATGGAAATGATATTCTGATTGAGTAAAAGTTAAGTATGAACATTAGAAATTGATGTTATTGCTAAGGTGATATTATTCATAAATGTTCTTTCAAGTGATTGTCGTTAAATAAAGAGACAGTGCCAAAGATTAAATTGCTTTTAATTTGAATTATGTGTAGCATTTATGAGTTTTTTTAAGCTAAAAAATAAAGTGTTATATGTCCATACTTTTTCTTAAAGAGTTCTAAGTTGGATCTTATTTCTGAAGTTAAATCAGGATATTTACAGATAGATTTATTGTGATTCAATTGTAAAAGATCAATTTGATACAGAGTATTTTATGAGTATATGTATTTTGCATGATTGTATCCATAGTCTAGTATTATTTGCCAAGAGGATTTTTATTTTTTATTACTAGAGTGAAATTGTAAATACAAAAGAACAATATCAGTTAATCAGAGAAATTGACTGTAATATAAAACTGAATAACGGGTTCTAAATGAACTGTAATATTGAAATAATTATAATTAAATAACATTTTGGTGAATAAATTCTATATCAATTTCAGATGCATACAAAGAAATATGTGGGCAACAATGAATAAAATCCAAAAGATTTCTAAAGTAGAAGATTAATCATTGAAATTCTAGCCTTTTAAAACTCAGACAGGCATTAAAAAAATCACAAAGGGATTTTCTGAAATGGCCTTTCTATTTTTTTTGATGATTGGCATTTTTCCTAGCTCTAATAATAATTATTATTAATTAATAAATTAGTTAATTGGTTAGTTTATTTATTTATTAACATTAATAGAAAAGTTGTAAACTTGAATAACTTTTTCACTGGTATCTCAATACTAATAGATTTATGGAATCACACTGAAATTCAGAGAATAATATGAATGCTTTTAATAGAAAAATCTTATTTTAATAAAACTATTTATCTTATTTAGCATGAAACATCAAAGCAAATTATTTGATGAGTTTCCAAAATGATTGTGAATCTGAAAACCAAGATTTTTACTGAATAATGATTTATTCTACATTACTTGTTCTGCCATCTTTTATCAAGATGGTTTGATTTGATTTCAAGAAATGAAAATAAAAATGCAATAAATGTTTAAAGCTTCCAATGTCATGGTAGCAGATGTAAGAGCTGTATCTCTTATCAGAAACCTTATACTGGACAAAGAATAACACACACACACACACACACACACACACACAAAGCTGACTAAATGTATCTCAGATATCAACCTTTGAATCTTGACATAGTTGAACTGAATTCTTCATAAATTTTAATATAAACTGCTCAAAAGAAAAAAAGTCTTCAAAATACTTTTAAAAATGAATACAACTAGATGAAAATAAGTTGTTATAATGAAAGGAAATTTATGGAAAAATAAAGAAATATATCTTCTTATTTTTTCATATCCTGGACAAAATATTAAAAAAAAAATCTAGAGGTAAACACACAACACAAGTCTATCTTCCTTTGACACCTTTGAGAGAAAGGGAATCCAACCATGAAAAGTGGTAGTGGCTACAGCAGTAGTAGCAGGAGAGAAGAAAGGTTGAACTGGACAGCACACACTGTTTCTATGGAGACAGAGCCTTTGCTGGAGGCATAAAGAACTAAAAATCAGCACAGAAATTGGACTGACAATAGAGTAACTTTGATGAAGGTAGCTCAAGGTTCACAGATGGCTACAGTCTGCTTTGCTTTGTGTCTATGAATGAATGTGTGTAAGAAAGAGAAAGAGTGCTTAAGGTTGTGAGTGGGGAACAAGAGATTAAAGCCAACAGCTGCACTTAAAGAACCCAATGATACAATTCTAATCACCAAATTTATATACTAAGGATTCTTCTTATCAAGTTAATATCAGAAAATAAGTAGCCTTGGGAATTTTGAAAGATTCAACAACAAACTTATAACTAGATGGAGATAGCCATTTTTTTTTAAATATAAAAATCAGAAACAGGTTCTTAATCACTCTTTTGATAGAGGAATTTGAAGAAATTCACTAAAAAAGGATGAATAATTCTATAAAGAATAGTTACCTTAGTTTTTTTCTCCTCACCAAATAATTTCTTTCATTTGTTATGAGCCTTGTAAGCTTTAACAACATTTTACAATACAAAATACATCAGTACTATAAGAAGTTAATGTAAAATAGATTTTTAAGAGTGTAGCAATCAGACATGTCGTGAAGCAATGCGATTGTATATATTTTCTGTTATAAAATTCGAATACACAAAAGAAATTAATGTATATTCATATGACGCCAATAGACAAATAATGATTAATGGAAAGCCATTAGGAATCTCTACTTCATAAATGTAAAGAACAAAATTCTTCATGTGGCTATTTGTCAACCTTCTGAAGAAATTTTATTTGCTACTATTTCAGTGCCAGTAAAATTTAACCTGAAGAAGGTCAGAGAAAGAAAAGCCTGAAATGTGGATTAAAAAAGCAAAAAACAAAAGAAAACCAAGAAAACAAATCAATGAAGATATGGATGTTCATAAAAACAAGAGTTAACAAAACCCTCTTGACATTTGAATATTATAAAGTGACAGAAGGTGTGAGATGGTATTATTTTTATGATCTGTAAAATAGCTTAACTTTATTGGAACTCATCATTTATGAATGACATATTTGTATTGTGGATTTATTCATTGTAATAGTAATGTAGGCATTATATTTTGATTTCTCTTTGTAATCCAAGAAATAGAAATATATAGTAATAAAGTCTCTGCTTAAGGAAGAAATCAGAAAATCCTTTATTTAAACTTGTATGCACTTAGTTTGTTAAGACAAATTTTTCCAAAGCATTACAAATTGAATATCGACCCTTTATTTTTACTGTGTTCTCAACCAAATTGTTGGGATGAGGAAGCAAGCATTTCATTATATTTTCCATTTTGGTTCCTTCGGTAAAACATTTTACTGTTAAATGTCATAATGGATCAAATGGGTTTTTGTTTTGGCATGAAGAATAATTTGAAAAATGCTTAATACTTAGATGGGTGACCACTTGAAACAGCAGATACTGTGAGCAACTTGAGACCTGAGTACTAGACTGAGTAACACTTAAATATTCAGAATGGTTTAAAAAAGGCTCAGTACTTAGATGGGTGACCACTTGAAACAGCAGATACTGTGAGCAACTTGAGGCCTGTGTGTTACACTGAGTAACACTTGATAAATATGAAGAATGGTTTGAAAAATGATTTCAAATGCCCTCATAATTGTCCCCATAAAAAATTCATTACCTACTTTCTCTTGATATATAAATGAATTAGCAGCTGGTAATTTCATGAGATAAATGTTTGTTTTGTGATCAGCAATGAAAGAATTAAGTTCAATATTGATGGGATGGTGAGAGGTATCTGTGGCATAGTAGCTAATGTAACTGGACTGTAACAATTTAGTATGCGAGTTTAAACTCTACTTGCACTATTACATTCACTTTTGGACTTGGGAAAGGTATGAACCCTCTTATCCTCACTAGCTATTCTCTATTGTTCTTTGAGAAGGTTAGCTTTGGCATTAAATAACCCCCAAAGGTTGATGAGATACAAAGAAACCAAGTCAATATTAACAAGTTCAATTGAAAGCTAAGCAATTTAAAACATTTAATATCTAAGAATGTATCAGTATCAAGGGGAAAAAATTAAAGTTTCACTTTCTTAAAAATAATTTAATATAGTACAAGTCCAAATAGGGGCAAGGAAATTGTTTCACCAGTTTGTAATGTAAAGAAAACCTGCCTATTTTGAAAATCAGCACTCAAGATCCTGTCCTTTCCCAAGGTTTGAATCCCTAATATGAGTACAGTTAATAAATGTGTAACTATCCCAGCCATGAGATAGGTCAGTTTGTTCAAATCCTGGATGGAGCTGTTTGCATTTCATATAGTACTAATACCCTTGAAAAGGTATGATTCTAACTATTCTCTCCCAGCATCTATGGGTAAACAGTAGATCTGACTTGGCTCTTTAACTTTGGTATGGCAACTAGTCTAGGAAAAGAACAACTGAATTTTAAACCTGTTAAAATCCACTTAAAAATTGATTTTTGCCACTTTCTGCTCATGTGGAGGGGTTGGGTAAATAAATATCTTGTAGGTTTAATAATTGACTGCAGGATTCTTTAAGTGATTATCATTAATTACAATCTATATCAATAATGGAGAAGAGTTTGTTTATCTGTCCCCTATATAACCAATTGATTGATGCAGAGTTACCAAATTTGGTATGCATACATATTGTTTTGTTTTAATATAAATAACTTTTTGTTCCTCATGGGAAAAAAAGGCTTTAATTGAGAGGGGGGAGTCTCTAACAATAAACAATCAGCAGAACACCATGTTGCTGGAAGACATAATTGTAAAGAATTTGAATTTCCAGAGTACAAGAGAAAAAATAATATTCACATTTAATTAACATTACTAATTAAGTTTATAAGTAATTCTTTAATCTAGAGATATAAAATGATTTCATTTGCTGAGTTAGGATTAACAACCTGGATTAAAAAAAAATGTTTAAATCAATAATTCTCTTAGATATAATGAAATATTTCTCTACAACACTGAAAATTTTCACAGAATAATTACATAAGCTCATAAGACAACATAAAAATATAATTTGTTAAATCTTTCTTTTGTTATGTATATATATCTTTCATAGTATCAGTTAACATTTGTAACTGTTTTATGGTGGTGGAAACTTAATTGTCAACAAAGATTAACCCAGTAAGACAAGTACTACTGGTAGCCTGTTATATATTGCTGGCATAAAAACTTGCATGTAGTTTTTTTTATCTTTGTGTTCCTCTTTTCAATCACAAATTCTTCAATTTTATGGCATCCAGTGTTCTCTATTTGAGATTAAATACAGACCCTTAGTATTTAATAGAAAAATCAAGTAAAGCTGTTAATGATTATTCAACATGAAGATAAAAAAAATACCAAAAAAAAAAAAAAAAATCCTTTTTGACTTGTATTTTTCTTTCATATTAATTTTAGTTGCTTTTCGTTGTAACTATTCAAATTGTCAGTTAAACTAAATCTCTAGGCTTAAATAAGAATCATAATAATTGACAATACTTCATCTAATAAATGAAATAAAGAAATAAATTGTTTTTCTAATGAGTCACTTATAATCAAAAGTTAAAAATGATTCTATGATGATACTCAAATTTTATATTTATTTCCCTCAACACTTCCAGGAGGAACAAAACATGCATCTTTTAGTTTTAATAATATTTTCAAAGTTGAAAAGTCATCATTAGTCAAGGGAATAGCCCGCTCTATTAACCAGATATTTCATCAATAAAATCTAATGATTGGCTTTTCAAGCAGATTTTTCTTTGCTCTCTTGGAACATTTTCCTAAGAGCCTAAAACTTCCTCTAATGCCATGATATTATTTTAGTCTCTTATTTGATCATTGAAAATTCTCTCAATCACCTCAAGATTCTTATTTTAGATTTTAAATTCAAATTAGGGAGATTTCATTATAACTAATCAAATATTCACAAATTTTAGTGCGTCTAGTATCAGATCATTGGCCTAGTAGGTAGAGTGTTCGCTAATGGTCCGTTAGACTGAGGTTCAATCCCAGGTCGAGTCATACCAAAGACTTAAAAAATGGAACTTGATACCTCCTTGCTCAACACTCAGCATTATAAGGTACGTATCAAGGGTAAAGTAGAGCAATCCAGGGAAAGGAGTAGCGCCCTCCCCTATACCTCGGTGTAGTAGCTATTGAAAAGGGAGCTTTCAGGTTGCCCTTGACTACAGTCACCAACTTTACTTTACTTTTACTAGTATCAGATCTGAAGCCTTGTTAGCTAGAAAATATGTCACATATTTTTTAAATAAATTAAAGAATTTTAATTTTTGAAGTGTTTATTTAAAGTATGATTTAGGTTTTATCAAATCTACGAATTGTGATGAAAAAAATTCTAAGTATACATTTTTATAAGTGCATATCTACTTGATTCTATAGAAACATAGATATATTTGCTTTCTCTTTATTGAGGAAATAACAAAAAGTTTTGACATAAAGCACAGTTGCGAAGCTGCCAGTTAGTATTGAATACCCTATCAATGATTTTGGAAGGCTAGCACACTTCATTTTAGCTAATGAATCAAAAACCATTTAGATATGAAATGAAAATTCTACAATTCCAGTTTTAACTCGGTAATAATTCTAAATTTTTCAGATCATTCTTGGAGAATAACAAGAGAAGAAAAGTAGAAATTTTTATTTTCTTGAAATAATTGAATTTGCGAATGTGGTGTAATCAATCTGTGGAAGTTCTTGATCAACTGTATTACATATATTGATTCAATATTTGGTTCCATTCTTATGAAAATCTGTAGACAACTGCCTGGTTAAAGATAAAATTCTTTCTCTTCTGTTTTTCTTGATAGAAAAATAAAACGCTCATTTTTCACCTTGATAGAGATAAACAGAAACATTCAAAACAGGTGTATGAATTGTAGGAAAATGGAAAGAGCATAACTTTTTGTATTTTTTACTTAACAAAAGTTAAAAATTCCAATTCACATATCAAATGAAAATATATGTGAATAACTATCTAATTTTATTTCTATCCATACATTCCACTTTGTGGTGGATATTTCATGATTAATAATTAAGTTTCTCATGTTCTTGTAAGAAAAAAGGGAAAATTGATTACAAATATCTAAATTATAAAATGAGAAATAATTGTAATATTTGCAAAGCTGACCACCATTTTTAATGAGAGAGTGTGTGCCTTGCCTTGGTTGGTGAAGAATCTTTGGTGCTCATAAGCCTGCATTGAGTTCACAGTAACCAAAGTCTTACTGGAAATTGTTTCAGGCAGACATTTTGCTGTTTGTGGCTTGGCACAGGTTTTGACTGAATAACAAAAGCAAAATAGATTATTTGCAGCATCAACAGGAGTTATTGAATGACAAGTAAATATTGTTATTGTCAAAGGCATGTCAATAGTGATGTCTGTGTAAATGTGAAAGATTTTAGTTTTGCGAAAAGAAGAAATATTATTTATATTCAATTTGTCCAGAGGATGAATTAAATTTTATTTTCTTATGAGCTTAACAGTAATTATGACCAAAAAGAAAATGTAAATATTTTCTTTTTCACTGGTCATTATAAAACACCTGTATTCAAGTATTAAAATAACAGGTTATTTAGGGGAAAAATCTTGTTTGGTTCTTATTTGAATATTTATAAATCAAAACTTCACTAATTTTAGTTTTAAAATTTTTGTTTAATATACTAAACAGATTTATCAAAAATTAGAATATTTATTACTTTCCTTTTCCAACAACAACAACAATGAAAAAAAAACGAAAACTTCAGGTGTCTGTCACAAATATCTTTCTTTACAGGAAATTTAACTACTACAGATTATTTTCAAGTATAAAATTGAGATGTAATTTATTTTGAATTCAGAGAAACTTTGATATATTAGTTTTTGTTTATCGTGTTTGTTATGTTGAAATTTAAATTCATTACCCCCCCCCCCTCCAAAAAAAAATACAAAAACAAAATCATAAAAAATGAAAGAAACTAATGCATCAAAGTTTTTCTGTATTTTAAAAAGGAATAACATCAACTTTATCCTTGAAAATGACTAATAATGGTTGAAAACATTTTGGAAGAAAATGTTGATCAATTTCTGCCTATTCTTGAACCTAACACTTGTAATCTTTTGCAAAAATAGGAGAAAATCAGTAAAAAAAAAAAAAATTTTAAACAAAACTGTTTATAAGAATAGATATGCACATACATCCTTTCAAAAGAAAGGAAATAATTACTTCAGTACTGTCTTATTTATTGTATAAAGTATTTATGCAATAAATAATACTAAATACTACTACCTCTGTTCTATAACAGTTATTATATTTGCATATACATTTCTTTCATTAAATATAACTGTTATGAGATGATGGTTGTAAATATCTGTAGTCATATCATTGAGGTTGATTATATTTACATATAATCAACCTCTCTGATATGATAACATCAAACTTGTTGTAACAAAGTAAAGTGGTGGCCTTGATGAGCACAGAATTAAATTTCAGCTCCACAATGAAATAGGAGTGGATCAGAATAAAAACAGACTCTTTTTCTTTTTAACTATAATTTCTGAAAGTAAATTTATAATGGACAGGGATACTAAATTGTGTTGTGAAACCCTAAAACTTTGATGAATTTCTTTAGTTGAAATTGAGATTGGATGAAGTAAACTGACTGTCAATTTCTCTATTGAAATACTTCAATCAGATTTGGTTTATTTGACTGGGATCAGCAGAGAAGAAATCATACAATTAAATCAAATTGAATAAGGTTAATCCGTAATCACTTTTTATTATGGAGTCATTATTTATAAATATTTAATCTACTACTCGAGTCATTCTGAACTGTTTATTTTTGTCTTTAAATATATTTAAATTAGAGATAGCTTTTATAAATTATTAGAAGGAATTTCTTTAAAGTTATCCATGTAGCAATCTCAATTTTGATTAATGATTAACTTTTTAAGAAATCAAAAAGATATGTGGCAAATTTAATGAACTTTTTCATTGGTTAATAGTAAATAGTTATAATACAATTAATAGAAAGATTTTACAGGTACAGTACTGTTCAGGTTTTCTCTTGAGACTTTCTATCAATCAGAAGTGATTGATGATAAATTATAAGATGTAACATAAACAGTAAATATAGGAGACTAAGAAATTAGCAGGTGTATCAGAAACCTCTTAAGATTTGAAATATTGATGACTTCATCTAAAGAATTCCTTATAAGATTATATTTCAAACTTTTATTATTTATAAATCCTTTAAATATAGAGTTGGATGAATTTTCTATGTAATTCAAATCTGGTAACAAATTTCATTTTAAGGCTAATGTTTCTTCTACATCAAAGTTAAATTAGACACAAGACAATGTCACCATCTTTTTTAACTTCTCAATTAAAAAAGTCTAAAATCTTTTTTTTATTAAGGTTCAGGGGATTAATTTAAATAGAGTTTTCACATGTATTTATTCTACATTGAGGAGCTTGGTTGAGTGCTCTCATCTTAGTTGTCATTATGGTGTCATTGTACCATCAACTCTTCTTCAAGTGACGATTATAGATGGTAACTTTCTGGGAATCTTGAGTCGAATCTTTTAGTCAGTTCATAGAATGAGAACAACCTATTCTTGATGGATTAAATTAAGGGGTTTGGTTAAAAAAAATCCCAAAAGAGCATAATGATGAAAATGTTGTGACTATGATAACAACCAAGATGAGGATACTAGTCTGAGTACATCAATGTATAATAATGATAATTCCTTGTTAGAAAAATTCAGATAAAAATAATGAATATTTTATTGATATTAGTTAGATGAAACATTTATTTTGCCACATTTTTCAAAAAGTATCAGTCTATAATTGTTGAGAGGTGTAATTCTGATTGATTAAAATTAATTTTGTATCTGTTTCTATGGAACAAAGAAACAACTACTTGTATCTGAAGACATTAACAAAAACCTCAGCAGCCATAAATAAATCCCTTTTAATTACTATATATATCAGTTGATACAAGAATTTGCTTTTAGAAGTAATATTGAGAAAGACTCACGAGCAGAAATGTAGAGATCAAACAAAATGGTGCTTGTATGAATATCTTAATAATAACAACACTTTACTGAAGGAATTTGTTCTATGAAAATAAAATCCCTATCAACGCATTTATTAGCAAGAAATATTGTATACAATATTTTAAAATGTATTTCAATAAATACAATTCAGTTTTATAAAGTTCATACAACTATTACTGTTTAAACAGCAACAGTGCACTTAAAAAAGCCTTCAAAAAATGATGATCCTGGGTCAAGCATAATTTCAAGGCTGAAACATCATTAGCACTAACTTAGTGTATCCCAGCAATACTTCATAATATCACTAAGCTTTGTTTTTTTTTTAAATTATAATGTGAGAATATTAAATAGATGCAGATGTAACCTCTGCTTGATATTGGAATTGTTTTATATATTTACTCCTTTATGTATAAGCTATATTCATTCACTCTATAAATGTACATGTGTTTTTAAAGATTTTATATTTATAATTTTTTAAGCTCACTCCTCTGATTACTGTGGTGTTAGACTTGTTTGCATGAAATAAATTGAGTAGATTTTTAAAGTGCAATTAAATTCTTCTTCTGAATAAAAAATAAATAAGCCATCTCATGTTATTGATAATAAACCAATCATTTAAACAAAAAAAAATTTCACCTGAATTCGATTTGTATTTGATTTTCTTCTTGGCACCACAACTGAACAGAAATCTATTTTTCTCTAGGAAGAAAAAGTCAGTTCTTCATCTATATGAAATTTATCTTATTGCACTAGACTGATGATATATTTTTGATAAAATAATATCTTGATACATAGAGAGATTAGGATTATCTTGATTAAAAAAATCCGTTATCCTTTGTCATTTCTATCAATATAAATAATTAATATGACCTATAAAGTCAACTGACCTCACCTTATTTTTGCATTTACCTTACCTTCACTACTACCTGTACTATTCAATCTGTCTCTAGTTGCTCAGGCCCACCCATATTGGTGATAATTTTACACCTAAAGAAGTGATGGGAGAGATGTTGTCCTCAAAAGGCTTATGTTGCAAATATTACCTTTCTCTTTTTTTTCTCTCACAACATTTAAAGTTGAAGATGAAGTATGAAAAAATTGGTAGAACCTTTCTCACCTTGCATGAGATATAAGGAAAATAAAATATTGTTTGTGTGTGTGTGTGTATATGTGTGTGTATACATGCAATCCCTCCTCCTCCCTGTAGTTCTGCAACCTATTTTTCTCCTGAAAGCTTGACTGACTACTATAAAAGAAAGAAGCCAGCTACCCAAAACCCTTTGACAAACCCTTCAAAATGGCAGGTTATATGTGAAGAGTCAGGTTTCTGGAAGAAGAAGAAAAAGGTGATTCTCAATAAAATTTCTTCCAGAAGAGCAAGTGTCATTGACATCACACACATATACATATCCATGTACATTCCCAACCTTTTGAAACAATACCCCATTTAATATTTTCTCATTTGACATTACATAAAAGTGACTGCAAATAACACATGCTCTACATAAAAGAAGTGATACATTTAGGTTTCATGAATAGATTACGGAATTGATGAAAATGAAAAAAGTAGCCTTCTACATTTTTCTACTTAGAATTTTTGAAAATTTTGTAAAGTAAAATTTGTTTTGAAATTCAGAAGAAAATAATTAAATATTTTATTTTTTCTACTCTTACTTTCTTCCTTCATTTCTTATGTCATTTTAATAAAACTTAACCTGACTGAATAAAATGACTATTGCAGATTATTTGAAGTAAAAGTAAATTTTGTTGAACTTAAAGAAGAGCAAGCAATAAAGAGGTTAGTTTTATTTAAATTTCATGTTAGTAATTTCTGAGGGAATCAACATTTAAAGTATGTTACATTGTTATTTTTCCCCTGATAATTTCCCTTGATTTGTATACATTGCGTTTTTGAAAAACTTATTAAATTGCTCTGTGAAATGACAACAACTAAAAAGACATTTGTTGAACTGCAGAAAACTTTAGATTTAAAACCCTAAAATTGAAAAGTATATCAAAATCAAATGCAAAACAGATAGACACCAAATTCTTTATCAGAGACAACTAAGTTTTGTATTTTCTCATTTCATATATGATTTTACTTTTTTATATTTTTGTAAAAAGTAAAGTTTTCTTATGTGAAATTATCAAACTACTTTGTTTAAAACTAGGTATTTATGACACTTGACAAAATGTTTCAGAGATGTATCTTTAGAAATGCTCAAAACATTCACATCTTATTAAAGCAAATAAATATTTAGTTTTGCATTTATAGCACAATTTTTATAATAATAATGGGAGTAAAAAACTAGTCAGTTGAATAATATCCAAAGAATAATGATTGCAAATCAATTATCAAATATTCTATTTAATAAGAAATTTTGCTATCATGAAATGTCACAGTTTTATGTATAAATGAAAAATATTAAGTTGCCTTAAAGTTTTATGTGTACAGTGAAAGAATTGTTTTGTTTATTACTTGAAGTTTGTTAAAGTAGATCTACATTATTGATGATCAATATAAGTTTTTCAGTATTATTGTCAATAGTATCCTATCAAATTACTATAATTATCAATAGTATCCTATTAAAAAGATGAAAGTTGGTAACTTTTCATAGTTTTCACATAAAAGTTGCTGAGGTTTTCCCATTATTATTTCTAATTATTGTTATTAGAAATATAAAATTCTTTCAGTAAATAATGAACTCTGTTCAAATAAAAAAAAAGTACCATTATCTATGAAAAAGAAATAAACAATTATTTAGAAAAATGGAAGTATATTTGTTTTTTCCAATTGTTCTTCATTTAATAATTTTGATTTGCAATGAATTTTAGAAAGTGTAAAGTGAGAGAAGAATAAATATTTGTCCATGCATAAATGTGTTTGTATTTTTATATGCCTATTTATGAAGCTAAAGAAAATATTAATAACAAAAATCAAGAAAAATTTGGCATAATTTCTATAAAATCAATCAGAATTTTAAAAATAATCTTGAAAACTTCATTCATTAAAAAAAAAAAAAAAATTACAGAAAGCTTATTTTCATTGCATCCATTCTAAAAAAACGGTATAAACAAAAGTAAATTTAGTGATAATGCTTTTTTTTTTTTTTATCAATAATGTTATTGGACTGAAGAAATTTTTTAGGGCAAAAAGGTAAGAAGAATAGATGAAAAAAAAGAAAAAATGTTCCCATCTATCTCCCTAAATTTTCCTTGTTCATATCTATCTACTAATCGCTACATTTAAAAAGCTTGAGAAAGAAAAGTGTGAAAGGAAGTAAAATAAAATGCAAAGAAGGAAGAACAGAAAAAAAAAAATCTCCAATAAAAATTTGATGAAGTTGAAGACGAGGAAATGAGAAAAAGATAAAAAATAATATCAAGGAAAGAATAGTGAGAAAAAATTTATGGAAATGAAAGGAGAAAGTATGTGTTACGGAAAGAGAGAAAGAAAGTTAATGGAAACTAGAAAGAGGAAGGGAATTCATGAGAGAGAGAGAGAAAGAAGATTGCGTGTGTGAAGCTGACATTGTTGTGATGTTGGGTGTAGTATGTGAGAGGGCATCCAATTATTGATCGGTTGGCTTCATCAGTTGTAGTTGCTAATCATATGCACATCTGCACTGACGTCATTTAGCTACAATTGCACTGGGTGGGTGGGTGGTTGGATTAGAAAGAGCAGGGAGGAGGACAAGGAGATATATATATATATGCACACACATACACACATAAAAGGAAAGTGATGGTGGTGGGGCAGGCAGAAAGAGAGAAAAGCTGAATGGGGTGAGTAACAAATATAAAAGAGAAAAAGAACTAGTGAAGCAGAGAGAGGGAGAGAGAGGAAAAGAGAAGCATAATGATTTACTCAAAAGCAAGCAGAGAAAGGGAGAGAGGATAAGAGAGAGAAAAGAAAAGAAAGGATTTAAAAGGAAAGAGACAGAAAGAGGGAGTAATTATGGGAGGAAGAGAGACCAGAGACAAAGAAGTGTGTGTGTGTGAGTGTGTGTGCTGGGTGAGGTAGGGGAGTAGAGTTTAAAAGTGGTTTGTGCAGCCTACTGCTAGGTTGTGTAGTAGGCATGACGAAGGATGCTAGCTAAGATGAAGCAATTTCTATTAGTCATGCTGATTCTGATGATGTCAGTGAATGGATGAAGCTGGTAATTCCTGTTAAGACATTGGAACGGCAGTATATTTACTCAAAGATTTTGGGGAAGAAAAAAATACCAGCCAGAAGGCAAAAGAAGCAAATTAATACAAGAAAAAATAAGAATGAAAGTGAAAGTGAAAGAAGATTTGTGAATGTTAAATAAGAGAAAGAAGTGGGAATAAATTAATTAAAAATGTTTTTTGGAAAAAAAAAGATGAGTAAAAATAGAGGAAAAGTGTGTAGTAATAGATCAGAAGAAAGGATGTTATTTCTCTGGATATTTTAATACGAACATTGGTCATGTGACTGGTAGGCAGATTTGAATGATAATGATGATAGGGCATAAGGCAAGGCAAATAATCAGTACAGCTATGTGATGTTTTTTTTTTTTATAAATTTACTGCTTTCTTATTGAAATTTACATTTTTTATAATACTAGCCTTTGTAGGAATTGTTATTATTTATTCCATTATATTCTAATTTTTTAAGTACATATATTTTAGCATTAAGCATTTATGTAAGTATCAGTAATACACACACTTTTACACAGATGGTTGTAGATATACTTTCCAGATAGATTTATATTATATGTTTAAGTGAAGAGAGAAAAATTAGCTATTGATATGGTCACCTGCTGAAGTTATGATTGTTAGAAATTGCCAAAAGAAAGTACTCTAATTGTGAAAACTGTATACCATATCAGTTCATTGATATGAAATAAACAAGATAGTTCTACTTGAGTAGTATTAACACCAAACACAATTAGAACAGCAATGAAAAGACAGAAAAAGAGCTGATTAATAATAAAAATGGCAGTTTAAAAAAAAATGATTACTAGAAGCAATTTTTTTAGATTTCGAAGTAAATAAAATGTGTTTTGAAATGAAGGTTAAGTTTTGTATTCTAGAAATAAGAGGAAATGAGAAAGCTACTACATATGGAAAGATTTTTCTATACGTCATCACTTCTCAATATTAAATGTAAAGAATATTAATGGAAGTTGGATGTCTGGAGAGGAAGAAGAAGAGAGATGAGATGAAGAAAGGAGAAATATTAACAACAATAAAAAATGAGAACAAAAATAGTTTTTTGAAAACAAGTGAGATATAAAAAAGTTAAGCAAGGTTGTTTTTTTAAAGAATATTTATTAGATCTGATGTGTAAATATATATATTTATAGATGTGTGTTTATAAATGCACATAGATATATGTGTATATAGACAAATAGATATGCGTATTGGGAGCCACAACAACAGCAAATAAATGTGAAAATAAAGTAATCTTAAGAGTCTCAAAAAAACAAAAACAAACATCAACGAATTATACACTAAGCTATTATCTGTCTTAAGCATGCTTTATTCACATCAAACTACACAAATGTCACAAACAAAGGCGACTTAAAGGGGACAAATAAAAAAAAAATCAAAAGCTGAAGTCTTAGAACTGGGTTGACTCGTAGAAGCTTTTCAGGCAAGCAGCTATCCATCAAAGCACACCAATAATATATATATATATATATATATATATATATATATATATATATATATAAACAAAAAACAGGAAGAAGGAACATGGGAAAATATTTTTTCTACTTATAAGCTTGTGCACCCACATGGAGTTGAAAAATCCAATTACATCTACACATTCACAGCTTGCCATTTTTTTTTTTTTTTTTTTTTTTTTTACTTTAAACTTGTTCAAATTTATAAAAATTCCAAAAGTCAGAAAAACTTCAGTAAAATAAAAATTGAAAAAATTTGATGCCAGAAAAAATTAAAATCTAATTAAAAATTAGACAGGTGAAAATAATATTACCATAGGTTTTTTTTGATTTTATAAAAATTTTCCAAGTAATTTTAGTTTCTTTTGCTACTAACTTTTTCAAATGGCTTGTATTGCTAACTAGTCCATTTTCAGGTGGTGAAAAATATGTGGGTAATTTTGAGGGTCTACAAAATGCACTAATGGAAACAAATCATATGCGGGTATAGATAAATGTGGATAAAAAGTCGGCAGAAATTTGCCGGCTGCATAACAAATTTGTAGTAGGCTTTCTCTTTAATGGCAGACCTTTCTTTCTTCTATTTGGTTTTCTGTCTTTCCTTTTTTGTGTGTGGTATGGATGTATGAATGTTAAACAATATGCCAGTATAAAAAGCCTGAGAGAATAGGTATCCACAACTCTCATTCCAAAGAAAGAAACAAAAAAAAAAAAGAGAAGGGAGAAAAAAAGGAGAGTAAGGAGGGAGAGTATGATGAACAAGGACTTTTGTTCTTCATCCAAGACAAGTAAAATCACCACACAGATAGAAACACAGCCGCAACTGCTGAGACTGGCTGTGGTGAAGAACAAAGAAAAGGCTCTAAGTGATGGAGACAAGACATTTGTCATTTACCTACAATGTTCAGAATAAATATATCTTTGAGAATGGTCAAGGGTAGAACGGCACAATGTCCGTCTTGTACTTACCGCCAGCTACCATGGTAATTGACAACACGTAAGCCCTACTGTTGACGACTACTAAACAACAAGATACGCACGAACACCAATACACACGGTTACTCACAACACACTGTACAAGAATAATGAGTGAACAAGCCACAAACAGCGTGAGCTAAGCACTGCTCTTCAGAAGGGGAGGTAAATTTATAGGCAAACCCGGCTACTGACTGGTCGACAAGCTCGATACCAGTGTCCAATCAGGCCTGCCGATGATGCTAGGTGGACATTGAGAGTCATTTAAATAAATGATAATAGATACAAAGCTATCTGTGCAGGGAGCCTGCCTTTGTTTACCCTATTAGAGATGGATAGACAGAGGAGATAGACCCCGATGCCTTATATTTTTGTTAGTTAATACACACCCAGGCAGAGTTTAGCTTGATTGGGATTGGGAGAGAAAGTGAGAGAGAGGAGAGTAAAAGAGTTAGTATGAATGTAGTCGTATTATTTAGGGGATAGTGCTTAGGTTTTAAACTTACAGATGATATCAGGGGTAATGGAGAGAAACCACTGATACATTATTCTAGGCAGGCTTCTTGATCTATAAATAGCTTCCTCTTTCACCACTTGGTCACAGGTAAAAAACACCTTTTTGCTACCTGTGCTTTCAGGAGATAGTTTCATGTTGCTGTGGTAACCATATTGAGTTATTGTTTGGAGGTGATGTATTACGTGGAAGAGAAAGAGTTAACTGACAAATTCTTTTTTGTTCATTTTATTGAGCTCTTTCTTAAGTATTTCCTTGTTCATGTTTTTTTTTCTGAGATGTTTTAAATATTTTTTTAGTTACACAACAAATACATATGCATGAAATAGAGTTTTACTATTGTAATAACAATTTATCTTAATGTTAGATTTTTGTTTTTTGTTCCTCATTTTTTGTTTTTGTTGCAAAACAAATGAAATTACAAAAAAATAAACAAACAAAAAAGCAAAAAAGCAGTTATTACTTAGAGTTAAAAAAAAAAAGTTTAAATTTTGATTAAAAATTAACTTTCCAACCAACAAATATTTATATATTATATAAGAAATTAAATCAACATATTTAAAACCAATTTTTTTAGAATTTAAATTTATTTAGAAAAATTGAATAGATTATTTATTTCAGAAATGTTAACCATTTTTCTTTTCTTATAATATTTATTTGAAATAAATTTCACAAACTATTCCCAGTGAATTGATTTCTGTATTAAAAAGGAAGAAAATAAACATTTTGGATTTTTTTTAAAGGCATATCAACTCCTTATGGGTTCTTCTTTTGATGTGTATTATTAGAAATGACAGGATAATTCTGAACTGAAACAATTTGTAGGATGCTGAACCGGATATGTTGATGGTGATTCATATGGTTTGTCAGTTTGAAAACTATTTGCTGCAATGAATTGAGCAGATGAAAGTGACTTGACATTTCTGGCTTTTTTTTTTTATTATTTATTTTTCTACTCCCAGTTCAAGAGTTTGAGGGAAAATCCCTGCTTGCACTGCACCTCAGAGTTGCACTTGGGACTGTTATTGATTTGACATCACTTATATCACTAAGAAGTAAACCTTTAATGTGATCAATTAGTAGTAACCACACACACACACATATATATTACCAATAAATATGATTTACTAAGAAAACTGTATGAAGCTGATTTTCAAGCTTTAATTGGTATTTTAAAGCTATGTTGCTTGATAATTTTTTTTCCATAGTACACTTAAAAGTTAAGAGATATTTTTACTGCACTTTTTAGGTAAGTGATACAAATGAAGTACTATATTCCTTTTGCATTTTATCTATTTTAGCTGTGATTAGCTGTTAATTAAAGTCACTATTTGTGAATTAATATGAGGTAACCACTAGTTTTTTGTAATAGATGACTATGTTGTTTTTACTTTATATATTTTGTTAAATAAAAGTAAAAACAAAATAAAAACTTAAATCTATCCAAAACAAAGATAAAATGTTACTTTTATTTCAATAAGATGTAGATAGTACCAAAGAAAATGTTAGTTTGTTAAATAATAGTGGATAATTCCTTTATATTTTGCTATTCGCATTCTCATAGTTAAATAAACTTTGAATGTTTACAGATTTTTGACTTTAATTTCATAATCAAATGAATTACTTTCATTCTTTTAATATTTTTGATTTATCAAACTTTCTTTCTATTTTTATCATTAGTAAAAAAAAATTGTGGTGAATGAATAATGTTTTATTTTTGACAATATTAAAGACTTTTGCAAAGGGATATAAATTTTCTCCTTCAGGATAAAGTAAATAATTGTCTGAACAAACTTAATATTCTGGAAGTTACTTTCACAAAAGTTGACTTAATTGACTTAAAATTATACTGAGGATAAATTTTTATCATGAAATTCTTTACAAAATGTATTTCAGATGGATGAAAGTATGAGGTTCATTTCCTTTATGAACAAAAGGATGGATTAGGGATGTAATGCAATGCATTATGGGTATTTTAAAGAGAGTCATATATGTAGACAGTTTCACAGACTGCTGCTGCTGCTGCATGGTGCCATTCCATTCTATTTCTTAGGCAAGGGCAAATGTCAGCTGGACCGCAGCATTTCAAGGGCAAGCCATTCCCTTATTCTGCAGATATTTTGGTTCTTTCAAGAGATACCGAGTAAAATTTATTTGCAGACTGTCCAAGAACACTTGGCTCAGATGTAATGTGTATTTCATTGCACAATCTCAGAAAATCTTACCTCAAAGTTTCAACTTTATAAAGAACAATGCCAGGTGGGAAATACAAGGTTTTAAAATATCTGACAGTAATAAAAACAATTTCAATAATAATAAAATATCCTTTCCTGAAATCTGTAAACCCTTTATTCTAATTTTTTTTATCTTTCTATTATTCTTTAAAACTCTTTTAGAAAGTTGTATCTAATACACACTTTGTGAAATTTATTTGAATTTTTTTTCTTAGAAATTAACACAAAGCATAATTTTTAATCCTCTTTCTTTTTTCTTTTCTTTTTTAGTTATATCTACTCAGTTTAAAAAATACTTAAGGATGTTTCTTGCATATTAACTCTAAGGATATTTTCATAAATTTACAAAAGCTTCAACATTTTTTGTCCACTAAAAACAATAGAAAATAAAACTGAAGGAAGAACAAAGAAATGGTTATAGAAGAGAAAGAAAGAAAAAGGGAAGTTGATAGAACCTGGAACAGACTGTTTTTTTTTATTTGCCTTAAGTTCCACATCCATGTTTTCATTGTCTTTTTTTGTCCCATTAATATTGATAAGTGTAGGACTTTAATCCCTGAACAAAGTTGATTACAAGGCCCAAGGAAGATCAGTCATCACCTAGGGGTAAATAGGCTATTGGGATAAGTCATT
Organism: Sepioteuthis lessoniana; assembly: GCA_963585895.1. Classification (NCBI taxonomy): domain Eukaryota; kingdom Metazoa; phylum Mollusca; class Cephalopoda; order Myopsida; family Loliginidae; genus Sepioteuthis; species Sepioteuthis lessoniana. The sequence goes on from OY757923.1 coordinate 43,579,357, forward strand.
ACCAAAAGGCTTGCAATTAAGGATTTAGGGATGGGTGGGGGTTATAAGTAGATGGATTGCATGGGATCAGATCAATTTTAAGTCTTATATTCCAGGCAGCATTTTACTATGCAGATTAAAAAAAATAAATTCAAATAATAAAAACCCAATGAAAAAGAAAAAGAAAGGAAAATGCTGTTTTTAAGTCAATTCTAAATAATGGGGAGGTGGGGGATAAGAAAAGCTTAAAATCCTGGAATAAAACTAAATAGTAAATATAGATTGAAAAGTTTTTTTTAAAACTTTGAATTTAGGTCTTTGTATTAAATTCATGTATTCTGAGGAAAATTTTTAATCTTATATTTTATTATAGTATTTCATTTTATTGGAAAGACAATGTAGTTACATAAGTAGAAAATGTTAGAAAATATTCTTTAATAAGCTTATGCAGTTAGAGATTATGACATAAAATATTCATCTTGGCTAGTGAATATTTGCAATATTTTTATTTGCAAATAATGTAGAATAGAATGAATACTAATGATTTAAAATAAAAGTACAAATATTTTAAAATTATTTTTACATTGAGTGACTCTGGTCTTAATCTCTTTCTCTCTGTGTATATATAATTTTATTAAAATTTGATTCTTTTTACAGTATGATATCAACTCTACAAATAAAACTCAATTAAATCTCATTAATTCACATGGTATTTGTTTGCATATTGATAAATCTATTAAGAAGGAAATCAATTTGTTGAAAGATAAAAATTTATATTTTTTTTAATTGGCTACTGTTGATATTTCTACTGCTTATTTAGCTTTTCTGCTGGTAAACACCTTTAGTGGATATTTGTGGATCAACTTGTTTCAGATATTTGAGGTACATTTTTTTTTATATACCAAGTTTGCCTAAAAACTTGCATTGATATATTTTTATATTTCAGAATAAAAGCTGATGGAAAAAAAATGATCTCATAAAATTTTAACTATTTAACCTCTGACCAATGTAACAATAATGCATAAAAAATTTTTAGTTTAAATCAGACTGGCTGCAGGAGGATTATGAAAATGTTGTGGATTATTTCTTCCTCCCTTTATTTTGTTATTCATCACTGATTGTTATCACCTAACAGAATGAACAAAAGGGAAGGGCCTAATGATTTTTTTATGGATAAATAGTTGAACAAAAAGATAACAATACTTCACTGAAGAGAGAACCTGTATTGAGTCAATACATGTTGAGATTTTATAAATGAAACATTAACAGATTAGAATCCATTAACAAAGATAATTAACTTGTTTTATTCCACAGATTGTAGCCATAAGAATTTTTCTAATTAGCCTTATAAAGAAAAATATTCTTCATTAGAGTAAAATGAAAGACAAGCAAAAATATGTATGTAGAAAAATTATTTCTAGAACACTATTTCAAATCCACACTTTTATTGTATCTTATGGTTTTGTTGGGTTCATTTATTTAATGGCATCCCAACTTCTTATGGGTTATTTGATGTTGAAATTTGATTCATTTGTAAATGTCTGATTATAATCATAACTATCTAATATAAATAATTTTCCCATTGTCATATAAAGTTGGCGATTTTGCCGAGGGTGACCCAAAGGCTCCCCCCTTTCAATAGCTACTACACCGAGGTGTAGGGGAGGGTGCTACTCCATTTCCTGGATTGCTCCACTTTATCCTTGATCCTTACCTTATAGTGCTGAGTGCTAAGCTAGGTGGCATCAAGTACCATTTTTTGAGTCTTTGGTATGACTCAACCTGGGATTGAACCCCGGTCTCCCGGGCCATTGGCGAACACTCTAACCATTATGCCAATTGTCATATGGTTTCAAGTAATTATTTCAATTTAATAATACTAATTTGTTTGCCCAGTTATATTGTTTAAAATATTCCAATCTAATACTAATAATTTTTAAACTTATCTATCTAACCCATACATGGTACCCTAACTGGTACTACCACCCTGAGTCAGAGTGGGCCTGAAAATAATGGCAATACTCCACACTTTCCAAAGCTGGAGCCTCACCACCAGATGCAGATTATTGTTTATTCACAGGAAACCTACTTTTTTGAGGAGGGGGGATCTGAGCCTTGCCAACAGAATGTCTTAAGGTATTGCAAGAAAACTTTCAATAACTGCTTTCTTGGCTGATATAAATAACTGATTCATGCTGGGAATGTCACCTGAAGATGATAAAGAATATTAGACTTATAAAATCCGGCAAAGATTAACATACGATTGCATAATACCAGATAAATGCCTTCTAAATATAGAAGCAAAATATCTTCAACAGGAAATGTTTGATAATTCTTACAACTAAGATTTATTACTTATCAACAAGATTGTATTTTAAGAAAAAGAATTTCTCTTTCTGAAATTTATATTACTTGTTAGAAAAGAAATTGTACTGTCATGTGTTAAGATATTTCACATTGGCTCTTCATTTCTATATAAGTAAAGTTGGCAACCATAGTCGAGGGTGACCCAAAGGCTCCCTTTTTGATAGCTACTACACCAAGGTGTAGGGGAGGGCGCTACTCCTTTCCCTGGATTGCTCCACTTTACCCTTGATCTATACCTTATAATGCTGAGTGGCATCAAGTACCATTTTTTGAGTCTTTGTTATGACTCGACCAGGGATTGAACCCTAGGTCTCCCAGGCCATTGGCGAACACTCTAACCATCGTGCGAATCTCTGGTTATATCCATTTACCACAGGTACAGGATTGAATTCACTACATTAATAAGAATCTGTGAGACTAGCTTGTTAATCGTGTATATATATATATATATATATATATATAATGTATATGTAATAATTTTATTCTGTTAGTAATAAATGTAGTCTTCTAAGCATAGTGGCTAATGCACTTGACTTTAACATTGTAGTAAATGTGTTTGAACTACAGTCACACTATTGAATTCACTTTTAGACTAATACTCTAGGCATGAACCCTATTTTCCTTGCCAGCTATGAGTTAAATAGTACCATTAATGTTCTTCTACAAGGATGGCTTTAGCATTAAATAACCCATGAAGATTGATTTGCCATTAAACACAGAGACCAAACCAAACTATTATTAAATCTTAATTCCTAACTACTGACAATCCCTTTTCGTCCTTTTTTTTTCAATATTGTAAGCAGTGACTTTTATACATATAATAGCTCTATTCTGTTGGTAATGATTGCATTCATTTCTGATTACCAAATTCTCGGTACAAATTTAAAAGATTTGGTAAATAAATCAACAATGATTGTCATAAAGTTTTCATTTAAATAAACCTTCTTGCACCAACAAAATAGGCTAGTATAAATTCTTTTGTGAAGGGACTAAATTTTACCATTTGTAGTCTCAAGACATGTCTCTATAGTCGATGTTCTGCACTAATTTTCAAACAAAAAGATAAATATTTATTCAGGACATTTTTGATTTTTATCATATTTGCTATATTAGTTCATATATTGTTGAAATTTTGACATTTGCTTTCTTTGTTAATGATAACTTTTACAAGAGTCATAAACTTACCAGAAGTTGAACCTCTTTTTCATATTCTTGATGTTCTTAACACAATATTTTAGCTCATCTAATCTCCATTTCTTGTTGTCAGTGTATGATTCATGGATTATACACTAAATGAATTGGCTAAAAAGTTGTGTGAATAACATAAAAATGAGTTCAATTGTCCAAAGAATTTCTGGTTTGGTTTGCTTTTATGGTATGTCAACCATTGTAGGTTATTTAATGCCAAATCCTGTTTATACATAAATATTAAATATATATGATTTGTAAACATTTTGGTGATAATGCTATACATTCATTTGTACACAGTTAAATGGTTTCATGTATTGCTATTTAACACTAATAATTCTATTCAATACTATTCATTCTTTTGTACACAGTTAAATGTTTCCAAGTATTGCAATGTATCACTAACAATTCAATTAAACATCTGTCATTTGTTTACATTCAATTAATTTAGTCAAAAACTTCTATTTCCAACAATTCAATTTAACATAAGTAATTCATTTGCACACAGTTTATTTGATCTATAGATAGGGCTCTATCAAGTGCTACCACTCCGGGTCAGAGTGGAGCTGGGAGCAATGGCAATGAAGGGGTACTCCACATTCCCCAAATCTCCAAGGCTGGAACCTTGCAATCAGATAGTTTAATGTCATATCCAGGATACTCAGTGGAAGAGGCTTACCCCTTTGCAGAGATGCAGTTGGTGTATTCTTCAGCCCCAGCTAACTGGACAGACAATTTCTGGAATATTTGCTGTCTTTATATATGTAACATAGAGGGGGATTAAATTTTTTTATGTATTTGTTTTAATAAATGCTACTTTACATAAAATGAGGGAATTCACATATTTGAAATGTACTCAAATTGTCTCAATAGCATTTTTCAGATTTTTTGTGTGAATTTAGCACTGTGTTAGAAGCATTCCATCAGACAAGCTAAAAGTAACAAGCTGAAGAAAAGAATTCAATTTTTTGTTATTGGTAAAAGGAGGCAACATTAATTAGTCTGTGTCTTACTTAGTATCTGTGTTTACAGGTTGTCAGTGCCAATTGAATTTAGAGCAGATATTTTGGACAGCTAATCTAAATTCATCTTACAAAAAGTTTGAACTTTATGTAGATAAATAAAGAAAGAAAAAAATAAAGAAAAATCTAAGAGAATCAAATAATTAAGTTGAAGAAATGATTTGTTTCTTTGCAATGAATTGATAGCTGACAACACTAAGTGATTTTGAAAAGTTCATTGCATCACTAAAACAATGGTGATAAATAAAAAAAAAAACAAAAAAACTATTGATGGCATTAGATGAAAGGTTAATGTATTGATGTAGGCGTTTATGTGTGAATTTCACTTGAATTCGGAAGAAAAGGACAGACTTGTTGACCTATTGCATATTTACTCACCAAACTGAATCCAGCTGCTATTTTGAGGTCTGTCTGTCAGTGGAAAGAAGTAAATAAAAGGTAAATAATATGGTTATATATTTATGTTACTGGTGTAGCAAATGGTGCATTAGTGGAGAAGGCTGGAAAATAAGTTTCATATGGGCTGTTCAACAATCAAGTGAATGTCCTTGACCTTTTTACTGGTGGAGCTATCTCTTACCCCCATCATGAGCTGACACCTTATTTCCTTCCTCATCTATGCAGAAAAAATGCTAAAAAGATTGTCCAGTCTTCTATCCAACCTATCATCTGAGCTTAGATAGATGTGTATTAAGCTAGAGATTCTTTCCATTTTAATTGGAACTTTTTCTTAGATACAAAATCCATTTCCTAAAAAAGGAGGAAAAATTAAAAAAACTGTTCAGGTAGACTAAATTAGAATTACTAACATAAAAGTTAAGAAAATACCTTGATTTTTAATTCTTTTGGATTATTTTTTGGCATCTACTTTTTGAAGTTAGGTATATTCTTGTTCTGTTTCAGCCAAAAACCTTTCATCAAAAGGAAGAAAAATTTTGTACCTTTAATCTGTCTAAAACACTCTTTAAGTACTAACCACACAGAGAATTAGCAGAAACTCTGTTGTTGAGGAAAGGATAGTTTTGTTTTCATCAGAATCCTAATTAAAATGATTAAAAAAAATCTTAATTAAAATGATGAAAAAAGCTCAACTGAAGATACAAGAAACTAAAATGTAAGAATAGAAATGTTTTGAATCGATGGACTGGTGGCTGAATCAGCTTTATTAGAGGGTAGGGGAACAGTTTCAAGTTGAACTATTCAATGGTTCATTATTGTAACATACACATTGTTGCATTCCAAACTTGAAAAAAATCTTCTCAAAAGGATCAAGTTGCACTTTGCTAACATTGAATTTCTCTTTTGAGATTTGAAATTTAAATCTATACTTGATGATCTGTTCATTTTGTATCACTCAATCATTTTGATTATTAGGTTGGAATAATTTAAATTTAAAATCATAAGACAACAGAAAAATGGCTGCTTCTGGGTAAATAAATTTGGAAACTGTTGCATCTCAAAGATCTCAAGTCTATAGATCTTCAACTTTATATGAAAAGAAAAAGTAAAAGTTTGTAATTTTCCTCTGTATGCAGTGTGGATAGGGTGGAGACAAATGATTGACTGGCATACAGACAATCTCTCTCATCAAGGTCAAATTACTTTAACCTAAAAATAAAAGTGAAAACTGGATGAAGAAAAAAGTTTCTTTGATTAGAATTTATAAGAAAAAAATAATGTAATTAATTGGAGGGATGAGACTTGTTCAAATAAACAGATTTGTGTCGTATTTTTTTTTTAGGTTGAAAACTAATTTCCTTTCTATCTAATTTTGAGCCTAATTTCAATAAGCCTTAATCATTGTTTTCTCTGAGACTGTTTGTTCAGGATCCTCCTTCCTTTTTCTCCTCCTCCTCCTCCAGGAATAATAAAGTTGGTTAGTTAATATTTGAGATTCCAAAAGAAAAAAAAAAATTTAACATTGCAAATTAACACTTAACTAATTTACATTTCAGAGTGGAACACAGGTGGATTGTTTGTCATCTCTTAAAATCCCAGCTCCCCTGAGAAAAAAGATGATGATAACTTCTAAAAGAAGATTTCATTCTTATTCAGTGAACAGATTCTCTCTTGTGGCAATTAAGCAATTTACTTATGTAAACATACACCAATTAAATGACAGCCAATGAAGAACATATGGTACATGGGGTTGGAAAGTGTGTATTACCTCTTTTTGATCTAGTGAAATCAATACCATGTCTACATTTCATTATCATTTTTTAAAGTGATTATTCAGCAAACTTTAATTAACAGAATTTAAGAGCAGGGACACAGAAAAATATTTTTAAAATCGTGGTCAACTTTCAGGAATTCAAATAAAACATATTCTCTATACTAATACCTACCTTTAAATCTTTTACTTATTTGATGGAATGTACCCTTTCATGCCTTTATGTTTAAAGTTGCAGTGTTATGGAAAGTATTCTCAGCGGAAGTACTGGTAGTCTATGGCATCTGAGTACCAGATACCTTAATTTCCCATTTAAAACCTATGAGATATTCTTTAACTTTAAGTTATTCATAGGGGGAAAAATGTGTTTTTTTTATACAATCAAATGTAATTATTTGTCTTTATGGAATAATAAATAAATACTTATTTCCCAGAGATTTTATTGAAACAAATTTTTATATTAAAAGTTAGAAGTAGCATAAAAATTTTAATTATATTGTTCATGTTTAAATTAAAAGATTTAAATTTTTGTTCTTACAGTGATTATAGATTCATTATCAGATTATTATTTGTTTGATTATCCTCTGTGAGTATATGTGAGAGATAGACAGAACAAAGCAAATGTCTGTTTAGATAAGTAACCCAACAAATTATCTTGAATAAAAGACAGAAAGTAATAAGAATAAAGCAACCAGTTGTAAATAACTGTTATAGCCGATTTGTTTAAAGAAATGTGGACTTCTTCTTAAATAGCCATGATTCAATGAAAATTGTTATGTTCCCCCCCATAAAAAAACAAAATTGGCATTATCATTGACTATTGTCTGTGGTTATCATTGATAAGTGTGTGTGTGTGTGTGTGTGAAGAAAGAAGTCAACAAAGAAACTTTGCCAAAGATAAACAACTAACTGTGTGAGACAAACTCTCCTCAAAAATCCTTTTGCAGGCGAGTCTACATAGCATAGTAGCTAACATGATAGACTGCAATATCGTAATAAGTGATTTCAAACTCCAGTCATACTGTTATATTCCCTCTCAAATTAATATCTTTGGGAAAAGGCATGAACCTCCTTATGCCTCTAGTTATAGGCTAAATAGCACAATTACTATTCTTCTACAAGGATAGCTTTGGCATTAAATAACTCACAAAGGTTGATGTGCCATTAAATAAAGAAATCAAACCAAACTTTTCTTGATTTAATTTTTCACTTTTCTATAAATATATTTTTTTCCAAAATGTTTTGCCTGAGTAATTTTACCTTTTTTTTTTTTTTTTAAAATAAGAGTGAAAAATGTTTCCATGAATTTAAAATATTTTTCTTTAATTTTTATTGAAGGAAAAGAAAATCATTCTTGATCTGAAGGAAATACAAGACATTAGGATGGAATTTGATATTTAGATTGTACAGAGGTTGACTTAATTGTTGTTTCTTGGTCAGAGTCAGAAGAAGAGAAATCAGTTTGTCTTAGGCTCAATTACTTTGACAAAATTGGGAGAAACTGAATCAAGACCAACAACTCTATTGACTATATTCAGTGAGGATGAAGATTACATAGAGATTGAAACTAAATGTTATAGAACTAAATAATAATTTGGGTTTCAACTGAGAGAGAGAGAGAGAGAGAGAGCTAACTGAGTGGATATCAAAATATTTGAAAAGAATTTCATCAATTTTTGCTTAGAATTCTTGACAGGAGGAAAGCTTTGGATGTTAAAAGAAAAAAAATTATACAAAAATGGGAAAAAGAAAAATTAAAAAATTAAAAAGTGGAGGTTAGTTTTCTTTGCGAGATTTTAATCAGAGAGCCAAATATAAAATTTAGTTGCACTCAACCTGACAACCAGCTTTCCTGGAGCTACACATTCATTCTATTGTCTTGGATTTTATTGTCACAAGTTGATTGGAGATCAAATGAAAATTGTAATAAGAAAAAGAAAAAAAAATGAACTGATGAACCACTTTCTCCGCTTGTTTTAAGAATATAGAAAATTAATGATTGGTTATTAATCTCTTTTGTCCAATAAACTGGATTTGTGTTTTTAGAGATTACTTTGAACCTGTGTTCTTTTATGGTTCATGCAATTGAAATTTCAGAAGCATTGGTAACACATGGATTTGTGAATTTATTTTGATGCAATAACATCTTTTCCAGGATGTTGTGGACAAACCAATTTCTTTTCATATCTAGAAAACATTCCTCAAATGACAGATGTTGGGTCCACCTACAGAAACATTTAATCTAACATTTTCTTCTCAATCATAAATAAGCTCTGATCATTTCAAGCTTAAATCAAAATAAAAAGATCTTGAAAATAAAATATAAAGTTAATATTCATCTCTTACGAACTCCTGTGAAAGCTTATTAAAAATAAATAGTCAGATTTATGTAAAATCAATCTTCAATATTAATTTCTGATAGACCCATTTACAGGCAACCTGTTTATGTTTTTCTGTCATCAAAGAACTGGTCTCATCTTGAAGCACGAACTTCTGTTATGGTGGTTCTTCACAAAAGCAAAGGCTTTGTAATCTTTGTGGGTCAAGTCTTTGTTGATCTGCTTATCAGGGAAGCCAAGCATGTAGCTTTATTTCAAAATAACAGGCATATAATGTACTCACAATATTAATTACATACATGTGCAAATTCATGTGTATTCAGTTAGTATAAACGGATAGAAGCTTTTCAGCATAGACATTTATAGTCAGTAAATTGAAGGCAATTTTAATATCCAATATCAATAATGATAATTTTTCTTTTAAAGAGAGTTGAGGTATTAAGTTTTGATTTTATTTTGTCTACAAAGTAAATAAAAAAAAGTGTTGTTACTGTTTGCTTGTTGAGGTGATTTACTTTATCTTACAACAAAGATGAATTTAAGGACAATTACTTCCTTAACTCCCTACCCTAAAATTATTAGGATAATTATCCCCCTCCATCTCAAAGAATAATCAACTCCCTCATCTTTCAATTCAAGTTGTAAGAGTAATGACAAATAGTCAAGATTATGTAGGTACACTCACATACACATGTGTGTGTGTGAGTGAGAGAGAACTGAATCAAGAAAGACCAAGTGAGATCAGACGACAAACAAAAAAGTAAAAAGCTTCAATTTGGTTGAACAAAACACTGACATTATTTTGGAAATGCAAAAATATTTGATGGGAAATAAAGACAACTACAATATCTTTTTCAATGTTTAGAAGAAATCTGAAAAAAAGGTCTTGAAAAGTACACAAGAATTTATCTTTTAAGGATTTATTGAACTTGTTATCCAGATTTTTTGTTTGGCAAAAGGAGCCAGGGATCTGTGAATAAAAATTGTTTCTATTTCACAAACAGGAGGAGGGTAAGTGTTGGAAAATGTGAACTTGCAGCAGTTTTTACATAACAATAAACAAAGAGTGTGTGAGTTCTTTGTTAGTGTTAGTTAGTATCAGTGTCACAGCTATAAAAAGCAGGGAGCCTTTGACACAATAAAAAAAAAATGAGTTCAACCTCTTTCTTTCTCTTCTCACCCTACCATCAAGAGAACAGGGTTTAAACATCAATATCAAATTTTATTTATTAGCATTTACATGATATTTGTTCTTGTTTAAGAAAAATATCTTATCATTTTCATTCCTATTAACTTTGATTTGGACAAGAGTCTTATAGACTTTTAGAAGTACAAAGTATGTTTTTGGAAAATATTAGAAATAGTTTATTTCTATTATAAGAAAAAAATGAAAGAAATATTGAAGTAATTTTGCAGTTGCATTGTAAAACATCAAAAACTTTATGTTACTCTACATTTTTTGGTTTGTATTCAATTCTTTTTAAATATTAAATTAAAGGTAAAATTAAAAAAAAGATGATAATTGATTCTTGGCTTTGTTATCTATCTGTTTATTTGTGAGTAAGAAATAAATTATGACATTTTATTTGGAAATTTTAAAATAGGGAAATGAATAGAATTTATTATTATGTGAATTAGACATTCAATGTTACCTTAACAGATTTTCTCATTACTCAATTGGCCCATCTCTTTGTAGTGTAATATTTACCTAAGTATGTGTGTTTGAATGTTTTTAGATATCCAGTCAAGCATTAAATTCATTTACAAATGAAGAAAATAATAAGAAACAAGTCTGAAGTTGGTTTATTTTAAAACATTTCTCTCTGTATTTTTTCTATTTCCTTTATATTCAAGCAATGTTTTGTTAGTTAGGTTTTATGGCATATCAACATTTGTAGGTTATTTGATACCAGATACTGTTTATACATATATATCTGATTTTAAAGTGAATAGTTTTTTGGTAATATTATTTTTGAATTTGTTTACTCACAGTTAAATGGTTTCAAGTATTGTAAACTAACACTAATAATTCTATTCAACATTATTATTTTTTTTTGCACACAGTTAAATGGTTTCAAGTATTGCTATTTGTTGTTTGCACACAGTTAAATGGTTTCAAGTATAGTAAAGGATTGAACAATTATATTTGACGCATAAATGGGACTCTAACAAGTACTACCACTCTAGGTCAGAGTGGACCTTGGAGTAATGACAATAAAGAGATGCTTCACATTCCCCAAAGCTCCAGGACTGAAGCCTCACCATCAGATGGTTTAGTGTCATATCTAAGACACACTTTTGGGAGGCAGGTGGTTTACCCCTCTGTAGGGATTCAATCAGTGTATTCTACAGCCCCAGCCAACTGCGCTAATATTCAAGCAAGGAAGCCAAATACAAATTATACTGAGAAGGGAAAAGTTTTTTTTTTATTAATCCAAGGTAAATTGCCACGGTCATAAATGGGTTAAAAAATCAGTGAAAAAAAAAAAAGACACTAAACAATTCATTCACTGCAGCTAATTCTCTCTACTGTTGAGCTATTATTTGTGATCATATCTATTTAAAGTTGGGTGCCTTATTATAGAGAAGTAATAGGATTATTGTGCGAGTCTAACAGACCATTATTTTTGTATTGTAAATTTGATCCTTACTGAGTTCTCCAAAGTTGTGCCCTTGTTCCAGAATATGTTAAGCTTAGTAAATACTTATATTTACCATCTCTTTCCCACTCTCATATATATATATATATATATATATATATATATATATATTTGTCAGTCACCTTTTGTAATTTTCTAGTTGTTCCATGACATTTACTAGTGTAGTAATAAACTACCTATAAAAAAACAAACTGTGTATAATTCTCATATTTATTGAAAAATATTCCTTCATGAGCAAACTGTGTGTGTATTTTCTCTGCACTGAAACTGGATAAATATGGAAAGCACTTTTTGTTTTGTTTTGTTTGTTTTGTGTAAATCCTGAGAGAATGAAATGAAGAACATGCTGGCAAATTGTAAGTGCAGGTATCTCTCTCTCTCTCTCTCTCTCTTTCTCTCCCCTCCTCTTCCACATTATAGATGTGAGGGCCTTATGAAAGAGAGGATTAAGTCTGGAGATTAGTAACCAACTGGGATAAAGATAGAGTAGGAGATTTGTGGCTCAGGAGATGTTGAGATTTGCACTGAGAGACTTTCCATAGCTGTTTTATAGGAAATGTTTAAATTATTATGTATTCATTCATTACAAGTACCCCACCAAAAATTTATGTAAAATTTGATTTTGCATTTAACAAAAAAACTCAAAAATCTCTGCTTCTACAATCTATTTAATTTAATTTACTGAACTTGAAGGTCACATTTTTTGCATTTCAATTTAGATTTCTTCAATTATACCAAACTGCAAAAGTCTTTTTGATTTCTTCAGGTAAACATTGGGTTTTCCACACATCTAATCTCAGAAAGCTTCACAAATTAAATACATTTGTCATTACATTTTTTCCTTTCAAATATTTCTGAATATTTTAGATTTTTAAGGTATATTTTTGTCTTGAAAAGTGATTTTAGCTCATAGAAAATATAAAAATAGGTTTTAAATATTTTATGCCAATATGTTTTCTGACAATTTTGTGATCCATTAAAATCAAGGAGACAGAAATTTAAATTAAAAATTTAAATATTCAGATATAGCAATGAAAAGAAAAAGAAAGTGATAAATTAATGAAATAAATGAAAATCTATACGATTCCCAAATGTAGTAAAAACATGAATAAATGATTATCAGTATCTCATTAGGTTGTCATTCTTAGCAAGACCAATGATATGAATCAGTGGTCACACAGTATAACAAAAAAAAATCAGTCAATGCTTTGACAAGTGATGCAAATGTTTACTAAAGTGAAATGAAAATTCTACAAAAATGAATCCATCCAAATTTGGAGAAGGAAACTCAAAAAGCAAAAAAACAAGTTTTGTCATAAGAAGTTTTAAAATTATGAAGTGTAAAATCATAACATGTACCCAGACTAGTGTCAACTCAGTTGGTTGGGGTTGTAGAATATGCTGACTGAATCTGCAGAACTAGTGTCCTGGATATGGAGCTTTGGGGAATGTGGAGTACCTCTTTATTGCTATTACTCCCAGATCCACTCTGACCTGGAGTTGTAGTACTTGTTAGAATCTAATCTATGGGTCAAATAGAATTGTTTAATCCTTTACTATACTTGAAATCATTTAACTATGTGCAAACAAATAATTAATTGTTAAATGAATTATTAGTGTTTGATAGCAATACTTGAAAAGATTTAAATGTGTGCAAACCATAAATAGAAATACTTGAAACCATTTAGTTGTGCATAATCAAATGAGCTTTTGCTCATTTAAAATTTTTTTATATAGAAACCATTCATTTACAAATCATATATATTTGATATTTATGTATAAACAGAATGTAGCATTAAATAACCTACAAGAGTTGATATGCTGTAAAACACAACCAATCATCCAACCATTGGACTAGCATTATAGTATTTTGGCAGAAACATTGTGACAATTAGAGCCAAGATGAGGACACTTGAAGAAGGCTGAAGAGGTATAACAACCAAGATGAAGATAGTAGTCCAAGTGCTTTTGTGGAAATTAATGATAATTCCTTATGTCAGAAATTCAGACAAAAATTATGGCAGTTGTATGAAAAATATTTGTGGGTTTTTAAGAGTCTGACAGTAGTAGCCATAAATAATGTATTAGAATACATTAAGAATTCTTTTGATAAAAATATCAAGCTGTTAACAGGAATTTAGGGTTTCAGATCTTTGGCTATTTCCTATAACCTATTAGATTATTGGAGTGTCATGCTGAGTAATTCTTGATGGCATCTGTTAGGGCAAAGAGAGTCTTTTGGTAATGCCTACCTCCTTTCTGAGTGACAGGTTGTAATTCATTACATGGTATCAGCAGTTAGGAATTATCCCTGACCTGACCTGTTATCTAAAACTGAATATAGATTAACTTTACAATGATTTATAGCTCCAGTTGCACTTCTATTTATCTATACTTAGAGGAAAATTGGATTCATGCCTTTCCTAAAGATTATTAGTGTGATGCAAATGCAAATTGTCCTAGTCAGAATTTGAACTCAGTTTTCTGATTTCATTCTTTGTACAACTAGTTATAAATGCACTCCTCCTAAATCCAGTTAACAAAATATATAAACATTGGGGGAAAATTGTGTAGATGTAGTGAATAAATAGAACTAGAAATGATTTGGATAAATTCCATTAAAAAGGGCTGAATATGGCAAATATCCTGAGAAAAGCCAAATGGATTTAATAATTTGCTGTAATGTGATAAACTAATTATCAGCAAATTATGATTTTCCTAACAAAAATGATAATGTATTCAAGATAGGACAATCATAAAATTATTCACCTAACAGAAACGATAATGTATTCAGATTATCCTAACAGAAATGATAATGTATTCCGGATAAGTAAATAATTTCATGATAGTCCTAACAGAAATGATAATGTATTCAGATATGTGAATAATTTTATGATTATCCTAACAGAAATGATAATGTATTCAGATTATCCTAACAGAAACGATAATGTATTCAGATACGTGAATAATTTTATGATTATCCTAACAGAAATGATAATGTATTCAGATTATCCTAACAGAAATGATAATGTATTCAGATACGTGAATAATTTTATGATTATCCTAACAGAAATGATAATGTATTCAGATTATCCTAACAGAAACGATAATGTATTCAGATTATCCTAACAGAAACGATAATGTATTCAGATACATGAATAATTTTATGATTATCCTAACAGAAACGATAATGTATTCAAGATAAGTGAATAATTTTATGATTCTTCAAAAAGAAATAATGTTTTAAACATAAGTGAATAATTGTTAAGTTTGATAATGTCTACAATAACTTTTTTTTGTGCCTTGTTATGTAAAGAAGTTATGGGAGAGTGGTTTACTTAATATTCTCACATCTATTTTTCTATTAACCAACATGTCGGTGATGAAATTCTTTTGAGGTATCTGAATATATCTTATGATGAAATATAGATTCATACATTTCTTAAGGGCATTTGTGTGAAATGACCACAAGTCGTCATACCTAAATTTTTTAATAAAATTGTGACTTAATTATGAAAAAGGAAGGAGTGTCTTTAGCATAATTGCTAAAGTAAGCAAATTTAATCTCTAGTTGTGCTATTATGTTTACTTTTGGACAAATATCCTTGGGAAAAGCATGAACCTCCTTATTCCCTTAGCTTTGAGTTAATAGCACCACTTCTACAAGGATGACACTGACATTAAATAACCCATGAAGTTTGATAAGCTATTAAACAAAGAAACCAACTAGTCAACCAAATAATTATGAAAAAAGCACATTCCAACATCCTCATCTTTATCTGAGCACTTTATTCAGTACTTATTTGGAATTGGACACTATACAATGAACATTTCTGATCAGTATTCAACTAATAACTGCATGTCAGCCTACTTACTAATTGATCCAGTAATAAGTTGTATTTTAATTGCACAAATGACTATCATTTGTGCAATTAAAACACAACTTACTGATTTTATTTTCCCTGCCAACAACCATTAGACTAAACTAACCTACAATCTCTTTTCAGGATATAGATTCATTTTTGGAATTGAAATTACAACTGTCAAGAAGACATATACTCTGGTTCAGATAAAGAAGCAGAAAAAAAAACATTATGCTTTTGGCTCCAAGTTCCTGCAACTAGATTTGTTCTGCTGGGTAAGAGTATTAGTTAAAGTGAATCTAGTTACTTGACAGCAGTGAGTTCAATTTCTGGGTTAGGTTATTGTCATATACTCTGGTTCAGTTGAAGAAGCAGACAAGTAATATCACAAAGAAGAATTAACTGATAGTTAATACCCTCTGAAAATAGATTCTAGAATAATAGAAATCTATCCCTGTGAATTGAATAACAGGTTCATTTTAAAATTTCCATGTTACTGACTATGACAGTCACCAAAATGTTGTGACTATAGTTTTTGTCGAATATAATTGAACATCAAAGTTTTGGCAAATGAGATGTAAGAAAGGAGTATCACTAGTCTGGCTTTATCAGTGTTTAATAAAGTGTAGAATCTGTTAAAATTTTTCTAACTCGGTAATATGTCATATAATGGTAAGTAAAGTTGGCGACCATAGTCGAGGGCAACCAGAAAGCTCCCTTTTCAATAGCTACTACTCCGAGATGTAGAGGAGGGTGCTACTCCTTTCTCTGGATTGCTCCACTTTACCCTTGATACATACCTTATATTGCTGAGTGTTAAGCAAGGAGGTATCAAGTTCCATTTTTAAAGTCTTTGGTATGATGCGACCTGAGATTGAACCCTGGTCTCCCGGACCATTGGTGAACACTCTACCCACTAAGCCAATGAGCTGGTACTGATGTTGAAAAAAGTTACTGACAAAGTTTATCATTATTCTTCAAGAGTAGACATTCACCAGTGTAAGTATATGCACTGAATTGCCTTTTATTCAGTCAAATAAACAAGATGGTTGCTTAGGAGGAGAAAAGTAATGTGAAGTGCATCTTGAGATTTCACAGAGCAAATATTAAATCAAGTAAAAACGTAACCCAATCTTGCTGTTGATTATATCTACAATGGGCAATGTGTTAATGTGTGTCCATTTTATCCAAGGGCATGCTTTTGTACAATACTTGGGCTATACATGATTGGTAAGCAGCTACATTACAAGTGACCACTGGATCTGTTTCGACTGATCAATACTTTTCAGAAACAGTGAGCAAAGGAATGCAATTCTTTGCAATTCTCTTTGAGTAGCCTTCACTTTTAATTCTTTATCTCCAGTACCTATTTTTGTTTCTTGGAAAATGGATTTTATAATATATATGAAGGATAGTTGATAAGTTTATGGCCTGACGTACGAGGTCATGAATTATTGAGTTTGGACTGCATTCATGTACAGTTCAACTTTTAATGATTGCACAACTTTTTACTTTGTCTGAAAATTGAAACTTAAGAGTGAGCAATTGTCAAGAAACTGGACAATATTGGCCATTGTGCAGTCATTTGCTACTTTGATATCAAAGATTGGTCATGTAATGTGATCCTTAAGGGAATATTGACACTTAAGAAAGTGGACTCTTCCAGCAATGGTTAAAAAGTGGGCAACTGAATGAAAGATGTGCTCTAAACTTATGTCACCTTTTGTATCTCTCTCTCTCTTTCATATATATATAAATGAATAAAAATTGATAACAACGTAATCCAAGAAGAAGGAGAGATTTATTGAGAAGCAAAGTTGACACTATAGCGTTTCGGTTCTAATGAACCGTCATCAGGACTATGAGGGATGATATTAGTGATGTTAAATCAATGATGGATGTTTAAAAATGCAAAATACAAAAACCTAGGGAAAATTTGTATAACAAGAAAGAAGATAGCTGTTTAATTAGTGAATCAGCATTTCTTGTTTTAAATTACGTCATTTGACTTATTAGAAATATTGTGTAGAATTTATGTTCCGTTTATTAATCGAGAAAGATTTTGAATCAAAAGGAAGAAAAAGAAAGACAAAAAGAAAAAGAGAAAGCATAAGATTATGATATATGTGGAACATATTAACTAAAGATGGAATATATTGTAGCTATTTAAAACGGATTTGCTTAAGTAAGGAGTAATATTATAAAAGCCAGGACAAGTATTTAGGGAATTAAAGAGTGAAATAGCAGCGGCCTCAAAAATTCCTCTTAGACTTTTATTATGAATGTAAATGAGCATCTTTGCAGAATTGAAATTGAAGTTGTGATTAGATTGAGAAATGGGTTGAAATATATATATATATATATATATATATATATATATATATATATATATAACCTTATCACTTTGACTGCCTGAGTATGTAAAGTAAATATGAGTGAATGATTTGTCCATCTGTGCTCACTCATTCCTTCTTTTTTCCTGTCAAATATCAGAGAATGCCTGAAACAAGATATTTCTGCATAGATATTTGGCATTGGTTTTAGTGGGTTCATGCCTTTTTCAAGGCGGTTAGTACAAAATAAACACAAGCAGACTAAAACTAAATCCAAGCTTAGTTCACTGTTTATGCTTTTCATTCTGTAACCATTGTGCTGCCTTCTTCTTCCACCCTCAAGGTACAAGTGATGTGATATAATGACTGTCCTGTCACATCAAAAATGAATCAATTAGGTTGAACTGAAGTTTATTGCACTTTTCAGTTTGAATCCAATAAGTTCATTTTTTTTTTGTTAATTCATCTAAAATTAATGGTGAGGTTTTTGTTTTCAACATTTTTTTTGGTGTGTGCATTTTTACCTATCCTTCATGAATATATAATTATTTCATGACAATATGATATCTTCTTTCTGTTTTGTTATTCGAATGTAATATCATATATTGAATTAAAAACAAAAGAAATAACAAATAAATAATCTGAAAATGGAATTTAGAATAAATAAACAAAATATAGGCTTGTTTTCTATCAATCTTGGTAATTATCAGTATGAAATGTGTCAAACCAAAATTATGAGTTGTTTTATTCAAAGTCTAGATGAAGTGTACTGAGTCTTTGTGATTTCCTCATAAACTGGAGTTTCTCTTGGTCAGAAAGCAGCATGAATTTTCATTTCCTTTCAATGCGTATTCTATTTTGAACACCCATAAAGTTGTCTGCAAATAATTAGAGAAGTCATGCAAATGTTACTGTGATAAAACAAGTTCTCAATTGAGGATATTAGTTAGAAAAAATTCATGAATGCAAATCACTAATCTCTCTTCCAATTGACTGAATATTTTCCCTATAATTTGTTGGGAGAGAATCTACAAGTCTCATCGAATCATAGAACTGTACTAAAAGTGGACCATATTCTGTGATCAAGGGTAGACAGTGATGCATCTGGTGTCTAGCCAAGATGTTCCTGGAAGAGAATGGAATATAATATGCCTGTCATGAATAGAAATGGTTTTTTGTTGCAGAGTCAATGCTGAAAGACTATACAAGGCCCAATAAAATCAGTCATTGGAGAAGAACATGAATAAAAAGTGTTCCATTGTACAGTGGCCTGCCCACTGGTCAGTGGGGAGTCAAGATAGTGAAGAGAAATGGGTAAAGGTTAAGGGGTTAGTTGGTGGCTTTAACAGTGTATCTAAGGAGGAGAAGGGGGATGATTACATGTGGCAATTGTTTTTGATAACTCATTTGACTTAATACAATTTGTGGCCAATTTAGAAATGGACATTGTGAGAAAGTCTGTTATTCATCTTAGCATCCACAATATACCCAAGCTCAAACTGATTACCCAAATGAACTGTTAAACACTTTCAGAATTACCACTTATTGTCAGTGTGTGTTGGGAGGTGTATGCAATGCTCTTGTTGTCTGCCCTATTTTCAGACAAAATGAGATCGTTGTTAAACTCAATCAATGAAATGCATTCTTAACCCAATAAATGCCATCATCCTGTTTATGGGATGCTTTGAAAAACTGCTATATTCATATTTTAGATCCCATCAATGGGATGGGATATTTTACATATAATAATTATTCATACAAATTTCTGTACCAATCTTAAATTGTGTATAAATTAGGTTTGGAAATCTTCAATGCAAATTATAAAAGAAAAGTAAAAGATTTTCCTCTTGATTGATTCTGAGTAAATTAGGTAAACATGAAATATTCTTTGTGTTGAAGCCCAATTATTTACCCTTAGAAGGAGAATAATTGGATTCATACCTTTCCCAATGGTATAAGTGTTATGTGACAAATGCAATCAGTCTCGAACTTGCATTACAGTATCCATTTTCTATGATAGTAACCATCACACCCTGAATGCTTGCTGGTATCATGTAACCTCATACAATCTGTCACATGTTACTTGAAGAGGAGATGGATACTGCTAAGTAAACTCCAATGCTATAAGTGATGCTATAAAGGGGAATTACTAGATATAACACTCCAATGACCTAACAGGTTATGGGAAATATTATTCAGTTACTTAAAATAATCTACACGCAAACGTGAACACTTTTAAGCTATTCATTGAAAAAGAGTTTTTTTCTTCTTTAAAAAAAATCATTTTTTCATATTTTTTGGGGGGATTGGTGAGGGGTGGGAAGCATTTGCAAATATGCAGACAAGAGTGCATTTGCAGTTAATCCTATATACAAAATTTTTCCTTAAAACATATTTATATTGTCTTTTTTTATTTGGTGTATATAGATACAAACTATGGCAATTCTCAAAATAAAGTAAGTCAACTGAATGAACAGAAAAGTCTAGTTTAAGGCTGAGGAAACTCTAAAGTATTGTTCTTCAGTCCTGGCAATCTTTTTGTTCAAGTCTAAAAAAGACACGAAGCAGAGGATATCCTGCTGAAAATTTGACTAATGTACATGATCTAGCACTTCTTGCAAATATACCCGCCCATGCCTAATTCCTACTACATAGCTGGAAGCAAGCAGCAGGAGGCATTGGCTTCTATGTGATTGCCAATAAAACAATGTTCATGTATTTTAAATAAAGGAGCCATCTCCACTTTAAGTAGTAAGCTTCTAAAAGTAGTGGACAAGTTCACATATGTTGGCAGTAATATCTTATCTACTGAAAGTGATGTCAACATAAGCCTAGCATAAGAGTGGACTCCTATTGACTGCTTATCAATTATATGAAAGTCTGATCTCTCAGATAAAATAAAATGGGATTTTTCCAAGCAGTGGTTGTCTCTGTACTACTATATGGTTGTACCCCACATGGATGCTAACAAAATGTATAGAGGAAATACTAGATGGTAAATACACAAAAATACTATGTGCTATTTTGAACAAATCCTGGAAGCAGCACTCCACAAAACAGCAGCTGTATGGCCACTTACCTCCTATCTCACAAACCATCCAAGTAAGACAAACAAAACATAGAGGGGCACTGCTGGAGAAGCAAGAATGAACTCATAAGCGATATTCTCCTCTGGACTCCTACACATGGACACGCCAGTGTTGGCTGACCAGCAAGGACTTACATACATCAGCTTTGTGTGAACTGGATACAGTAGAGAAAACCTGCAAGGAGCTATGAATGATAGGGACGAATGATGAGAGAGAATTAGGGAACTCTGTACTATCAGTGTGACTGGCAACTATTGTGGCCTAAACTATTTGCTCTCTTAAGAGCTGGCCTCAATAATCAGTTCATGAGATTTGGCTTTAATCAAGTCATCATGTACTATTGAAGTCATCTCTTAGAATCTTTTTAGACAAAGCTTAACTTAGTTTGACCCAAGAAATAAAGAGAACCTGGTGAGAATCAAACTCACTGATGATGGTGGTCTGTGAATTACTATGTTAAAGAATATCAGTTTTGTAAATCTATATTGTGGAACGATCAGAATGATTCTAAACTCATCTTGGAGATCATTACTACTGTATCACGAATGTGCTTTACGCTTGGCTTATATTCTAGAATAAATTAAGCTTAGTCTCTTTCAATGATTGAGAAATTTTTTCCCTCATTCAACTTGATTTTAACTCACATTCTATTTATAGAATTTAGATAATAGTAATAAGTAAAAAATTATATATTATAATTTATGTAATAATAAATAAAAAATAAACAAAGAGAATTACTCTACAATCAGCATTTAGTAGTTATGTGCCATAAATAATTATAATGGTTGGGGTGAGCATAAACAGTGACCTTACACAATTATTTTTAAGTTGCCATTAGAAATTACTTAGCACATTTTAATGCTTACAAAATCTTGTTTGAACCTTGTGTCATTTTTGCTGTGTTAATATATAAAAATTTGATAATTATAATATAAATGGTGATATTTGACATATATTAGTATTGGCTGCCTTTTAAACAAATTCATACATTCTTACACTTTTGTTAAAAATGATAGCAAAACAAAGAGAAGCGTGTGCCAAGGATTTTATTGAAGCCTGGCACAAGGTTAATATCTGCTTTGTCATACAAGCATATTAAGTTGTCAGGACATAAGCTTAGGTACACATGAGTCTGCTTTTAAACCTACCCACTCTTATTCTCCTCCCCCACTCCATCCCTGCAGCTTGCTCAGTATTTATTTATTGGGACCTGCCTGCCATCTGTTCTGTTAGTGGATTATCAAAATGTGGGACCCTTTATTCTTCTTCCCTCAACCAGTCCTGCTGGTTTCAGGAGAGACAATCAAGTCTAACACTAACCACCTGTCGATGAGGGATAATCCAGTAGGGAAGAGAGAAACAATAACAACAACCTCCCACCTGTGATGCAGACCTCAGGCAGACAGGTACTGTTTGTAGACAGTCACACTTTTGGCAAGTGGGGTGAGTGCTAAGGTGCTGGAGTGATTGGCAGTAAGAAAGATGAAAAGGAACAACTGTAAGTAAAAACATGAATGAATAAAAGTATAAGTGTAATGGTGGCAAGGGAAGGAGAGAGGTACAAGATTTCTATTTGAGTTGTTGGTGACCTGACAGCTTGCCTCATCTTAGATTTTCCATCAGTGAAACTAGACCCACCATCACCACCTGGTGGTGGGGAACATTCAAGTATGCTCCAGTTGGTTGATTATTTAAAAAATGAATGGCTTTTGTCAATGTACTTTGTGCAAGAAGCCAGTGCTAACATCATACAAACTTTGTAGGAAAGCCAATGTAGAAATAGGTTGAGTAGTGGCAAATGGAAATAGTTATATTGGTTGTAGCTAAATCAAGTGTTTTTCTTGTAGTGGCAAAGTGGCTACCAATAAAGAAGTTCAGAGTGAAATTTGTTATTGTTTGTGTTGTATGTTTATTAGAAAAAAAAGTTTTGTTTTTCAGGATTCCTCTTAAATGAAAATTAGCAAGAGCTACCATTTGTTTTAGATTACCAGAAGTTTCAGATCACTTTGGCTAGGGGTAAATATAACCACGAAAAAAAAAAAAAAAAAAAAAAAAAAAAAAAAATTGATGGAAATCTATGAATATAATATTTTAGATTAGACATTATTATCTATTGAAACAATGATGAATATCAATATAAGTATATCTATAGTTTAAAGATCTGATTTTTGTATTTATATTAGTGTATATAAAATGACATCTTTTTGAACTTTTTGTTAATATTAAAATGCTCTAAGTTAGAAAATAAAGCAACTGTGATTTAATAATAACAGTGTGTGATCTTGGTCCTCATTTTAATTGTTATGATTTCTCAAAGGGAGATAACTGTTAGATTATAATTATAGTATATTTTACTTTAGTTATTGGCTATTACAATATGAATTCTATAATTAAGTTGTGACTTGACATCAAGATTAAATGCCCCTGAAAGTGGTGTTTAAAAGAGTAATAATAATAAATATCAGATTTAATAAACATTTTTTTTGATGTTGGACAAGTCAGTTAAAATAGTGTTCCTTTATTTATTGAAATTATATTTTCCATACATTCATAATTATTTTTCATTCATGGTTTCACTAATGTCCACTGATCTTAACCAAAAAATTGCAGAGTCAATTTTCTACAAAATGTTAAGTGTTGCTTTGTAGAATTTTGAAGTAAGATAATTTATTTTTTGGGTGGGTAGAGCCTACACAGATTTCTTCGTTTGGAATTCATATGCTTTAACAGAATTAACAATGTTCAGTCGGGCCTGAGAACTTTTCATTTTTTCCCCTGTTTATCAAAGATTTAACATAACACTTTTCTTGAAGAAAACATATTTGAAATGTTGAAAGTTACTTTTGCTTTAATAAATTCATCTTTTCTAGAAAACTTAATCTCAAATATTTCACATTTTAGGAAATTTGATAGAGACTAACTTTGAAAAATGAAATTGTTTGGAGGTTTTGTTGTGAAGTATTATTAAATAGATTTTATTGTTTTTTTTCATATATATTAAAAAAAATTTTATTCTTAAAAATGTACCAAAACAAAGGAATTTTTTTCAGTATTCTTTTAAGTTATTTGCTTAAATAAACCTGAGCAATATTTTTGGTTTTAGCTGTTTACAAATTTAAGTTTATAATCACTGCATGAATTTACATTTTATTACATTATGAAGACTATTTTCTGGTCTCTTCTTGATATTCAACTTTCTGGTATTTCCTAGATATCCCCCTTACCACTTTCTTTTTTTACACCAGTTGATGATGATGATGATAATTGTAATGATGTAACTTTTATATAGATAACATCATCATAATCATTGCTGTTATTGTTTTTCTTCTATTTCCAGAGTAAATGATTAGTTCATGGCAGAGAAACATTTCTTTGGTACAGTTATTCTGGTTGCTTTTGTCTTTTGTTAACAGGCAGAGATTCTGCTAAACAAGAACAGTAATCTCTTTTTAATACAATTTGTTTCAATGATAATGATTATAAAATTGAAAGCTGCTATTAAGATTGTTGTGGTTGTTGTAGAAAGTAGGACAAAGAGGAAATTAGTAATCAGAGATAACGAGCAGATTAACATTAGACAAGTCAATAATCCAGAACACAAGTGCTCTTTGCTTTCCAACATATTTTTATGAAAAGACTGAAGGAAAAATAATGTCTGGGGAAGAAGAAGCTAATCAATCTATCCTGTAAATCAGTTTTAAGGGTGAATTGTGCCAGAGGGTATTAGCGAGAAGTAGAAAAATCATTTTATGTCCCCTAGAAAAGTAATTGGTAGGAAATTTAAGGGATGAAATATTAAAAAAAATAGACAAAAAAAACACAGTAAATTTAATTATATATATATATATATATATATTGAAGACTTGGTGATGCATAAACAATAAGTAAAGCTTGGAGAACATTTCTCAAAAGGAGAGAAAGGAGATGAAATGACATAATACCAGGTAGGTACGTAGGGCAAGTGATTAATTACTTGATGGCTATAAGTAGAAACAGACATGGTAAGTTTCCTTGTTTTTGGGGGATAAATTATTTTCAGCCTGCCTATCAAGATGTCTTTTTGTGGGAACAAGGCAACTTAAAACTTTAAAAAGTCATTGCTTTACTGCAGGTGGCTTTCTGTGCACACTGGGATAGATTGGAGAATGTACTGACCAAAAATGTTTATGATTTTCTTTGTTAATAAATCAGGATTTGAAATGCTGATTTTTTAGGCAAGCAGGTCCTACTTAGGATATTGACTTAGCATAATCTTTTTAATGTATATCACTTTTCATTTGTTTTTTTATCAGGCAATACTTTAAAGCATTAAATTTTTTTCTACATCTAATTTTGAGCAAATCCTTGAAACTTGTGAAAACAAAACTTTGTATTTATAAAGGGACAGATGCATGATATCATGTAAACAATGTCTTGATAATAACTTGACTCAATCTGCATAAATTTGGTTGCATGCAAGCAAGGAATAAATGGATGATTGAAAATGGTGAAAATATTACAAAGTCACAAAAATGACTTAAAAACTAATCCTTCTTGTACTCTGAATTAGTCACATGGTATCAATAAACTGACATCATAAAGAATTAACTACTAATCATATTCATTCTTTTAGTGACTGATTTGTTTGGAGAGTGAAATTGTGGTGTAATCAACTACACCACAGACAGTTAGAAGATTTGCATGTGCAATCCTAACTCTGGTTTTAGTTGTAGATGTGACTTCTGATTTTAGAAAAAAATATTAGGAGAATGTTAAAACCATAAGGTTAACATGGCAATGTAATTAGGAATGCCAACCATTTTAAGACTTTAAAAAGTGGGAACAAGGAATTTCAGATAGGCATGACTCCAAGCATCCCTGCACATCATTAATCTCAACTAGGATTACAATAGAGAATTATATGGGAATAAGTCCATTTTAGTTTGTATCAGGCTTCAGTTATTGAACTATGATGACAAGTAGATATTCACTAAGCTTAACCAAGTCTGACGTAAGATCACAATAGCAGGAGTACTCAAAGATGAGTTTATGATACTTTTATTGGAATGAGTAGCTGCTTACCCTATTCTTTGACATTTCCACAGAAAGAAAATGGTTTCTTACACATATATGTAATCTTCTTTGACATTATTATTATTACTTA
This sequence comes from Sepioteuthis lessoniana, assembly GCA_963585895.1. NCBI lineage: Eukaryota > Metazoa > Mollusca > Cephalopoda > Myopsida > Loliginidae > Sepioteuthis > Sepioteuthis lessoniana. The sequence goes on from OY757923.1 coordinate 43,605,510, forward strand.
TACTACACAATATTACACATTCATTTCTCTTGATTTGAACATAATTCTTTTATTATGAATATCAAGGCCTTTTATGAATGTCAAGACTTTCAATTTTCCTGTTCCAAAACAGGTGGGCCTTTCTTTTCTCTGCAAACCTTTCATTGAAGCTAATGTTGTTATGGCTTTGGAAAATAATTGTATTGACCAAGTTGTTCCTACTTGGCTGGCAAATAACTACATTCTTTTCCCAATTCTAGTCATAGTTTGGCATTAGCATTTCTTTCAAATGATCTTTGATGCAGAAGGAATTGTATTATTTGCCATTAAGACAAGGCAACAGGAACCTTACCCTTTTACTAATTCCAAAAATGTTTGGAAGAATTCAATTTCTTTCTGCATCTACATAATCACTTTTAGAGATGCATTACTATCTTTATTAAACCTTTCTATATATACTCTTTTGTATATATCTTATAGCAAGAATATAATAAAATAACTTCTGTCTAGGATCAGTGTAGTATCTGTGCACTCTGTCTAATATATAATTTCTAAGTGGAGATGTCATTTGTCAGCTTACCGCCAGGTTAGACATGTAAATCAGCAACATTCACTTGTAAATTTAATATATCTATTTGCTTTCAGTGAAAAAGAACTAATAGAGAGAGAAACAAAGAAATATATAGAAAAAGTTACATAGTTTATATATTATTTTTCTTTCATTTTGTAAAAATGCTATATATATATATATATATATATATATATATATATATATATTAACAAAATGAAAGAAAAATAAAATGGGAATATGAATTTAGTGGAGTGTTTATATATTTATGATATTCTGCCCTGTACTTAATCTAATTATGATTTTGAAAAATTTTTGATTTTAGAAAAAAATATTAGGGGAATGTTAAAACCATAAGGTTATCATGGCAATGTAATTAGGAATGCCAACCATTCTAAGACTTTAAAAAGTGGGAACAAGGAATTATATTTTTAAATTTTTTAATTAATAGCTTGAATAATGGTTGTAAGTACAGTTTCAATTTTTTGTTTTCCTTCTCACTTTTTAAAGTTTCATAACAATTAGTGTTCATAATCCTTTTGCCATGACAACCTCATACAAAGTTTTAATGTTCTCCAATATTTTCCTCTTAAAATCAAAAATTTTTCAAAATTATCTGATGAACTCCATACAGAGTGAAATGCCATAATGAATTTATAAAAACTCTACAAAATTGGTTTTTACATCTTATTTTTCTTATATATATATATATATATATATATATATATATATATATATATATATATATATATAAGCTGTTTATGTAACTGGTGATATAGACAGAATTTATTAGACAAATACATCTTGGCTTTTGTAAAGTGACAGCAAATTCTGGTTAGAGAAGATAATATGAATACTGGTTATATTTAGTATTACTATATTTTAATTTGGTCTATACGGGTGAGTTTTTCACCTTTTCTTATTAAAGCCACTGACAATGCCATTACTCCATCAATCACCTGCTTAACTTTAATCATTTTTTTGCAGAGAGAAGTTAAATATTTCTTGCCGATGGAAAAAATAATCAATGATTAAGCAGAGGATATGACAACTTTTCAAGATTTTATGCTCAATTTGTATATTGTAAAATGAAGAATAAAGGTATTGTCAGTGGTCAAGAATTGAGACCAGCATTATTAACAGAATATCACTTGACCATATTATTATCAGCTGAAGTGACTGTTTAAGACTTGAATCCCCGACAGTGAGACAAATGAATATAAAAAATCCCCTCTAAATAAATTCTATTTTCCATCTTTGTTATCAATTAGAAATTAACACCAAATAGTTACAAATGATAAATTTTATTATAAAAGATAAATCTACATAGCTTGATGAGAGCTAACTTTTTCTATGAGGAACAAAAATTTTTAAAACCTTCCTTTGGGTCGAATAAGTATGCATATCAAATTTGTTAGTTCTACTCCAAACTTTTTGGCCTTCTATAGAGGACAGACAGACAAACAAACTCTTCTAAATTATTAATAGAAATGACACATTAATTCATGTATACAAGTGTTTATTTCTGATAATTTATTTTAGAAAAATTATACAGTCTACATATGTTTTTGTTGAGAACCTCTGAACAAATTAGGAAAATAGTGACAATTTGTTTTGGATTTATAAGTCAATCCAACACATTGCCTCATTGCTGCTTTGATTATACAGACTTCCAGTATTTCTCAATCTGCAAAGTTGACCAAAACACACATACACCTCTCAATAGAATATAATTGTTGTTGTTGCCTCAGGCTGACTTTTGTTATTTTGAACAAACACCCACATATGAGAATGTTTTATATATAGAATATGTAGTAAGTAAAGTAAAGTTAGCGATCGTAGTCGAGGGTGATCCGAAGGCTACCTTTTCAATAGCTACTACACCAAGGTGTAGGGGAGGGTGCTACTCCTTTCTCTGGATTGCTCCACTTTACTCTTGATCCTTACCTTATAATGCTGAGTGCTAAGCTAGGTAGCATCAAGTACCATTTTTTGAGTCTTTGGTATGACTCGACTTGGGAATGAACCCAGGTCTCCGGGCCATTGGTGAACACTCTAACCATTATGCCAATGTCCGGACATGGAATATATACTAGAAAAAAAATATGTGAATGGCTATTACCAAATACATTTAAATTCAAGGAAGCAAAATAGTAATATTGGCTTTAAGCATTAACTGGAATTAATGTTTTGTAAGATCACCTCAGTAAATGTTCATAATGATACAATATATTTCTGCATATTTGTACAAAGGGTTAATTTTTAGTGCTCATGACTGAATCTCAAGAATGATTTTAGGTTGTTTTTTTTTTTTTTGAATGGTGAATTTTGCTGAAAATGTCCTTTGAGTGTCTTATTAAAACTTCTTATTTTCTCATTTGGTTCAAAATGTACCCACGTAATATATTTTTGATTTCAAGTGATGATCTTCTTCATCAACTTTGATGTACATCAGAGGGCATGCTTTGCCAAATTCTGTCATTGTAATTGAAGGAAATGGTAGTTTTGGTCAGAAGAATACAAAATATAGGTTGAAAACTAATGCGGATGCATATAAGTGTGGATGTGGGGGTTGGTGGTTGAGTTTTCAATCTTGACTGAGTCAGGCATGAAATTAAGTTCTCTCATCTATCTTTTTTTGCGGTTGTGGCTCATGTTGACAAACCTTCACATCCTTCTGCTAGTTTTCTTTCTGTTGTTGCTATGAAATTAGATCAGATGAAAGAAGGAAGATGCATTTCTGGAGGCTTTTTTTCTATCCCTTTAAACTCTGCCACCACCCTTAATTCCTCTTCTGCTTTTCACCTGCTCCAGAAGTACTCCTACCATTCCCTTTCTCCATGGCATCCAATGACCTTCTGTTGCATCCCACAGTTTTCAAATTAATTTCTTCTCTCTTTCATGATGCAATCATCTTTGGACACCACCAAAAGCACCTGCTTTTGAGAGAGAGAGAGAGAGAGAGAGAGAGAGAAAGAGACCCGTCTCTCATTCCAGTTCCAATGCTTTTTAATGTTTTTTCTTTTTTTGACCCAGCCTTTCCACCACTCCTGCTAAACGTGTGTGTATGTGTATGAATATGACCCATAACAAAGATGTTTACTCAGGCATGTGTGATCTACATAAAAAAAAAAGAAGCAATGTCTCACACTGGTATAAAACATCACTGCCACCTTTGCAACTGAAACAATTATGATAAAACTCAAGCAGTAAAGATTCTCATTGTAAAAATTGCAAACATGGAGATTCCACCTGTTCATTTTAGGATTTTTGTAAAACCTTTATCAAGTGACTCTAGAAAGATACATTAACTGAAATAAATGCAGTTTATACACTCAGTGACCCTGGGAAGCATAAGGTAGTAGTTGCACCATTCAAGAAATATGTTCTTAACAAAAGCTTCTTTTATATATATAAACCATTTATATCTACTATTTCTCCACATACACACACACAGATATATATATATATATATATACACACTCATGAGAGGGTCCTGAAAAGTCTTTGGCCGTACTAAGAATGGCCTAAAGTTACTAAATGTACATATGTTGTTCCATATATGTATTCTGCAGTTTAACACTTGTGGCACATTGTTTCTCAGATTTCTTTAGATTCCTCTCTTCTAATAAATAGGTTTTTCGTTTTCTGTTTGTCCTAAGAAATTTCCAGCATTCCCTTATGTATATGCCAACATTAATAGATTTTTCTGCATATTTAGTATAAAGACTGAGGAAGAATGATGCTCCTCTTTTTTGAAATCTAACAAGATAAAACACTTGGTCCATATTAAAAGTTTTGGCCTTCAGGATTTTGTTTTAAACAATTTATTTTTTCTCTCAATATTTAAAGAATTTTTTTTTGTGATACTTGGAGCAAAAATACAGTTTTTTTTAAAACAAATACAAAAATATTAATCTGCTTGGAGTATTTTTCGTTCAAGTTGTTTGTTTCTTTAAGGCAGTTGACAAAGAGATTTGATTTTCATCTTCAAGGATAAAGTCTTAAATAAGGTATTTTAGACGCAGGATGAGGAAGTTTTTTCCTTATTGTCTTTGAAGAAGTGTAAATTTAAATAAAGTCAGGCTGCTAATTCTACTCTGTCTCCAACCTATCTTGTGTCAAGTAATTTCTCCAAGTTCAGATCAATGCTTTGTATTCAAGGCAAATGACAATACTGGAAGATTTCCAGTTTTAGGGTGGAATTGGTTTTCAGTCCAAACCCTGAGAAGCTAAATTCAAGGATCTTGTTGGGGCTTCCTTAACCTGAAAATTGAAATCAGTTATAATAACATTGTCACCTATCAATTTGTTCACTTTGTAGACATTATTTGAGGATAGGAGTCTATAGAATCTCAACTTAACTTTTAAACAAGATTTTAAATTGTAATTATGCTGAATGTAGAAGATAGTTTAAAAATTTGCAAACGAGAGAGGTAGAGTTCAATTTCAGATGCAGTTTTTAGACTTTGTAAAGAGTAAGAAAAAAAAGACTTGTTTATCTGGGATTGTAATTTGAATTGATAGGTTTGTGAAATAAAAAGAAAAAAGGATAATTTTATTCTCATTACTCTGGAAAGATTTTGGAGCCAAGGATTTAATCCTATATTATTGGGATTTTTTAAATTTGATTTTGCATCTGATTCTAAACATGTTTGTTTTTTCTATAAAAATGAACCCAAATCTTCATTGAAATAATTCATTTGATCTTATATGTACCTTTATATAATAAAATCAATTATTTTTTTATGTTTGGATTTTGAATTCAAGTACTCAATTCTTATGTAAATTATAAACTCCCAATCAGGCTGAGAAGCAAATAAAATCAAAATCAATGTTTAGTTTGAAGGAGCTGTCCTCTGAGGCAACCTCTTCCTCTTGGACTTAAGGGCTGAGTATTAGGGTCAGTTCTTGATCCCTGAGGCATCCCAAAAAGCAAATTCTTACATTTCTGGAATTACCTACATGTATATATGAGGGTTGCCATTCTAAACTGAACTGTGGATGGGGCTTAGAGTACACCATTTACATCTTCTGCAAAAGGGTAAGATACCCCCAAAAAAAGAAAAAAGAAGGGTATTCTGGGTACAATGCTCATCTGCATCTGTTTTGGATCTCTTAGGAATGTAGAGTACTGCTTTGAGGCAATTACCCACAGGTCTAACTTGACTTGAAGTAATAGTACTTATTAGGGTCCCATCTATGGGTCAAATAGATCTTCTGAAAATTATTAGTATTAGATAGGAATATTTGATATCATAAGTCTGGGAAAACAAATGATCATAGTCTAGTAAAGTGAAATGGAACAGTGATTATAATCATAACTATATTGTCAAACATTTACAAATGAATCAAATTTCAGCATTAAATAAGCCATAAAGAGATGTTATACCATTTAACAAATAAATCAAACTAACCTCATGTCACATTATACTTTTATAAGGAGGTGAATAAATCCTTTCCTGACAAAAACCCTTGTCAATTTGAGAAACAGGGTTTTTTGATTTTCAAGATGAGCTCATTTTGTCTTTTAATTTCACCTGACAGTTCAGTTTTCAGAAAAGCAAAAACAAATGATAACAATAATATGAATATGAATGCTTTTCCGATTAATTAAAATGTATAAATAAAAGAAAACAAAATCTAAAACAAGAATAGGCAAGAAAGAAGAAGAGACAAATATGGATAGAGGATTTTGTTGATTAATAAAGTCTGGAAGGTTGGGAAGTAGAAATAAAAATACAAATTTAGATAGAAATTTGAAAAAAGGAAAAGTGGTTCATAAAAATTTTGAACTAAATAGAAAACCAAAAATGGAAACTAATTGGGACCCAAAAGAGAAATAAAGGAATTTTCATAGATTCTAGTTATATTGGCAATACTGTATAAAGTATATAGTATATCAACATCATGTTTCTATTTTGGGTTTCAATCAGAAAGTGTAAATAGAACAACAAACCTGCTCTGCTCTCACTATCAGCTGGTTTGACTTGAATTGGACGGTTCATCTGAAAAAGAAAACAATATAATCTCCAGTTAAAACATGTTGCAATAATCAAGAGGATGTTAAGTTAATCCTAATGAACAAATGAACAAGGATAAAAATCTGATTAGTCCATGTTGGTTTTTGACAGCAAGAAATAATGGCAATAAATAGACTTGAATTGTTTTCAATTAGTTTTTCTCCTATTCAAAATCTTTTGTTCCTTCCTTCAGTTGATAAATGTTTGCATTCTATAATTTCTATTTTATTTTTATAAAATAATCCTATTTTCTATAATTGTCTTCTATAATTTCAGCTGATAAACATGGCTGCCTCCAAGCTATCTTCCCATTTTATACCATTATTATTCCACTAATTATTCAGACTGATATCCTCTTCTGTGCTATGTTTATCACAATATTTTGACTAGTAAATTCTCCAGCCTTTTTAGTGTTGTCTGAAATTTTGAGATGAATTATTGTGATTATTGCATTACTTTTGAAGAATTATCGAAATTGTAAAGCTGTGTACTAATTTTAGCTACTCTTTCTCTTCATTTGAACCCCTTGATTTCCTATATTCTTAAGAATTTTCTTGATGACCGAAACAAAATATTCTAGGATACCTTTACTAGTTTTGTTTTTGTGAGCTTTATTAATGATTGGTGTCTGAAAAACAAACAAACAATATATTTAGCTTTACATTGTGCCTCAGGAGAGAGAGAGAGAGAGAGAGAGAGAGAGAGAGAGAGAGAGAGAGAGAGAGAAATGATAAATAGTTATAGAATGATATTTTGTGTCCATGTGTGACTCAAGCTCGTGATCGTTTCTTTTTAGCAGCCAGAAGAGCAAATGGATGAAGCAGATTTGGAAACTCAAATTTGGAATTATATTTTCCAAGAATAGATCAAAGAGATTTTTGACAGATGGAATGAAAAGCAATTCCTTTTTTTGCCAAAATGGTTGTCAGACCCCAAGTTCTCTGATAGCAAATATAGTCGACATTAGATTCTGTCCATTTCAGCAGCATTTTGGGGGGATAAGTTCTCATTTGATCTGAACATTTTAGGGTCTCTTATCATCCATTTTATAGATCTTGTTTATTTTTGTAAGCAGTAACAATGTGGCTAGTCACAGAAAATAGCTAAAACCCCCTAAAACAAAACAAGACAAAAAACGCCCCAAAAAACAAAAAAGCAACTCACATTTCCTGCTTCTAAAAATAATGCAGTACAATTCTCTCCCTTTTTTTTTCAATAACTTTGACATTACACACATGTTTTGTTTTGTTGATACAAAAATCTGATTGGCAAAATGAAGATCTTTTATTTAATTAAAACTATTTCTTTGAGTTTATTGACTGCCTCGTGTTGTGCTGCCTTACTTGGCTTGTTGTAAGAGAGCAAGCAAACAGTGCAAGGTCAGCCTTTTTATTGATTCTCTCATGAGTTTTGAAAGAATGTTTCATTATGACTTTTCTCTTGTCAGAACTTGGATGGCAGGTGTCAATGGTGAGGTATGTGAAACATTTCTATATGTAGGTATTCATATATGGGTGCAGTGTATGATAAGAAAAAGGATGAACAAAGAAGTTTATTCCTGTTTCTCTCAACATTCATGCACCAAAAAAGATAGAAAAAAAGTGGTTTTTGTACAAGGGAAGGAGAAACAGGACCAAATTTTGTCTCATAGAAAACATTATATAAAAAAAATTATAGTAGTGAAACATCAATGAAATGACAATAGAGGTGAAATCTGTGAGAATTGGTATTGTGTGTGTGTTGCATAAGGAATGAAAATTTGGTTGTAACAAGCTTATTATTATTGATAATAGTTTTTATTATTATTTGGTTTCATTTTAATTTTTAGTTGATTTTTATTATAACTCACTCAAGCAGTTAATCAATCAATTCCAGTCTGCAGTGTTTCCTTGTTGACATCCTGTGAGAGTTTCGATAAAAAACAAGTAAGAATTAATAATGGTTGACAATGCTTTATCTAAAAATAAATATTGATGCTATTAATAATACTAGTGTAAAAAAACTATGATAAATATAATGTGAAAGAAAAGAGGAGTGGATGAATGTAAAAAGGTGATATTTGGGTTTCTGCCAACCAATGGAATCTTGTAGCTCAGGTGGTTAGAGCAGATGATGCATTTAACTAGGTTTCCCTGAAGCCATGGGTACATGAATCTGTATCTCACTGAGTGCTTATCCATAATTATTTCCTATCCATTTTGTTTCTTTATAGCTATACATTGGTGTGTTAACTGGTTTATTATAAAAAGTAACTAAAAATTATGATGAAAGAAAATACAAGACAAATAATATTAATGATAATTAGTTTATTTTGATAGATACCCGTAAATCTACAAATGAATTAATGAAGAAAACTTTATTAAGTTTAAAAAAATGCACCCATTAAATTACATATATTTGTATAATGGTTTTTGTGTAAATTATTTTATAGATTATCATCATTTATTCATCACTCTCTTCCTTGAAAATAAACTTATAAATTGGATAATTAGGTGGCTACTTCAAATTTAATATTCAGTTTATTTTCAGTACTTATTAACAATAAGTACTGAAAATTTTATCAAAATTTGATAATTTGTTAATTTTTGGCAGATTTTATCAAAATTTCATGTCATTTTTTGTTTAAAATCTATTTCCAAAATAAATTATAAAAAAGCATTCTTCATTTCTCTTTTACTATATTCTTTCTTCCATTGAAGCATCTGATTAATACCATTATTGCTTTCTTTTTCTTATGTGTAGCATTTTCTTTTTCTTCCTTTACTTTCAACACTATAAAAATTGAATGGTCCATTATTTATCTGAGATGATTGTAGTGTATAACATTTCAACTTGTGAATTCATGTCTTATTCTATTAATATTTTAACATAATTTTGGATAATGTTCCATATAAAACAAAAACTGAAAGATACTTAAGCTTTTTGTTTTCAACATTACATATTAAATTTTCTGTGATAGATATTATTCATTAATAACACATTTGACTTCCTCTCTTGAATTTTAGGTGATTATGTGGGGTATTAGTATTATTATTAAAATGGTAGCAGAAATATTCCTCATTTTTATTATTGGTTCTAAATCAACTTTATTGTCTTGAATGTTTTCTTTTCTTATACTTTTTCCTTAAAAACCTACTGCAGAATTTTGATATTTTTTTTCCCTTAATTCAGAAAAATATATACAACTAATTTTTAAAAACCAAATTCTTTTTATTCTGTGTGCAACAGAGAAGAATTTATGTCAAAATTCTATTTAGTACAAGGTCGATGATGAGGGAGATTTCTTAAAAAGAAGAAACTATTTTGGTATTGCTATTTACGTAGACTTTGTATGGCAGGTTTTATTCTTTTAATTCTTTCTTTGACAAGTCATTTAAAAGACAGGAAATTCTAAAATCACCCACTGAAAAGAAAAACTATTTTTAAGTTAATAAAATTTGTTCTTTTAGTTATTTTATAAAATTTTTGATTAGTATTGCCTTTCATTTTTTGGTTTGGTTTTATGGCATATCAACCATTGTAGGTTATTTAATGCCAAATACTTTTTATATGTATACTGAATATAGGATTAATATTTTTAAACAAACCAGAGCTCATTTTCTTCACAGTTGAATAATTTCACTTATTTCTATTTAATACAATTACAGAGTTAAATGTAAAAACAGTTCTATTTCAAACAATTCAGTTTAGCATAAGTATACAGTTTTTTGTTTACACACAGTTAAATGTAAAAACAGTTCTATCTGAAACAGTTTAGCATAAATACACAGTTTAAATGTTAAACAGTTCTATTTGACCCATAGACAGGATCCTATCAGGTGCTACCACTCTGGGACAGAGGGGACCTGGAAGCGATGGTAATGAAGAGTTACTCCAGCATAATTGAAGCCTCACCATCAAATTGTTTAGCTCATATCCAGGACCCTTGCTGGGGGAGTCTGACCTCTCTTCAGTCAGTATATTCGAAAGCCAACTGGAACACTCTCATTTTAGTTGTTTTTTTTTTTTTAATTCCAACTCACTTGAGTTATGACTTATGATAGTGAGTTCAAGCTCATATAAAAGACAATGATAAATGTTAAGCTGTTAGTGAAACTCAAATTTGTACCCCTTTTTTGCTTTGGAAATGTCTGGTTATTTGTTCCAGTTAAGGTATGAGAGCCAACGGTATCATAGAAGCATAAATCAAGAACTCATTTCAAAGTTAATTGAACCAAAACCAATAAGATGATTCATCAAAAATGAAAAGCCCCCACCCATCAGGAAAAAAAAAAAGTACAAAAAAATTGGAAAAGCTATTTGAGAATTAGCATTTGGGAAATTTCAGAAATGAAAATAGATTCAGAAAAAAAGTGTCTTTCTTAATCAATTGGAAATTAGGAAAAGTCTTTTTTATTAAGCTGATCAATCCATTTCCACTAATGTCCTCATTTTTCAAGGATTATTTGTTTATTTTTTCCTTAGTTTTACCCCTATCTACTAAGTGTTACAGATCCCTCTAACAATTCACTGTAGACCCTTTAATAAAAATGTATGTTTCATAAATTTAGTCTTTTTACTGTATGGGGATTTATTAATTTTGTGTCTGCATTTGTCATAAAAACTCATGGCAAGTTAAAATTGAGCCATATTGCAAGAAGCTGTGATGATTTATTTCGACCATTGAGGATAAAGAGAATAAAAGCTATTCAGGGAAATGTCTTGGGGACGATCAGAACTTGAAATGTGTCGACATTTTCATGTGTGCACGTATGCCTTGCATTTAATAAATATGAATCAAAACTGAGAAAAGATAAACTGCATTTATCTAAGCCATGTAGGCTGGATATTATTTTTCCAAATGATGAAGAGAAGTGCTCATGGTATAAAAATAATTGATAGCCCAAAGAAAGAAAAAAATATTGATATTTTCTATGGCAGAAAAAGTAACTCAAATCAATTAGGATATGGTTTTTATGGTTTCAGAAATAATTCATAAAAATGATTATTTAACAGTAATTGTCTGGGAAACATCTATTCAAAAAATGTCAAATACATTTCTATTAATGGCTGGCCTTTAAATAAATCTATCAAGATGACCAGTGGTCAGTCAGTATTGTTGCTATGGAAATAGCTTATGCTAGACTTGGCATAGCAAGTTGCCTAATTTGCCAGTATTTAACAATTAGCCTTTATATATCTCAGAAAAATATCTATTAATATTTTCATTCTTCTGTGAAGAAGTACTTTAAAACAAGAAAAAGTTCTGTCTGAATTACTGAGATGAAAAAGTATCACAACATAGCCTAGTAGATAGATGCATTGCTTAAAGTGTATCTTATAACCTGATAGTTCTAGATTGGGTGATGAAAGAGAAAAACAAGTGACATCTTCAGGAAGAATTAACTGATATGAGATATTCTCTAAGCAGGGATAGTAGAATGAAAACAATCTACCCTCATAGTTTATTTTGAAAAGATTTATAAATAGCAGAAAGTTGGATAATATATTTTGAAAATGGAGTCTTTATTTACCAAAAGATTAAATATATTCCTGAGTGATCATTGCCCTCATAACATAATAAAAAGTAAAATAACATTATTTAAATGAATTCATTACATTAGAAACTAAGATAGATACTTGCAAAGGATGGAGAGTACAACAGCCAAAATGTTGCGATAATAATATCCAAGTGTAGTCGTTATCGTCGTAGGAAATGAACACAGCGACACGAGAGTTCAAATCCTGGACGAGACTGATTGCATTTCACATAGCACTAATACCCTTGGGAAAGATATGAATCCAATTATTCTCCCTCCAGGTATGGGTAAATAGTAGGACAGACTAGGTTCTTTAGCCTTGGTGAGGCAACTAGTCTAGGAGAAGGTAAACTCTGAATTCAAACCTGTTAAACTCCGCTTAAAAAATGACCTTGTGTCACATCCTGCCCGAGCGGAGGGGTTGGTAAATATGATAATATCCAAGATGTGGATACTAGTTTTAATAAATCACAGAAGAAGAAGAAGCAATTTGTTTTTTGTGGATTCTCATGCCGCAAAATTTGGATTTGATGGGAAAATACTGACACATCCAAAGTTGTATTCAATCCATACTTTTCAAAATGAAATGGATTTTTTTTTCTCATAACTTTAGAGAATTGATTTAAAATTGTTTGTTTGTCTTTTTCCTGTAACCCTCCAGCCAAGAACATAGTGAAACAAAAATAGCTACCAAGTAGTTGACATGTTGCACAAGTGAAGAAGCCCCCATATGCAGCCTGTTAATCATTTTAATTTGTGGTATAGTGAGAAGTGTGGGGGGATCTCTATGAGCAGAAGCCATAGATATTGGCAGACATTTTCAGAAATGATTCAATTCTTGTGTACAAAGTATCTGCTGCAGGCAAATACATTCTTTTTCATTATGACCATGTAGAATGTTGTAACTGTTCTGTTTAAAAGATATTGCTTCTTGTAATCATTAGCAGAATTGGTTCTTATTCAAGCTACCTTGTGGCATCGTAGCACTCACTCAGGCTTTTTCTACTGATATGTATTTAATTTTGATATGATAAAGGACATTAATTTTTGACAGGCTTAGGTTGGTCTAAATTTTAGAAAAAAAAAATGCTGTTATTATTTTAATCATTTTATCTTTACTGTTAGTTTTTTTAAAAACAAAAATCAAATTTTAAAGTCTTTTTCAAAGAAGTTGCTGGGGATAGAGGGGGCTTTTTGAAAGTTCTGAAACCCTAGGGCCATGAAAGCTTTATAAATAGTAATTCACCTTCTGCATTATAAAGCGCTCACTAAATGCAGGGGGGTGGTGGAGTGGTGGGAGGAGCCTAACCTCTAGATACACCCCTTGGTTGTTTTAATGTATTGAATAATGCTCAGGTTAGATTTCTTATTAATATATTTTCTTATCATCTTTTGTGATTGATGATGTATATGCTTCTGGTTTGGTTTGGTTTCTTTGTTTAATGGCATATCAACCTTTGTAGGTTATTTAATGCCAAAGCCATTCTTCTAGAGGAACAGTTATGGTACTATTTAACCCATAGCTGGGAGGATATGGGGGTTCATACGTTTTCCAAAGATATTTATCCGAAAGTGAATATAATAGTGCAACTGGAGTTAAAACTTGCTTACTATGATTCTGTAGTCCAGTGTTTTAACCATTGCCCTATGAGGACACCTCCACCCCTCTGTTATAATTATATGTTGAAATGGTAAAGGCTAGCATAAAAAATTAGAGAAGTTTTTGATTCTTTGCTTGGCCACAATTGTAAAAATTACATAACTTACCCCAAAAGAATTCTCATGAATTAACAGTTTGAGAAGATTTTTGGTAATAAGTAGAAAAGTAAAGTTGGCAACCGTAGTCGAGGGCTACCTGAAAGCTCCCTTTTCAATAGCTACTACATCGAGGTGTACGGAAGGGCACTACTCCTTTCCCTGGATTACTCCACTTTACCCTTAAAATGTACCTCATAAAGCTGAGTGTTAAGCAAGGAGGCATCAAGTAACATTTTTTTAAGTATTTAGTATGACTCGACCAGGGATTGAACCCAGGTCTCGCGGGCCATTGACAAACACTATACCACTAAGCCAATGGGCCGGTTTTTGGTAATGATAGTGTATAAAAACATTAAAGAATGTATTATAACAGTCTGAAAAAGCCAAGGTTTGCACATTTTTTTGTAAAAGATCTGTAAACTCATACTTATGTATTAATAGTTATTGTATGATTTTTTTATTATTATTCTAGATACTGAATTAAAAATTTAATTAGACAAAAGGAGATAACCTACTCAAGTAGTTTCCCATTTATCTTGTCTGTCTTATAAATATGCTCTAAGCTATTTAATAATAATTCAGTCTTCATTTTCAAATAATCCACAAAAACCAGCAACAGAAATAAAAAAAAACAACAGACAAAATTGCTTTCAATTTGCTTAAAACAAAAGATCTGTGTAAGATTTTTAAAATATTTTCTATCTCTATCATAAACATGCAGTTTTTTTATGCATGTAATAGTAACACAACAAAAATGAAATATTGAAATGGGAATTTTGTTTGGGCAATATCATTATTTTAACTTAAAGAATAAGGCAGTTTCCAATCCACTTTACAGCTTTGGGGGTCTACACCTGACCTCAGTTGTTATTATTTTTCAAGGGAAACAACTATTATTTATCTAATTATAAAGTACATCTCATATTTGCTGTTAAGTATAATTAATATTTAATTAACAAAATATGATTACTTTTGTTAATATTTCAGTGTTTATTCATATCATAACTACTTATTTTTGTAAATATATACAAATAAAACAATGGATTATTACTGCAGAATCAAGTGAACAAATTAAACTCTCAAACTATTGGTAATGAGTTTGATTCTCACTGAGCAATCCACTATCATGGCCTTATGCCAGACTAAGCCAAGTGAATAATCTGAATAGAGCAATTATCAGTAAGCTCACCTTGCAAACTATCAAGTGAGTTCAGTCCTTACTTAGAGACCACTATTATGGCCTTGTACCAGACTAAACTAAAGCTTAATAAATCTATATGATAATGATCTGAGTTTTGTATGACTGTTACTGTAACATCACAAAAATGGCAATGAGATTTCTGTTAGAGAGCATTTTAATGCAATTGCCTTAACTTAGAAAATAAAATAATTTCCTATTAGATATGCAGCATAGTAATGATAATGTGGGAATCTGTATTTGCACCCTTTCTTGGATCATAATTTCTCAAGAAAGATAATTAATAAATGCTAATCATAGAAAGCTTCCTTTTTTGCAATTACTTATAATATTGGCAACCGTAGTTGAGGGCGACCAGAAGGCTCCCTTTTCAATAGCTACTACACCAAGGTGTAGGGGAGGGCGCTACTCCTTTCCCTGGATTGCTCCACTTTACCCTTGATACATACCTTATATTGCTGAGTGTTAAGCAAGGAGGTATCAAGTATCATTTTTAAAGTCTTTGGTATGATGTGACCTGGGATTGAACCCAGGTCTCCTGGACCATTGGCGAACACTCTACCTACTAGACCAATGAGCTGGAAATGCAATGTGATTAACATTGAGTTTTAACTGATTTTGAATAAATTGAAATTTCAGCCCAGTAAATCATTTGTAAATATAAAATATTGAAACAAGCAAGTAAAATACCCCCCCCCCAAAAAAAAAACCCCTTGCCAACAAGAATGGAAATTTGCCTTAATTTAGACAACATTCAACATCCCCTAAATTGTGGCTGTTGAGGGTTCAAGTCTTACAAACAAACAAACAAGTAAAATAAAACACAAAAAAAACAAAACCCTGCCAACAAGAAAGGAAATTTGCCTTAATTTAGACAACATTCAACATCCACTAAATTGTGGCTGTTGTGGGTTTAAGTCTTACAAACAAACAAGATTTCTTTAAACTTGATTTACTGTTTCACTGAATCATTTTTTAAAAATTTCAACAAGGAAAGAAAATTTGACCTCATCTAAAATTCATACAAACATTCCAAACAAGAAAGACTTTTGGGAAACAAAATTTTTACTCAGTTGAAATAGAAAACATTTCTCAACTTTTTATTTTACTAAGAGAAATATTTCCAGTTTCTTTTTGAACAAAAGGAGACAAAACCATATATGTAAGAAGCATCTTTATTCTGACTATATGCATCCTTTATGTAGATTATAATCTTTTTACCAGTTTTTCTCTGACCATCTTCAAGTGATATAACACTGAGTTTTTTTTAAGCCCTCCCCATCATTTGAATTTGCCATTTAAGTCATCTGTTGATGAAAAGAAATACTATCAGGACTTGTATAAAAAGTCCATGACAGCAGTTGTCAAGTTTGGTCAGAGAACTTATGGAATAATTGGTTTTAAATTTTCTGGTTTTGCAATCATTAACAAAAAGGATGAGAGTAAGAATAAATCTACTTCAAGAAATGATCCTGAAACCTCCATTCGAAAATTATGCTAGATTTATAAAAACTAGCAAATGGCCATCTGATGTTTGTTTCATCCACATGAACTAAACTAGACAGGATAGACAAACAATATTCAACAATCTATAACAATACGAAATACACTACCTCTAGACATGAAAAATATAGAAAGAGCATACTGGAAAAGGATCCTAACAGCAAATTCTTTGATTGATATTGTGACAATATGTGACAACAATCCACAAAAATGCCTGGCAAACCATTAACATTTACCAAGAATTACAGACTCCAAGAATTACAGACTGGGGCAAAAAAATAGAAAAACAAGGTTGGGCTACCTAGGCGGTTAAATAATACACAAAGACATTATCTCAGAAGAAGAAGAAGAAGAAGCACAAAATATCAACAGCACCAACAAAAAATATATTTTGGAGACGACCTGGAGAATAACTTACCTCTGACTGATTGTTCTTTTGAATGTTATCTGAAACCACCAATAAGGAATTCCATCTATTTAAAGCCCATAGAAAAGCAAGAAATACTAACTTTTTTTTAATGGCAAAGATGAAAATACTTGGCTCGATTTAAAGCAAAATCATTAACAAAACATAACTTGGAACTCAAAATCTTCAAACAATTTACTTGACATATTTTTTTTTTTTTTTTTTTAGTTTTGAGTACAAGAAGTCTAAAGTTATTTTCAAGGTTTGATGGCTGATAAGATCATATAATGGCTGATCGTCAAATTATTATTTACTAAGCTTTGCTTTGTCTGGTAGAATAGGCTTTAGGTTGTTTACAGTATCTATTGTTATGAAGTGGTCCCCCATCTAAGTTTTGAGAAAGTTCTTAGTTGCTTAACTTCAGGAACTGATATTTTCAGTCTGACTGATAATCAACAAACTCATAGAGATTGACCCCAAGTTGAAGTGAAGGATAAGAATAAAGAATTGTTTTGAAACATGTCTGAAAAAGGATATCGCTTTTTGTTTAGTGTTTGCTTTCATTTTTAAAATTTTAGTGCTTTTTTTTAAAGTAACCTAGGTAATTATTTCTCTGACATTGAAGACGAGTGCTTATTAGGTACAATAATGATTGAGTTGTGATTAAAAAAATTAAAAAGAAAGAAAATACTCGTCAAAAAAATAGTAATAATAATTGAAAATGATTCATTCAAAAATAATTTTAAGTAAATGCATCTTGAGTGTAAATAAAACCAATAATGACAAACATGGTAATGATGTGTTGATAAAAGAAATATAGGATGAGTTATAGGTTTGATTTAGGCTTCTACAATATCATTTGTTCTTGTAGATTAGTTGGTAAAACAGCTGGTATGATAACCAAGCTTTCTGAAGCAAAAGGAATTGTAAGTTTGAGTCTTATTTGTAGTTTATCCTTTATTGTTGTCTCCCATATGTGCTGTTTCTTGCCATCAAAGAAAAAATGGACTGAGTGAGGTGTGATAAAAAGTAACTAAAATGAAAAAGATCAAAGAAAATACAAGTTAAAATTAATGACGATTGACAATATTTTATCTAAAAAAATAAATTAAAATCTAAGAGAATATCTATTGATGGTAAAATACAATCGCAGATACAGCATTTTGATATAAACTGACAAGAAAAATGACCTATACAAGACCAATTTCAGAGAACCAAATTAAAAAGTTACAGAGTCAGATGAAAAAGTTATTGTTTTTATGAGAAGAAAAATCTTGAATTGTTAGAAGCAGGGCAAGTGTTTGTGTTCATTCTTGTTGGCTAAGTCAACATGGCATGTAGAGAAAGTAACACTAAGTAGAATTGCATAAAATCTTTTTCAAACCAATACTGATTTGTTTGAGGAATTGTCTGTAGCCAGTGAATCTGTCACGTCTGGTGATATTACACTCAAGTACCTCAACTGAATTAGCATGACAAAATTTTAATCCTGTCAGAAAACACTGTTGTGCCAGGTGTCACAACCTTTCATATGATAAATGCATTCCATGCATCTTAAAGGTTTTCTAGCTGTTTGCCAAAATGTAGCTCTATTTCAAGAACACTTTCATCATGGCCAATGGCTTCAAGAAGGAATCATAATCGACAGCATCTAACAAGATAAGTCAGCTAAGTGTACATGTAATTCTTTTGAATGTGCAGAGAATGACAGGTACATTTTGAAAGTCTGTTGCATTTATTATTGGAAATGAGAAATAAGGAGAAAAATCTATTGCTGACTAATTGGAGCATGAGGAGAAGCAACTAAGACATTTCACGAGGGAACAAATGAAGTGATCTGAAGTACAAATGGTTTGTGTCAGCAGTGGTGATTATTGCTGACAGATATTGAAAGTCTTGTCTGGCCTTCATTTGAAAACTATGCTGAACTATGGATTGTCAGTAAGCTTAAAGAACGTTCAGTGGAGTGGAGAAAGTGTGATAGTAGCAAAGAATAAAGAGGCAATGAAATAAATTCTATTCATCATTTTTGTCCTTGATCATCATTTACATTTAGATGGATGCTTGGAAAAGTTCAGTATCAAAGTCAGTGTTAGATAAATGGCAAGATGGAACCACTCTTTACATAGGCTACATTCATTTATTACACCTATTCTTGTTTTTATAAGTAAAGTTGGTGACTGTAGTTGAGGGTGACCTGAAGGCTCCCTTTTTGATAGCTACTGTACGAAGGAGTAGGGGAAGGTGCTACTCCTTTCCCTGGATTGCTTCACTACCCTTGATCCTTACCTTATAATGCTGAGTGCTAAGCAAGGTAGCATCAAGTACCATTTTTTGAGTCTTTGGTATGACTCGACCTGGGATTGAACCCAGGTCTCCTGGGCCATTGGTGAACACTAACCATTATGCCAATGTCCAGTTCAAATTTTTTTATAATTTCTTTCATTAGTTCTTGAAGAAACAAAAGAATAAACATTGGCTGAAGGTTTTCAAATCAAATTTTCATTTTCTTTTCTGATTCTAATTCTTGAGTTTTTTTTCCAGTTGAAGCCTAATAATTTAGGAGGTTACTCTTAAATGTTAATATAGTCAGAATGCTATATCACATACTGAAGTTTATTACTTGGTCATTATTTTGCTGGTTTCTTGTTTCAATTTTATAATTTTTGTTTCCTGGAAAGTTAGGCAGAAAAGTACCTTTTAAGGTAAGATCACACTCCACTTGAAGTGATCAAATTTTGTATTTCATTTTTATAGTAAATAAAGATGTTTTTTCCTTCTTAAAAGTATAATTTTGTGTTTTGGATGTTATTAAGGGATATCTTGTTTGCATCTGTTATGTACTTAGTAGTTGATTATTCCAATAGTTGTAGATAAAAAAAATTGTTCCTTATGCCACAACAACTGCAAAGATGGATTTCCTGCTTGTAATCAGCAATCCTTTTTGGAAAGTGGTTCAGTAACGAGATCAAAAGAATTTCCCCTTGGCTGATGGACAAAAAATGTAGAAAATAAACAACTGCTCATAGAAGATAATCAGAAATTTGGCTTTTCACAAGCAAATTTTTTTCCCTTTTCTTTCTTTTTTTTTTTCTATTGTGATCTTATTTTTCTCATGGACGACTTTTAGTGCCTGGTCAAATAAGAACACATTCAAAGATCTGCACAGACATCTTTGTACAAATTGTTGTCTAAATGAAACTTGTATAATGAAAAGAAAATATCAAGATTCTCATGAAAACCAGAGAATGTCTTGTTTATTTACTGAAGAGGAAATTCTCAGAAAAGAAGCAACAATTGCAGGTTGGTCAGTATAAGTCATGCTATTAAGTTCTACTGAAGATGTCAACAAGACCGTCTTCAGAAATTTCTGCTTATGTACCGGTATTTGTTTTTTAAAATTTTTTATTTATGTTGTATTGAGATGAAAATTGGATAGAGAGATTTTTGTTTCTGTCAAATCCCATTGTCATTAGGTATCAGTTCAGAAAGAAAGAAGGAGATAGTTGGTTCTTTAAAATATTTGAAATTAAAAAGTGTCTAAATGTTTAAAGGATTTTATAATTTGTTTTACACAAAACAAAATGTTTTTCGATCAATTCTGACAGAATAAAACCATTACACAAAATTTTTTGATGATATCCAATCTTGCCTTACAAAAATACATTTGGGAGGTTTATTTTCAATTTCAAGTTTATCTATTCAATTGATATTATTCCAAACTAGTTTTCAAAATCTACAAACTTTGTAGATTTTTTAATTTCAATAGAAAGTAGGTTTTACAGGTGAAGTTTTTAGCCCCATGGTTCTGAAATCAGAGTTTACCTTCTCCAAGATTGGTTACCAGTCAAAACTAGAAAGCCCATTTTGTCTTGCTATTTTACTCATAGCTGGAGATAAATTAGTGCTATTCCTAAGAGCATTAGTGTAAAGGATATATGAACTCTCTTACTCTCTCAGCTGAAATTTTTGTTTAAGCTTGTTTTCATACTTGTAACTGTTAAAATCCTAATTTCCAAAATATATACTGCCAAATCTGTTATGTGAAATAATTTAGTTGTTATGAAAGAATCTTACAGTAACCAGGTAGAATACTTTGCTGCAATTCTCTTAAGTTGGTTAGTTAAAACTTTTTTTCAATTTGAAAATGAAAGGGCCAATCAAATGGTTGTGTCATATAGAATGAGAGTGACAAAATAATTTCTACAGCAAACAAATTCAAAATGATGACTTAAATACAAAACAAAAAATGAATGCACTCTGAAAATTTGGGTGGGGTATGTTTCATCTCAATAAATAATGGCAATGAAAAATTCACAACTTGTTATATCCCAGGTATTTAGGAACAACAAAATATAACAAATAAACAGTTAGATATATTTCTAATGTAACAATATTCTTTTTATTTTGTTACTGACTAGGATACTGTAGGATTTGGGTGGATTAGGACTGACTGTCTCTACATGCGGCTTGTTGTCAAGTAGCTATCTTGTCTGATCTTACTCTTTTTCCCTGAAGAGTCAATCATTCATTAGGGGAGATAACCCTCCCTTAACAGAACTTAAGTTAAATAGTGACCACACAGATAGGATATTAGGTATTATAGCTGAGAGAGAAATTTCAAATTGGTTTATTTTTAGTGATATCCTAAGAGAAGGCATAAAAGCAATTTTCCTTGTACTTGTTCATGTGTACCTTATTTATCACTGGCAACTAATTGATTTCACTTATATTCCATCTTGTCACATTCAAACATAATTATTGGCATAGAATTAGCAATAGCCAAAAAAAAAACAAGGCTGCTATATCTATTGTCAGTAAATTTATTCTATATAAACCTAGTCTTGCATATGTTACATTTTTTGTATTAGCTGTGTCATAACAGTTTCAGTGTGTATATGAACTGACTGTTTAGTCAAATAGTAATTAGTCTACTAATGTGTAATAGATATACGGTATTGATATTCTAAGAGGAAATTTATATTTGTCTAAAGAGGAAAATATGAAATGTGTCTAGTTACATATAAGTGTATTTCTCAATAGGACAGATCAGCCATTTGAGTGAGTATGTAGTGTTGTGCTTATCTCTTAAATTAACACTACCACCCATGATTCAGCGACTACATCCCTGCCCCTGCTTCCAAATTCCTTTCTTATACTGATCTGCTTGTCTGGAGGTTAAATGTAAAAATAAAAACGACATTTTTCACTTCCACACTAGCATTGATACAAAAAAAAAGCCAAGTGCCATTCTTCATCAGTCAGACAAATCAATACTGATTTACAAGAAACCAAAAAATGTCAGTCATGTGCCATGAATTCCAATGAGATCAAAACAAGGAAAAAGTCTTGGAGTGGTTCCTCTGGTTTGTGTAACAATTCTTTAACTTAAGATCGTTATCCAGATACTCCTAGTTTCTACCAAAGAGTGATGATCTTGACCTGAGAAAAATGTCATTCCCTTTCTCCACCCACTACTTTCTGGGTGGATGGGTCAGTGCTGTTTTCTCTTTAATAAATACTTACTTAGAGTGAGAGTCATAGCTCAAGAGAAAAAGAGTGGAGATTTTTTATCTATATTTTTTGTCCAGATCTCAACACTGAACATCACTCTCTTGATTGCTAGAGTCAAAAAATTCATAAGATATGTGTTTGTTATTAATATCTCCATTGAATAAGAGAACAATAGAATCAGGCTTTGTAGAAAAAAAATTCTTTTTAACTTTTTTCTTTGGTGATAAGAATAATGTTTCAATGGAGTTTAGATTTACCTTTTTAATGGATTGTTTTTTTTTCTTTTTAACTCAATTGACCTTTAACTACTGTATTTGTTGAACAAATTTATAAATCATTCAAGTCTAAAATATGAATTTCATTTTCTTCTTACATTTGTTCCAATTTTTTTCCCTATATTCTTGGAGGTACAGAAAGGAACTGACCATTCAGTTTTTATATGATTCTTTCAAGTAATATCCCATCTTTACTTCAAATATTCCAAAAGGCCATTTCAAAGATTTCTTAGAAGCTTACTTATGATAGAATAATTGGCAGCAGAGAATAAAATATTTAATGATTAAGATGAGTATCTTTGTTGTTTCAATTCCTATGTTTTGACCTGTGAGCTCTCCAGCCTTCCTCAAATATAAATAACATTCAATAATCTTATTATTTACTAAGTTTTGCTTAGTTGCTTACAATACCTACTAAGTGGTCACCCATCTAAGTATTGAGTAGGCTTATTGTTACTTAACTTTAGTGATCTGGTAGGAGCTGGTGCTTTCAGACCATTAGCCCATCATGTTAAGAAATCTTGACATTTTTTAGCAACAAAATAATAAAAGTAAGATTACTAGTCTAAATAATGAATTATAGTTTAAAACATTAAATATAACTGAAGATGAACTTTTTGTGGACATCAGATGTTGAATTCTTAGCTGAATTTTTTGATGAAAACAGAATTTTATCTCTTGAATAACATCTACATTTGACAATGTACAAAACCAAAAATAATTTTTTGGCAAAACAAACAGCAATCAAAATATCTGATTTAATAATAATGAGCAAACTATTTTTATTTGAAATTATCTTTGTTGTATTTATTCGGTTCTTCAGAAGACCATTTCTTTGTTCATTTTGTGACATTATCAAGAGTGCCGGGGGGGGTGTCCTCATGGTGTAATGGACTGCGGAATTGAGTGATGGACTGCGGAATTGTAGTAAGCGAGTTCGTACTCTAGTCGCGCTATTACATTCACTTTTGGGCAAATACTTTTGGGAAAGGTATGAACCCCCTTATCCTCTCAGCTATGGGTTAAATAGTACCACTACTATTCTTCTAGGAGAATAACTTTGGCATTAAATAATCTACAAAGGTTGATATGCCATTAAACAAAGAAACCAAACCAAACCAAGAGTGCCAGTCTTTGTAACCATTGAAGACCTTATTGTTTTCTTCAAAAGATTAAGTTTATGAAGTTATCGATTCTACTTTTTCTGCTCTTCTTCAGTTGCATTGTCTTTCATTGATATTCATTAATTATAATTTCATCATTTGTTGTCATTCTATCTTCACCAAATGTTTGATTATCAGCAAGCAACATACTAGGCTAATGTCTTGAGTCTGGAATCTTAGTTGGAGATGAAATGCCAAAATACTTTAACTTAAATCATGCAGCACTCTTATCTTATCTACAACACAATATTGAAAGGCAGTTTGTAGGAAAGAAAAATGGTTGAAATATTTGGATGAAAATAGCAGATTATGTAGAAAAAGGCAACAATTGAGACACCCTGGTTGGAAAAAGAAAAGTTTTGAATTATTGTTTTTGGAGAAAAATCATTTATGAGTTCAAGTTCTACAGCCCCTTCAAGAGATACATATGTAAATATACTTTTAAGTAGGTATTAAAAAGTTCTCAAGTCAACCAAGAAATGAATGATCTGAAGCCATGAAACTTGATATTTCACATATTCATCCAAAAGTTCAACACACTTGGTACATTATTTTTCAAGTTTCTTTAAGCTTTCAAAAAAAAAGTTGTTGTCTTTGTGATTAGACTGATAACTTTTTGGCACCTCCTAATATTTTAAAGAAAACAGATTAGAATTATTTTATAAAAAACTCATGATAATATTCATAGTTGCAGGAATGTAGTCTGATGAAATATTATTTAATAGAATGATTGTAACAAGAGCTGAAAAACTACTTTTTATTTTTGAACATCTAAGACAAAATTTGAATTTAAATCTAATGACTTTGACTTTGTTTTGCTGCTGCTGTGTGTGTATTTTTAAGAAACCATATTGGAAAGAGAAAAAGTAAAATTCATCATTTAAACATAACATCAATTAAAACATAAATAACACCAGAAATAGTTTTTTTTTTGATTTATCAATTGAGAAAAGTTGATCTTGGTTCAAAATAAAGCATTCATGTTCACTCAATTCCACACATACAAAGTAGATCTTGGATTGGATTATGATACACATATACACTCATACATATCATAATGTACTCAAACACATATACATGTAGGTATCTGTTTATTTGTCGCTGCCTCCCACCAGACACGACTTGACACATGGTCAAAAGCCCGAAGGCCGATTAAAGTTACATGTGGGTATCTGGCCTAGTTGGCTGGGCCTCTTGAATATGCCCACTGCATCTCTGCAGAAAAGTAAGACCCCCCCAACGAGTGTCCTAGATATGACACTAAATCATCTGATGGTGAAGATCCAGTAATGCTGGAGCTTTGGGGAATGCGGAGTACCCTTCACTGCCATTGCTCCCAGGTCCACTCTAGCCTGGAGTGGTAGCACCTGATAGGGTCCTATCAATGCGTCAAATAGAACTGTTTGATATTTAAACTGAGTGAAAACAAATCACATGCTAAACTGAATTGCTTGAAATAGAACTGTTTTATCATTGAACTGTGTGTAAGCAAATGACTGTTGTTTAATTGAATTGTTAGTGTTAAATAGCCATACTTGAAAATATTTAACAGTGTGCAAACAAATAATTAATAGTAAATTGAATTATTTGTATTCGATAGAAATAAGTGAAACCATTTAACTGAGTCCAAAATGAGCTCAGGATCATTTAAAAATGTTATCTTCAAAATGTGTCTAGAAATCGTATATTTAATATTTTGGAATTAAATAACTTACAATGGTTGATATGCCAAAAACCAAACCAAACCAAACCAAACCATGTGGGTATCAAAATAATTTACCAAAGTACTTTCTTGTAAACTTTGCAGTAGAATTGGAAATGATGGGGCGGTGTCAAAAGGACCAATGTATAATAATCTTTGGTACAATGCCAGTAGTAAGTGATGCTTCTCAGATCTGAGAATTGGTTCTCTGCCAAATTGCAAACCAAAGAAAAGATGATCGCAAAGAATAAACAAAGCTGAACAAATCCAAGTCAATCAAAAAGAAACATTGAAAAGAAAGATTTTTTGGAGAACAAGGAAAATCCTGAATATATCATCAAACATCTGTTAGTAGGAAAGAAATTAATTTTAACAGGTAGTCAGAATATGAACAATCAACAGAAGGAGAATTTTCCTTTTATACCAGCAGATGAAATTTTTGATAAAGATATGTAAACAAATATGAAGCAATGTAAAATATATTTTTGAAAAAGACAGAATCAGTTTGGGAAAAAAAAGCAAGTCTTTTGTTAGTTTTAGAAAATTCTCTTTGATGAAGAGTTTGAGAGTATCACAGCTATTTAATTTTTGTGTGACATAAAGAAAAAAAGAAATAGTAATCAAATAACAACTTATCTTATAAGAACTGTTTTTAGCCCCTTTGGTAAACAAACTTAGAAGTTCTCATTTCCATAAATGACAATAGCTGCCTTAGTGTAAATAGAAATATATATATATATATATATATATATAAAAAGAAAATGAAATTTTAAAAATTTAGTGATGTTATTTAAAAGTTTTTCCCTGTTTGTGTTTTTACAGTTGGTAATAATCTTTCAATTTAAAAGAAATTCTATTCAGGTTGAGATGTTCTGGCATGAACAAAGTTTAATAACATATTTATTATCATTCGTCACCTGATGATGACCTGATATAGGCTGATAAAGTAATAAACTCAAAATTTCCCTGACATGATGAACATTATCTATTTAATATTTGCTGAAACAAAATTAAAAGAATTATGATACAGTCATGCATTACATAACGTCCTACTGAACATCTATTCATTTATACACCCATTGTTAATAGCCATAAAAAAATCAAATTCAACAGTGGTGCATAATGGATTTGAGTGCTTTACAAAGTTTAAGTACTGTATGTTTACAAAATTGTATATTTTTTTAACTGCATTATATCTTCTATTTGTTCATTTCTTTTTTTTATCCTAAAAACAACAACAAAAAAAAGCCTTTGTTCACATTGCATCCAAATTTTAGAACATACATTTTTTAGAATGAATCTCTAATGCACAATTGTATTTAGATTATTAAATAATTTTTAATTTTGCTAAATCAGTTACCATAAATTCTTTAGTAAATTTGAACATATTTTAGAACCATAGATTGAATGTTAACATTTGATTAAATATCTTTTATATGTTTACTAAGGATGCAGAGTTACCTGTAAAAACCAATAGCTTCTTTGAAGTTTTTTCTTAAAGAAGTCGTTAAAGAAAAATAAAACTGTATGAAAGAAAATTATAGTTTTAAGGAAAATATTTGACAACAGATTTGATATTGTTTGAAAAATTCAGTCATTTTGTTGCGCTGAATAAAAAAAAAAGTGAGAACCAAATTTTTAACCGTGACAGAATCAAGTGGCATAGTGTGTGTGTGTGTGTGTGACTCACTTCCAACAAAGTAAGGAATGTTGAGGTGAAAAAAAAATCTACAAATAAACAAATATGGAATCATTCTAATGGCTTTGATCACTCCCCATCCATGCCAAATGAATATATCACATGCCTTTCAGATCTTTCTTAGCCTTGAATTAATCCAGTAAGGTAAAAGAAAAACGTTATTTTAGTCATTTTACTAATTTAAAAACAAAAGAATATTTTTTTTGTCTTTTTAAGAAAACAAAAATAACATTTTTGTCAATTCATAAAAAATCTTTCAATTTTTTGTGAGAAACCGGATAATATTTCTACAGAAATTTTTAGCTTTTTTTCCTCCTTGAAACATTAGAAAATTGGAACAAAGACGATAAAGCACAAAAGAAATACAAAGAAGGCACACATAAACATAAATAAATAAATAAACTCCCCCAAAACCCCAAATGCTAAAGAATCCAAGTGCAGAATTCTGTGATTATTTGAGATATTGGACTGAACTAAATATCATGGAAAAATTTGAGAGAAAGAATAAAAGACAGTAATGGGATAGGAGAAGGGAAAGTGAAAGTGAAAGTAGGGAGGAGAGAAAAATAAACTAAATCAAAAGGGGAGGAGGAGAAGAAGCAAAGAATGCAGGAATGAAAGAGAACAGGAATGTCACAGAACCAAATTGAAGGAATGAGGATGTCTGTGAACGTCGGAATGGAACTGGAGTGAGAGAATGCCAAACTATCCTTAGTTATTCTTCTTTCTCCGCATTTTCTTGCAGCATTCCGGTATTTTTGAAATCACATCCAGATTCCTGCTACAACTTTGACAACAATAACAACACTTATCACGAGTACTACTACTACTACGACTACTACTACTACATAATGACTACTACTACCTTTACTGTTGTTGTTGGTGGTGGAGGTGCTGTTGTTTTGGGCTGTCGTCCCGTTGGTGCCATCATGTAACAGTAGACACTGTCAATCCTTTTGTCATATGACAGTCTATCTCTGTATCTTTCTCTGTCCATAGCAAATACTCAACAGACGACACTACTATGTTGGTATACTCTCTCTCTCTTTCTCTCTCTTTTTCCCCTTCCCTACGGACATGTGCTCATCTCTTTCCGTGTGAAGTGTGCGCGCATGGCTTCGTTTTGTTCTATCGAGTTTTTTGACTTTCTCTCTCGAGGATCTGCAACTTGCTTTCTGTCCATGTCCAAGAAAAATTCAACCAACAACAATACTACTACTTCTGCTCTCTCTTTTCCTCACATTCTTTTTTCTTAGGTAGGTGTGCGTGTTTGATTGTAAAGACAATTTTCAATGTATCTATGAATGCGTATATGTGGGTTACCTATGTAATCTATTTGCATTTGTCTGACTCTTTCTCACTCTTTTGATATATTTCTTTCTCACTATCTCATTCGTGCCTATGTTTCTCACCTTCTCTTCTTCTTTTTCTTCTTCCTCCTTATTTTTACCCTTTCTCTTTCGCCTCCAACTGCCTATGGATTTCTTTTTCCTTCACTGAAACTCTAATGTTGACCAAGACGCGCATGACAAACCCTGCATATCACACTATGAGTCATTCTTAAAAAGAGTTGGGGCGGGCGAGTGTGCGCACGCGGCTGTGCGAGTCTATTGGAAGTAGGGGAGGAATGAGAGAGAGAGAGAAGGAGTGGTGGGAAATGTGCGTGCTTTTACGTGTAAGTCTGTATACATGTATGGATTGCAGAAAAAGAAGGAGATGGGGAAGTAAAGAGGGTAGGGGAGAAGGTCGATAGTGGTGGTGGTGCTGCTGCTGCTATATGAGGGTAGAGTGAGTATATCGAGGATTGGTGGGTTGGATACCGAGCTGATGTTTAGTCGAGGTGTCAGGTGGAATGGGGAAGTCACTCGTAGTCTCTGCTGAGTGGGACAAGAGGGAGGGTGAGAGTGATGGTGGTAGTGGTGGGAATGGTCAGTGGATCTGGGTTTAAGGAACGAAGAAATGGGAAAGATAAAGGTGGTCAGAGGCTGTTAAGGTAGGACTGACTTGATGATGAGGGTTGGGCTGGCAGAGAGAAACATTCATTTCGCCACACTGAACAGGTAAAATAAGTTAAGAGAAAAGAAAGGAATTTTTTTTAAAATCTGGAAAGAAAGATAAGTACATAAAGAGAGTAAGTAATTGAGAGAAAAGTGAGAATAGAATAAAAATAAGTCGGATGGAAGAGTTGACTGAAATCTTGGAGACGTTGAATGAAATAAATAGTTAGGGTCTGAAAAGCCGGTCCCCATGGTATAAGATGTTGCAGGTTTAAATCATAGCAATCCCACATTAAATGTGTCGTGACGGCCGAAGTTAATATACGGTAGTTCGAACCCTTTGCTCATTGTCGCTCCACGCACACTGAGCAGTAGCAACATCCCATAATTTAATAATCGCACATTATGTTCAACATTATTATCTCATTAAAAGAGTAGTAGTAATAGTCGTAGTAGTTATTATTACCTGGAAATATAAAGAGCGCTACATGTGATATGGACTCAATTGGAATTTGTGATCTTACCAGTATGGAATTTGTAGATAATATTTTTAAAAAATAGTTAAAAAAAAAAAAAAATTAAAAATTTGATCATTTTTTAATAGCAAGGGAAATTTATGTGTAAAAGAAGTACCAAAAAATTCTTATCAGTAAAGTTTAATTTGGAATTAAAAAAATCTTGGGTTGGCGTAATTACTGTTGTTACTTATCCATTTGTGTGTGAAATATTTAACACTAGCACACATACAATACTTATTTTTGGTAGAGGACACAGTTGCAACACTCTGATCTCAGATAGATCTGCCAATCAATATGTAAATAATCCCATCAGTTTTGATTGGCATTATTCTTGTAATCATACAGATAAAAACATGATACCTGAAGCAGACTATTGTAGTGAGTTATATCTTCACTGGGTACCAGTAAACTTGTGGCCTTGTGCCAAACTAAGCTAAGGTTAGTCAATTTCCAGAATCAATCATAGAAAAAAACATCAAAAACAACAGGGAAAAGAACAGAAGAAAGTCTTTAAACTCAAAGCAGAAAAAAAAAAAAAAATTACACGAGAAAAAAAGTGTTTTGAAATTTCAAGACATGAGGAACTCAACAAGCAGCACCATATTGAGGAATGTATCCAATCAGTTGTCATTGGCAACATGACAGTCATGTGTGTCGGTGAGAGAGAGATAGAGAGAGAGGTGAATGATTCCAGTAAAAGACTGAAAGTTTAGCACTCTGGTCTGCAGACTTTACATGCATAAAACTTCATTTACCATAAATTAACAACAAAGAAATCCTGGATGAAATATCCTCCAGACAAATCTTCCCACATCATCCTCTTCTAACTATTCACCTTAACTTTGGGTTATTTTTAAAAAATATTATAGTTGTTTTATTAGCCATTGTTATTTGTCCCAATTATAAAGAAAAGAAGAGATGTGGATGGACATTTTTCTTGTCTTTATTATTTTATGGATTTACCAACAAAACAATATCATTCAAGACTTTATATATAATCATATATGTGTATCTCTGATTCTAGAACAGAAAAATGTAAATTCTTGTAGAAAAAAACCTACATCTATTTTTTTAAGAGGTCTTTTTACTTAAATATACTTATATAAAAAATACAATGTGACTTGATTTTTTATGGTACCTTACTATATAGTAATGAGAAATTCAAAAATGATTTTTCTACTGATAATAACTAGATATACTACTTAATATATATCTTTCACTTTCTTCTTTTTTCCTCTCACTATCAAATTCTATAGTTCAGTCTTGTTTTTCTCTGCATCACTTCATATTCTGTCTCTCTTATTCAGTTTCTTTTTTCTTCCATTTTATTCTATATTCATTTTTTTCTTCTTATACTTTCTCTCTTTAATTCACTGTTTTTTTTCTTTCTGAAGCTTTTGTGATGCCACAAGATTGAACTTATAGGCAATAGTAGTGCCGATCATATCATTTATCATAGAAACTATTCTAGTATATGAAACACAAACTTCAGGTTGACAAATTTTTAAAAAAATATGAAATTTATATTTTATTTTTGGAATTTCTGTAAAATTTTTAAAGAGGTTATTTTTTTCTTTTCTGATCTGAATATTTCTAAATGACAGTTTAATATTTGGTTTTAAATCTCAGTCGTTTTTTTAAAGAAATTCTTTATCATTGATAACAGCAAATATAAAACTTTAAAAAATGTTCCTCTTTTTGTTTTATAATTCTTTCCTGCATTACCTGTATGGAGGAGGTGAGCCAGGGATCATCTCTCTATAAGTTTGTCAGAGAAAGGTAAAGAGTGAAAATATTAAAAAGTCTTAATGTAAAGTTACGTGAAAACAGGTTGTAGCACCAATTAGGAAGTTACAACAATTCAAAACTTTGAAAGTGTTATAACTTGTTTGGCATGAGATGATATTTATTTGTTTATTTGCCATCACATTGCATCCTTAATCAGAACATTGAATTGGAAATTAAAGTAGGTGAAAATATTTTAAAAAGTTTGCTTAGCACTTCATGATCACTATATAGGAAAAATGATCACTATATAGGAGTCAATGTGCTCAGCAAAACTTCATTTGTATTTTTTATTGCACAAATTGATTGTCTTTTGACTGATCGACTTTCAAATTGTGTTTCAAAATTTCTTTTTTGTTTTATATATATATATATATATATATATATATATATATATATATATATATACATACACCCCACCAGAAGTACTGATTTATGTTGGGTAGCAGCCAGAACTTGGATTACAGACACAGAATCATTTAGAATTATTTCTACTTATTTCAATTTTTCTAAACAATGTTCTTTTTTCACAGTATTTGCTGTCAATTGAAGATTTATACCAAAAAGTTACAAACAGTAATTGTTACTATAAGATAATTTGCATAACAAAAAAGATTTAGCAATTCTATTTTCATATTATTTTAGGAAGTTAATATTTTTCTGTGAAAAATAAAAATTTTTTGGAGTGACTCTTAAAAGAATTATCAGTTTAAACATTTTTGTTTTTATCCAGATCATTTGTCCAAACTAAGTAATAATGCTATATAATTATTTTATGTCTCCAACTTGAAGAACTATCTATAAATCTAAGTATTAATGTTTAATTAAATGCAAATAATCATCTTAGTAAGACAAACAAACCTTTTCTTTTTTCTTTTTGAATTTGGCAATTTAAATTCTGTACAATGTTATATTTTGCAGCAATATGGGTTCTTAGTAAGTAAAGTTGGTGACCATAGTTGAGAGTGACCTGAAAGCTCCCTTTTCAATAGCTACTACACTGAGGTATAGGGGAGGGCACTACTCCATTCCCTGGATTGCTCCACTTTATCCTTGATCCTTACCTTATAATGCTGTTAAGTAAGGCAGCATCAGGTACCATTTTTTGAGTCTTTGGTATGACTCGACCTGAGATTGAACCACGGTCTCCCAGACCATTGGCAAACACTCTACTCTCTTGGCCAATAGTTATTGCTTCTTATTATTAGTGACCCATCTTGATGAGAGCCTTTTCTCTCCTTATGAAGAATAAAAATTTGTTTGTAAAAACCTTCCTTTGGGACCTATAATTAGGCCCACCAAATTTGGTAGCTAGACTTTAAACTGATCAGTCATTTATATCATACAAACAAACTCTATCTAATTATTAATATATATATATATATATATATATATATAACATGAAAGAGGGTAAAATGCTCTTAGCCTAACCAAGAAGATAACCTTTTTTATGAACTTCTCTTGAATGCTTTTTGGAAGGTTAAAAAACTTGAGAAAGTGTGTTAAACTACAGGATGAATATGTGGAGTAGAATGTATAATTCAAGGTTCAAGTTCATTTTCTTCTTGGTTGAGCTAAGAACTTTTCAGCACCATTTTGTGTGTGTTTGTATAATCTTGATGCAAGGGAGGTAATTTAATAATTCAAATTGCTTTGTTATATTATGATTTCACCTCCCAAATTTAACTCAGATTTTGCTGAGTGTCTTCTATAAAAAAAAAAAAGAAACTTAATTCACTTTATTTTTGGCTGTTTCATATTCGGTAAATATTAGAAACTTCTATATATTGTTTTTACTTATCCAGTGGCATTGAATTTCTTTAAAGTCAACTTGAACTTATCACTTACTAATAAGACTTTTTAATTTCTTTAAGATGAGTGCACAGTGAATATAAGCAATATTGTTCATAATGTAGAAGAAAGATTGAATCTTTATAGTTTTTATCTGAAATCTGCTTCACATGAACAAAGCCGGAAGGCAACAACTGATGCAGAAACAAGACCTGTATAATGCATTAACGCTCAATATTAGTGTTTTCCCAATGTCAAATGTTACCTTAATAAAAAACTGAAAGACTCAAATTAAAAATCTGCATTTTTATTTAATTCTTCTTCAGAATTAAACATCTTTCCACTTCTCCTTTTATACTTACCGATTCCAAATATCCTTGCTTTTATGTATTCATGAAAAATCTGTGGTAAAGGGATTTATTGTACTTACTTTAATGAAACTAGTATAGTTTATTCTTAATTTGAAGTATCATGTTGTTTCTAATGTACTGGCATGCAAAGAATGCAGAGTATGGTTTACAGCCTGTATAACAAATAGTGGGGATGCATTTGAGATTCACACACTTGGTAAGGGATTAAGCAGCCATATATATATATATATATATATATATATATATATCCACACACATTAGATGACCTGTGAACCCAATGGTTTCTTGTAACACCAGTGTTTGATGCTTCTATTTTGGAAGGAATAAAGCATTCCATGTTTGTTATATTGAAAATATGGAGGATTAAAAAAGTACTGTCAGTGCAAACTCAGACTCCACAAAATTATCATCCAGTTGTAAACTAAATGGGAATCTGCTTTATTCTTTAAGATAGAGCAATACACTTAAAATACTCTAACAAAAGTTTTTGTGGTTGCTATTTTTGCTTAGTTATAGTGATTATATATATATATATATATACACTCATACACACACATGCAAATATAATAAAAACTTTAGTAATATATATTTGTATATATGTATATGTGTGTGTGAGTGTGTTCATGATGAGAACCCATGAATGTGTTTATTCACGGAGGAAACTCATAGATCCAAAATTGACTGCAGTCTTTCAATTGAAAAATAACAAGAAAAAGCTTTGCTATGTTGAATCTGACTTTTCCTTTCCTGCTTTCCAATTTCAAGGCAACCTGCTGTTTTTATTGAGAAGTAAAGGCTTCAACTGCAATTGGTTGTTTTGTATTTTTATCTACAACCAATGAAAAAGGTGTTTGCACGAATATTTCGTTGGCAATTAAATGTGGATTGTGTTAGGTGATTTCTCGTTTTCTCTTTCACTATCTACCCCACAACCCCATCTTTTTTTTTTTTTTTTTGGTTTCTCTCCATTTTAACTCTCATACTCTCTTGGTTTTCTCTCTTTTTTGTTCTTTCAACCCTTCCTTCTTTTTTCTCCCCCCTTTGTTAGTTCTGTGTTATTCTTCACTCCTGCAAAAATCACTTTGTAATGGACTTGAAACAGCACCTGGGAATCTAAAATCAAACTATAGAATAAACAAAAAAAAAAAAAACAGGCAACATGACAACAAAAAAAAATTTAAGTAAGGAGAATGGAGGTGGGAAGAAGATCAATATTATATCATCGACACTACCCTCCACTTGCACCCACTGTTTGTGCATATCATCACCATCACCGTCTGCAGCAGCAGCAGCCGCCAAGCATTTCTGGATTGTTTCTACTTCACACTCATTTCATCCTCTTTGGTTGTGGGGAGATTCCACGCTTCCACATTCAGAGACAAACGCAGTTGGAATCGGGTGGAAGGAAGCTAGGTGCGGGGCTTGTGGGGGAGGTCGCAGCAGAAAGGTTGGATGTGTGAATGAAACTGGTAGAGGTGGGGAAAGAGAAGAATAGCAGAATGAAAAACAAAACATCTTCTGAGGGATGATAGTTGCTAAACAGCAATAAGCATCTTCCACGTCCCTAACCTTTGGTAAATATCCTTTGGTAAATATCATTACCACTATACAGTCTGTCTGGTTTATGTGTGTGTATGTATGCATGCATCTACTGACATATGTCAGATTTGTCTTAAGCTGTGTATGTTCATAAGTGCATGAGTTTGTACATACAAATGCAAGATGACAGATATTCTCCATGTATACTTATTTTTATTGGTGTGTGCATATATATGTGTGTGTGTGTGTTAAGTAACTATTTCCTAGCAGGTATACTTATTCATTTACATATACATATGCACAAATGTTAAAAGTACATAAGTGCATGTGTGTCTCTCACTTCATATATATATATATATATATATATATATATATATATATATATATATGATTTCCAATTCTTTATGTTTATAGGGTAAGAGAGAGAAAAAAAGTAGATGAAAGATTGATTGTATATATAGTAACATAACCTACCTAATCCTCTTTGTAGATTAATCATATTCTCCCCTACCCACTAAAAGAAGAAAAAAAATAACAACAAAAATAAACACATTAAAAATAATGGTACTTGTACATTGTTTCTAGGGGCAAGAAGATATCCCATATTTGATGCAGTTCTACATTTGTGCATGTATTGATTTGAAATTCTTATATATATTTTGATATTTATGGTATGCATGAGAATATATATATATATATACACAATCACATAATTTGATATATGAATATATATATATATATATATATGTGGATAATCATTAAGCATAGTCTGAAATAAGGTCTTATAAACAGAGTGCCTATTACAGACTGAAATCACTACATTAGTTTGTTAACCACTGACCATTGTTCTTGGTAATTGTGTTCCCTCTCTTTATATATGTAAATATAATTTTTATCTTTAGAATTTCTCAAAATTCTTGCACATATCATTATATATCTGGAAAACAAAACCAAAAAAG
This sequence comes from Sepioteuthis lessoniana, assembly GCA_963585895.1. Lineage (NCBI taxonomy): Eukaryota > Metazoa > Mollusca > Cephalopoda > Myopsida > Loliginidae > Sepioteuthis > Sepioteuthis lessoniana. The sequence goes on from OY757923.1 coordinate 43,641,777, forward strand.
ATTTTTTCCTAAATTGTTTCTGTTTTCACTCAAATCCACTTAGATCACAGAAAAGGGCAAACAAAAGTTGAGACTACTGCCTCCATCCAAATTTAGAATAAAATAAAAATTCAGTATATATATATATATATATATATATATATATATATATATATATATATATATATATGTGTGTGTGTGTGTGATATTTTATGTTGTTGATTCATAAAATGGTTAAAACACATTTTTTTTTATCTTACTGCTCAATTTTGTTTCTTTTTATTTTAAACTGATTTTTTATTGGTCATTGAACTGCAGAGATGAATGACTGTAACAAGAAGAATGGCAGCAAATAACAATTTATCTCCATTTCCCTGCAGTAAAACCTGTTTGCCATTAAAGCCATGATTTGCAGTCTTTCTTAATTTCAATAACATGTTCTATCAGCCTAATGATAAATCTTGTTCAACACTGGCTCAATAAGATCTGCAGGAACTAACTGTCATGTGGCTGGCCTCATGAGAAACTATTTGTTGTTCAAGAGATGGTACTTGAAAGTGTGCAATTTTTATCCAGTGTTTTATATGTCTAAGGAATAGAATTTTTCCATGAGATCCAAGTTATATGGGAGCACATATTTTCATACTATTAAGGCATCTGTGATAAAACTATTTCAAAAGACAAACTAAAGATGAATGTATTTTAGTACAGAAACACTAGTTTCAAAAGTTGGTATTCTCATTCTGGCCACACTCTCTATTGATAAACACTGCCAACTTTGGTTCCAACATATCTATTTAGTTTTAATGTATTTTTCTAGTTTGAAATCATTTCCCATTTTTTTACTCATAAGAATATTTTTGTAGATAATATCATTCATGTATTCATCAGTAGTGCTTCATATTTCATTTGGTGGTCCTCACCTGTCAATCAGTTAAGCAAACATCCTCATCATTTTTGCTATTTTTCTGTTTGCTTATATTTCTAAGTATTTACTAATGTGTTCTTCTTGTAAAGCTGACATAAATTGATTAATATGGAGGTATTTACAAAGCTGTCTCAAAGAGAAATAAAGAAAGAAGACTGTGTCAAATCAATTTAGCAAATAGAGACTGCTTGTCTAGAAAAATCAGCTTTTGAACCCCCCCCCAACCACTAGCAGCAGAAAAATGTCTGAAACTATCTTAGCCACTTAGTAAACCAAATAATTCATAACTTTGGAGTATTATTTGAGGTGTACTGAAGCTCTTGGGAGTATGGAGTCATGCCTTCATTGCCATTACTCCTAGGTTCATTTTGACCCAGAGTGGTAGTACCTGACAGGTTCTAATCAAGAGATTAAATAGATTTATTTGATATATCTAAAATGATTTTGAAGTATACATTTACATTTATACTGAAACTAAGTATGCAGTGTTCACCTGTTTAAAATGGTTAAAAAAGTACATTTTTCTATTGTATATAAAATTGGAGACCATCCATAATTGTTAAACAGACATAAAGTGGTAAAAGTTGGTGACTGTAGTTGAGGGTGACCTGAAGGCTCCCTTTTCAATAGCTACTACACCAAGGTGTAGGGGAGGGTGCTACTTCTTTTCCTGGATTGCTCCACTTTACCCTTGATCCTTACCTTATAATGCTGAGTGTTAAGCAAGGTGACAACAAGTACCATTATTTGAGTCATTGGTATGACTCTCCCGGACCATGGGCGAACACTCTACTCATTAGGCCAATGATAACCCAATAAGGGTTGACAAGTCATAAAACAAACCAACCAGCATTATTTGAACTTCATCCCTTTATTTTTAAATTGATAAAAACATTCTTGTAGAATTGAATTTAAACATATGGACTTTAAAAGAGAAGAGTTCCAAATTTTAACTCCTTAGAAATGTGCTAAAAGTATCAAATATAGTATAATTGTTAGTGAGGTAGACTTGTAGACCATTATTAAGGAGTTTAGTTTTTGCCAGGAACTCATATCTCTGGTTCTGAACTTAGAAAGTAACTCTTTAGACATGTATTTACTAACCACTGCTCTATGGCAAGTAATTTATTTGTTTGTGTTTCTAAAAGGTTATATAAGAAAGAGATAGTTTCTTCTGGGGTTTGTTTATATCTTTTCATTAGTGTTTGGTTAAAGAAAAGATCTAAAATCACTAAAGTTTCAAATTTAACATTGGTTAAGAGAACCATTTAGCATTACTACTCTTAGGAAAGGCATATACACTGAAATTTACCCCTATACATCTCATTAAAAAATGACCAGGGGGAGATAACTTAGTTGTGAACTTAACTAAAGCCACATGACATAGCCTTATCCTTATCATCATGTTGACAGTCAAGTGTTTGTTTTGTAAGAAAGACAAACAAAACTGCAATTTGTGAATGTTGCATCCATCATAAAAGACAAAGAATTTATGATTAATGAAAAATGGTGTTATTTTCTTGTAGCTTGTTGTTGGTTTTAACTCATCAACTGCATCTAGAATCTACCAGTGTTACTATTTAGCTGAGTAGTTTAATGATTGATTAGAATTTGACAAAATGATCTATGAGGCAACTAAAGAAGAGCCTTTGTGGCAGCAGCAGAAGAAACTTGTATGAATTATAGTTAAAACATTGCATGTTTTTATTGAGTGACCATATATTTGGGAACACAGTGCCAAGAAAACAGACAATGTAATCTTCCAAAAATATTAATAGTTCTTGGTCAATTTGACCTTCTCCTAGAGTTTGCCAGGGATTAATAAATGAAAACTTCTATCAATCTGTAAGCCTTCCCAGGTGAACATTATAGGTTGCAATTCAAAAACGTACACCTGTCAATTTATTGGGGCATAAAATCATATATTTTATAGGTTCTCTTGATAATTAGCCAACAAATATAAAGATAAAAATGAACTTAGTTTTGATTTTGGAAGACCATTGGAGAGTTTTTGACAAAGCGCCCATTTGAAATAATTAATACAATCTTAGTATGGTTGATGGATTATGGTGACCAGGAGTATAAATTTTGGTATTTTCTAACTGGTATTGTTACAAATCTGACCACTAAATGCTTGAAACATATTGTACTAATACTCCTAAGAAAGATATGAGCCTTTAATCTTACACAGATATACATATTCTTATCTGAAGTCATGTTGAAGGTGAAGGCTTAAAACTTGACTAGAGTAGTATCGAAGGGTCAGTTAGGGTATTTTTTAAAAATAACCAGGTTATCATGAAATAATTAAACAGGTTTCTTTTTTGAAAGATTCAGCAGGGAATAACACTTAAAGCAGATTTTTCTTGCTTCTGAATAGACTTTTTTTTAAAACTTCCCTATAAATTTTTGAAAGTTTCTTTTAAACCATTCCTTTTCTTGTCGATTTTTTCAAGAATCTTTGGTTGGGCACCTATTGTGATGTAATGGTTATTGAGTTAGGCTGGCAGACCATTGTTAGTGAGGTCAGCTCTCACTGGGTACTCATTGTTTTTAGTCTTTTACCACACACAGTAAACAGTAAATAAAATACTTCATAAGTTCTTAAATTGATTGAAGATTTCTTTTCTTTCATTTTATTTTGTCCCAGTTATTTTCAGAATGGAAGATCTTCTTTCCGTCCCACTATTTTGACCTAGTTTCTGATTATCTAAGTGTCTGTCAGTCCAAATGCTGAGAACTTCAGCAGATGGACAGATTTCAGAGCGATATAGGGGTTTCAAAGAACAAAATCAAGAACAACAAAGTGACTCATACTAGTGTTTGAAAAAAGAAAAAAAAAGATCTCTTTAAGGATTGGATTTTAATGTTTACATAGAAAGAACTGGTTCTGAACTTCACCAAATATCAGAGGAATTTCAAAGAAAAAAAATAATTTATCATTTTGGAAGATATTCTTTGATAAAAACAAATAAGCAAACAAAAAAACTTTTAGGTTGAAATTCACTTGAAATTATAGAAGAATTTCTATCAAAAATTATCTACTCTTTTCTGTTTATTTGAATGTTTTTATGTATTTGTGTTCAAGTTTCTACTATGGGAAGAATATTATGTATGTGTCTATATACATGCATCCACGCATTATCTATTCATCAGAAATCATATATATAATTTCTATCATTCATATTTTTTGCATTGATTTATTTAGAATAAGTCTGACACAAGGGTAGTTTTGTAGCCCAACTAATATCAAACTTAAAAAAGAAAAAGATCAAATTACTCACTATGCTGATTAGACATACAAAATCTTTGTTTATACAGACATATACGTATATTCAAGACTTTAATATTTATATGAGTAAGCTTGTGCATATTCATCTAAGTAGGTATATATATATGTGCACACACATAGTTATGATAATGCATATACACACAAATGTACAACTCAATGTGTATATTTATATGTATGTATGCATATATATATATAATTATTATTATCATATACATATGCAGCTGCCAACAAAACAACAGCTGTGCAGCCAACAAAGCCTTCCTATATATGTATGAATATGTACATGACTGAAATAGAGATATTTGGAGATGAACTTTTATATGCACTGTAATGATGATACCTACATGTGTGTCTCTCTCTCTCTCTCTCTATATATATATATATATATATAAAGTATTATACTGTTTTTCACTGCCTATCTATATTTTCACACACACACACGCACAGTGTGTGTATGTGGTAATGCCAGTGGTTAGGGAGGTTCACTGATTTCTTAATGGAAATTTTAAGCAAATATTTGTTTTTTTCTTTTATATTTTTCTCCAATCCAATTTAATTTTTTTTATTTTTATCTTTAACTGAAACATTGCTTTCTCTTCACAAACTTTTTCCAGAAATCTATCCATTTTAACTTTTTGAGGAATTCTTTCCCCATTCCATATGGAATCTTATTTTTCGTGTTCCTTGTCTGTTTCCTTCTACAATGTCTGCCTGATAGGTACAAACCATTGTTACTGGAATTAGAAAGCTATTATCCTCTAAGGAATTACCAAAGAATTTTAGATTTTGATTAGAGTCTCTGAAGAAATCAGAGCAGCTTGAATTTACCAAATTTGTGGGTCTTTTTTTGTTCCAATTTTATTTCAAGAAAAATAAGAAAATGTTGGCATGGAAGGTAGACTTTGTGAGTTGAGAGGAAATCTAGCTTTATGAGTTCAAGGCAACTAATTCCTATTTAAAAATTATGGTAAATTTATCTTAAATGTTTTCTATGGGGATTTTTACTGTTGAGGCAGTTGAATATAAGGAATTGAAGAAATCTAATAGCATGAATGATTTGGCAGGTGAACAAGAAACTAGAATACTGAGGTAAAGGTAACATTTAACGGTTTCTTAATTGCAAAGAGTGAGTTGTCTAGAAAACTGAATATAGGTTAACTAAAATCAGTCAGAAGGTTGACCTTTGACCATCAAAAGATCTTATAGGTTGTAAGTTTCCACTTGAGTGCCCTTCATGTCAAATCTTCCAATTTTTGTTGTGTTCTTATTAGAGGAACCAATGCATCTGCTTCCCTTAAAGTAACTTTTCTATTTTCTCTTAAAGTGGACAGAATTATTTAACCAATAGACAAAGTTGTCATCTGCTAAACCAAATGTACAAATGCAGTATAGAATGCTTGAGTATGTTACATCATAAGCTTGTTACAGAAATTGTGCATTTCTTAAAGTATTCTGGATATTGCTGCACATGTGTCACAATCATGTTAGAACATCAGCACTAGTCAAGATTAGCAGTAGATATAGCAGCCACTTTGTTGTCACTGCTTGGACAGTTAAAGTATTAATTATAGGAGGGTGAGTCGACCAATCTTTTTTTCCCTCAATTTATAGTAAATTCTTAAAATGGAATGAGGCTAGGAGGACAATACTTAGGTAGTAGTTTCTGTATCATTGATGATTTTGAGAATAAAACTAAAGTATAAGGATATTCAAAGGAAAGCAAAAGTTTTTGCATGTTCAGTTTATAATAACCAATATCAATATCAGTCTGTTTCTGATTTTATGAGAAATATATTGAAGGAAATTGGGAAACTTGATATTTGAATAAGTTTTTTTTTTCAAAGTTCCTGTGTTTTTTTTTTATTAAAAAAGAATCTATTATATACCTCTTCACTTCCTGTAAAGAATTTCTTAAAAAAGGATTTTAAAGATGAAGACAAAATAGGTAGCTTGTTTAAAACTGAGTAGAATGCTCTTATTATTTCTACTACTACTAATTGACAGTGATTAACATTTGAGTTGTATTAATTCTGTGGTCTTTATCTACAAGATAACTGAAATGAGAATGCTGTATTGTGCTATACAGAAGGTAAAGAGTTCTCTTAGTTTCAGTCTATACCTATTCATATCTATCTATATCTATCTTTCTGAGATTGTTGCATACATATTGAAGAACATAGTTGTTTTTCCATTAGAAAGTCCCCTGAACTTTTTGGGTGCACCTTATATATATTTGCATGCATCAATGTATAAATATCCATATAAACATTGGGTTATATATATATATATATATATATATATATATATATACACTAGATTTGTTATTGAAAAGAGAATGCATTGTTAGTCTATATTGACAAAGTAAAAATATGATTTTCAAAGAATATAAGATCAGTGAAATTAAAAAAAAAAAATGAATTGGCCCTTTTTAATTGTAATACACATAATTAGTGGTGCTTTTGTTATTGAAAACAAACAAAAATAAAACTTTAAAAGATTTTTTTTATCTGTGACAAGAGGAGATTTTGCAACAATGAAATGCATTCATTCAATTATCCAAAATTTGGGATTCTTCAAAACAGATTCAAACAAAAGAAGAGAAAAATAAAATTCAAGGAATCTAATCTTACAAGTAAATAAAATTTGTCACAAAAAAGGAAAAAAAATGTTTAAAGGGACAAAAAGGATTTCATAAGACTAATATATCCTTTTATGATAAAAATTCCTATTGAACGCAACTGTCTTCATGTCTTCTTCTTTGTGTGATGGAGATCTCTCTTTTGTTTTATTTACTAAAAAGAGTGCGTGTGAGTTTTCTCAGATTTATTTAGATGCATTTATATACACACTAACAAACTGATGTAAAAACTGGTCTCTTAAATAAAATGAAAAATAAACTGTGATTACTTTGACTTTTAGGGGGAAAATGATAAAGAAGTTTGATACGATTTAAAGAAATCATCTTCACTAGCTTTTAGGTAAAACAGTTGAGAAATGAGGGAAAAATCTTGAAAATCTTGAGTAATTCTCAAAAACTTGTAAATCTGAAAACAAAGTTTACTTTATCCCTTTTGTGTACTTATTAATCGTTTCTCCATGTTTGTTTGTTTTGTTTTGTTTGGTTTCAATAAAGGAAAACCCTAAGAACAAAGAAAAATACAGCTTTGTCCAAATTCTTCATTTCAGTAAAAAGAAACAATTCTTTTCAAATATTCAATTTGGCTAAATTTTGACATGAACTATTTGTTATTGAATGCAAATAATTTTAACTTAAAGTGAGGTTAGAAAATAAAAGTAAACGTTTTATCAAGTAAAAAGGATTTGGTGAAACTACAGATAGTTGAATTTTTGAGATGCAGAAATATCATTATTATACACAAATCTATTTGAACTAGGATCTTCATCTTGACTGTTATTATAATGCAGTATTTATACAGAAATTTCAAGAAGATTATGGACTACAATAGATACCCAAAGAAAGCTGGAGAGTACAATGGCCAAAATATTGTAGCTAACAATCAAGATGAGGAAACTAGTTAGAGAATAATGCTGCATGATAAAGATATTTTATTATCTTTTTCTTTTGAAGGAAAATAATATTTTAGCTATACATGTCAGTTTTTAATCTTTCAATTTTAAGGATTCTAACATTTTTCACTTTTTCTATTTCGTGCCCCTAGAAGTAAGGACATGATTATCTAACATGGTTTTATCCAAATTATGTTTTTTGGAACATATTGAGTATTTTGGAATGTGTTGAGAGGACAGTTGTTAAATATGAATAGAAAATGAACACAATAAAAGAGGATATATCTATTTTCACATGAACACTCTTATGTAGATTCCATTCAAGCAAGTTGGAATTCTAAATTTTGGTCCTTATAAAATAGCATTTGTTCATCTTGAATGATATTTCTTTTTAAATACTTTTTCATTTTTGTCAACTAGTTTCAACCTTAGGTTATCATCATGAGAAAAATTCGGAGACAGTTTTTTTAAGAACTAATATATTACACAAAAAAAAAAGAAAACATTGAAAAATGAACCAACAAAGTAACATATCCATGCATTAAATGAGGATTATTTAAAATATTCAAACATTTTTTAACTATCAAAATTTTTGCACCATAACCAAGTAGCAATCAGGCAGCAATGTGGATTATATTCTCTGAGGAAGGGTATGTCCATCTTAGGATTGGATTGAAAAATTCACCTTAACTGTTAAATTAAATATTCAACACCTACACATAAACTAGAATCCATTGAATGTGTATCTGTGTATATATATTATATTATAACAGTGTTGGTTGTCATTAAATCATTGTGTGGGTTTGTGTTGAACCAAGTGCAATATAATATGGAGAGTGCTCAATATCTAGGATAGAGCTATTATATAATAATAATAAATATATATATATATGTATATATATATTTAATTCATAGAATTTAGACTGTGACCCCTGGGTTCATGGAGTTTTTTGCAAAACAACAATCATCAGGCAGTTAAGAAAATGAAATCTTTCATTTTCTTAACTGCCTGATGTTTGTTTATATATATATAACTTCTTTCTTCTCTCTCTCTCTCTCTATATATATATATATGTGTGTGTGTGTATGTATGTTTATTAATTTCTCAAGAATATGTATTTATGCATATATCTACAAAGGTAGATGTGTGTGTGTGTGTGTGTGTGTGTGTGTGTGTGTGTGTGTGTGTAAGCTTGTATCTGTTTTGTTAAAAGAAATTAAAAAAAAAATGCAAAATATGAACATTTTAAAAATCTATTTCCCCTTTTACAGAAGTTATTTTCTCCTAACAGAATTATTTCCATTTACAAATACCGGTTTTTATTTATTGCATCCATCTTTACCTAGTCCCTTTATTTATACAGAAAAGATCATCAATGACTTGAGGAAATGTTTTTTTTCATTAAAGACTGAATGATATAAGTTTACAAATCACAATAAAAGGAAGGTAAATATCTTGTATAAAGAAATATATCACTCTCAACACCCACCTCTCACAATCCTTACAGGTGGAGATGTTTGGCATATCTCCAATGCTTGTCAACAGCAGTTGGGGAATTTCTCTTAATAGGCACAAAATTCATTTTATTTACAATGACTACTTGTCACACTTAATCCATATTTATCTATCTCATTCTGTTTCTGTTAATCTATCTATCTGTTAACCTATCACAGTCTATTCAACATATCTATTAATAACAGCAAAAAATTAAAATTACAAAGGATTTAATTTTTTTTTTTATATATGTTCTGTTTTGCTTTCTTTCTCTTTCAATATTTACTCCTTTTTATCACCTTCATACCTAACTTTTTGGAAAAGTCTGGT